>OW443326.2:3767500-5017500 GCA_937001555.2 Hypsopygia costalis | reverse complement strand
TAAATGTATGGGCCGTAAAATGATGGAGTGGGCAGTAAAGTGATGGAATGGGCCGTTATAACACATCGTCACGGTGAGCTGTAACACACTGAATATTACTTTGATTAAAAAGAGAGGCAATCTTTTGTTCGTTTTCGTTTTATCGAGATTTTTGGTGGAAAATAAAATATACGCTGAATGATTTTTTTAATGATAACGAATGAAACTTCCGTCTGTCTGCGTGCCTACTACGAAATTACTCTTGCCTACGCGGCTCATATGTGAACATATGAAATTGTTAATGCCTTGTATTAACCATATGAATGAAATAAAACAATATTTATCGCATTCAATTCAATTACTGAAATGAATCTTCCGTTAAAAGGGGCGGGACGTAAAGCAAGACAAGTCAACAGCAAAACGCTGTTGACTTGTTTTATTTGACTCCCGCAAGAAACAAGTACCTAAATCGAAGCGAGAGCATAACAAATTATATATATTTTTAGTTTTATTTTACACGCTGTAATAAATATGGGAAAAAAAGTAAAAAACATAATAGAAAGAACTAAAGCAATAAACTCCTCTTATTACCGCGTTTTTTTAAAGGTATTTAGAATCACATTTTTTCTGTCTGATTCCGATTTGTTAATTTTTTTTTATTCAAACCATTTTTACTTAATTTACTGCTTTGGGGGCTACCGCAATACGGAAGCCGATTCTCATCGGATTTGTTGATTGCAAAAATCGGACTTCTGTTTCTTTGTTTGTATTAAACATCTTCAGTTTAATCGGTACCAACTGAGACCCCGCTGGCCGTCCTTCCGTCCGTCTGTCACCAAGCTGTATCTCATGGACTGTGATAGTTAGACAGTTTAAATTTTTACAGATGATGTATTTCTGTTGCCGCTATAACAACAAATACTAAAAAAATAGAATAAAATAAATATTTAAGGGTGCTCCGATACATCAAACGTGATTTTTAGGGTCCGTACCCAAAGGGTAAAGAGGAACCCTATTACTAAGGCTCCGCTGTCCGTCCGTCCGTCTGTCCGTCCGTCTATCACCAGGCTGTATCTCATGAACCGTGATAGTTAGAGAGTTGAAATTTTTACAGATGATGTATTTCTGTTGCCGCTATAACAACAAATACTAAAAATTTTAATAAAATAAATATTTAAGGGGGCTCCCATACAACTAACGTGTTTTTTTTTGCTCGTTTTTGCTCGCAATTGATAACGGCAATAGGTAGAGGCTTGAAATATTCAGATAATATTTAGTTATATATTCACTTTTAAAAAAAATAATTATATAAAAATAATACAAATAGTTAAGGGGGGCTCCCATACAACAAACGTGATTTTTTTTGCCGTTTTTATAGTTAATGGTACGGAACCCTTCGTGCGCGAGTCGGAACTTGCACTTGACCGTTTTTATTTTATATTAGGTCGGGTACAGACAAACATACGGCCCGCCTGCTGTGAAGCGGTTACCGTAGCCATTTAATGCTCGCAACAAGAAATAACACTCGCGCACCGTCACCCCCACTGCCAACGCAACAACTCCTTCGTTTCTTTCACTGTGGTCTTCATTCAATTCTATTCATTCTTCATTCAATCATAAAATGATCACTAGTAAATTTATCAGGGTTTATTTTATTCTACATTTTTTTCTTGTAATGTGTACGATTTTCTTTATAACGAAGAAAAACCGCATTTTAGGATACTTTCCTTGGCCGTGTGGTTTCTGGCAAACTAGAATAGAACCACTCCGTCTCTTCCCGTGAATGCCATACAAGGCGACTAAGGGAAACAAATAAAGCATCGATCAGGCCTCCCCAACCCGTCTGACCAGCGTGGGGAGTGTAGGCCTAATCCTACTTCTGTCAGGGACGGACGAGAGAGGGTCGTGCTCCATATATTTTGCCAAAATTTCCATGACAATCTAAAATGACTGGACAATTCTTATGAAGTAATTACTAAGTAATCTGTGCCTCTACCAAAGTATATGTAATGGTACTACATACAGTATGGCTTCTCCCTGCCGATCTCACTAGGGCGAATGTTGAACCGATCGCAAGGGCTGCCATGCAGCGCCGCGTGTTACGAAAGTTCGTTTTTAGTATAAATAAATAAATATTCCAGGACAAATTACACACGGCCATCTAGTCCCAAACTAAGCAAAGCTTGTACTATAGGTACTAGACAACTTCTATAATACTTAAATACTTTTTTTTTGTAAATACACACATATAATACATAAAAAATACATAGAAAATAGACCAACAGACATGTTCATGCACACAAATATTCTTGTGCGGGGATCGAACCCGCGACCTCGGAGTCAAAGTGGCCATTGCTAACCATTCGACCACCGCGCTCGTCACATCGTATATTTTCAAATGAAGCTTAAGGAAAATGATTTATTTCTTATTATGTAATCATTACCATTGAACTATTCGTTTTTTCATTAGAAAATAAATTTATTTATTTCAGTTTTAGTAAATAATATTACATATTGTATACGTTACAGCTTGAGGTGCCTACTTTGATATACAGTCAACCATAAGGCAACTGCAAATGCATTCGCACGTAAACAGACATGTTCTGTTTATGTAATATTTTTTGTATGGGGTGGCCAGGGTGTGACTCTACCAAAGAGTAATGTGCGTTTATTTATGGGGGAGACTCTACCTAGTGTGGGAAAATAATTTTGATAAAATGTTGATCAGGAGGATACATAGTTCCGTAGATATTGCACTTATAGTCTACTGACTCCGTTGCATGAACATAGCCGAAAGCAATACTAATAGAGAGTAAAGCCCCTATAATTCTTTCATTAACTTATCACATTTGTAACAATGACGTGATACAGTAAGAAAACAATTTGTTTTGAGATCTTGTGAAGTTAAAAAATACTTTGACACGTTCAATAAAGCGAATCTGTCATAAGTTTTAAGACATGGGCGTGCAGATGAGAAGTACCTTCACCTCACAGGATACCACAGTGAAATAACAATTCCCTTGAGGATTCCTGTGTTCCTTCAGTGAGTGTCGTCACCAGAAACAAAGGAGTTGCTGTGTTGGCAGCGGGGGTGGCGGTGCGCGAGTGTTATTTCTTGTTGCGAGCATTAATATGGCTACGGTAACCGCTTCACATCAGGCGGGCCGTATGCTTGTTGACCACTCGACAGATTATAAAAAAACTCCTCCAAAACCGCACGACGGATTTCAGAACGGTTTTCAATGTCATAATCCTTCCGTTAAAAGTATCTAACTTTTAACGGAAGGTTTGTATATACAATATAACCTAATAAAGCTTTAATCTATATAGTTTACAATATTTATTTTTAGGGACTTTGTTACAACAGGGGTAAGTGTCCAAAATTTATTTTTCATGGCTGGCGCAGGCTAAAGTTTGGAGATATATAAGTATAAGTTTGGCGATATAAAAATAATGTACCTATTAGAGAATTATAGTTCCCCAAAAATCCTAGAGGAAAACAAAAAGAAAGGAAGGAGATGCTGGGTTGGCGGCGGGGGTATGCTTGTCTGTACACGTCGTAGTATAAAATAAAAACCGGTCAAGTGCGAGTTCTGACTCGCGCACGAAGGGTCCCGTACCATCTATATATATATAAAAATTAAGTAAAAAAAAAAAAATTAAACGGTTCTATTGAAAATAATGTCCTAAAAGCTAAAAAATAATTCGGTAGCTTCCAGGTTCCAGTCATCACAACCCTCTCCCTCATCAATCTAACGCATTGATCAGACAAAAAAATAAAATCGTTGGGCGTAGCGTAAACTGAGTTTACTGGATGGAATATTTTTTACTTTTAAACTTGTATTGATTTTTTTTATTTTTACATATTTTCTCAATTTTCAATATGGGTATCAATAACCATGTTGAAAATTGAGAAAATATGGAACCGGCCATTTTATTGACTACTACTCAACCTACCGTGTTCTACTAGTCAGGCCCTTTCATTTGATACCTATATTGCGGTAGTCGTGCCAAATTTGTAAATCTCCATTTTGTAACGGCGGCCACGTTGGATTTTAATTTTTTTTCAAAGTATTCAAGCCCTTTCATTTGATACGCATATTGACATAGTCATGACAAAATTTGTAAACCGCCATTTTGTAACGGCGGCCATCTCGGATTTACAATGAAACAGAATTTATTTTATTGTATTGTCACCAGAATTAAAGGTGTGTACCAAATTTCAGATCAATCTGTCAAGAGGAAGGGAGTCAAATTTCAATTACTAGGTTTGACCCAAAAATATAAACAAACAGGGCAAGCTAAATAAAACCGTTTAATAATAAAACAAAGTCGGGTTTGTTAGAACACTTTTATCTCGAGAACGGCTGAAGAGATTTTCATGAATTTTAATTTTTTGGATTTGTCTCCGTCCCGAATATTAGAATAACGATTAAAAACATTGAAAATTTGACGAAAAAATAAAATAAAAGAAAAATCATTTTCCCATACAAATAGTGTCAGTTGAAAAAGGATTGACATATTTATTGTTTGTCAAATATAAAAATATCAAATCGATTGGTGTCTCTTTTTCATCGCGAAAGTTTAAAAATTACAAATTTATTGGGGTGGAAACGCTTAGCCCGTGGGGTCTGAATGCAAAAATCAAATCAGAGTAAAAATCAAATGAAATGACAATTACAGATCACCAAAACGATAAAACAGATTTCAAAAATAAAACAAAATGTTTTTTATTTTTTTTTATTTACAATTGTCTAGATTTATTTGTTGTTATTTTATATAATTTGGTAGAGTCACAGATTACATAATAATTACTTCGTAAGAATTGTTCGCAATTTTGGATTGCAATGGAAAATTTGGCAAAATATATGGATAATAGATAAAATTCCTTTATTCACAAAAATATGGTGATACAGTTGTCACATTTATAAACTGAGTTTCACTTATTATGCCCGGTTTTGGGCGTGTGAACTAAACATAATTTATCATTATTATAAAAAATTTATTAATTCAGTTTAAGTCGCAATGTGTCGCAATCAATATGTCGCAATCAATAGAGTAAAAAAAAAAATTTAATAGTGTGTCATGCAATTTTTTCTTGAATGTCGATCACTCTGTGAACTCAGCAATGATCCCTGAGGGTGGGCCAAAATTTCAACGTCACATCTTATATTATGTCTTGTTGTATATATGTACCTTTGTATGTGTGAAGTTGGAATAAAAATATTTCTATTTCTAAAAAAAAAATATCAACTCTCCCCTCCTCTTCGTGGGTAGTAACACCCCCTCACCTACATGAAAGTATACCGAAATATGGTTAATCCTCGTTAAAAAGAAATCCGTATATCCGTAATAATATAACTTATAGTTCCGTCACTGTCACTTACAGTTTACGATATTTTTTCGTCATATAACAACTTTGGGGTGTAAGTGGTTCATCAACATCTTTGGACCAAAGCCAATTTCACCTGCACGCGGTGCACCCGCTGACTGACAAACGAAGCTCTGGCGAAAAGAGAGGTGGGGAGCGTAATTGTAAGCTACCCGACTGGGGAATGTACCTCCACCTCGCAGCCAAATAATAATTCCTTTAAGGGTTGTTGTGTTCCTGCGAGTGAGTGAGGTCATCAGAAAGGAAGGAGTTGCTGCGTTGGCAGCGGGGGTGGCGGCGCGTGAGTGAAATTTAATGTTGCGAGCATTAATATGGCTACGGTAGCCGCTTCACATCAGGCGGGCCGTATGCTTGTCTTCCACCCAACGTAGTATAAAAAAAAACTTTTATACTTATAAGTTTAAATTTCTTAAAAAAAATACAGAACCAACTAACATAATGTATAAAGAAAATATATTATGGAATATATTCTATAAAAAGAGATATGATTTACTTCAAAACTGCTTCATTGCACTTTGCTATAACATACCAATATCATATGTGGAGCACAATGTCTAATTTCTATGTTTTAACGTAATTTCATGGTTTATTGCGACATAGACGCATATTGCTTGGACAACCCAGTAGTATAAAAAACGTTAAGACTTTAAAATAAAGGCTCTGTTCGTACACAACTAACGACGTCTACATCATTAGTGCTCCTCGGAGGAAGTCTCCATCAGCAACCATCTTCTTTCATGTTATTACACCAAAATGAAATCATCATCAGGTCATTTTAGTCTCCACTACAGGAGCACGAGCTCTTCCGTCCCCAGACAAAAGGAGGATTTGGCCTACACTCCCCACGCTGGCCAGACGGGTTGGGGAGGCCTGATCGATATTTGATGTATTTCCCTTAGTCGCCTTGTACGACATCCACGGGAAGAGACGGAGTGATTCTATTCTAGTTTGCCGGAAACCACACGGCCAATAACATAAACCATTTAAAATATTTTTTTTTTTGCGAGTGTACTATGAATTTGTTAAAGCTCACGTTTAACAAATTCATAGTGCAAGTTAATAACGATGTTATTTTGGCCAAACGGCAAAAATGCCGTTGATACATCATCTACTTCTCGCCATCAGTCTAGGCAAACCAACCATCAGATCTAAATAAAAAATAGTAGTACTTAGAGACGCGGACAGGAGCTCGATGGCGTCGTTGCGCGTTTTTGTCAAATCGAAAATGCAAGTTAAGCAACGACGACCGTAGCCTGTCCACGGGTGGGTTTATTTATCTCGAGCTCCTCCATACTTTAGAGCGCCTTAAGCTATCGGTGCCGGCTGTTGTCATTAGATGACAGTTGTTAAGCCAAGTCAGTGGCTCTAGGCGGCTTGAAAACATTGGCCTCCGCCAACCCACAACTGAGCGTGGTGGAGTAAACTCAAAACTTCTTTTTACTGTGAAGCTGGCGTGTCCCGCATTCTTCAGACAAAGATGGGAGTTCGCATCAGTAACCCGCATTTGGGAATGTGGGTCACTGATGCGAACGGTGATGTCTGGAAAATGCAGAAACATATTTATTAACTACTGTGCCAATCTTGCGTTACCTAACACCAATGTAGACTTGGGTGCCTATATTTTCAGATAGGCGCTTCGATCACGGTGGCTAGGTGGGGTTATTAGATTAAGTGTCTGCCTAGTGCAGCTGTGGATAGATTGACACTAATTAGATATAAAATTTGACCAGCCATCGACTCAAATTCGTCGGCGTCCATAAAAGTTCACTGTGTTTTAACGAAAATGTGTATTTTAACAAGTTTATGCTGTAAGCCTTTGTTTTATGTAAATTGATATTATGTTTTTAAATTGCTATTGCATCACTCAGCGGCACTTTACCCGCGAAGTGTGCGCATATTGCAATTTCTTACCAAGTTACGTACAAGGTAAGTACACAGTATAGTTATTAAGGAGTACGTTTGTTTTGGTATAACTGTTTCCCGTAACCTCATAATAACTATCCGTATGCCAAATTTCAGTCCTCTCCGCCCTGTCAAGTCAATGAGTAAGTCAGTCAATTTTATTTTTTATTTTCATAAGATTTTGCTTGCGGTTTTGGCCCACGTACACGCCCAAATCCAGATCGTACTAATACCAAATCCTATCTAATTCCCTTCAAAAGCTTTCGTATGAAAGTGTAGCAAACATCCATTCACCCATCCACACAAACTTGGGCACTTAAATTATTAGTAGTATATAAATAAAACAAAAGGAATTTTCCTGGAGTATTTGGAACCCCAATTATAAACGTCACATAGAAAGACTAGTGAAAATTTTAAATTTTAACAATTCACCAGGGGAAGAAGTATCAACTGCGCTCATACTATGACAGGCTGCTTCAATGTGAATTTAATTCTCTCGAGGTACGCCGTTGGGTCGTCGATCAAGTCATATTATTTAAAGTTTTAAACGGTTTTATAGACTGCATTCAACTTCTTGACGAGGCCAATTTTAGAGTACCTCGATCAAATTATAGAATTGCAAACTTTAAGTCTTTCTTTATGAGACATCGCAGAACCAAGTTGCGTACCTACACAAAGAGTTATTCACAAACTTTGTGATGAATATAAATTTTTTCCAATGGAATAGATTTGCCAACTGACACTTTAATTTCTTTTGAAAAGTTTTCGTAAAAAGATTTGAACGGAAACGGTTTTAAATCTATGCTGTATTTTGTTATACCACTAATGTAAGAAACAAGTATACGGCCCGCCTGATAGAAAGCAATTACCGCACCCTAGGAACACCTGCAACGCCAGGGGCATCGCACGCGCGTTGCCTACCCTGTAAAAACCTCTTCACGCCCATTTTAAAGAACGCCATGCTGTCGCTTATTGCATACATATCATGCTATGTAGCATTGACCATGATAATTGTTTGCCTATTATAATAGGTAAATAATAATTATTATTTATACACTATATTTTTGGCTAAATTATGTAACGTTTCTAAAAAAATCTAAAGTAGTTAATAAAAAATATTGTAGACTTTATAAAAAATAAACAAACTTTAACTTTATTGCTTTTCCAATTTGGTCACAGTCTGTAGCAATGCTACAAAACTGTGACGGCACATCCTGTAGCAAGGCGGACTCGATACACACCAACTAGTTATCAACTCTTAGTACGACCCGAGTGTCCATTAGCATATTAACTTAATTAACTGACTGCTTTTAAAACGTACCTGGAGTCTCAAATATTACCTAGTTTAGTTTAGTAATGTTGTATACATTCTATGATATTCGGGGGAGGGTAAGGCTCAAAATTAAACCCTGGGAATTCCTATTTTAGATTCATACGAACACCCTGCAATTTAAGTTCGCTTTATTGAAGTCTTTTGAGACAACTATAAATATAATCAATAAAACAAGTTTTTTTTATACTACTACGGTGACAAACAAGCATACGGTCCGCCCGATGGAAAGCAGTTACCGTAGCCTATGGACGCCTGTAACACCAGAGGCATCACACGCGCGTTGCCGACCCTGTAAAACCTCTTTACGCCCTTTTTGAAGTACCCCACGGTGTAGTCTTCTGGGAAAACCTCAACAGGCAGTTCATTGAACAGCTTGGTAGTACGTGGGAGAAAACCTCTCTGGAACCACACAGTACGTGAGCACTTCGGTTCTAATGTGTGAGGATGAATTCCCTGTCGATGGCGAGCGGTGCGACTGTAGAAGGAGGCCGTGGACATCATGTCAAACCACTCCTCTGAACACACCCCATTGTACAATCGGTAGAACACACAAAGGGACGCAAAATCTCTTCTCAGACTCAAAGGTTTTAAACCGTCCGTGAATTTGGATTCGTTAACAATCCTCACCGCGCGTTTGGATTGAGTCACAAGGTGCAGGCTGGTATCCAGGCGCTCCCGCACATAGATATATGCGGCCATACTTGAGCCATAGTACTCCATATGCGGCCGTACTTGAGCTTTATAAAACTAAAGTCTTTGCCGCGAGTTGAACTACTGCTTCGCCCTGTTGAGCACACCTAGCTTCTTTGATGCCAGCTTGACCTTCCCCTCCAGATGACATCGAACTGGACGTCGCGAGGGGTGTGTTTTGGAAGTGTGGAGCCACAACAATTGGGGTTTTCTTAGCGGTGAACGCGCAGACTTGTGTCTTAAAGGGGTTAAATCGCACAAAGATCTGTCGCCCCCAGTCGGACACACTACTTAGTGTGCTCTCGATTTCCGACACAAGTTCTTCGCGGCTCTCCTCCACCAAAGAATGAGGAATATTTGCGCGGCCCGTGTAATAAGTGTCCCCGGTGTTATCGTCCGCATAGCAATGAATGCTGTCAAGAATGCTGTCAATAGACAACATATCATTAATATGCAGCAGAAACAGCGTCGGGGCAAAACAGAACCCTGCGGGACGCCAGTATTAATGTCCATGCTGTCGGCGCAACTACCATCTACAACGATCAATACATTAAACTTCTCTAAGGGGGCTCTACGCGTTGGATCCATATCCCCGCGCACGCCTACTAAATGACCGGGTTTAAGCCCGTGAGTCCAAGAGATCAATAAAAAGGCTTTTATTAGAGTTGTTAATAAAAAACAGATCTAAAAAAGCTTACTTACTGTATATATATTGACGAGCTCGGTGGCGTAGCGGTCAATGACGCGGTTTCGACACCAACGCTCGTGGGTTCGATTCCCACACAGGACAAACATTTGTATGCATGAAAATGTCTGTTTGTCTTGGTCTGGGTGTTTTCTAGGCATCATAAGTATGTATTTACAAAAAAAATGTATTTACGTATGTTTATCAGTCGTCTAGTACCCATAACACAAGCTTCGCTTACTTTGGAGCTAGATGGCGCAGTGTAATTTGTCTGACAATTTTTATTAATTTTTATTTATATATCGCTCACTAAGACCTTTTATTTGAAAGACACAGAGGCTAAATTGAAAATTATAAAGTGCCATTTTGCATTGCGATTACCTAAAATCGTATAATTTAGTCAATAATTCATTGTTACAAAGAACCTAAGGATTGTGCCTAGTTCCGGCTATGTAGTGAATATCCTTATGCTGAAATAATACTTACTTTTTCTAATAATGATATAATACAATATACTTACTTTATTATTATTTAAATAGTTGTCTTGGCCAGTTGGCCAAGACAACTATTTAAATCCATTTTTCAAAATATATTTATCTGGCAAGTTTGCCAGATAAATATATTTTGAAAAATGGAAACGTCACACTGTGACTCACACAGTAGAAATAAAAGATGCAAAAATTCGTCAGCAACACAAACCTTCCTGGTAGCTCAGTTGGAAGAGCACTCGACCGGTCATCGAGAGGTCGTGGGTTCAAATGCCACCTAGGGGGGGCAGGTGAATTTTTCCATTTTTCAAAACAATATACTTTATTGTACCAGTAATAAAATACAAAAAAAGTACATGCACACAGTGAGAGAGTACAAAGAGCGGCAAAAATATATTTACAATTCGTATCACCGCGTATTTCTGTTTCCATTAGTATGAACTACATACCTATTGGATTTCTGTTCTCGATAATTATTCACCGACGGTATTCTGCGGTATTATGAATTATTTGTGGCTATTTGGAATTACGTAGATGGATTGACGTTGTCAGAGGCGCACATACTACAGAGATTCACTCTACCGATGTGCCTGACGGGCAAAACTGCAAATGCACGTGTAAATCAGGCACAGATTAAACCTGTCTGGTGCCTGCCCACTCTCAAAATCAAACAGATCATTTTGAAAGCTCGTGAATATGGGAATACAATACGAGTATATATTGAATACAAGCTGACTCCGCAAACGTTGCTTTGCTATATAAATTTAGGGGTTGATCGGAGAGGGGTGAAAATTTGGGGTTGTATGTATTTTTATATGCTATATCATAATAAAAAATAAAAATAAAATTTAGGGGTGGACCACCCTTGACATTTAGGGGGATGAAAAATAGTTGTTGTCCCATTCGCAGACCTAACCGATATGCACACAAAATTTCACGAAAATCGGTCGAGCCATGTCGGAGGAGTTTAATTACAAACACCGTGACACGAGAGTTTTATATATTAGATTGGCCATACCAGGCGACTTTAAGCAGATAATACAGGAAAATAACAACACGAGACACAAAAAATACAAAATAAATAAATAATTAAATATTCCTGGACAAATTGCACACGGCCATCAAGTCCCAAACTAAGCACAGCTTGTACTATGGGTACTAGATAACTGATATAATACCACAGTATAAGTAATAGTACTAACGTAATAATACCTAAATACATTTTTTTGAATGAAAATGCTTCTTTCTAAGTATACTTGGTAAGGTTAGGTTTGGTATGTTTTATATCAATTTTAGTCGCCAAGTCAGTATAATAGTCGCTATAATAGTATAATAGTTTCACAATTTTACATGCTCGGTTTATTACTACCCGATAATAAATATCGTAGACAGATTAGGGATTAGGCTATAGACAATATTCACGTTACCCAATGTCAGGCAAGTCCATGCTGATGTAGTCTTAAAGGACAACACCCTAGTTTATGACAATGATACTGTTTTTCTTGGTATTACCATTGATTCAAAGTTGCAATGGGGCCCTCATATAACGAAACTAGCTGGCAGACTCAGTGCCGCAGCTTATGCGGTTAGGAGAATAAGACAGATAGCGGACGAGACAACTGCTAGGCTCTTTTATTTTAGTTATTTCCATAGCATTATGTCATATGGCATATTGCTTTGGGGTAAAGCAGATGACATTGATAAAATTTTTGTATTACAAAAAAGAGCCATTAGATCAATTTACAATTTGGGTTCTAGTGATTCACTCCGTGAGTTATTTAAGGAGATAAACATCCTCACTGTCGCTTCTCAATATATTTATGTAAATATTATGCACGTCCGTAAAAATATATCGAATTTTACAAAAGTATGTGATATAACTAATGTCAACTTGCGGAACAAAAACAAATTGGTTATTCCAAAACATAGACTGGGGAAGGTCAATAATTCGTTTGTCGTAAATTGCATCCGCTACTACAATAAGTTGCCGGAGTCGGTCTTGATTTTACCCGACACTAAATTCAAACAGCTTATTAAGACCACCTTATGTAAAAAGGCTTACTACAGGACCGACGATTACCTTAATGATAAAAATGTATGGCAAATTCTCGGCACAGGATGTGAAGCACAGGCGTCTTATGAAATTCTTTATTTGCTCATTTACAGTCGTTATTGTAGATATTAGGCCAATGTCACATAGTTAGGCAACTGTAAATTGCCTTTAGAATGTAGGCATGCAAAATAATGGAATAAACTACATTGCAAAGCCTATCCGGCTTTGCAGTGCAGTTCAGAATCGATATAATAGGTACATCTTTATATGAAGTCACAAAAAATATCTCCCAGAACGCAAATACTACTGTACTTCTCTAGGCCAACACAATTACGTTAGAAGCCAGTATTTCATTGCATTCTAAAATGTACTTCTCGATATTATTCACTCCAATAATAGGCCTGTGAACCATTTTTTTTTTCGATTTGTTATTTAAAGACGTCACAATAATATAACTATAGGTGAAAGAAATACTTCGATATCATAAAAACTTTTCGAGATATGATAACTTGAAGATCACAATTTTGGACTATCCCGAAAACGTTCCATACAAAAGGCTACCAGTATTATGACGTCACGATACGCTATTTTATATGCAATAAATCAGAAATTTGGACGGCAGCTATGTTAAATATTGCGTTTATGTAGCTAGCGCCGTAACAAAACTTTTAATATTTTTTATTGTTTCTACAATGGTAATATTTATTTTTTATAATTTCATACTTTTAAAATGGACTTTCCCACCAAACTTTGATCGACCATAAAACACGTCAGACATAAGTTATTAAAATTTTGAGATAGCAGATCGTTCTAGTTTTATGTATTTTACGTTACTGATACAGAGTTTTTATAATTTTAAATCTTTGTCTACATGCCTATTACTGACAATATTAAATACTCTAATAAAAAAGAAAAGAAAATAAAACAATAATGTCAGTAATCAAGTATGTCAAAAAAATTATGTCAAATAAATATATCAAATAATTCATATTTTAAATGTCAAATTAATTATCATTAGTAGTCAAATTCCATGAAGATCAAATGTCAGAATAATTTAAAATTTATAATTCAAATAATCATTAACAGTATAAAAAGAATTATGGAGAAGCCACTGGGTGAGCTGTTTTTTAAATTTATTCTCCGGCAACTCGACAAATGTTGATGGCAACTTGTTAAATAATTTTGGTGCCATGTAAGCGACATTTTTTTGGAAGAGTCGGAGATTACTCTTTGGCATAACAAGTTTATTTTTTCTGCTACTTCGTACATGTTCCTTGACCTGCGCACAGGAAATGTATAGTTCTGGGTGTTGTTTAACAAACATGCAAGCCTCCAGAATATATAAGCACGGCAAGGGTAGGATTCCAAGTTTTTTGAAAAGAGGCTTACATGACTGTCTACACCCAACGTTACATAAGGCTCGTATACATTTTTTTTGAGCCTTAAAAACTCTTTCGATTTCGCATGAGTTATCTTATCTTTACAAGTAGTATTGTGGATATACATATTTAGACTTTTATACAATATGTATATACATACTATGATTTTTCTATATTTTTATTTTTTTTACTATTTTATTTTACTTTGATTTTTTTTTCTCTTATTTTGGTTGAATACAATTTTTTTTTTATTGAATTATGATAATATAGTATGGCTATTTTAAAAAAAAGACCTATATAGACAGAGTTTCTTTCGGCATTTCTTCTCGTCAATGGTCATTCCGAAATGTTGGTAGATGAAAAAATATACCTAATTGTAAAAGACGTGTCTAAGTGCCCGCGAGGGCCCACAGAATAAAGAATTTTGACTTTGACTTTGACAATTGATAGGCCAAATTCATTTTTTTTTTAATTAAATAAGCTTTCCAAGCAGTTTGAAATCATCACTTAATTACTGCTATATTGTCACTTTCAGAATCTTACAAATACAATAGACCAGTTTCTAACCTTACAATGTCAGTTCCATACATTTTTATCATTGAAATAAATAATAATAAATATTTCTGGACAATATACACAGCCCCAAATTAAGCGCGAAGCTTGTACTATGGGTTAGTAGACAACTGATAAATATATATAAATACTTTTTTTTTTGTAAATACATACTCATAATACTTAGAAAACACGCAGACCAAGACAAACAGATATGTTTGTGCACACAAATGTTTGTGTTGTGCGAGTATCGAAACCGCGACCACGAAGTAAAAGTATCCATTCAACCACCGCGAGCCCGGTGGTTGAAACCTGTTTTTTAAAGCATAATATACATTTTTAAATATTTTTCTCTTGATATGGTTTTTAAATCTATTTATATGTAGAATAAAGTTTAAGTAACATGTCCTGACCCCCTAGCCAAGTGTAATTCATCGCCTAACGAACGTTAGATAGATCACGTGACATTTGTCAATTCGAACATTTTACCACTCCACAGAGATACATAGAGCTCCACAGTTCAAATTAGAATAGCGATCGCTACGCTTTTATACTTCGCGAACTGCCATTTGGCCAGCCCCCCTGATTGACTGTCGCGGACAAAAACTAGCCTTCGTAAAAAAACGTACACTGAGACTCGGAAAATAATACTTTGAGTAATTTCAGTACTGGAGTTGCAATCTTGTTTGACTAGAATAGAATCACTCCGTCTCTTCTCGTGGACAAGGCGACTAAGGGAAATCTATCTATAATAATAAAAGGCTTTGTCCTCACTGACTGACTGACTCACTAATCAACGCACAGCCCAAACCGCTGGGTCTAGAGATTCCAAATTTGGCAAGTAGGTTCCTTATGACGTCTAGGGGTGCACTAAGAAAGGATTTTTCAAAATTCATCCTCTAAGGGGGTGAAACGGGGGTCCAAAGTTTGAATGGGGAAACAAGATTAGTTGGACTATTTTATTCGAAACTTTACACGACTACTTCTATAGATAAATGAGTAAATACGTGTTTCAGGATTATTCAAAATTCAACCCCTAAAGGGGTAAAATGGAGTGAAAAAGTCTGAAAATCGTCATGGGTATTGTTTTTATGGTTTATCGGTTCGCTGATTACGAAAACAACAACTATTTTATAATCCAACATAGCCGACGTGACATAAAATCACCCCTATGGGGGTGCGATGGGGTTGAAGGTGAGGTTGTTATATGGTTTTCTGGGACATCAATTACGAAAATGGAATCGATTTGATAATATAACATAGTGGACACGAAATTACTTAAAAGGATTTTTCAAATGAGGGTGAAACAGCGGTCCACAGTTTGTGTAGGGAAATGAGATTAGATTGACAATTTTATTCTAATCTTTACACGAGCACTTTTATAGATAAATGAGTGAACACGTGTTTCAGGATTTTTCGAAATTCAACCCAAAAAAAAAGGAGTAAAATGGGGTCAAAAGTCTGAAAATCATCAAGGATATTATTTTTTATATAGTTTTTATATTTTATCGGGCCGCTGATTACGAAAACAACAACGATTTTAAAATTCAACGTATTTTTTTTTAAACTTTGATTTATCCTTTAGATCCTTTGATATTTGATTTCTTTTTACAATTGAAAAACATGCGAGGCGTTCTTACATCCGTATTTAGTACAATTAAAGGTACTACTTGAAGGTGGTTGTGTTGCGTGTTAGACTTGACTTGGATAATCTAAAATGCGCGAATTTCACGCGAGCGAAACCGCGTGCAAAAGCTAGATAGTAAAATGTGTTCCCTATACAATGTAAGCGCGCACTAAGACGGAATTTGACGGAATTTTTCGAAATTTCACCCGTAAGAGGTTGAAAATAGATGGTTAAAAAAAACACTCTTTTTGGAAATCGATTCACCTACGATTTTGAGACTTGGTGGAATAGTTGTTCGTAAAAATAGGGATTTTGGGTTACTGATTAACTTTTGACCAGCGCCAAGAAACGTCTAAAAATGTTATATTATTATACGCGCTATGCTTTCGTTATTAAGGAAAGGGTATATACGAGAGATTATTTCAAATCATGGGGTTATCCATGACGGTTTATCGCTCACCTCATCCCAGTAGTTACCCCCAGAGGTAGACCATCGCGCGCGTAGGGCGTAAAAAAAACTGCGTCCTTCAAATGAAGCTACATTTGGTGCAGAAAACTAATTGAAAAACCTATTCTAAGTACCGACTTTATGGGGTTTACCTACTTTATATTATAAGAATTTCGGAATTTTTAAACATTGACGTCAAGATTGACTAAATTTATACTTGTGGAAGGTGTGATGATGCCCCATACCATTATAGCTGTGGAAGGTGATGGAGCTGGCCTGTTCCGCTCCATCTGCTACCACTTGCATGGAACGGAGGTGTATCATCAGGAGGTTCGTGCCACCATTGCTCACGTATTAAACAACTGGAACGATGAGTTGTTGAGTGAGGACAGTAAGGGATGCGCTGTTGAGGAATCTCTCTGTATACCCCGCCTTCCCATTATTCCATCAGACCACCACGTTCAATTCAAGAGATTTAAATTTCCCATCAAGGTGTTTTGCTATGACCATTAACAAAGCTCAGGGGGCAGTCTCTAAAGGTCGCTGGGGTTGACTTGAGACAGGACTGTTTCTCTCATGATCAGTTGTATAAAGCTTGCTCAGGAGTAAGTTCTCCTGGAAGCCTTGCAATTTTGGCTCCTGGTGCGAATGCCAAAAATATTGTTTACCGGGACGTCTTAACCGAAATGGTGCATGTTTATAATAATGGTCAATACGAAACAGTCCTTTAAGAGGAAAAAATGAAATATCTGGATTATAAAACATCGATCAGGCCTCCCCAACCCGTCTGGCCAGTGTAGGGAGTGTAGGCCAAATCCTCCAGATGATGGTTATTTATATTATGAATTTTCTAACAACTTTCTTTCTAAGAACAACTTAACACGGCATATATATATATATAATATCATTATACCTGGTTGGTTGTTGTTTATATAAATAATAATAATTATTATTATTTATATAAACAACTTTACATCAAACTTCTCAAAGGGGCCTCTACGCGTTGGATCCATATCCCCGCGCACGCCTATCAAATGACCGGGTTTAACCCGTGATTAAAAAGAGATAATAATAATAAATAAATAAATTGTCAAATAAATTACACAGCGCCATCTAGCCCCAAAGTAGCGTGAAGTAAAAACTTTGTACCCCTTTTTACGAAATTGCGCGGACGGAGGAGGGAGGAGAGACGACGACGTTGCTTAACTTGTGAGTTCGATTATACTACCACGTGCAACAATGCCATCGAGCTGGCCAGAATTTTGTGGGGCGTGCAAAATTTCTATCAACACACAACCGCTATCATTATAAATGCTAATTACATATTTACTTAGGTTTCGCTACGCCGTTACGAAGAAGGCAAACCCATACCCAAACCCATGTCAAGCTAAATAAAACCGTTTAATAAAAACACTTCTTGTAATTGAATAATCTGCAATTCATTAACTTTCCAATAAATTTCCACCGTGAATCGCAGACATACTACGAAAAGCACTTCCTTTTTGCCATTATTTTCAGAGATAAAAGCACAAGTAAGCGCATTTGTTAATTTGCAGGAGCACTAATTGTCGGGAATTTCAATATGAATTTCGACGGGATTGATAGAACGAATTTCAGCGTGGCAATTTAATTGAAATTCGAGACTACAACCCTTCATAATATGTTTGAAAGTTTCAAATAGTACACGTAATGGACACTGTTATGCACCATAGAGCCAGCCTACAAATTGCATTTAGTGAATTACATATGTAGCGAGAATCTTTAAAACGAGGATTATAATTTAATTTAATTGCGGAGGAATTTCTTGACGCAGTTTAGTTATTAATTATTTTTTTTCTTTCTTTTTATTTACATAATAATATTTATTTTAAGATTAGTTTATTTTTAGTTAATTTAGTTTATATAATATAGTATAGTACCCTTTATAATTAAAATGTAAAAAATATTTAATTTATAATGCAAAAAAGTAGGATAGCTAAATACCAGGTCTGTTCTTCTCGTAAAATACAGATGATGACGTAAGCAAGTTCAAATCACGTGGCCATATTTTTCATAATGCATATCAATGGATTGATTAAACTATCACTATAGCGTGCAGACCACTTACATGGATCACATTGAGCTGGTCTGCCTGAATGACGTTGGTGCATTTGGTAGTTACGGTAATTGCAACACGTACCTAGTACATTTTAGTGAACTAATCTATCAGCCGGCTGATTCTAGGATAATATATGTAGAGTCTAAAAAACTAATGTGATCCGCTGGTGCTATTGTTAGATATATCCGTTCAAAGGTGACAACGAAGTCTACTAAATTGTCGTTATGATGGGTGATTTGCCATCTATAGAGTGTAGATCAGTTCTCTGATTTACATAGAATCGATCTACCTGCACGACGTTGGTCCGTTTGGTAGGTACAGCCGTTGAAACACGTGGTACAGTTTAGTGAACTAATCTATCGGTAGGCCAACTGATTCGAGAATAATATTACACTATGTGCAGTACATAGTTATTTGCACAGTCTAAAAAATGACGTGAATCAATTTTGCGTTTGGTACATACGAGTATAGCCTAGGTTAGTTTAAGTTTGTTTTGGTTTTTATACTACATCAGGTGGCAGTCAAGCATACGGCCCGTCTGATGTGAAGCGGTTTCCGTAGCCATATTAACGCTCGCAAAATAAAATAACGCTCGCGCGCCGCCACCCCCGCTGCCAACGCAGCATCTCCCTCCTTTCTGGTAACCTCGCTCACTCGCAGGAACACAGCAACCCTCAATGGAATTGTTATTTGGCTGCGGTATTCTGTGAGATGTAGGTACATTCCCCAATCGGCTAGCTTGAAATTACGCTCCCTGCCTCTCTTATATTGTGATCACAAAAACCGAGCGGGCGAAGCAAGCGTGACTCGACTTGCTTTTGAAGAGGGAGATGCGTTTAACTAGTCAAAGCTAGGACCTAGATTTAGAATATTTCCTATTTTACATGTGAAACATACAGTTTAATTTAATTAATTATCAAGTGTAATTATTTGATATGTAACATTATTTTCCAGTGATTATAAATATTTTTTTGGGTAAACTTTTTTTATATTGTTTGGTGATTCAAATATGTTGACACTTTGATTATTTGGGAACTTAATACAAATATTTGATGATTAATATTATTTCTAAGTTATTCTTTATTAATATTTAGATTAGCGTTTTGATATTACTCATTAATTTTAAGTGACTGATTGTTTTAGGAACAAATACTATTTATTAGATTCTTGCAAATATTTTATTAGATAACTGATTAAATCAGCACCTCCTTCCTTTCTGGTGACCACACTAACTCGCAGGAATACAACAATCCTCAAGAGAATTGTTATTTGGCTGCAGTTTTCTGTGAGGTGGAGGTACTTCACCAGTTAGGCTTTACCTTTCACCCTAAAAAAATATAAAGAATAAATTATTATTTATATAAAGAATAAATTAGACCACTGATATTTTTTTTATTTTTAGGAGAATATATTCTCCTTCCTTATGTCAATTAATTTATTATTAGAATCGGATTATTACAATAGGTTAATATGTATTAGTTGACATTTCATTTGCTAATCACCATAATGATGGCTAATCGCCACTTAGCCACTACTGGATATAAGCATTCTCCAGTGCTTGCTACCAACTGCGTTTCTCCGCCTTCTGCATCTGCCTCTTTCGTTCCTTTTTTCGGCCTTCTGACTTCCAGGAATAAAAATTTTCGATATAGCTCTCAAAACAAGCAAGCTGAAGTGGCAATATTGTCAGAAGGGAAAAAATCTAATAATGAAATTCGTTTGGAGCCGTACTTTTACCCTCGCGACTGGATTTCATTGTTCATTGCCTTTTTGGTGTTCGCCTTTGTTAATCGTGACTACACAGGCGACACAATGGTAGGAATGTGTAGTGAGCCAGTCCAAACAATAAAAAACCGAAGTGGCAGAGGGCCGGCTAAATATTTTTGTCATACATTGCCAATAAAATCGACAAAAATAAAATAAAATTCGAGTTGCCTTCAAAACAAATATCTCCCTCAAATCGCTTTGCAATAGTAAATATAAAATCCCACTCAATAATCAAAATCTAGAGTTTATAAGATGGTCTGCGATATCTGTCAATACGTTTACATAGATCAAACCGGATGCAATATTCAAACAAGATTTAATGACTATAATTACTTCAGCTTATAGAAACAATTGTCCAAAAAAGTCACACTTCGCCGAGCATCTTTAGACGATGGACACAATTTATCCCCCAATAAATAATACAAAATGCTACACACGACAGATAAAAGACAATTCTTAATCATCATCAGTCTGTATCTATTCACTGCTGGACATAGTCTGACTCTGAGAGCTATGTTGACTACTTCTTCCTTCCGGATTCGGTCCATTAATGAAATGCCAAACATAGGTTCCTCCATCGCTCGCTGTGCGATTTTAAATTTATGGACCAGCCTAACAATGTAAGGGAACTATTAGAAATAATAAAACACAAAAAGTCAAAAATTTCTTTAATGAATAAACAATTTGATGTCAATAATTCTTCTTTCCTAAATATATCTTCCATTATCGCCTTTACCCCTCCACTTTAAAGGGCGGTAATGCGATGGATTTGTCATTTGTAGGCGGTTGTTCTAACGATCAACATCTACAAATCGCCTGATGATGCCTCGCGTAGAGGCAAAACACATGTCGCAGAGACAACCACGGCAGTGACATGTTTCAGAGAGTCGCAGAGACGACACAGCAGCTGGAGCAGAGACGTCCTAAGCAGCCACGGTAGTCACATTAATCTACTAACGGTAGTGGGTAGGTGCCAGCCGATAGTTCGCATGAACTAACTGGTGGCGGAAGCACCCAAAGTAATGTAGATCAAAACGCCTGAAAAATTTGATTTCCACTTAATAACACTTCAATCAATTAACAGGTTATATCAGCCAAATTACTTATGGCTGAGGGGAGAGGAAAATGCGGTGTGGGGTGACGAAGCGTCTCTCCCCTGGTAAATAATTATCGTAGTTTAGAGTTATCGTTTTGTATTTTATCTGTCCTTATTTTGTGTTTCTAATAAGCATTTATTTTTTTGAACCAGGCTTTTATTAGTTGTTAAAAAAAAAAAATAACTAAAAGATTAACTTACCGTGTTTTATTCATTTAATATCAATTAAACCATTACGTTTAAAATCCTAGTCATATGGGTTAAAGCGGAAATTATAAAAATCGCCATTTTTAGCGGCCGCCATATTGGATTAGAAATTACGGTATTTAGATAATTCTTTATAAATTGATTTTTGAATCAAACAATTCCGGTTTGAGTATTGTGTTGCTCCATCGATCACTGGAGAGAAGTGGATCAAATTTAACTTGAAAGATTTGATTGCAGACACCGCGGTGTCTATTATAAAAGCGTGAATTTGTTTTATACCAAATCAAATCAAAATATCTTTATTCCTTGGACTTTATAAAGCACTTAGAAATGTCATACAAATTAAATATAAGAACATGTTTCTAAATCATTATACCACTAAGATTAAGTATACGGCCAGCCTTATTAAAGCGGTCACCGTAGCCTATGGACGCAACACCAAGAACATCACTCGCTAGTTGTTGACGTGGTACCTTTAAAAAAAAATTGGTTGCCTGTAAAGTCGGTATACGGGCGAAAGTTTTACGTGACAACGACTTTGAGTGGTAAAATGTTTTCGAGTGGAAGGGACGCATGCCTTTCACTTTTTATGTCTGTCTCTCTCGCTCTTAGAAGGGACACGCGTCCACGACACGCCTACAATGAGAGCGAGTGAAAGGCACGCGCCTTTCACTCGCTCTCATTGTAAGCGCATAACGTGACCCAGTTTCTTGAAGTGTCACCCGGCTAACCAATTTATAAGACGTTGTCACGTCAAAAAGGATTTTTGAAGAACACCATGCTGTAGTCTTCTGGGAAAGCCTCGACAGGCAATTTATTCGACAACCTGATAACTATCAAGTTACCGAACTCGAGAGAGAATGTTTCCCTTTTATTCGAAAATTCTTCTTTTCTATTTGAAAGAGAAACAAATATTTTATTTGGGTAGTGGCACTCCACAATCTTTAGAGCCAAAGCCAATCTCACCTGCACGTGGTGCACTCTCCTGAATAGCGAAAGAGGTTCTAACAAAAGAGAGATGGGGTACAGCTGTCGGACTGGGGAAGTACCTCCCTGGGAAAATCGTAGAATTTTCAATTTTATAACATCTAATATATTCTTTATCCTCGATGGCGTCGTTGCACATGCCAGTTTAATCGATCACGCAAGTTACGCAACGTCAACTTAGTCTGTCTATGGGTGGGTTTATTTATCTCGAGCTGCTCCATGCTTCGGAGGGCACGTTAAACTGTCGGGCCTGACTGCAGTTACCAGATAACAGTCGTTATGCCAAAGTCAGGGCGTCTTGAAAACACTGGTCTCCGCAAACCCACAATTGAGCAATGGTGGAGTATGCTCTAAACCCCTTCGTTTGAGGGGAGGCCCGTTTCCCAACAGTAGGATGATTATGGGTTGATGGCGAATAATATTTAATGTCAAGTCAGACACGTCACTGTTACGCAATCGTATGAATTAAATACATATGTAAAATATTTTTGTATTAATATATCAACATTTGTTATTTCCATTATAAGGAGTCTTTGACGAGTGGTCTAAGACTCCTTAGACGAAAGACTCCTTAGTGGTTGTTCGGTGGTCGAATGGTTAGCAATGGCCACTTTGACTCCGAGGTTGCGGGTTCGATTCCCTCACAAGACAAACATTTGTGTGCATGAACAAAAACATTTGTGTGTCTGTTTGTCTTGGTCTCGGTGTTTTCTATGTATTATTAGTATGTATTTACAAAAAAAAATGTATTTAAGTACATTTATCAGTTGTCTAGTACCCATAACACAAGCTTTGCGCTTAATTTGGGACTAGATGGCGCTGTGTAAATTGTCCAGAAATATTTATTTATTTATTAAAGGTTAATTTATTAGAAACCATTAGCGACAATTTATATATTATTAATCTCTTTGAAAATTATAACTATAATAATAATACTAAATACAACATTACATCAAACTTCTCAAAGGGGCCTCTACGCGTTGGATCCATATCCCCGCGCATGCCTATCAAATGACCGGGCTTGACCCGTGATTAAAAAGAGATACTAAATATATAATATCATACATACAACTAAACTTAACTAAGTACTGTACAAATTAGGCCCCCGGGGTAATGTACCCATAATGCAGGCGGCGTTCCCGCGCTGGATGGCTAGGCTGAGCCTTTGCGCGAGAAAGCCGACTGCGCGGGGGTCCCCTGTCGCCTCCCTCAGGCGCTTGCTTAGCTCCTTGAAGACCCCGTGTGCACCACCTCCCCACGGACCGAGAGTCTCGACGCCAAAAGCCACGGAATCGTATTGGGCACCGAGACAACTATATTTGCTTGTTTTTGCCCGTTCCCGGGCCTCGGCCGCCGCGCCCGCTTTCTTTATGGTCGCTGGGAGATAGGTCGCCGCTAGTGTGTCGGCGCACGTGGCATCCCACACCAGCGCGCGACCCATCCTCCAGGGTACCAACGACATCCCGTCGGGCCTCTTGCCATCGTCAAGAGCCGCAGGGACGTTTGCACTGACGAGTGCCCTCCTGAGGATGTCGTTTAAAGAAAAGGAGACAGACGTCCGGAAAGACAGACCAGTCCGTGGTGACCATAGTGGTCCACACTGGCTCCGCAAGAGGCACAGCTATGGGCTGTACATACCGGGGCCCCCAGCCGGAGACGGGAGTGTTGGGGTCTATGAAGGTTCCAGTGTTTGGAGAAGGATAGGAATGAAGCCAGTGCCCTGATTCCCACCTGGATACGGCAACCAACCTAGCGCGATTCTTACCAGTGTGGGAATTTAACAAGTTGTTTAAGGTGGCGACAGAAGCTATGTCATCCCAGGCCCTTTGATTTTTGGGTTTGGGTGGTAACTCCGGGCTCGGTCCAGCTAGCCAAGCGTTCATACCTTCGGTCAAGCATGAAATCTCGCAGTTTGTTGCCACAGGGGCTTTTAGAATTTTCCCTGCGAGATCAGTCGTGCTATGGATCGAAGATAAGAACGCTGGAAGAGCTACACTTGAAATTTTGCGGGTTCCCAAGCCACCATACCTAATAGGTAGAGAGGCTTGAGTCCATGCGTGCGCGCTGAGATTTATATTAATAATCGACTCATTTTGGAATTTTAAAGAGTTGTCGAGACGTGAAACAAGGCCTGGAAATTTCCAAACAGGGCAGCAACGCAGCAGGTAAGTGGATTTTGGAACGAATAAACAAAATTTCAGAATGAACAAAGCAGAATGACTAGAAATTTTAATAATACTTATAATTAACAATTATTAATATAAATAAATAAATAGAGAGAAAAATTATCGAACAATACAAATACAAAATAAAATTAAGTTGCCTCAAAATATTCCTCCACATCACCGTCGAATGGCATCGTGCCCAGAAGGCTGGCAGCATTGCCACGTTGAAATATGTCAAAATATTACTTGGAATAAATTAACACAACTCACTGATATGTAACAAAGTTCGACGTATTAAGATGTTTAATAAATGAATATTTTTGGACGAATCACACATGGCCATCTAGTCCCAAACTAAGCAAAGCTTGTACGATGGATACTAGATACTTAAATATATTTCTTTTTTGTAAATACATACATATAATACATAGAAAACACCCAGACCAAGAAATATAGAGAGGTTCATGCGCACAAATTTGTCTTGTGCGGGGATCTAACCCGACCCCGGAGTTAAAGTGCTTCGGAAGGCACGTTAAGCCGTCGGTCCCGGTTGTTATCATTAGATGACAGTCGTTAAGCCAAGTTAATGGCCTTGAAAACACTGGCCTCCGGCAACCCGCAGTTAAACAGCATGATGGAGCATGTTCTAAACCCTTTCGATAGAGGGACAACCCGTATCCCGGCAGTGGGTAAATATTAAGTTCAGTACCTTATAAAGACACAAAAAAATATATTAAAGTACAAATTGACAGCCAATAAATATCTCAATCCACAAAACAATTTTCAAAACAAATCACAGTCGCGACGTAAAAGCGAGACCAATCGATTTGACGTTTATTTGACAACCAATAAATATCCCAATCCAAAAACAAATATGTAGTTTCAGTTGAGTTTTCAACTGACAACGGACGGGAAAACGTTTTTTTTTTTAGTGAAATGTTCTTTAGCGGCATTGTGCACTTTTTGGGATGGATAAACAATGTTAAACTCGCGTCAGGACACGTGACCTGATCGAAAATTCGTAAGACGGATGGAGAACAGCCGCCGGCGCGGCGTAGGAGAAGAAGTAATATCCCCCTCTCTTCCTATCGCTCGGCGAAAATGTATGCCTGCTCCTGCTGTTTATTTTTAATGTAATATAAATTGTCATGTTTTGTCATATTATACTCGTATGATAGTACCTTTATACTGATAAATATAGCAATTCGAGCGAAATTATTCCTTACCATTCAAAAATGCACAACGTTAATGTAAAATTTTTCACTTCTGCCGGCATCCCCAGAGTGCAACCCGTATTTTTTTTTCGTCTAGTTTTCCAATGCTTATTTATTATCCTATTCCCGACCAAGAAAAATCCAAAAACACAAAAATCATAAAAATCGGTCTAGCCGTTCTTAAGTTATAAATGGTGTAACTAACACGACTTTCTTTAATATATATAAATAAGATATACAGAGTGAAACTTTCTAATGCTATCTGGAGGGAAAGTACCCTCAACTTTACTACTTTAGATAGAAAATTTTATTCAAAGAAAACATTCCTTTGAAAAGATAGAACACTGCATTAAAAGATTTTCGAAAATTCTCTTTCCACACCCGGGAATCAAGCCCGACTAAAATCTGTAAAAAATACACTCTATACTTTTATTCCATTGATCGTCAGGGTCAATTATAAGGGTGAAATCTCTTTAACACACTTGATAAAATAAATGAAAGGAAAAATCTCTGCTGAAGAGTTTTCCGTATTTTTTTACACCACTCTAATTCTTTAAATTTTCTACCATTCTTTTCAATACGTACCGAGTTGGTGCCTGTTGGTCTCGATATCGCTCTCTATACCACCACACAGCTTGATTCACATAGTTAATAAGTATTTAAAACATAATCTTCCATTATATCAAATTGTTCTTGATAACCCACATTTGCCGCGAGATATATGAAATGATTTGTAAATACAATCAAATGTGAATAACAAATGACAATCTATTTTCAAATGTAACATTCCATATTTAAATTACCTCATACACGCCATTATGTGGAAACTAAGAAAGGAGACTGCATTACGAACACAATCTATTTTCAAATGTTACATTCCATACTTATATTACCTCATACACGCTGTTATGTCGCATCTAAGAAAGGAATTAGCATTACAAATACGTGCAAATTGCAATCATCTTATCCAAATAGTAAATTGTCATTTTAATGGATAAATGACGTCATTGATAATTATTAATATAAGTAAAGAGATGGATCTTTAAGTAAA
This sequence comes from Hypsopygia costalis, assembly GCA_937001555.2. Lineage (NCBI taxonomy): Eukaryota > Metazoa > Arthropoda > Insecta > Lepidoptera > Pyralidae > Hypsopygia > Hypsopygia costalis. The sequence continues at coordinate 4,990,387 of OW443326.2, read as the reverse complement.
AGTGCTTTAACTTGACCCACTGAATTTATAAGTCCAGATTTTATGGTTTAGGTAGGTACTTTCATTTTAATTTATCAGAGTTTGTTAGAGAGATTTCATCTTTATAATAGACCCTAACGATCGATGCAATAAAAGTACAGGGTGTAATTTTTACAGATTTAAGTCGGTCCGATTCTCGGGTGTGGCAAGCGAATTTTCAAAAATCTTTGAATGCAGTTTTCTTTAGATAAAGGAATGTTTTATTTGAGTAAAATTGTCTATCTACAGTAATAAGAGTACTTTCCCTCCAGGTGGCATTAGAAGTTTCCATCATGTATATAAAAAATCTCTTATTTGCCTTGTTCATCGCATCACGCGTGAGCGGATGGAAATATTTCGCTAAATCTTTTTTAGTTGTGTTTATTGACCTCCTGACAGGAGAGGGTTCTTATGAAAGACAATTAAGAAAATTGAGCGGAATATTAGAAAATTTTATAAAACTGAACCACCACATTAACTTTTCTAATAATAAATATTGTCAGACAAATTACACAGCGCCATCTAGCCCCAAAGTAAGCGAAGCTTGTGTTATGGGTACTAGACAACTGATAAACATACGTAAATACATTTTTTTTTTGTAAATACATACTTATGATACATAGAAAACACCCAGACTAAGACAAACAGACATGTTCATGCACACAAATGTTTGTCCTATGTGCGAATCGAACCCACGAGCGTTGGTGTCGAAGCCGCGTCATTGACCGCTACGCCACCGAGCTCGTCGAATAATGTAACTTATATGGCGTTTGACAGAACTGTTAGTCAATTCGAATTCAATATTATAGTTAAGAAGACAGAATAACGTCTGTCGGGTCAGCTTTAATCATTATAAAAGTTATTCAAAATAAACGTTTAAAGAAAAGAAAGAAAAAACATTTATTTGCACATTACACACTATTACAAACAAGTTAAACAGACACAATTATTACATAAAAAAATTTAAAGCACTGTGCAATGTCTCAAAATGTTCCCTGCTCAGTATAAAAACCGAAATCTGTAGCAGACTCGGCACTGACTTTCTGTTAGGACCAGTAAATTGTTGCGACATCACGGACATACAAGCTCAGAAACGACAAGAAACAACAAACGATTTATACACAAAAAAAAAGAAGAACTTAAAATAACAAATTATGCTAGGTATTTCGTCATCAGGTCATTTTAAACACCACTACAGGAGACGGAAGGAGGATTTGGCCTACACTCCCCACGCATATAGGCATTTCACTGAAAACATATTATTGGGGTGGTTACATCATAACATTTAATAAAAAATAATAAAAAAATACTATACTATCATTAGTCAACAATCAGAACCTGCATTAATTTAAATGTGTTTTCTATGTATTATATTATGTATGATTTACAAAAAAAAATGTATTTAGGTATTATATAAGTTGTCTAGTACCCATAGTACAAGCTTTGCTTAATAGATAAGGGACTAGATGGCCGTGTGTGATTTGTCTAGGAATATTAAAAAACACAATATTTCTGGACAAATTATACACTGTCATTTAGTCCCAAACTAAACATAGCTTGTACTATAGGGTAACTAATAATAACTAATACTTGAATACATTTTTTATTTAAATACATACAATAATACATAGAAAGCACCCAGATCAAGACAAAGAAACATGTTTGTCTTGTGGGGGATCGAACCCGCGACCTCGGAGTCAACGTGGCCATTTGACCAACGAGCTCGTCAATGAATAAACCATTTATTATGTACGAGTATTCAATCAGTCCAAATATTACCCAGCCAGAATATAAAGGTATTAATTCATACGCAAATTATAAACTCACGTACAGCGCAGTGATAGATATAAAGGGGTTGATGCCCTGAGCTCTGCCCGGGCAATAAGCGCCTAGTAAATCCTGTTCGCGTTCTGGAATCAGAGAGCTCAACTACTGACTAATTGATATAAACTGCTTACTATTATCGATATAATTATCACGATACTAATTACTACTTTGCCACTGCTTTATAGCTTTATATCCACCATATCAGGGCTGTCCAAAGAATGGCCCGCGGGCAAAATGCGACCCGCGACCTATATTTGTACGGCCCGCGTCGTATTTTTGACCTAACGCTTTTTCTACAACTACACCTACATTTTTGTACAACAAATCTTACTAACTAAAAAATAGTTGATATTATTTTATTTTTTGTTCAAAATGTTAAAGCAGGTATTTTTTTCTGCGGCCCTCTACTCTTTTTAGCAATTTGTATTAGGCCGGGATCTTATATGGTTTGGACAACCCCGCACCATACCAACAGGGCCTGTGATGTGGTAAAGACGCAGCTGTAGGAAGAAGAGGAGGACTTTCTAGTCCTTAGAAGACATTCTTAGTAGTACAGTGGTATATTAAAAAAGTTCCCGAGTTTAAGTTTATTTCATAAAATTATCAAAATAATTTATTATAGTTTTTGCCTGCAGCTGCAGCAGAACGGTACCTCATCATCAGCCTGTATTTACCCACTGCTGGATATAAGCCTTCCCCGATGCTTTCCGCTAGATACGATCCTCCTCCTTCCGCATCCAGCCACTCCCGGCCGCTTTCTTAAGGTCATCGGACCATCATAGGAGGGCGCCCAACACTTCGTCGTCCTACGCGCGGACTCCACTCTAATACCTACGGTACGGAACGGTACCTACTGGGATAGAAAGTAGTATATGTGTAAATCCACATCACGTTCTATATACTATACATATATACCAAATTTTATTAAAATTCAATCAATCGTTTTCAATTTCAATTTTCAAATTCAAATTCATTCTTATAAGTAATTTCTTTTCATTTAATTTATAAACTTGTTTAACATGTTAATAAAATTCCAGAGGTGTGGTGTAAAAGGCTAGGCTGGGGTGTAAGTATCATGGCCTATTTAATACTGTCACCAACCTCAATGCTGATATTAAATGTTTTTTTCATCATCATCATCATCATCAGCCCGTATCTATCCACTGCTGGCCATAGGCCTTCCACCATATCCCGACGCTTCGTCGATACTCAATACTCAATATCTTTTTGCATTCCATATTTATGTACAGTATATAAATTATTACATACATATGAACCCTGTTGGGCATTGTAAAGATGTGTTAGCAGTTTTTGAGGTACGGCAGATGGATTAATTAAAAAAAATATATGACAATTAAACTTATATTATTTAGTTCAATCTAAGTATATGTCAAAATGTGTTTGTTAAAAAAATACATTTAGAACAAAATTAAATGAGTAAATAAGTTTTGATGTCAATCATTGTCTATTAATTGTTATTATCAATATTATGTCTATTTATGTATATACGAATGTCTATAATTTATTATATCGTCGCCCCATACCAGGTCTCCACTCAAGGACTTCCCTCCCCCATCTGTCATCACTGACTCGGCAGATATGGCCGGATGTGTGATTTGATAGAATAAATATAGTTTAAAAAAACTAAAAAAACACGCTTTTAAAGCACAAGAGGTATGATACGATGTTCCATCATGAAGTTCCAGTTCATATCAGATCCATCATCAGATCAGTTCGACAGTACCAAATTATTGCATTGTCATCAGAACTACTTACAGCTGACAATTTCCATTACGCTATGATACTTGGAAGATGGTTAAATTTGTTGCCTTAGACTCCATTACATAATTAGTTACATACAAGTCAACATAATAAAAGCGTATTAAAAATGCCGAGCAAAGCTCTCTCCGTCGCTCGCTGCGCGACTTCAGTAAATGGACCAGCCCAACGTTCAGAGTTCAAATTTCTGCATCAAAGATCATGGCGGAAGGATGCACTAGTTGAAGACTTTGGTTTTTGAAGTTTTGCGGTATTTGCGTTGTGAGGTTGTGCCGAAGTTTCCAGAGAGCATTCGAGGAACTTCTAACTCCAGTCGAATATCGACTACGTCTTTGTGGAAGTAACCCCAGCCAAGTTGTACCACTTGTGCGACGTAGACGTAGTCTTTAACCAATTCAATTAGCACTTTTCAACAACCACCGAGCTGGGTATAATTTATTCGTTGTACATGACTATACGACGTTATAAAGTTCTTAGAAGCTTCTTAATATTCTCATTTGCGGAAACCCTGATCATAAATAAAAAGTATAACATCTATATCCACATTTCATGCCCTCACATCCCTGCATTTATATCAAGTCAACTTTTCAAATCGATCAACAATTCGCGATTTATATTTAAAATGGGTACGTATATGTGCTGCACTCATCGATCTGGTATAATTGGCTACGTATGCGTAGCGAATTATATGGCACTGGATGTAACACGTTAACAGGAACGTAGACGTACAAGAAGGAATGCCTATTCATGCGCAAACGTATGAGAATGTCGCAAGCGATTTAAAAATCCGGTACGTGCATTGCTACATGCATATTCAAAGGTTTGCTTACAAATTTCAGCGTAAATATAAGAAAGGATATCGACATAGCCTACAGAGTTTGCAAGCTGAAGTGACAATGGGCCTGTCACAATTAGGTATATAAAATAGCAGATGGGGGAGAAAAATAGACTGGAAGCCGCACGTAGGAGGACGAAACGTTGGATGCCCTCCTTCTAGATGGTCCTATGAGCTTAATAAAGGGTCTGGAAGCGGCTGGATACCGAAGTCGGAGGATCGTATTTGTTGGAAAGCATTGGGGAAGGCTTAAATGCAGCGGTGGGTATATACAGGCTGATGATGATGATGATAAGAAAGGTTGGTTACAAATTGATAACAAGTTGGGGTTCGATTCCCACAATATTCAATCATTATCATAGCTATGTCTTGAAGCCATTTGTTTGCGTTCTCACAAATTTTTCATGTATACTATTTTTTTTTTATGAGAGGGGAACACGTACCATATACCTAACTGCTAACGCGCCCCTTTATGTCAATCTTCCGGTTATATCACAGGATTGCGAGTATCTCGTCTAGTAAAGTATATATTTTTTTTTTATACTACGTCGGGTGGTAGACAAGCATACGGCCCGCCTGATGTGAAGCGGTTGCCGTAGCCATATTAAAGCTCATAACATAAAATATCGCTCGCGCGCCGCCACCCCCGCTGCCAATGCAGCATCTCCTTCCTTTCTGGTGACCTCACTCACTTGCAGGAACACAACAACCCTCAAGGGAATTGTTATTTGGCTGCAGTATTCTGTAAGGTGGAGGTACATTCCCCAGTCGGGTAGCTTACAATTACGCTCCCTACCTCTCTTTTCGCCAGTGCTTCGTTTGTCAGTCAGCAGGGTGCACCGCGTGCAGGTGAAGTTGGCTTTAGTTCAAAGGTGTTGATGAACCACTTACACCCCGAGATATATAGTTGAGGGCGACAGTCGAGCATGTGGGTCACCTGGTGGATAGCAATCATGACCCCCCATGGAGATCAGCAACACCTATGGGTCGCCGATGCCAGCCTTATGACAGAAATAAAGACTTCTTGGAGGCTCCCATGTCGTAATTGTTCGGCAATACCGCTGAGGGAAGTTGATGCCTCGGGTGTTGCAGGTTGCTAGGTGCACTTAATTGATAAATTATAATATTTTGAATGACCTCTATAAAAATAAAATGATACTACCTCCATAGGCTACGGTAACTGCTTTTGATGCGGCCTTTGATTGACGATGCGTGGAGTCCAATTTCGCCCAGCTAAATTGGAATCGACATTGACGGATGAGATATCATGTTTAAATTACAATCTAGATATTACAAATACGCTAAATCCCCAATTTTTTTTATACTATATCGAGTGTCAGACATCCATACATCGCGCCTGATGTCAAGCGGTTACCATAGCATTATCGCTCGCATGCCCACACCCCCACTGCCAATACAGCAAATCCTTCCTTTGTGGTTCTTACTTCAGTTACTCGCAAGAACACAATAACCTTCAAAGGAATTGTTATTTGGCTGCAGTATTCCGTGAGGTGGAGACACCACAGTCGGGCAGCTTACAAATATACTGTACAATACAATATAATATACTTTATTGCACCCATAATAAAATACAAACAAAAGTACATACAGAATTAGAGTACAAAGGGCGGCCTTATCGCGATGCGATTATGATAGGGTACATAAGAGCACCTACCTAGTCGGCCGGGTGCAGCTCTACAGATCATATTGAGCGACCTACATCCCGTTTATCGTCACTCTTTGTCATTTCACCTTTGAACTTCTGAATGAACTGAATCTGGAGCAACCTGGATGTTCCCACGTACCCTAGATATTATGTGATAGGTAGATGTTGTATGCAGCCAATCGATCTTTATTCCTGGAAGTCCTATTACAGTGACCTATTTAAAGTTGGGCGGAGCATACTGAAACTAGGTGACCAATGAGAGCTAGGGCAGATTTCCAGGGGAAGCTGGGCGTATTCAACCCGGATGGAGCATAATGGCATCCATTGCTAAAAATAGCCAACGGATCAATGCGTGTAATAATTCCAGGAAACATCGCTGCATCGCTAACGAAGCGGCAAAGATTATGTATCCGACACAAGTGCATTTTCAGTGCAGTTCACAAGTCAAGCAATGTAAGTCCCTATTATGATTGATGTAGGTACCTCTTCAGATATATATCTGATAGAATATGTTTTACTTAAAGTTTGCATCACAAAGAAACAAATAAAAATATTAATTTGTTACAAATTTGCTACAAAGCGGCCATATTTATTATAGCTAAAAGCAATCTTATTAATGACTACCTTTAGGTAGGTAATGGATATGTGTATGACCATAGGCAGGTTTCGAAAGATAAGGAAAGTTTAAACCTCTTTAGTTAGTTGAAAGGGCACTTTTCGACTTAGATTATGATAGCAAGAAATTCTGAATGAACGAATATCCATTTACGCACAACATGTGCATGGTTTGCAACAAACCGGGACAGCGCCCTGCTGACTGACAAACGACGCTCTGGCGAACAGAGTGGTAGTGCATTGCGTATTTAGTAAGCTACTGGGGAAGTACCTCCACCTCACCAGAAAGGAAGGAGTTGCTGCGTTGACAGCAGGGGTGGCAGCTCGCGGGCGATATGTTGCGAGCGTTTACAAGGCTTCACTACATCAGATTGTGGTAATGTGTGGTACTTTTTGTATACTACGTCGGCTGACTAACAAGCATACGCCCCACCTGATACGAAGCGGTTACCGTAGGTACCGAAACATAAATAAAAGTTGCGCGTCGCTATCCCCGCTGCCAACACAGCAAGTCCAGGAAGGACTTCTGGTGACATCACTCACTCACAGGAACACAACCTTCAAGGGAGATGGAGGTATTTTTATATCTTTGAAATATTCTTTGTTGCACATAAATTAAATACAACTGTTGCGAATAAACACGTTACATTTATTGAAAACCAACTTTAACTAGGTTTTATATGTATAAAATATTAATATTATCCCACAAAATCGCGGCGGGTCGCTAGTAATTAATAAATTAAAACTGGCTAAGTACGAGTTGGACTCGCGCACGTAGGGTTCCGTACCATTATCTATAAAAACGGCGAAAAAAGAAAACATTTGTTGTATAGGAGCCCCACTTAAAATTTTGTTTTATTTTAATTTAATTATATATTTTTAAATATTCACAGAATATTTAGTTATATATCTAAATATTCTGTGAATATTTCAAGTGTCTACCTGTTGCCGTTATTAATATCGAGCAAAAGCAAAAAAAAACACGTTTGTTGTATGGGAGCCCCCTTAAATATTTATTTTATACTATTTTTTAGTATTTGTTGTTATAGCGGCAACAGAAATACATCATCGGTGAAAACTTCAACTGTCTAACTATCACAATTCATGAGATACAACCTAGTGATAGACGGACGAACGGACGGACGGACAGCGAAGTCTCAGTAATAGGATCCGTTGTACCCTTTGGGTACGGAACCCTAGAAATGAGTAATATATTAATCAAACAAGGATATAGTGTTAGTGGATCCACAATCTTTAGAGCCAAAGCCAAACTTACCTGCACATGGTGTACACTTTCGACTAGCGAAAGAGGCATTGGAAAAAGAGAGGTAAGGTACCGCCAGTCGACTGGGGAATTACCTCCACCTCACAGAATACCGAAGCCAAATAACAATTCCCTTGAGGGTTGTTGTGTTCCGGCGAGAGAGTGTGGTCACCAGAATGGAAGATTACGTTGGCTATGCGAGTGACGGCGCGCGATCGATATTTCATGCTGCGAGCGTTAATACGGTTAATATCGCGCGGGCCGTGTTCTTGTCTGTATAGTGTCCTCCTAGTGTATCTCACACATGTATCTCACACATCGTTGGACCTCAGCGGTTCAGAGTCAATTTAAGGTAAACCTGGATATACCGAAGGCGATCGCACAGTTTTCTATCGAAGTTGCCATCGTTCGGACTGCCTGAGGGTTTGTTCAAGCGCGTCACCAGCTTTTTATCCCCTTGATCCATGAAAGCAGTTATCGACGGAAGCTGCTCCAATAGAATGAAATTAATACTGGCGACCCGCAAGGCTCTGTACTGTCCCCGACACTGTTTCTGCTGCATATTAATGATATATTATCTAGTGATGACATTCATTCCTACACGGAGGAGAATACCGTGGGCGCTTTTTACACAAGTCGTCTTAACATCCATCAGTCCCAAGTTGAGGAGTGTCGCGAAAGACTCGTTTTGGAAATCGAGAGTACTCTGGCTAGAGTATCCGATTGGGAACAACTAAACTTGGTCCATTTTAATCTCACCAAGACACAGGTCTGCGCGTTCACCACTAAAAAGACCGCATTTGATAGGGCATCACAATTCCTGGACACACCTTTTACTATCACTAAGAGTATTGGGTTTCTCGGCGTAGATATCTCCTGTGACGTCCAATTCTTAAGCCACCTGGAGCAAAAGGTCAAGTTAGCGTCGAAAAAACTTGGTGTACACAATAGACCTAAGCAGTACTTCAGTCCACGTCAGAGATTTATACTTTCATGGCGCAATTACGACCTCACATGGAGTACTACTATAGGCGGGAGCACCCAAGTACCGGCTAGCACCTTGTGACTCGGTTCAGAGACGAGCTGTGATGATAGTGGCCGATTCCAAGCTCACAGACGGTGTTGAGCTAAGTATGAGGAGAGACTTTTGCATATTCTATCGACTCTATAATTGGTTTTGTTCAGAGGAATTGTTTGACATGATGCCCAAGGCCTCTTTCTATAGTCGCTCATTTATAGACGGAGAATTCACCATTACACATTAGAACCTTATTGACGCGTACTGTATGCTTTCTGATGAGTTTTCTATCTCGACCTCTTAAGTTGTGGTATGAACTCCCTGCCAAGGTTTTCCCAGGAGACTGCAGTATCCGGCTGTTCAAGAGAAACGTAAAGGGGATTTTACAGGCGTCGGCAACGCGTGAATAATGCCTCTGTTGTCGCAAATATCCATAGTCTGCGACGTCTGCTTACCATCAGCAGGTCGTATGCTTATCTGTCACCCTAGTCATATGAAAAAAGATTAACATGAAAATAAGTTTCACATGAAAACTACTACATACAACATAGCACATACATAGAATGATATGTAAGCACACTGCAATCGGTTCTAGATATTGATCTGTTTTATACTAGTAACACTTAAAGAGCAATACAGCGAAAAGCTTCTTTACAGCAGCATCGACAATGCTCACTGTTTACTTCTTGTTGTGTCTATAAAATATGTTAACATAATTGTTATGTTTTACGTAGAATTTTTTGTTTTGTCTTGTGTAACCGGTTTTATATTTCTATATAAATATGGAGACTTGTTATTAGCTAATTGATATATATTGTAATCATGCATGTAACTACTGAGCTGTGAAACTCCCAAATATAAAGAACAAAATAAAAAACACACAAATTCGGCCATTGCTCAGCATTAAATTATGTATAAACAAAACACAGTGCTGGTTTTACGCGACAGCCAAGGGAAGTCTTGCCGCTTCGGAAGAATATATGTACTTAGATTAATTTAATAAAATAAAGGACCGAGCCACGACCAATAAGAGCTATTGGAGCGATCCATCCACAGGGTAAAATTATGTGGTTACTCATGCTATCAACTGAACTAGAATTGGGACCAGACTAGACTGTAACTAAGGAGACAGACCGTCGATCATTAACAGAGACATTTCAAATTCGTTACTTGTTGTCATAGTAACCGCTGAGGTGTAAAATATTAATTGCGCGTCCGAAATTTTGGTGACTACATTTTAAACGAAGCACAAATTCATTTCCTTTTGTACGAACGCTGCCAATTTCATATAGAGCTCGGAAAGTTTTCAAACCACCTGTGTATGCTATATGTAGATAGACAGATAGACTAAAGGGGTGAATCGACAAATTACGTCTGGTCCGAGTTAACAGCTTACAAATTTCGCTTATAGATCGCCATTACATGTAAGTTCATAGCAAACTGTACTTTATATACCATACGTTTATCTTAACTTGCCGATAGCAGGTATCGGTAACATGTTGATGTCAATACCCGTAGGCTGTTCGACCAATCAAATTACGTGAAGGCTCCTCCGCACTACGGCACAAGTTGCTATACATATATGTATATCGGATACATCGAACTCAAATATTTTTCAATCATTTTAATCAGCAACTTGATTCAGTCGTAATTGATATCATATGTCGAAACCATGTTGCGATACAAATGTACCCAAGTGCGGAACACCGTTTAGTGACCGAGGATACAAAGTGCGAGTTTTTTGGTAACATTCGAATGTGTTAACGTTTAAAAGATGAAATTGTGAAGAAGTTTCTTATTATGAATTTATCAGACGCGTGTTACATAACCAAATTAGCCGGGTTGCTCACTTCAAAATGTGAGCAAGTTAGCCACATTATTTTGACATGTAATACGCGTCTTATAAATTCAGAACATGAGAGTTCTTCCCTATTTGTTAGGTTTATTTACGTTGACATGATTGTACGTGAACAAAAATCTGGAACAAAATGCACTTTGATACCGATACGAAAGATATAAATAAGCATAATTAAAAATGAGTGAGTGAAGTCTCTAGCGTCGAAAGCGTCCCTAGGCTGCAATGAATGCTTACATCAAGCAGGAAGTATACATATTGGTCACACAACTCGTATAAAAAGCCCGCGGTAATGTAAGCTTTACGCCTTTTTGGTCGAAATTCAACATGAATATTTCGCATGGAGTCGGGCTCGGACCGCGGTCATCGTGTCTATATCTCTGCTTATATCTATACTAGTGGTCTGGCCCGTCCTCGTTTCGATTCGGTGTAGTTTGTGTGCATAAAGATCAATACACAATTTATTTTTATTCCGTTTAATGTTATAAATAAATAGGTAATATTAAATATTCCTGCACAAATTACACACTGCCATCCCACCCCCCGCCCTGCCGGAACCAATACCGCCACCTTGGCACGGGATAGCAGGGCTGCCGGGTACTGGGGGTCATATATTTTGGATGTATACATTGAGATTAATGTCCTTAAGTTGCCACGCTGGGCAGCAGCGGGTTGGTGACTGTCGCCAGTGCCTTGTCCGCTTATCCGGAGGGTGCACCACGTACAGGTGAGGTTGGCTTTGGCTCCGAAGACGGTAGTGAGCAAGTTATACCCCTTTGTAACTGGTACTGCAAACGAATTAATTCCAAGGTGACAAGAGTTGACTATCGAAATGAAGCACGGCGATAGAGGAGCAGAACATTATGTTCTGACCCCGAGCTGACCCGAGTGCAGTACGATAAAAAAACCGATCTTCAAGTGTTTCGAGGCGCGATATTCAAGTACTATATATATTTGAGAAATTCATTATGTATTAAGTATATATAGTACATTATATATTGAATGAATGAATTAGTTAACTAACTTTATTACATATTATTTACCGTTATGTGTTCTGTAATGTTTTGTTTAATTAAGGATCAAAATCAAAAGTTTTAAATTAAAAATATAGTTAAAAAATACTATTTTTATTTTATTTGTGTAGGTTGTTGCGCGAGGCCCCTGCAAGAGCGAGGCCCCGGGCGATTGCCCTGTTCGCCACCCCCTAAAGCCGCCACGCGAGCGTTAATATAGCTGCAGTAACAGCTTCATATCTTGTCTGCCATCCGGAGTAGTATAAAAAAACACACGATTTATTTTTATTCCGTTTAATGTTATAAATAAATAGGTAATAATAAATATTCCTGGATAAATCACACACTGCCATATAGTCCCAAACTAAGCAAAGTCAGTACTATGACTACTAGATAACTAATATTATACTTAAATACATTTTTTTTTGTATTCCATTCCAATTCATTCCACTCCTTTCGTGTAGTGCGCGGTGTTGCATATAACATAATGTAAATGGCATGTCCCTGCGACTAATGGTAATGGTTACGCGCATAACGCGTTACGCCAACTGCACGCGCGACTGTCATTTAAGTTGCTGGGACGCCTAGCGCGCGGAGGCCGGCAATGCACAGGGGTGGGAAACTAGGTCTGTGAGTTAATCCCACTTTCTGACGAGTGATACATAATACATAGTGTTTTCCACCTACGAGGAAAATAAATCCTAAGCCCTACCTAAGACGCCGCATTTTTTGTACTGCTATGTAAAAAATTTTCATAAATTATGCTTTGTGATATTATTATTTGACTAGATTTACATTCACTGCTTAGGCAGATTGGCTGTCGGCGTTAACGGAATATAAAATATTGTTCATATTACCGATAGAAAAGCTAGACGACATCGTAGCCTACGCCTGCACTGAAATGAGTACCTACGGATTAGAGATTGGTAAAATGGCTGGTTTTTTTTTTTATACTACGACGGGTGGCAGACAAGCATACGACCCGCCTGATGTGAAGCGGTGCACCGTAGCCATATTAACGCTCGCACCATAAAATATCGCTCGCGCGCCGCAACCACCGCTACCAACGCAGCATCTCCTTCCTTTCTGGTGACCTCACTCACTCGCAGGAACACAACAACCCTCAAGGGATTTGTTATTTGGCTGCGGTATTCTGTGAGGTGGAGGTACATTCCCCAGTCGGGTAGCTTACAATTACGCTTCCTACCTCTCTTTTCGCCAGAGCTTCGTTTTGTCAGTCAGCAGGGTGCACCGCGTGCAGGTGAAGTTGGCTTTTATTCAAAGATGTTGCTGAACCATTTACACCCCAAAATGCTGGCTGGAATTACATATAACTTTTCTATTTACGCCCTTAAACTTGACAAATGCCCGTTGGGTATATATGAACCATTAATTTATTAATAAATTTTCTTTGTATATGGCTAATAGCTTTTCTCTGTCTATGATTAGTGGTCATTGTCTCTGGTTAAATTTATAGAAACCCTAGAGCTCTACCGACTAAGCTGAAGATGTTTGTCATTAAATTTAACCTAATGACTAGTTGTCAGAGATTTTTATTAGTGAAGTCAAGTGAGTCTATGGTTATGGGTTAGACATACCAAAAGACCAGCGGTACTTATGGGCATATTATCGTAAATGCCCGGCATTTTGCCACCTCTATTTAATATCTCCGTGCACTTCGCGCACCCATCCGAATGCTAGTCATACCTCTGGTGGTACGGTAGGTATAAGACTATACCAGCAATATGATTCTATAGGATCTAAAACTTGGTAGCATGTTTTTTACTCAACATCGGGCGCCAAACATGAATACTATCCGCCTAATGTCAAGCGGATACCGTAGCCATATAGACGCTTGCAATACAAAGTGTACTTTTCGCGCGCTGGCAACCCCGCAGCTCACACAGCATGAAGGAAACACTTAGTAAAATAATGGAAATTATAATACGTAAGTGCGCTTTTGTTGTAAGACGTACTATTACCTATACTGTGGTAAGACACAACAACTATAGGCAAAGACAAGACATATTAAAATCCGAATCACGGTAAATCTATTTAGCTAACACGACTTTGTTTTATATATGATATATATATATATATATCATCATCTATATAATATGATATAATAGGTAGGGGAAAAAGTCTTTTCGCATTTTAGTATGTATGAATGAACTTGTAATAAAATCTCTTTGGTTATACCATTTGTATCTGGTAGGTTTTGATATCTTTAAACAGTTTAAATTTTAAAAAAGATAATTCCAAATTCAAATTAGGTAAATGTGTGATTTTCATTTGTTTTTTTTACTGTCAAGATGAGTGAATCTAATGAAGAATTTCGATTCATTTTAAAATTTTACTACAAAAAAAGTAAAGATGAAACGCAAGCTGCGAAAACAAATTGTGACGTTTATGGATCTAGTGCAGTGCCTGTGAGAGTAGCACAAATTTGGTTTAAGCGTTTTCAATCCGGAAATTTTGATGTCAAAGATGCACGTCGCTCTGGTCGCCCTGTTACGGATAAAATGGATGCCATTTTTGAAAAAGTGGAGCAAGATCAGCATATCAGTAGTTACGACGTAGCTGAAGAATTAGGAATTTACCACAAAGCAGTTTTGGCGCATTTGAAAAAAGCTGGGTACACTAAAAAGCTCGATATTTGGGTGCCTCACGATCTCACTGAAAGAAACTTAATGAACCGTGTACTCATTTCCGATTCTTTACTACGACGTAATGAAAGCGAACCGTTTTTGAAATAGCTTATAACTGGTGATGAAAAGTGGATCACGTACGACAAGAACGTGCGAAAAACGTCGTGGTCAAAGGCCGGTCAGGCTTCACAGACTCTGGCAAAACCCGGGTTAACCCGCAATAAGGTGATGCTGTGTGTATGGTGGGATTGGAAGGGCATTATTCATTATGAGCTGTTACCGCCAGGCAGGACTATCGATTCTGAACTCTACTGTGAACAACTGATGAGATTAAAGCAAAAAGTTGAGAGAAAGCGGCCGGAATTAATTAACAGAAGGAGTGTGATTTTTCATCATGATAACGCTAGACCTCACACATCTTTAGCCACTCAGCAAAAATTAAGAGAGTTTGACTGGAAGGTGTTAATGCATCCGCCGTATAGTCCTGACCTTGCACCTTCTGATTTCCACCTGTTTCGGTCTCTTCAGAATTCTTTAGGCAATGTCAGGTTAACATCACGAGAAGACTGCCAAAACCACTTGTCGTGGTTTTTTGAACAGAAGTCCCAAAATTTCTATAGTAATGGGATCATGTCTCTACCTACAAGATGGCAAAAAGTTATCGAACAAAATGGCACCTACATACTTTAGTTAAATGTAAATAAACTTTAGTAAAAAATGTTTTGAATTTTCATATAAAATACGAAAAGACTTTTTCCCCAACCTAATATATGTATCAACTATATAGTTACACCATTTATAACTCAAGAACGACTAGCCTGATTTTTATGATTTTTGTGTTTTTGGATTTGTCTTCGTCGGGAATAGGATAATAAGTATTAGAAATAGTAGGAAAATGTCGAAAATATAAAATACAAAAAGAATCATTTTTTCATATAAATAGTGTTGAAAAAGGATTGAGATATTTATTGGTTGTCAAATGTTTAAACGTGCGTTCCGAAATTTATATCAAGCTCCTTAAATATAGAACAAATAATAAATGAACAAATTGAATTATTTAAAAAAAAATGTCAAATCGATTGATCTCACATTTACGCGAAAGTTGTCTGTGATTTGTTTTGAAAATTGTTTTGTGGATTGAGATATTTATTTGTGCTTTTTTTTGTGTTATTATCTTATTATAGTACTGAACTTAATATTTACTTTATATTCATTGTATTACTTCCATAAAATCATAAATTTAGTTCAGCTAATATGTACCACGAAATTCATCCCTGATAGGCGGTACGTAGTTCGCCGGGACAGCTAGTAATGAAATAAAAATATACATTGAAACCAGCCAGTTGCTAACATTCCCACCCCCAGTGGAACAGTAACTGTTGGGTGCAACTGACTAATTGTCTTCAATAACATGGAGGAGCTTACGGAATGGTCAATGTAAAGTTCCACCTTTTGTAAGGATGTTTACAACCAACACGCACCACTCCCCGTCAGCTCCTGTATACTCGTATACTTTCGTATTATTCTCTCACGGGGAGTATGGCCACTTGGGAGGGTTTCCCAAGTGGCCATACTCCCCGTGAGAGAATGGGGTCTGCAATCACCATTAGGGCAACCACATCGCCTTCACAAAAGCTTTTCATTCTGCTACTAGATCCTCTAGCCCTCAGCGTAGGTAAGTACTCGTGAAGCCAACGTGCCCAGAAATGATCTGATAGCTGTAAAGTCCGTCGCTAATCACATCGCCGTACCAAGTCAGCATCCGTCAACGAATTGAACTTCTAGCCTCTAATACTATGTAGTGTTGCCTTAATTCAATTAGCACCAATTTATTAAAGGCTTGTGCAGCTGAACCGTGATAATGAAAAATGAGGAGACGTACAATGTGATGTCGGCCATACAAAATGATTGGCTCTTTGTCTCCGTCAGCAAATATATGTAGCTAGATATTACTTGGATCTGGTTGCCCTAAATACCAACGCGGAACTTCTAAATTAACAATGGTATCTAGCTCACGGAAACAAGCTTCAAATTCAGGAATATAATTAAGAGGGATTAACGTATCCCGATCAATACCCTCGCTCCGAAGCTTTTGAAGCAATGTGCTCCTTTGAATAATTACCGACATGAGTAATCCTAAGGGATTGTATATTTTCATAACGATAGATAAAACTGTACGTTTTCTTAGCTTAGCAGTTACCACACGGAGACCATTGCGGAAACTTAAGAGGTCTCGGTAGGGATTCCACTTAACGCCTTAAACACCAATTTCTTTTCACAGAATCAGGTCGATTATAGAATAAGATTCTGCTCTCAAATATTTTGCGACTAATGACATAATGCATCTGAGTTGTTAGATACCCAAGCGCGCATCTCATAACAGTAGGCCTTGTGAACAGTTACTATGTCTGCTGCAACCTGTTGGACCCAAATAATCGTTCATGTAGTGATCATTTAAAAGTGCTTAACATGCTGCGGGATACTGCGCTTCATATTCTTTATCGAAAAAGAATGCCTAAAAGCGCCTGTAGTAAGTCCGGACCCAGCAGCAGAAGACTATTCAAACACACCCCCTTGGTAACTGCAGCTGCTTCTTTGTTGCAGGGTGAAATACCGCAAATGTCCTTCTCGAAAACGAAAAAGAATATCTAAAAGCGCCTGTAGTAAGTCCGGGCCCAGCAGCACGAGACTATTCAAACACACTCCCTTGGTAACTGCAGCTGCTTCTTTGTTGCAGGGTGAAATACCGCAAATGTCCTTCTCGAAAACGAAAAAGAATATCTAAAAGCGGCTGTAGTAAGTCCGGGCCCAGCAGCACGAGACTATTCAAACAGACTCCCTTGGTGTTGCAGCTGTATCATAAATGACGCGGATTTTCTTTTTAGTCGGGTGAAAAACTGCAAATGTCGACAGGTACCAAAGTATACATCCGTCAGGTGTACAAAAAATAGTAGATTAGTAGCCAAGGGCTGTAGGCATCAATTGCAGCTCGAGATATTTAGGCACACGAGCGCAGCGAGGGAGCCTATAGTTCGAGGGTGCAATTGATGCTTACACCCGAGCTAACTACTCTGCTTTACATCTCGATTGTGAGGTAAGTAGAAAAAAACCGGGATTACAAGAATAAAACATTTTATTAGTTAAAATTTATAGTGAAATGAGAACAATTTTCAAATTTTAGGGACAGGTGTTTTTGGGGTATGTTAATAGTTTGAGATTGTAATATTTGTTGGTCATGGACAAAATCTGACGGGATTTTTTTTTTTTTTTTTCTAGAAGGAAATTGAGCTTCGCCGTTCGATATTTAAAATTGATGACTATTATACTCATACGAAGACAAGGCTGAATAGCGAAGCGACCTCTTTTGTCATTGGGCTGAATGCATGATGTCTATTGCCAGTATGATGGTTAGATGTACGCGAACTTTTTGAAAGAGTGAAGTGTTTTTCTTTTAATTACTTACCGCCCTAGGCTTTTATAGCTACATTATTACCCTAGAGCGCTAATTGGTCACCTACAAGCCCCATTTGGGGGTAATAACTTACCGAATATGAGAGATGTAAAATGTATTTAACTATTACATCAGTTATCTAGTACCCATAGTACGAGCTTTGTTAGTTTGGGACTAATTAACCGTGTGTAAATTTAATAAAAGGAATATTTTTTTATTTATTTATTGCCTTTAGCACAAGATGGAATCTCAATATGGAAGTGGCGCACTCATACCTCTCTCTCTCAGTTTAAAGTAAATTAGAAAATGCACAAAGGTGCTTTATTTGTTTGTATAAACGAACGTTGCGCTGACAAAAGGTAATAGAAAAACTATATTGCAAAGGTTCCTCGGTTATAAAGAACCTGCTGGCTTAAGCCCATTCCTATTGTCGTAAATGAATTCATATTTTTAGCTGTCTCCTTTGTCATTTCAGTTTAGATCCTACTTCTACACTTCACAACAAGTATTTCAAGTACTTGGCTGTTCAGTGAATAGAACGAGCCTTGTAAGACCGCCTTTGTACAAATGTTCCCTTTATATTTCCTCGTTTCATAACAAAGCTTTTACAAAATATTAATAGCAACAGAGCACCGTATTTATTTCTTTAGTCTTTAAATCTATATTAAGTAGCTGCTGAAGAGTTTGTTTAGCTTACTTTATAAAAGAAACTGAAATACAATTATTATATTTCAGTTTTTCAAATTAAAACACCTTTCATTATTCAGACGGAATAAGATGATAATAATAATTTTTAATTTACGAGCCCGGTGGTCGAATAGTCAAAATAGCCATTGCTAACTTTGACTCCGAGATCGCGGGTTCGATCCCCGCACATGACAAACATTTGTGTGCATGATACAATGACATGTCTGTTTTTCTTGGTCTATGTGTTTTCTATGTATTATAAGTATGTATTTAAAAAAAAATGTTTTGAAATACATTTAAAATTAAGTGCAAAGCTTGTACTATGGGTACTGGGGACAACTGTTGTCTAGTACCCATAGTACAAGCTTTGCGCTTAATTTGGGACTAGTATAAATCGTCCAAAAATATTTATTTATCTATTATTTATATAATATAATCTTCTTCTTTCTACGTTCTTCGCCCATTATCCCGTTATATAGGGTCTACTCTCTCCTTTGCGCCAAGCTGTTCTATCTTAGGTTGTCACTTAAGGCAATTGGGCTTCCTTGAGGTCTATTTCGACATTTAATCACCAGGCAGACGGCGGGCGGCCTCTGCTTCTCCTCTGTTCTGGCAAACTGACAGCAATCCGCACCACATTAGTCTGATTATTCTCGCAGTGCGTTTTCACATTTCTTCTTCTCGATGATTAGTCCCAGTTTAAAGCTACCTAGAATGTACGTATTCATTACGACCTTTGACATGTATTTTTTGCTCATGTCTTTTTTGGCTTGGGGCGCGGCATATTTATTATATCGTCGTCAACCTTTATTCATCCCTCTGCTGGGATACGGGCCTCCTCTCAATCGAAGGGGTTTAGAGCATAATCTACCACGCTGCTCAACTGCGGGTGGGTGGAGGCCAGTGTTTTCAAGCCGCCTAAAGGCCACTGACTTGACTTACCGACTGTCATCTAATGACAACCGCCGGGACCGACGGCTGAACGTGCCCTCCGAAGCATTTATTAGTATATAATATATTACAACTTATATTCTAATATTTTTTAATAATAAATAATAAATCTCCAATCACTTTGTTTTTTCAACAATTCACACAATAGATATAAGTAATTTATTAACTAAATATGGTTTATTCATACAATTATTTCTAAGAAACTAAATTAAAAACTAAAATAAAATTAAAACTACATATTATCTAAAAAAGGCCCCCGTGGCATTGTACCGAAGATGCTGGCGTTTCCTCGTTGTATGGCAATAATAAATTGATAATATAATATTATTTTTAGCCTAATTATTTATTAAATATGTATTGTGTGTGGTGTATATAAATATAGGTATGGTGTATATAAATAGAACGTATTTTAATTTATATTTTGTGATGGAAACGATTCTAGAAAAGGCAATCGTTACTGACTGACTGATCTATCAACACACAGCTCAAACCAGTGGACGGATCGAGTAGCTATTATGACGTAAGAATTCAATAAAAAAGTTTTTTTTAAAGTTGATACCTGCCCCCCTAGCCAAGTGTAATTCGTAGCGTAACGAACGTTAGATAGATCACGTGACATTTGTCAATTCTCATACTAAAATGTTCGATTTTGACAAATGTCACGTGATTTATCTAACGTTCGTTACGCTACGAATTACACTTGGCTAGGGGGGCTGGGGCCCTACCGCCGAAGCTGAAGCCGATTACCATTGCATTTTTTGATTGCGAAATTGAAACGAATGCTTAGATTGTTAGTAATTATGTTTTGCTCAGCTGGTAGAAACTCTAGAGCTCTATCTACTTAACTAAAGACGTATGTATAATATAAAAATAACTTTATGCTATGACCAATTTATGGAGTCAAAAAATCCGGTGGTAATCGGCATCAGCTTCTGCGGTAGCCCCCCAGCCCCCTTACCACCAACTCTTATTGCGATTAAATAACTGAATAGAATGCTTATTCATACCAATGAATAAGCGACTCTATGCAATTTGAAATAGAGTCGCTTATTCATTGGTATTGGCAATTTGTTAGATCACCTGGCAGGTAGAAAGTCCCACCAAAATGACCTGTCTTTTTGAGAATTTTATTTTTTAGTTATAAATAATACCTTGTTAAAGTTGCCTCAAATACATTTTATTTTTAATTTTTTTGAAAAATATCTTTGCACGCGCCTTGCAATGTTAAAGCCCCGACTAAATCGTCTGGCTTATATTTTTGTCTATTCTTTGAACATTAAACTACAACATATAAAAAATGCATATTGCCTCAAATATATTTTTGGAACAAAAAAAATAATATTTAAAAAAAAATTGGGATTGAGTTAGCCCCGCTACTCATCAGCCAGGTCTGCACTTCCGTGTTGGGGTATAATAGAGGGGCTATATAACAAGTTTTCAGTTTGCCTCAAATACCTACCCAAAAATTCCTGCCAGCTCTCGGACTATATGAAGAGACCGGAGTGTGACCGGGATACTCCTACGAAGTCGAAAGGCAAAAGCTAGTCTGTGATAAAAATACAGTTTCAAACAAAATCCAAATCAAAATTATACAAATATTTACACAACATACATATACCTGCATAATGTAATAGGTAACCATTTTAGTAGAGATCGGTAGACAGACTCGTGGTCTGACTTCCAAAGCCCGTAGGCGAAACGTAGAGCCGTGCAAGCTTGTTGACAAGGTTTGCATTCAATTGGATATAGCCCACATAACCTAGCTTCGGATCGTCGAAAGCTACACGCTTTCGAGTAATAATAAGTAAATATTCCTGGACAAATTACACACGGCCATCTAGTCCCAAACTAAGCAATACTTGTACTATAGGTACTAAATAACTGATATTATACTTAAATACATTTTATTTATAAATACATACATATACTACTTAGAAAACACCCAGACCTAAGCAAAGAAACATGTTCATGCACATAAGTATTTGTCTTGTGGGGGGAGGGGATAGTACCCGCAACCTCGGAGTAAAGGTGGCCATTGCTAACCATTCGACCGCCGAGGTCGGCATAAAAGCTATATTCAAGAATATTTCAAAAAGTATAGTAGAAATTGGTTTAATTCTATAGGTGTAATTATTGAGCAACAATATACTTTTATTGTACCAGTTGTAACATGAGCTCTATAGCATAGACTTGCATACGGCCCGCCTGATGTGAAATGGTTGCCGTAGCCATATTAACGCTGTCAACATAAAATATTGCTTGCGCGCCGCCACCCCTGCTGCCTATGCAGCATCTCCTCCCTTTCTGGTGACTTTACTCACACAACAATCCTCAAGGAGATTGTTATTTAGCTGCGGTATTCTGTGAGGTGGAGGTACATTCCCCAGTCGGGTAGCTTACAATTACGCTCCCTACCTCTCTTTTCGGCAGAGCTTCGTTTATCAGTTAGCAGGGTGCACTGCGTGAAGTTCGCTTTGGTTTAAAGGTGTTGATGGACCACTAACACCCCAAAATCATGAGTCATGAGTCATGTAATTATTGGATAAATAAGAAATACAGACATTCCAAAATAAAACTGTTACACTGTGTATACAATCAATGATATTATAAATATATGCCACAAGTGTCAAAAACGTACACTGTAAAAATGTGAGGTAATTGTCTTACGTCTCAATTAGTTCGCGCAAGCAAGTTGACGGAATGCTTACTGCGAGATTTTTGGTCACGTTAACACGTTCGGTGTTAACGTTTACAAGCTGACCAAATTTAGAAAAAGTTTCATATTGTGAACTTATCAGACGCGTGTTACATATCCAAATTACCCGGGTTGCTCACTTCATAATGTGAGCGTCTTCACAACATGAGAGTTCTTCTATAATTGGCCAGAAGGCCAATTCTCGTAATTATTTTACGATCTCAGAATAAAAGTGGACCAAATCGAGATTAAATTATGAATTGACTAAAAATTGTACAGTTGATTTTTTTCTCGTATTTACATCCATTCTTATTGCAACAGGCATAACAATCTTAGTTTGTTTAATTTTCAATCATATTTAGATGTAATCAATTTAATAACACTTTGTAGTTTCATATTGTGATACGAGAATACCAAATGTGACGTTTGTGAGATCGAGACTTGACCGACACTGAATTTTGATTCAATTTTAATTACGAGAATTACCCCTCTGTTTGTTTACATCGACATGCCTAAAAAATGTAAATAAAAAACTCGCACTTACTCTGACGTACTCTAACAACTGACAATAGGCTATTTGAAATTACAATTTTAGACTTTCCCATAAACGCTCCATACAACAGGTTATGACGTCACAAGCAAGTATTTTGTATACATTGCTGTATACAAAATACTTGATAATCAGAAATTTGTACAACAGCTATGTTAAATATTACGTTTATGTAATTAGTAAGTTATAGTATTTTTTATTGCTTCTCCAATGGAAATATATTTTTTTAATAATTTCATACTTTTAATATGGATTTTTCCGTTTCATACTTTTCTATATTTTTTATACCTCAGGGGAACAAATAAACGTACGACCTGCGTGTTGGTAAGCAGTCATCGCAGGCTTTGGACGCTCGCGACACCAGATACATCACTCACGCATTCCCGACTCTGTACGAAACCCCATTATGCCTTCATTTGACTGCGATATTATGTGACGTGGAAGTTTCCCCAGTCGGTCGGCTTAATAACTTGGCTGTGCCTACCTCTTTAGATAGAGCCTCGTTTAATAATCAGCTGGGTGCACTACGCGTAGCTTAGGCTTTCGCTCAAAGCTTGTACTATGGGTTTCTAGGTAATTGATATACTTAAATACATTTGTTTTTGTGAATGCATAAATACAATACATAGAAAACACCCCGACCAAGATAAATAGATATGTTCATGCACACAAATATTAGTCTTGTACGGGGATCGAACCCGCTACCCCGGAGTCAAAGTGAACGTTGGTAGCGACCACCGAGCTCGTCGTATGTATGAACTAGGCATAGGTATTATCTGATAAAATATATACATTATATGCTTTTACACGTTACATATTCTTTGATATAATGTATATACAGATTATAGATTGTATTCAATGTGAGGCGTGGCATCATTTACCGCAGAGTAAATTGCATCGTGCGAAGCCCGGATGTCTAGTTAGATACATTTATTCACCACCCCGTACACACCTCCCACCTATCTCCCTAGCTAGATTACTCTACAAACTCGCATCTACCTCTCTCTAAATGGATATTCCTTCCGGCCGAAGGGCATTGTGCATTGCAGCGTATTTGTACCTTTTGACAAAATACAGATGTAAAATGGATAAAGGTGTCATATGTATATTGTTGAAAAGTATGCGCCATATTCGCAGTTTCTGAAACTATTTTGTAATAACATTCTCTACGTTTCATTCGGAAAATATATTGCACCTGGGTTGTATTGAATCTCAGTATTTATGCCGATATTGTGTTTCACTCATCCGTAAAGCAGGGGCTACCGTTGAACTGAAGCCGATTATTTTTTTAATGTGAAAATGACACTACTGCTTGTCGTTAACCCTTAGTCATCCCACTGCTGGGATACGGGTCTCCCCTCAATGAAAGGGGGTTTCGAGCTTACTCCACCACGCTGCTGAACTGCGGGTTGGCGGAGGACTACTGCTTAGATTGCTGGTAATTATGTTCAGCAAAGCTGGAAGAAACCCTAGAGCTCTACTGACTAAGCTAGAGATGTTTGACAATAACTTTAGCCTATGACTATTTTTTGGGATCATACCTCAAAGATGGTAATCGGCTTCAGCTTCAGCGGTAGGGCCCCAGAGTCTGATGTGGTGGAACAAAAACGTGTTAAGCTAGCTAGATTCGATAAGGAATATGAATTCTTCAGACATACGTGTTTAGAATTATCTTATCTTATCTTATTAGAATTTTATGTTAAAATTAAATTACTTATTAGCCCATAAGCTAGATCGTAATATTTTAAAGTAAAATACTTTAAAAAAAATCTTGTCTTATTTATATTCTGATTTTTAAAATCAATAACGTTCAATTTGACATTAGTTCTTCATTCATTCAAACGGACGAAAGTGAACTACTAACAATACAGATCGTACTTTATCCTACAGATGAGTTGGTATGTACGTAAAAATATAATAAAATAAATAAATAATAAATAAATATTCTCGGACGAATTACTCACTGCCATCGAGTCCCAAACTTAGCATAGCTTGTACTATGTGTACTAGATAACTGATATCATACATATATTATTATTTTTTTTGTAAATACATACATATAATACATTTCTATGTAACTCAGACCAAGACAAACAGACATTTGTGTTCACAAATGTTTGTCTTGAGCGGGGATCGAACCCGCGGCTTCGGAGTCAAAGAAGCCATTGCTAGCCATTCGACAACCAGGGTTGTAAGAATAAATAACATGATTGGAGTATATTTTGCCATAATCAATTTGTGTTTGTTTCGCAAATTGATTCTACAATTTGCGAAACAATCACAAGTTGATTACGGCAAAATATAGACTTGGTAAGATCAACACTTCTTTTGTAGTTAACTGTACAATACGCTTTTGTAATAAGTTTCTCCAGTCATTCCTTGGTCTGAAAAGCAATTTAAATAGTTGATAAAGACAACTCTGTGTAAAAAATGTTTATTACAGAACTAACGAGTTTCGACGACCACAGAGTTATAATTACCTACATAATAGAGTCAGATCCCGAGATTGCTAGACCTTTGTCATTTTATAAAAGCTGAAAGTTTCTTTGTCCATGTCCCTAATACAGGTAAGTTCGTTCAGTGAGTATGGGGCTTAGATCACTGCGGCTTTGGCAGTTAATACAGATACAGAGATTGCTAGATCTTTGTCATTTTCTAAAAGCTGATAGTTTCATTGTGCATGTCCCTAATACAGGTAAGTACGTTCAGTGAGTTAGATCTTAGAGGCTTAGATCACTGCGGCTTTGGCAGTTAATAGGCAACTTTGGGGTGTAAGTGGTTCATCAACATCTTTGAACCAAAGCCAACCTCACCTGCACATGCACATACACCCTGCTGACTGACAAACGAGGCTCTGGCGAAAGTACCTCCACCTCATAGAAGACCGCAGCCAAAGAACAATTCCCTTGAGAGTTGTTGTGTTCTTGCAAGTGAGTGAGGTCACGAGAAAGAAAGGAAGGAGTTTATGCGACCGCTAGGTGTTGCTTATATCCATGGGCGGTGGTAATTGCTTTCCATCAGGTGACCCACATGCTCGTTTGCCCCCTCTCACATAAAAAAAACTAAGTTTAATGTGGAATAAAGAGGATAAAGGTTAATGTGGAAATTATACAGTGCCATATTGTGGCGACCTTCATGTGGGATTGAAAATGAAGGCATTTAGGTAATTATTCATTATCACGAGAACCAAAGGAGTATGAGAGATTTCAGCTCGATCAAACACTAACAAGTGGGAAAAATTTAAATTGCAATATTTGTTTACACACAACACCATGAAACTCACTAAAGGCACGTAAAAGTTTAGGGATTATTTTCCCAATTAGTAAATTCCAAGAAAGCGTTTAACTTTGTATAAGCTTCTTGGCAAATACATTAAAACGCAGACGAACTTTTTGTTTTCATTTAATAATTTCTTTTTACACTAAAATTATAAAGGAATAATGTTTGTATGTGCATAAGTTAGTTTCAATTGTAGAAATACGCTACGATGTACTCATTCGATTTCAGTTCTTTCATGAATATCTAGATATATATAGATAAGGTGAAAATTCGCTAATTCACAAAAATAAGGTAATACATACATACACATTACATTTTTTAGTTTCGCTTATTCTACCCATTACGGGCGTGTGAATATAAAAATAAATAAATATTTCTGGACAATTTACACAGCGCCATCTAGTCCCAAATTAAACGCAAAGCTTGTACTATGGGTACTAGATAACTGATAGTATACTTAAATACATTTTTTTTGTAAATACATACATACATAAATAAATATTGTCAGACAAATTACACAGCGCCATCTAGCCCCAAAGTAAGCGAAGCTTGTGGTATGGGTACTAGACAACAGATAAACATACGTAAATATTTTTTTTTTTGTAAATACATACTTATGATACATAGAAAACATCAGACCAAGACAAACAGACATGTTCATGCACACAAATATTTGTCTTGTGCGGGAATCGAACCCGCGACTTCGGAGTCAAAGTGACCATTGCTACCCATTCGACCATCCAGCTCGTCATTCATCAAAAATATCATTTTTTTACAAACACGTAATGCAACAATTGTAGCTCGTAACTCGTAGATAATGTGGTGGACGGTACAATAACTCAAGACAATATTGCAAATTTATTTTATGTATACACATTGTATCGCTGTATTTGATCTGAAATAAATAAAAATAAAATAAAAATAAGGTGGCCTTATTGCTTTAAACGGATTTTTTAATGAGCATAAGCAAGTTCGCATGATAAAGTAAAGGGGAAAAAATACCTATTTAATAGATTTTCACTACAAGAAATCTCTTCCAGCTATCCCTATTTGTTGCATGTTATAATTAAGAGGGAGTATTGGACGAGGAGGATTTACACGTCCATCGAGTTATTTACAGTACAGTGCAGTTAACACTGTGTATCGCATCGGGGAGTTCAAATGTCATATTGGCAATTTTAACCAAATTTATTATTTTCGTTTGATTTGGGGATGTTTCAGAAATATGGAATTTTCAAATTGTTTTCCGTCAAATAAATATTTTGTACAATAATTACTGGTTGTTTTTAAACAAAATGATTCATCATTGAAATCGGGCAATCGTATAAATACTAATTGGCTAAAGTCCAAATGTTGGATATAATGTTTAATGTTTATAAAAAAAAAAAAAGTCATGTTCAACATCTGGTTAGTATGAAAATCATTATTTTGTGATATATAAGATAATATAAGATATATTGGCCGTGTGGTTTCCGGCAGACTAGAATAGAATCACTCCGTTTCTTCCCGTGGATGTCGTACAAGGCGACTAAGGGAAATACACAATCAAATATCGATCAGGCCTCCCCAACCCGTTTGGCCAGAGTGGGGAGTGTAGGCCAAATCCTCCTTCCGTCTAGGACGGACGAGAGACAGTCGTGCTCCTGTGGAGACTAAAATGGACCTGATGATGATGAAGATAATATTTGGCTACAATTTTCTGTAAGGTACTGTCAGTCAAGCTGCTCCTAATTCAATATTGCTGTACCTTACGTCTCCTTAGCCGGGGCCTAGATAGCTAAGCGGCGGCGAAGTACAGCGACAGAATAAGTAGTAGTATTTATACAGAGATGCTAGCTGACCCGGGGCCCTACCGCCGGAGCTGAAGCCGATTACCATTGGTTTTTTAGATTCCATAAAATGGTCTTGGGTTAAAATTATTGACAAACATTCTCAGCAAGTCGGTAGAGCTCTAAGGTTTCTAACAGCTGAGCTAAACATCAATTACCAACGATCTAAGCAGTAATTTCATTTTCGCATTAATAAATTGCGATGGTAATCGGCTTCAGCTTGGCGGTAGGGCCCCAGGCCAACGTTTATCTACCATATCGACTCATCCGAAGAAAAGAGTCCGATGTGGTCATGTAATGAAAACTTTATTTAGCCAGCTAGACTAGATAAAGAATATGAATTCATTACATATACGTTTTGCGATATTTAAAATCAAATAATGTTCAGGGTCCGTTCAAACAAACCGGCTCAGAGAGGAGAGCAGATTTTCGAATGCGTTTAAAATAGAGCGTTGTATCATTGGTATAAGGTTTACTTTCAAAATTCACATCGGCTCTCGTGCATTCTCATATAACATAAAAACGGTAATTAAAAAAACTAAAAAACCCGACTGCTTTTCTGTGTAATTTTGAAATGAAAAAGCCCTAAAACAAGAAAATATGTAGCAGTCAGAAAATTTCTAGAAATGGAGGCTTAGTGAATTTAGAGCACATGTAGGGTCCCGACTGCTACATATTTTCTTGTTTCAGGGGTTTTTCATTTCAAAATTATACAGAAAAGCAGTCGGGTTTTTTAGTTTTTTAAAATACCGTTTTTATTTTATGTTTTTTTAGTTTCATTTATTTTGATATACGCAGTGTCACTCTCACAGTACATACGAATGTAACGACACCTCTCAAGGTAAAATCCATCGAGCCGTTCAGGCTGCAGAGCGAGCAAACCATTTGAATTTGGCGCCAAAAATCCGCCATTTCGTTTTTAGGGTTCCGAACCTCAAAAGGAAAAACGGAACCCTTATAAGATCACTTTGTTGTCCGTCTGTCTGTCTGTCTGTCTGTCTGTCTGTCTGTCTGTCAAGAATTTCTATGTCGAGAATGCGTGGAGGTATCAAGCTGAAATTTGAACTGTATACTCAGGTCTACGGTCTCATGAAGTTAAAAAAAAATCAAACTGCTAAGTTTACGTAGAAAAAAGTTACGGCCGTTTATTCAACAAAAAACGCATATTTCGACACATCGTTATAGACTACAAGTACAGGAATAAATCTCAAAACTATGCATTTGTAAATAGATCTTAAAAAATAGGGGGTCTATATTTTTTATAGGGTGTCGAAATTTCAAATTGAAACTACTAGTTCAAAAGGGGTATCATATGAAAGGGCTTGATGTACACATTGCAAAATATATTTTATTTATTTTTTTCGACGCATTATTTCTTATTTATAATGAAAAATATCAAATTTAATAATGATATTACGTACCTACGGAACCCTCTGTGGGCGAGTCCGACTCGCACTTGTCCGGTTTTTTTTTTATTTTGATATACCCAGTGTCACTCTCTCAACTCTCTCAATTTTAGACGCCACCAAAACCTGCTCTCCTCTCCGAGCCGGTATGTGTGAACGGGCCCTAAATCTGACTTTAGCTCCCCATATAAATACACGAAAGCGAACTACCAACAATACACATCGGCTTTTATTGGCATACGGATGAGTCGAAATAAATTATTTTATCGGTATAAATACTTTACAACATATTCTCATACCTACCAAATGTACATAAAAAATTGTATGTGCAAATGTACATAAAAAATTATAAAAAGAGTAAGTACGAAGGATTTTAACTTATATATATTTAATTTAATAAAATGACGAGCTCGGTGGCGTAGCGGTCAATGACGCGGCTTCGACACCAACGCTCGTGGGTTCGATTCCCACATAGGACAAACATTTGTGTGCATGAACATGTCTGTTTGTCTTGGTCTGGGTGTTTTCTATGTATCATAAGTATGTATTTACAAAAAAAAATGTATTTACGTATGTTTATCTGTTGTCTAGTACCCATACCACAAGCTTCGCTTACTTTGGGGCTAGATGGCACTGTGTAATTTGTCTGACAATATTTATTTATTTATATTATATTTATTTTATTGACATACGGATGAGTCGATGTAAATTATTTTATAGGTATAAATACTTTACAACATGTTCTCATACCTACCAAATGTACATAAAAAAATAATAAAAAGAGTAAATACGAAGGATTTTAACTTATAATTAATTTAATAATTAAAGCATCATTGTGGCCAAATATTTACATTCTATAATGTTATTTCATACATTATTTTCTCAAAGTTTGCTCATTACAGTCGGAATAAAAGATAGCGCGGATAAAATTCAGTGTTCTTGTACACAATATCGTGAAAATAACTGATTTTGTCCCTCTTCCAATGTTAATAAAGAAACGCTTTGCACCCTCTTACAATGTTTTCCGCCCTGCTGGCTGACAAACGAGGCTCTAGCAAAAAGAAAAGGTATGTCGTAGTCATAGCATATTTGTTAAGCTGCCCGACTGGGGAGGTCGCTCCACCCCACAGAGTACCGCAGCCAAATAACAATTCCCTTGAGGATTGTTGTGTTCCTGCAAGTGAGTGAGGTCACCAGAAAGAAAGAAAGGAAGAAGTATAGGCTGGAAACGGATCTGCAACCCCTTGGTATTGCTGCTCTCCATCCGCGGTGGTGATTGCTTTCCATCCGGTGACCCACATGCTCATTTGCCCCCCTTCTCATAAAAAAAAACACCATAGTTTTTTTAGGGTTGCGTACCCAAAGGTTAAAACGGACCCTATTACTGAGACTCCGCTGTCCGTCCGTCGTCCGTCTGTTCGTCCGTTCGTCCATCCGTCCGTCCGTCCGTCTGTCACCAGGCTGTATCTCACGAACCGTGATAGTATGACAGTTGAAATTTTCACAGATGATATATTTCTGTTGCCGCTATAACAACAAATGCTAAAAAATAGAATATAATAATTATTTAAGGGGGCTCCCATACAACAAACGTGATTTTTTTTGCACGTTTTTGCTTGATATTGATAACGGCAATAAGTAGACGCTTGATATATTCACAGAATATTTAGTTATATATTCACTTTAAAAATAAATAATTAAATTAAAATAAAACTAACATTTAAGGGGTGGGGGGCTCCCATACAACAGACATGTTTATTTTTGCCGTTTTTATAGATAATGGTACGGAACCCTTCGTGCGCGAGTCCGTCTCGCACTTGGCCTGTTTTATGTATCAACTTTAATGGCGTCCGCGTGCTTTTTCTGTTTTTCTGTACGAATTTTTTTTTTTATACTACGTCGGATGGCAGGCAAGCATACGGCCCGCCTGATGTAAAACGGTTACCGTAGCCATATTAACGCTCGCAACATAAAATAACGCTCGCGCGCCGCCACCCCCGCAGCCATCGCAGCATCTCCTTCCTTTCTGGTGACCTCACTCACTCGCAGGAACACAACAGCCCTCAAGGGAACCGTTATTTGGCTGCGGTATTCTGTGAGGTGGAGGTACATTCCCCAGTCGGGTAGCTTACAATTACGATCCCTACCTCTCTTTTCGCCAGGGCTTCGTTTGTCAGTCAGCAGGGTGCACCGCGTACATGTGAAGTTGACTTTGGTTCAAAGATGTTGATGAACCACTTACACCTCGAAATTGAACTAAGGACTTCCCAGTCAAAAATTGGTCAGTATTATATGAACGCGCCTCAATTGTAGTATTAAGAATATACAAAGAAACTTACATCAGGCCACAGTATAAGTAATAGTACTACGTACAGTATGGCCACTCCCTGCCGCTCTTACTAGTCGACCTCACTTCCCCTCTAAGTCAGATATGGAACCGTTCGTAAGGGATGCCACAAGGTACGAACGTCGTCAGACGATGACGTCAGTCGTATTTTATTCTCCTTTTTGGAAGGCGTTTTGTGAATATTGACTAGAGTCACTGTAGTATAGTTTAGTTATGAAACTCCGTTTACTATGTCCAACTAATAATTGAATAATGTCAGCCCTAGAGAACATAACGCAAACATAGGCACGTGTACAGACGTTATTTGGTCTACTACATGTGAATGCGCCATTTTTGTATGGTGTGACCGGGGTTTGATCAGGCTAGGTCTTCTTATGTTCCATGCTTTGGATTATGCGCGTTTGATCTTCGTTGGTAAATCTTGTAGTCCTTCATTAGAATAGGAAAAAAAAACCATTTCTTTAACGCATAATGGGATAATGTCGAAAGAGTTGATGCAAAAAAAATATTTACATCAGCGTTTACTTTTTTAATACTTCTAAGGCATACCTTTTCCTGTATTTGTCCACTCTATCTAAGTGTAAGTATCTATCCAGGGGCCTACTATGAAGTGAGAATCGAAAACTTCTGGTGAAAGTTCGGAATTTTTCAAATTTCATTCGATTAGGATGTTGGATGTGAATTTTTTACCTCATTAGGCCTAATTTATAGACTAAATAAACCAATAAATATAAAACATTGACATTTCGCACACTTCAAAATTAAAAGATCTAAACTGAGACAATTCAAGACATATAATTTTTCAAAAGACGAAAATAACGTATTATTTGCGTTTTTTATTCGGGAAGTTACAAAATTCAACTTCGTTTTAGAACATAAATACATAAATAAGTTGTAAAATGTCTCTGTCTATAAATTGGAACTAAAAATAAATCCCTTTTATCGATAATTGCCTTTTTGTAGTTGTTACACTTAATGGTCGTGACTTTCTATAAAAAATAAATTATATTTAGACTTGAAACAGTTTTATTGGATTATTTTGAGCTGAACTTATATTTATATTAATACCAAAATAACATACCCAGATTAGTCTAATCTGATGTACTGCTAGTACTATCAATAGCATTTGAAGTTAGATTGTAGAGATTTTATTTTTTTTTAATTTTTTATACTACATTGGGTGGCAGACAAGCATACGGCCCGCCTGATGTGAAGCGGTTACCGTAGCCATATTAACGCTCGCAACATAAAATATCGCTCGCGCGCCGCCACCCCCGCTGCCATCGCAGCATCTCCTTCCTTTCTGGTGACCTCACTCACTCGCAGGAACACAACAGCCCTCAAGGGAACCGTTATTTGGCTGCGGTATTCTGTGAGGTACATTCCCCAGTCGGGTAGCTTACAATTACGCTCCCTACCTCTCTTTTCGCCAGAGCTTCGTTTGTCAGTCAGCAGGGTGCACCGCGTACAGGTGAAGTTGGCTTTGGTTCAAAGATGTTGATGAACCACTTACACCCCAAAAATTATAATTTGAAGTTAAATTATATGTTTGTTAGATAACTAACAAGATTATTACGAGCGGAACGGAACAGAACTAAACGCGTCGGAAGTGTCGGAACAGAACGGAATGGAATGGAAAGACACGGTACGCGTCGGAACGGAACGGAACGCGTGGGATCGGAACGGAATTGAATGAAATGTAAAATTTCGGTTGAATACCTTTGGACTCTTGTTAGACACGTCTTACACTTTTTATAAACAATATTCTTATTTTTTGACATTTTTTTATCTACTAGCATTTCGGTGTAAAGGTATTATGTGGGTTTTTTAGGAAAATTTCCAATTATTGTCAAATTTCTCAAAACAACGACGGTTGATTTATGTTGATATTCATTATTCCACATCTCATTAGCTTATCTAATGAATAAAATGATATACAAAAGCCCTTCGCTTCTATCCCATATAATATAGTTTACGTACACGTAGGTACGTGATTTTCTGCACGCCCTAAGGTAATGTAAGCTTTCAATTCCATGGTAATAGTAGTAACAGTAAAAATGTAGAAACAGTTTTCTAACAGATTGGTAACAGAAACGTTATATCTGTTACACTTTATAAGTGTTACTAGTGAAACAGGTTTAAAACACGCCAATAAGTGTTAAAGGAATAATTCTGTAACAGATTGAATATGTTACCGTTATGAATGTGTATCCTCTATGAAGGTGTTTTTGAGTCCCTGGCCGGAACAGAACGGAATGGAATGGAAAGAAATGGTGCGCGTCGGAACGGAACGGAACGCGTGGGATCGGAACGGAATTGAATGAAATGTAATACATATTTCGGTTGAATACCTTTGTGCTCTTGTTAGACACGTCTTACACTTTTTATAAACAATATTCTTATTTTTTTACATTTTTTTATCTACTAGCATTTCGGTGTAAAGGTATTATGTGGGTTTTTTAGGAAAATTTCCAATTATTGTCAAATTTCTCAAAACAACGACGGTTAATTTATGTTGATATTCATTATTCCACATCTCATTAGCTTATATAATGAATAAAATGATATACAAAAGCCCTTCGCTTCTATCTCATATACTAAAGTTTACGTACACGTAGGTACGTGATTTTCTGCATGCCCTAAGGTAATGTAAGCTTTCAATTCCATGGTAATAGTAGTAGGTGTTTATATCTCCGTGATGTTGCTCGGCAGGATTGTCGAGACGTTTTGAAATAAAACTACTTAATTGAAACAAACTAATTGAAACTAAAATAATTTGCAGCTATTTTAAAATAAATATAAGTTGATATAAGTTTTAAAAATTCATGCCTAATTATTAATGAAGTATGGCTTGCAACTTTAGTGTGCACAAGTATGCGTATACACTTATTTTTTAACCGACTCCAAAAAAGAAGGAGGTCTCAAATCGGCTTTTGTATATCATTTTGTTTTTTTAATGTTTGTTACTTAATAACTCCGTCATTTAGAAACCGATTTGAAAAAAAAAAATCTTTAAATTTTTTTATTTATTTCAAAGAGTAGGTATACTTCCAGATTGGTCCCATATTTTTTTCATCATCATCATCTTCATCTGCCTGTATTTACAGACATAAATGTAGAGTAATTGTTGGAATCGGTTTTTTTTTTGTTAAATTATATTACGTATGTAAAATTAAGATTTTTTGAACGTCAGTATCCAGTGCAGTTCGGCGGAACTAACTAATAATTATAACTATTGCTAATATGACGATAATGGCGAGTTATTAGCAATAGTTATAATTATTACGTACCATACCTTAGGAAGCATAAGGGTAGGCAGTATTTTCACTTCTCTAAGCGCATTAATGAATTTAGATATTTTATTTTGATTTTTTGAATAATACAAGTTAGCGATGTAACGACTCGACTTTTTAAACCGATTCAAACCGATTTGAGCATAAACCGAGTTGAGTCGATTAGCGCGTCTACTAAACCGATTTAGCCGAGTCGAAAGCAATGTAACGACTCGACTTTTTAAACCGATTAAAAAGTCGAGTCGTTACTTGACTTTGTAAACCGATTAAAAAGTCGAGGCGTTGCTCGACTTTTTAAACCGATTAAAAAGTCGAGTCGTTACTCGACTTTTTAAACCGATTCAAACCGATTTGAGCATAAACCAAGTTGCGTCGATTAGCGCCTTTACTAAACCGATTTGGCCGAGTCGAAAGCGATGTAACGACTCGACTTTTTAAACCGATTTGAGCATAAACCGAGTTGCGTCGATTAGCGCGTCAGCGCGTCTTGCGTCTACTAAACCGATTTGGCTGAGTCGAACTTACTTACGCATCTCGCTCGCGTCGCTCTGCGCGCATTCGCCCGTTTGGCCGTTTGCTCGTTTGGCCGTTTGACCGTTTGCTTGTTTGGCCGTTTGCCCGTTTGGCCGTTTGCCCGTTTGGCCGTTTGCCCGTTTGACCGTTTGGCTGTTTGCTCGTTTGGCCGTTTGCCCGTTTGGCTGTTTGCGCGTTAGCCCGTTTGGCCGTTCGCTCGTTGGCCGTTTGGCCGTTTGGTCATTTGCCCGTTTGGCCGTTTGCTCGTTTGCTCGTTTGGCCGTTTGCCCATTTGGCTGTTTGCGCGTTTGCCCGTTTGGCCGTTTGCTCGTTTGCCGTTTGGCCGTTTGCTCGTTTGGTCGTTTGCCCGTTTGGCCGTTTGCTCGTTTGGCCGTTTGGCTGTTTGCTAGTTTGCTCATTTGGCCGTTTGCCCGTTTGGCTGTTTGCTCGTTTGCCCGTTTGCCCGTTTGGCCGTTTGGCCGGTTGGCCGTTTGGCTGTTTGCTCGTTTGCCCGTTAGCCCGCTTGCTCGTTTGGCCGTTTGACCGTTTGGCCGTTTGACCGTTTGGCCGGTTGGCCGTTTGGCAAACGAGCAAACAGCCAAACGGCCAAACGGGCAAACGGCCAAATGAGCAAACTAGCAAATAGCCAAACGGCCAAACGAGCAAACAGCCAAACGGGCAAACGACCAAACGAGCAAACGGCCAAACGGCAAACGAGCAAACGGCCAAACGGGCAAACGGCCAAACGGGCAAACGCGCAAACAGCCGAAAGGGCAAACGGCCAAACGAGCAAACGAGCAAACGGCCAAACGGGCAAATGACCAAACGGGCAAACGGCCAACGAGCAAACGGCCAAACGGGCAAACGCGCAAACAGCCAAACGGGCAAACGGCCAAAAGAGCAAACAGCCAAACGGTCAAACGGGCAAACGGCCAAACGGGCAAACGGGCAAACGGCCAAACAAGCAAACGGTCAAACGGCCAAACGAGCAAACGGCCAAACGGGCGAATGCGCGCAGAGCGGCGCGAGCGAGATGCGTAAGTAAGTTCGACTCAGCCAAATCGGTTTAGTAGACGCAAGACGCGCTGACGCGCTAATCGACGCAACTCGGTTTATGCTCAAATCGGTTTAAAAAGTCGAGTCGTTACATCGCTTTCGACTCGGCCAAATCTGTTTAGTAAAGGCGCTAATCGACGCAACTCGGTTTATGCTCAAATCGGTTTGAATCGGTTTAAAAAGCCGAGCAACGACTCGACTTTTTAATCGGTTTACAAAGTCAAGTAACGACTCGACTTTTTAATCGGTTTAAAAAATCGAGTAACGACTCGACTTTTTAATCGGTTTAAAAAGTCGAGTAACGACTCGACTTTTTAATCGGTTTAAAAAGTCGAGTAACGACTCGACTTTTTAATCGGTTTAAAAAGTCGAGTAACGACTCGACTTTTTAAACCGATCTTCGCTATCAAACCGATTCAAATCGGTTCAAACCGATTCAAATCGCGATTTCGTCGATTCGGTTTGGAATCGACTTGCATGAATTGTCTAACCGATTCAACTCGGTTTGACAAAATTCCAGATCGTAACATCACTAATACAAGTGACTTCCAATTTTATGTCAATGTTTAAGCTAAATAGACTATACTAATCAACACAGTTGATATATTTGCGGCCAAGTGAAAAAAAAAATTATATTATAAATTGCGTAATTTTAGTTTTTGAACATACATCCATTGTATAATATTTTTTTTAATAAATTATGTACATCGCGATTTTAATTATTTAAATTGACTTTTCAGTATGTCATTATTAGAGTAAAAGCCAGTGACTGCAGATCTTCTTTACGAAAGCTGAACGTATCTCCTGGCATGCCACCACAGGTACAAACATAAGTTAAACTAACGGCGAGAACCAAAGTTATAACAGGATATACCCAAGTAATAACAGCTCACTGTATACCCTTCTGAGTTTGCAAGCTCAAGTGGCAATGGGCCGGTCACATCTGCCGAGTAAGTAATGGCAGAAGGGGGATGATGGTATTGGAGTTGAGTACCCGCGCCCTCCATCAGTGGTTCCCAACCTTTTTTTGTTCGCGGACCACTACGAGGTTTTTATTGCCTGTAGGGTCCCATAACTGTCATATAAATCCATTCTCGAGATTTGAGTATTTTGTATAATAGTGCTCAATCTCTTTCGTTACAAGTTTGTATCACGGACCATAATTTACCTCTCACGGACCACCGGTTGGGAACCTCTGTTCTAGATGGTCCGATGACCATAAGAAAGCGGCTGGAAGCGGCGGGATGCGGAAGGCGGAGGATCGGAATATAAGTTAAGGTAAATAATGTACCTTCCGTTAGGCATATTATCTTTATAGGTGTATCAGTGTTAGTTACCATGCTCCTCCGAAACGGCTTGACCGATTTTGATGAAATTTTATATGTATATTCAGTAGGTCTGAGAATTGGTTCTTATCTATTTTTATGGCAAAACAACGTTTGCCGGGTCAGCTTGTAATAAATATACGATAGCCTGTGTCCCAACCTCAGCAGGAACCGTTTTCAACCGCAATTTACCTTGGAATGCCATTTCTATAGATATAAAACATCATAGATTTTGATGTGATAACGTGTTATAAATCGATGAACGCCGGCTGCATGCACGACCAAGCATGACTCATTGTCACGTTCCGCCGAGCGTGCAAGCGAGAGCGCGGAAAAAGCGATAGGCCTATGTTTCTTATGACGTTATCACGTAAAAATATTGTCCGTAAACCGACTTTACAGACAACCAATTTATTCTCATTTCTTTGTTTGTGTTCTTTGCCAATTTCGACCCATCAGTTGACTGGGAGAGAATGATTTACTCTTACAGTCAACTGGGAATTGGCAAGTCAATGAAGGACTTGCCCATTCCCTTCATATATATATATATATATATATATATATATATATATATATATATATATATATATATATATATATATATATATATATATATATATATATATAGACACAATTAGAGGCGACTGAACTTGTTAAATTGAATCCTACCAAGAGACGAGGCGCATTTACCGCTAAGAAAACCCTATTTAATTGTGCTGTGGCACCATAAGGTCAAGATCAAAACACACCCCTTACTATCGCCAGCAGAATTGAGATTCTTGGCGTAGAGATTTTCATCCATGTTCAGGTCCAAAATTAACTGGAAGAAAAGATCAAGTTGAAGTCGAAAAATCGGAGTGCGCGCAACGGAGCGAAGCAGTATTTCATCCTGCTACAAAGAATTCTACTTTACAAACCGCGCCCTCACATGGGGTATGCACTGTTGACATCTCTGGTTGGAACTACCCAATTACCAGCTAGCACCGTTCGACTGGTTTGATCAGGGCCGGATTATGCATGTTGGGGCCCCTAGGCAATGCTCGTCTCGGGGCCCCCCTACCCTCTTCTAACTTCCTAATATATTTTGTCTAACACAACACAAATTTATTTA
The DNA here is from genome assembly GCA_937001555.2 of Hypsopygia costalis. Lineage (NCBI taxonomy): Eukaryota > Metazoa > Arthropoda > Insecta > Lepidoptera > Pyralidae > Hypsopygia > Hypsopygia costalis. The sequence continues at coordinate 4,951,356 of OW443326.2, read as the reverse complement.
TAATTACGCTCTTTTTTACTACGTTTTTTTTTAAATAATTTTATTTTTATTTAATACAATAAGAATCGGAGAATTCCCGGTCATGCGAATGAACCAGTACTGACAACCTTATGAAAGTAGCGTAGCCATAAAATATACACACCTATAGTAGGTATAGGTACCAGTACAGTAAGTGTGTATTCACAACGCAATTTCACGTTTTTCAAGAGTGTTGTGTTAAAAAAGTTGCTCTTGCCGTATATTCTAGTATCTGATTATTCGGCGTTAAAATCGCGATAGAATTGCTTGCCATTAAATTACTGCGTTATGAACTACCATATTATTAATATCTAATTTGAATTGCGTTCCGAAATGTACAAAAATATAGTCGATGTAATGTACAGAGCAAAACAATTGTCATTGAAATTTCAAATTAAGTTCAAAGGAGTTGTTTGTTTATGATACCCATGGCCTCTTTCTGTAGTCTAGACAGGGAATTCATTTTCACACACGGGAACTAAAGTGGGCGCGTACTGTAGGATTTTAATAGGGTCGGCCACGCGGAACTGAGTGACTGATGCATCGGGGTCCGATTCCCGCAATGTTCAACATTGCGTTCTCGTAGTAACTTAGTTAGTCGTTGAAGATATTTGGCTGCGTTCATTTAATCACACGTATTATTCAACGTTCTTGTTATTCAACATGATTCTGCGGGATCGAATCCGGAACGAAGAAATTCGACGGAGAACCAAAGTTGTCGACATAGCCTTCAGAGTTTGCTAGCTGAAGTGGCAATGGGCGGATCACATCTGCCGAGTAAGTGATGACAGATGGGGGAGGAAGGTATTAGAGTAGAGGCCGCGCGTGGGATGACTAAGTGTTGGACGCCCTCCATCTAGATAGTCCGATGACCTTAAGAAAGCGGCTGGGAGTGGCTGAATGCGGAAGGCGGAGGATCGTATCTGGTGGAAAACATTGGGGAAGGGGAAGCTTATATCCAGCAGTGGGTAGACATGAACACAAAATATAGAGAGTACCTACAGAAGTAAACTTCATGCATGTACTTCATTCTTGACACGTTACAAGCATTAAATTAGTAAAAACCTTTTTAGGATTCCGTACCCAAAGGGTAAAAAGGAACCCTATCACTAAGGCTCCGCTGTCCGTCCGTCCGTCCGTCCGTCCGTCTGTCACCAAGCTGTATCCCATGAACCGTGATAGATAGACAGTTGAAATTTTCACAGATGATATATTTCTGATGCCGCTATAACAACAAATACTAAAAAACAGAATAAAATAAATATTTAAGGGGACTCCCATACAACAAACGTGATTTTTTTGCTCGTTTTTGCTCGCAATTGATAACGGTAATAGATAGACGCTTGAAAAACTCACATAATATTTAGTTATATATTCACTTTTAAAATAAACAATTAAATTAAAATAAAACAAATATTTAAGGGGGGCTCCCATACAACAAACGTGATCTTTTAGCCGTTTTTATAGATAATGGTACGGAACCCATAATGCGCGAATCCGACTCACACTTGGCCGTTTTTATTTTTGTTTTTTTGAGATATAAGTAACGTAGGTAGTACTTATATCTCAACGGTCAAAACCGACGCGCTGGTTCATACGCCCATTGAACACAGAGAATTTTAATTTGTGAGTAAAGTCCGCAAAACAATAACAGCAATAAAAAATATTTTTTTGTATGTTTGTGTTTCTATAACTATTGAACATACCTAAATTAGAAAATACAAACACAATCTTTAAATTCGTTGAACAATGAAATTGGTTTGGTAGTTTATGTGAAAATAAATATTTCGCTAGGTATTACCTACTCACTCGCAAAGCCCTAATCCGATTTTATTGAAATTTTGCGGATAGGTAAATCCAGTTCACTTGTTTACTGTGCTATGTAATCCGATTAGTTTTTGATTTCGCGACGGACGACTAATACCTAGGTAGAATATTATTTCGGTTTTCTGCCCTAGGCGAGTCTCATAACCTTATGACGCTCTATTTGTTTTTATAAAAAAAGAAACTGTTTCAAATTTATGTTCAGTATTATCTTTGTTACCTGGAAATACCGACTTAGATCTCAAAAATTCGTTCATAAAAGATAATCTAATTATTCCCGATTATTTTGCTATGTTGGATGAAGTATTTATATTATGTCGGATCGGAAGGCACGCAAGTACACAGCCTGCCTGATCTAGAGCGATGACCGTAGCCTAATAGACGCTTGCAAAGTTCCAATATTATTAAAAGAATCGCGCGTACGGCATCCCCGCTGCAATGGTAACAATTCCTTACTTCTGTTCGTCAACAACAGCAGACTTATCCATTATAAATATTTAAAATTCATCATCATGCGATTTTTTGTTATAATTGTATATTTTTTTATTCATTATCTTAGTTACTAGTTGCGAATTAAGAAATGCTATTCTCCCATCGCAACTATGTATGTTTGAGAAGTTTTATTCTTTATTCGCAACCAAGTTGCGATTAAGGAACATGTTCTCTTGATTCGCAACAGGTTGCGAACAAAGAATGAAAATTCTTAATTTTCTACTGGTTGCGAATCGCAGTTGCGACAACGGCCGGAGGGATTATTTCATCCAAAGGACGTCCGCTGCTGAATATAGGCCTAACTCGCAGACTTCCACAATAATCGGTTTTGTGCCACACAATAACCTGGCTATATGGTAACTCATTCTTGCTTAAGTACTTATATCTTTATTTATACCTTTTGGATTCAGAGAAAATATAGAAAATAAACAATTCGTAAACGTACATGGCATAAATTGCAAGTGTGTATATCTGGTGGAATACATTCATAAATGGTCTACATGTTTTGCTGTATTGTATAACAGCATGCAAATAATATGATTAATTACATACCTATCATAAGTCATAGGTTATCAGTAAAAAAATAATTTAAATTATATTAGCATTTGTCTGCGTGTCTTGCATTAAGCTTTGACTTAAATAAATTTGAATTTAAATCTTTATAGGTTGTTGGAATTTTATTATAATTTTTTAGAGCCATCCTTAGTATACTTCTTTGGAGCAGAGTTGTTTTGGCAGGCTGGAAACAAAGTCTATTTTGTGCTTTACAAATAGTGGAAATTTTATGCTTTACAAAAGTAATTTGAAAGCCAAACATGGCGCGCAAACAGCGTGTAGCATTTTAAATAACATTTCTTTAGTGGTTGCGTTACCTCAAAAAATTATGCCTTAACTTAGAGCAGATTCAACAAGTCCGTGATATGCCGAAAGTAAAGCATCTGTATTCACTGTAGAAGACCAAAAAAGGTTGAGTCAAATCAGCTCAGTGGTTTTTTTCATACGAAGTTGATACGAAGGAATAGTTGATGATATTTCTACTTGTTTTTAGAAGTTTATTTGTTTGGAATTTGTCCAATTTGGCTTAAATATTAATAAATATGATTATTTCTTCAAATAAATCGTTTAATTTCGTTAAACACAAATAATAATTAAAGATTTTCGTTTAAATTATTTCATGTCCAAAACAGGTAAGTACTTCTATATTGTTTGACACTTCGAATTGACAAATTAAACAACTGCATTTATTTGACCATCATTTTGTTAAAAAATCGCTATTGCAACGTGGGAAAACTAAACAACTAGCCAAAAATGGGTTTAGGTAACTATAGTATACTTGCAAAATGTAGTTGTGGAAAAATTAAATAAGTACAATATGTAAGTATTTAGTTTTTCCACGACTAGGTACATTTAGCAATTTTTTTTTATTATTAATTTATACTCTATGAGAGAGTTAAGTTCGATTCTATTATTCTTTAGATTATATTATTCTTAGATCTGGTTACTTTCGGATTTTTTTTTGACTTCTGATGTCATACCCGAATTCCGATTTTTTTTTTTGAAACCGCTAGAATTTAGTTTTAGACAACGCCCGACAGCTGGCGATCCTTAAGCGCCATTCCCCCGCCATATTTTAGAGCTGTACCCATTTCGGAACATAGTGTCAAGCTGTAAGATTATAAAATTAATAAATTCCAAGTTTACTGTATAAACCCGCTTACTTGAGTTGAATTAAAAGAGCTAGCCGTTGCAAATAGGATATTTTAATCCAATCCCACGTTTTATTATTACCCTCTTTGAGGTCTCGATTTTCAAACCTCTTACCATAGGTAGAAAATCGAGGTTGTAACAGTGGCTTAGTGATCCAAAAGAAATTGCCGACAGTTTAATTGTGTTTAATTTATAAATTGCTAGCGACCCGCCCCGGCTTCGCACGGGTGCAATGCTGATATTAAATGTGTAGTCAGTACATTTATGATTTAGTCTTTGCGCATTGTCCTATCCAGTTCTTCCACAATTACTTATAGGAAGGTGCGCCGCGCCGGCTCCCCGGCCGGTACCGCCTCAACCATTTTGTCCCTGCATTTTACCTAAATCTTTTATCTTCTAAAATATTAATTTAATTTACATACTTTACAGTATGTACCTACATACTTTACAGTATGTATGACCATATTGATCTATATTAAGTGCACAATGTAATTAAGGTACTAAATTGGGTATGGATTAATGTTGTATTGCTTTATATCGCTTCTTATATATGTCATTATTTCTTATAAAAAGTAAGGGATAAAAAACGGTTATTGTGGGTTATCTCTAGAGACACACATATACCATCTCGTACTTTTTTGTAGACCATTTTAAGGTGAACATTACTGTACTACATTTTTTTGATCTATCTCGTAGCGTTCAGCCAGCGTTTGCAATGTAAGAACAAAGAATGTGTTTATTTACTATATTATGCATGTATTATACATAGGTATAAATAAACCTTCCTGTTGAATCACTATATCAATTTAAAAAATCGCATCAAAATCCGTTGCGTAGTTTAGGAACTATGCATACATAGGGACAGACAGACAGGGAAGCGACTTTGTTATAGACTATGTACTGAAAAAAAAACACTACATATCTCGAAGCTAGAAAAAATTACTTAGACATTTTTCCTTCTACGCAGACGATATTTGTGGACCACGGAGGAACATGGAAATTAATGAATAAGTAATGTAGAAATAAAATAACGTATAAAAATTGGGCTCTAATAAACTTGTATCCAACACCGCAAAATCATTCCCTAAAAAAAGATTACCGATGTTAATAATCTGTGGCTAGATGTCAGTCGGTAGGGATGTCGGAAGCGTGAAATGAATCGGAATGTCTCATCGATATTGTAAAAATTATATCGATATAATAAAAATGCCAATAATAATATAAAGAAATTGTATTATATGAATGTATTTTATGTATGATTACATTATTATAGTTTCATAAATAGTCAGTGTTATGCTGCGGTTACACTACCGTGATATGCCAATAATTATTGCCATAATTTCAACAACGCCTAGGTGTAACCACGATCTAAGGCCATAATTTTACAATGCCAATCAATATGGCAAATGGCGGTAGACAATAGCTCCGGTCTTTTTTCGCACATCAAAGAGAATTACCGCAGTAATTAATACGTTTGTGGCCACACTACCGTTTGTCCAGTGTGCAACATGAGCTCAACCGCGACATACGTATCGACCGTTAAGGACTGGTCAAATGAAAAAAGCTTGAGTTTTGGAATTATTCCAATGCGAACCGTATCTTTTTATGGGCTTTCAGTCGGGTATCCCCCGATAAAAATCTATATAGAAACAAAAAAACGAAAATAACAAAAACTAATTAAAATTAATAAATGTTATAACCTAAAAAGCGTCAAAAAATTCTTCCGCATCGCCATCGAAGGGTAAAGTGGCCAGAAGGCTAGCAGCATTGCCACGCTGGATGACAAAAGCTGAGCCCTCTGGTAGCGGGAAGAGTTACTTGTCTATGTTTTAATTATCTCTACCATCACCCGTCTCAAAATGTGGCTAGAGACTTTTAAAGTGCTATCATTTAATCATTATGTAAGCAGTTATGTAGTTAAATACCTACAAGAGGCATTGATATAATAGGAATGAGATATTAAAACATTACATTAGTAATATATTACGTTTCGTATTTCGAATTTTAAATCAAATAATTCGTTTTTATCCATGTTTCGGGTATTTATAGATCATTCAATCATTTATAGATCATCAATTCTTTTTATTTTTTTTATTTTTTGACGTGACAACGTCTTATAAATTGGTTAGCCGGGTGACACTTCAAGAAACTGCGTTACGCTCCGCGCTCACGTTATGCGCTCACAATGAGAGCGAGTGAGAGGCACGCGTCCCTTCCACTCGGGCATGGTTAGCCCGCCTAAGAGCGAGAGAGACAGACATAAAAAGTGAAAGGCATGCGTCCCTTCCACTCGAAAACATTTTACCACTCAAAGTCGTTGTCACGTAAAACTTTCGCCCGTATACCGACTTTACAGGCAACCAATTTTTTCCTAAACTAGATTTCAAAATTGTTACATTCAAATGAATACTTCCTTAAAATTAAGAATAAACGATTTACTTTTCAGTTAAACGTTATTATTATATGATCTACCTAGTTAACTAGAAGTGTAGTAAGTTTTAAGTATATAACTGTGATGTATGATACATCACATCACACTTATATACTTAAAACTTATAGGTAACACTTTTATGTATACAAAATAGCATTTTATGTATATAAAAACAGCTGCCCCCCCCCCCCCCCCCCCCCTAGAGATTCTATTTATTTATAAGTTTTATTTATTGTAAAGTCCCTCGTGAAGCTTTATACGTTGGGCTCTCTATCGTTATTACAATCGCTTTAGATGTAAGTGAAAAGCTTCATGAGCTCTTGACTTTACCTACAATTCATACTTTTCTCATTCTCCATATCAACTTGCCCCTTCCTGGGCCATCGGCTGGCGACGCCCTTGATTCTATCTTTTTATATACGAAACATGGATAAAAACGAATTATTTCATATATCTCATACGATGCGAAACTTATTGACAAAATGTGTATTATCTACACAGTAAAACGTTTAATTTAATGTACAATGCACAAACGTATTACTATGTTAAAATAACTAGAACGACGGAGTTTTATCTTATGAAAGTATGTAACATACCGTAAAAGTAGAGTAATTCGTTTTTAAACAAATTTCGGGTATTTACCCGGGAAAACCCTGTATCTTCATATATGGGAATTTACCCGGGTAAATACTAGATACTAGGTAAACACTAGGTAGACATGGGTAGCTCAGCCAATTTATGTGAGCTGTAGAATAGGTAAAGAGCCTCATACGGCTCAACGGCACAGTTTGATTTAGTGCGACTCATTTCGACTTTTTCCGAATCCTCGACAAATATAAAATGTCAAAACAACGCGACTACACGACACGCACGACATGTGAGCAAGTCACCATCGACTATTTGAGTGAACGGCTTCTTTTACTATTGACATACTTTAGTCATGTAGTATTTAAACGCGCCGCCCAGCACTAATGTTCATGTTGAAGTTTACCAATTTTACCACTAATGTATCAGCGATGTATGGTCGTCGTTTATCAAATATCGATGTTAACATCGATGTTTATAGGTAAATGAATCGATTTCTTGAAAACATCGATGTATCGTTCATCCCTAAATGCAATACATAACATAACCTAAATCGAAAGTAACGTTATATTAATCGAAAGATAATTTTGTTTTATTACTAATTTTGCTGAATAATGTCAATGTCTCTAATATAAAACGTTCAAGTGGTGTTAATGGTTGCTATTAGTGTATCCGTATATAAAAATGTTGTCTGTAAAGAAACTGCAGACACTGTCGACGTCCAAAATACGGACAAAAATACCCCTGTTTCTGAAAAGTGTCGTTCTAGAAAAACAAGTAAATAAACACTGTGTAGTTTTTAATTCATTGAGCCTATGTAGGTCTATGTCTACGCTACATCACGTAACAAATAGATCAAAGAATCCTGTAAGTTACCCATAGTAAATTTATTGATTATTTCATCATGTTTACGAGTTAGGAGTGTTATTTTTAATCTTTTCGCAATCTGATAACATGAATTAAGGTGGTAATGGAGCCTCGCTTCCTGTTCTAGAATTTCGGAGTATCAGTATAAAATCGTACTTTCGCCTGTAGTAAAAGTTTCATTGTAGATTTCACTGTACGTAGAAGCAATTATAATTTACAATGATTTAGACTAGTTGTAGGCCAGTTTATCGTACTGTAGCGAAATAATACTACATATCATGCTCATATGGTATTTTGATTAGAACAGTATTAATTATATAAAATAACTGATAAATTATATAAAATAACTGATAATCAAATCTTTTTTTTAAGAACATTTGTTTCTAGGATACACTGTTTTGGTGATATAAAAAATTTAGAATAGGAGGAACGGTTTACCACTCTCCTACTCCAGCTCACCTCCTAGACGAGAATCTTTTTGAACGTCATAGTCTAATTTCTGAAGAAAGTTGCATTGCATATGCATCATTCTATGACCTCTAAAGAACTGTTACCGACAGGAGACAATACGGGATGCAGAAATGGAAAAAGCTTCTTAGTTCATGAAATTCGTTTCCACTAAAAACCAGATATATGAAATTAAAAACCTATAATACTGTTACATTACGAGTTTTCATTCAAACATCGATTTGAGAGTCATAACCGCAGATAAGGCCACACCAGTGTTTTCAGTCTCAGGATAAAATATTAGACAGTGCCTTCACTTTACCATGCTCTTAAATATGCTAAGATGGGTGATACTCCATTTATTTATGGTTTCTACTTATGATATGTAAAGAGTTCATAAATCTATTTTCAGCAACTGCGTCAATTTAACGCAGAGTATAAAGCAGCGTGTGCACTATTAAAGAGATCTAATTTACCAAGCATAAATACATTACTAAATAATGGTCTACAATTTCGAGGCTTGCATACAACCTCTCCAAATAATAATGAAAATGAAGACAAAGATAAAGTAAGTTTTGTACATACATTTTCATAAAATTTACTACAAAATGACCATTTTCATAAAATTTACTACAAAATGGTCATTTTGTAGTAAATTTTATGAAAATGTTTGTTGTACATTGACTTTGATGTTGGCATTATATTTATATTAATAATTTAGAACCCATCCCAGCTTTGCCTGTTCTAAATGTATATGTGACAGTGAAATGGTAAGGTCAGTAAATTTTAATAATTACCAGAAAATATTGCAGACATTACTTCATCAAATAATTATGTAATATATGTAAAGTAGCCATTGCTAGTAATTTAACCTCCAGGCTCGTCAAAAACTTATTCGCTTACTTGGTGAAATGGGATTGTTTTTCCGCTACATTGATAGAGCATAATTTTGCAGGTCTCCTATTTCTGGAATATGAGGAATGATTACCGAAAATTAACTCGAACACAATTTATTACGTTGACCATATAGTTCTTTATTATTAATAATTGTCAATCAAAATCTCTATATACACACAGCATCAAAAAAGCACATTATGCAGAAAAAAGAATGGTTTTCATAAGAAATTAGCCGATTGTCATATTAATAAATATTTCCTTACAGGACAAGAAAGACAAAAAGAAAGATGATATAGACAACAATGTACCATCGTTGATGATGAAGGCCCTATTCTGGATGTTTACTACGTTTATTCTAGTGATAGCAAGTTCACTACTTGTTCCTGGAGACACTACTCAAAGTGAGGTTAGTTTTAGCACATTTAGTATAGGTACCTACTTATAAAAAACTATATGAGCAAACTATGATAATATAATAAGGGCTGGTAAACTCGACGTCAATCCATATATATAAAAATAAATCCCTCCTTCCATAGGTCACGGCATCACGCGTGAACGGCTGGACCGATTGCGATAATTCTTTTTATGTTCCGTTTGTTTTTGTCAAAAGAAGGAAAATTAGAAAATTTAAGAAAACTAAATGACAATATTAATATTTTTAATGTAACTTTATGTCATTTGACAGAACTGTAAGTCATTTAACAGTTTGCGACCCAATTCGAATTTAATATTCATTGTTAAGACAGGACAATGTCTGTCGGCTAGTATAATATAAATCTAATTTAATAAACTACTACGGAGGGAGATGCTGCGTGGGGGTGGCGGCGCGCGAGCGATATTTTATGTTGCGAGCGTTAATATGGTTACGGTAACCGCTTCACATCAGGCGGGCCGTATGCTTGTCTGCCGCCCGTCGTAGTATTAAAAAAAAAAAAAAAAAACTACTTGCCAATACTCAAAACTGCCTTATTGTGGATTGACACCAGAATGCCATGTACACAAGAAGACCGCTAAATTGATTTAATAACTACTATCTATCAAGAACATCTCAATCAACTTCAAAAGCCAATGTCCCTAAAAAGGGTGTATTAACTGGGCATGGCAATTTTAAGGTTAAACTCTTTTCGTTTAAATTAGTGCCGTCGCTCTCATGCGAATGTTCTACTGCAAATCATGAATTCGATCAAACAGCACACCATGTTCTCTGGGAGTGTGATCTTTGGCAGCGGGAGCGGAACGACATGTTGAATTCGTTGCATGTCACATCTGGGGTAGTAAGTATACTAAATCAGAATAGTAATTCTGATTTGGTAGCAACAAGGGAAAATTACCAAGCGTTTAGACGATTTTGAAATTCATATTATTGGAATCGATGTGTTAGGTAACACTTAATGTTTAGGTCACCAATAGCGTTAGATACATAAAATCCGTGGTGCATGACAGTTGAGCCTCACTTGACTAGCTATCTCTTCAGGCTTTTAATGCCTTATTTGCCATATTGCTGTCTCTCACATTGCTAAGAATTGCAAATTGAATGCATTAGAATGCGGGGAAGTCAAATTCCAAAAGCTTCTTACTCCTACTAATTTCTTCTGATTAAATTCAATGTGAGTTCCAAGGCAGCCGTAGTGTTCCCGGGACTGCAATGGACTTCACTGTTTTTTGGCGGTCGCCGCTGTTAATCCTGGCTACACAGGAGACACAGTGGTGAGAATGTGCCCCGTCCCATCCCTAAAATTACTCTGTTTTAGGGATGGGACGGGCCACTTTAAAATTAATTTATTTTTGTTTTCTTTTAGTTAATACGATATGTATCATGGAATGAGTTTGTTTACACAATGCTGTCTAAAGGTGAAGTGGATGAACTAATCGTGAGGCCTGATATGGAAGTCGTCACAATTATTCTGCACGAAGGAGCTGTTGTTAAAGGAAAAAAGGTAAGTTGCTTGTTTCATCAATGATTATGCCATTGTTAGGATACCAGCTCGCTTCAATTTCAGGGGGCTTATAGAGTTCTCTGCCATGCTTCTTCACTGTAACTTGGCAAAGGCTAGTGTTTTGAAGCCATCCGTAAACTTACTGATAGTGGTCAAACCTTATTCATCTCATTGTTGGGATACGGGTCTCCCCTCAATGGAAGGCATTTAGAGCAAACGCCACCAAGCTGCTGAACTGTCGGTTGGCGGAGGTCAGTGTTTTGAATCGCCTATAGGCCACTGACTTGGCTTAACGACTCTCATCTAATAACAACAGCCAGGACCAACGGCTTAACGTGCCCTACGAGGAACGGAGGGAGGAGTGAGGAGCTCGATGACGTCGTTGCGCGTGGTAGTCTAATCGATCACGCAAGTCAAGCAACGTCTACCATAGCCTGTCATTGGATGGGTTTATTTATCTCGAGTTCCTCCGTGCTTTGGTGGGCACGTTAAAGTTTACTGACTGGGCTCTAAATCCAACTTATATAATTTTAGCTTAGGTTGTGTTTAGTTTAGCTGAAAATGTTTGTTGTTAACTTAAATCTAAAACCTATTTTTTGGATCAAAATATTTCATCTGAATCAGCTTCATATTAGGCAGCAAGTTCCCTGTTTTGATAAACGGTGATTCAAAGTCAAATTCAAAATTCTTTACTCTGTGGGCCCTCGCGGGCCCTTAGACACGTCTTTTACAATTAGGTATATTTTTTTTTATCTACCAGCATTTCGGAATGACCATTGACGAGAAGAAATGCCGAAAGTAACTCTGTCAATATAGGTCTTTTTTAAATCGCCATACAATATTATCATTATACATAATACAATAAATAAATAAATAAATAAATATTGTCAGACAAATTACACATCGCCATCTAGCCCCAAAGTAAGCGAAGCTTGTGTTATGGGTACTAGACAACTGATAAACATACGTAAATACATTTTTTTTTTGTAAATACATACTTATGATACATAGAAAACGCCCAGACTAAGACAAACAGACATGTTCATGCACACAAATGTTTGTCCTATGTGGGAATCGAACCCACGAGCGTTGGTGTCGAAGGCGCGTCATTGACCGCTACGCCACCGAGCTCGTCAATATACAATATTATCAATAATATACAATATTATCATAATACAATAAAAAAAAATGGTATTCAACCAAAATAAGAGAAAAAAAAATAAAAAAGTAAAATAAAATAGTAAAAAAAAATATATATAAAAAATCATAGTATAGAGTGTATATACATATTGTATAAAAGTCTAAATATGTATATCCACAATACTACTTGTAAAGATAAGACGCCTGTGCTTCACATCCTGTGCCGAGAATTTGCCATAGCATGGACTTGCCTGACATTGGGTAACGTGAATTTAATACATTTAGTTTTGTATGAGTTAAGAAGGAGCTTATTTGTAGTAAACCAGTTCAATATTGCAGAAAGAGCATTATTAACATCATCAATTTTTCTTTAAACCTAGCAATTTTAAAAATAAGTGAGGTATCGTCGGCAAACAGTACTACGTTGGCAATTTTTTCTACCAAATCAGGCAAATCATTGATGTATACCAAGAATAAGAGAGGACCCAAAATTGAACCCTGCGGCACGCCCATTTTTACATCAAATGCATTTGATTTTGAGCCATTTACATCCACCGTTTGAGTTCTATTACTTAGGTATGATTCTACCATTTGCAAAGCCTTCTCTTTAATACCATAATGATTTAATTTGAGCAGCAGTGTCTGATGATCAACACAATCAAATGCTTTGGAGAGGTCGCAAAACACACCGATAGCGTCCTGAGACGTCTCCCAAGCCTCAAATATGTATTTCACGAGCGCGATTCCTGCGTCTGTAGTGGACATTCCGGCGGTGTACCCGTATTGCTTCTTATGTAGAATGTGGAACTTATTAATTGATTTTTTGATTGCTTTTAGATTGCCAGGGTCTGGTGATAGATCAGGAAAATGTTTCTGTCTTGGTTATTTTCAAAGATAGTGTCGCTGTTGTCAAAGATAGTGGAGTTAGAAATCATAACAAAATGATAGAATGAATCTATTTACCATTCCATTATCTCATATGTGATTTCTTAAAACCCCCAAAAAGTGACCCATGGAGGTGAAAGCCGAAATATGCATATAGTAGAAAACATTGCGCAAGGCCTGTATGCAGTACAAACAGGCTGATGATCCCTTTTGACGCGTGAACGGCTGGATCGATTTCGATAATTCTTTTTTTTGTTGTGTTTGTTATTGTCAGAAGAAGGTTCATATGAAGTAAAAAAAAAAAATAAGAAAGTTGCGCGGAAAATTCGAAAATTTAAGAAAACTGAACGACCATATTAACTTTTCCAATGTAACTTTATGTTGTTTGACAGATTAGTCACATTGCGCGAAACCAAATCGAATTCAATATTCATAGTTAAAACAGGACAACGTCTGTCGGGGCAGCTAATAAATAAATAAAAAGACATGTTATAAATAAATAAATAAATTATATTTTAGGCGAACCATCGCGTATATCATATGAATGTTGGCGATATCCACCGTTTCGAAGAAAAGTTACGGGAAACAGAGAAAAGTTTGGGTGTAAAAGAAGGTTAGTATTTACTTTTTTTATAGTTTTTAAAATAAAATTAATTTGAAATTAGAATTCTTAGCCAAACAAAAATTATTTTGATTTGAAATGACCAGTACTGCAGAACGGCAAAATTCATAGGTAAATTCGAAACTGGTTTTAGAGACTAAATATTAATATATAATATTTGTCAGACAAATTACACAGCGCCATCTAGCCCCAAAGTAAGCGAAGCTTGTGTTATGGGTTCTAGACAACTGATAAACATACGCAAATACATTTATGTCATATATAACGTAGAAAACACCCAGACCAAGACAAACAGACATGTTCATGCACACAAATGTTTGTCCTGTGTGGGAATCGAACCCACGAGCGTTACGCCACCGAGCTCGTTAATATTATAATGTAGTTATTATAGTATATATTATATAATATAGACTAGTAACCAATTGGTCGAAATTCGACCATAAAGAGTAAATATGCGTATGTGTGTCAAATACGATATGTATATATTATATTAATGAAAAAAAATTTTTTTTTTAATGATTTAGTCTCTAAAACGTAATGTAGGTAGGTGTATATATATATATATATATATTATGGCTACCGTAATCGCTTATCAGGCGGACCGTTTGCTTGTCTGCCACTGACATAGTATATAAAAAATGTATTATTACGTTTTATAGACGCCTTGTTGGCGTGGCAAACATAAGATAGAGAATGTCGACATTTTGTAAAGCGTTGTCATATATATCCGTTTCGCACTTTATTATGCTTTCCTTTGAAAATTCCGGTATCCCGAAAGAAAATTGTATCATTCTGTCATTATCATATAATTTTCTTACATGATGATGGCGTATGTTCTTGTGTGAATAATTTGTCTATAGTTTTCTCTGTTCAATGATATACAAAAAACATTGATATAAAAAAAGGGTTTTTTGTATATCAATTTGTTCAGGTTCAGTGATTCAGACGATCGATAAATTTATTAGTAAATTTTCTTAGTTTTCAATATATCTATTATTAATATTTAATGAAGTATACATGCAGGTATCGGCATCAACTCATAATCATCCCACACCCTTTACTACTCCACCATGCTGCTCAATGCGGCTTTTTTACGGCGAGGTGGCGAACAAGCATACCACCTGCCTGATGGTAAGTAAATGTATCACTTATGCGTTGCCGTCCCTACAGAAATCCCTCTTTTAAAGATCCCCATACTGTAGTCTTTTGGGAAGACCTCGGTGATAATGATATAGAATAATTAAATAATATACATTATTTCAAGGTGTTCGAGTAATATATGACAGAAACGGCAGCGTGGCGGGCAAGTTCATAACGACGCTGCTCATCGCCGCTGTCATACTCTCCTTCTTGTACTCCAGCAAGTCTATGAGGATGAACATCAATCTTGGAACTTTTGTGAGTACACCGCAGTGACGTTATATTTCTATAGATATATCCTGATATATCTATAGAAATATATATATATAAATGATGATACTGATTTGCATCAGAAAACGGTTACTGCTGTATGGATAGCTCGCTATAAATAGTTGACCCAGACTATCGTCATCTACTAATTTCTTCTTACTCCTAATGATATCTTCTGGTTTAAATTCGTTGTGAGTTTCAAGGCAGCCGTACATTTACCCCCGGGACTGCAACGGACTTTACTGTTTATTGCCTTTTTTGGTGGTCGCCGCTGTTAATCCTGGCTACAGAGGAGACAAAGTGATGAGAATGTGTAGTGGGCTCCCCCGTCCCGTAAAAAAATACTTGCTATCTCTTTTCCTCACCAAGCACATAATGGCGTCAATTCTCCTTGTAAAGAGAAAATTAAAAACATGAAATGAACTAAAGTACGTATCAAAACCAATTATTAACGTACATTTGTATCACATATCGTACATTTGTACGATATGTGATCTCTTGGGCTTTAATTACTTAATCAATTTAAATTATGCATTTTCGTAATACAGAAGACGGCATTTTTACCTATTTCAATCAATTGTCACAAACCTCAGATTCGTCAGCTTACTTGTGCGAACTAAAATCTATATCTCTAAAAGAGATAAGAGCCCGCTTTTGTACATAATATTTCCATATAATATTGTAATTATGGTTTTATTGGTGTACGGTCGGGTTGCTTAAAAATACACTATGCCACAGAATAATATACTATGCACTACCTTTTCGCCAGAACCTTGTTTGTCAGTTTGTAGAGTGCACCGCGTGCAGGTGAGGTTCGCATTAGTTCAGAGATGATGATGAACTACTTACACTCCAAGAATGAGATGTGAATGGATATAATGAGAGAGAAAGGCCAGAATAAACGGTGGTTGGATTGTGTGAGACGGTATAGGTAAGAAAGGGGTAACTAACTAGATATGACGACTGAAAGGGGTGAATAGAAGAACAATGTCTTGTCTCAATGTCTCTGCTGGCTCGGCGCAGTATGTGTACTGCGCCGACCCCAAATAATGGGAAAAAGATAAGCTAATGATGACAAGAAGTGAAACAAAAGTTTGTAAAAACGATGTAGACGATGTAGAGTTTGTAAAATCTATGTATGTAGCAGAGATGTTATGGATATGAAATTTCGGATTCGGATACGGTTTTGGATATGTAAATAATATTTATCGGTTTCGGTTACGGTTACGGATACGGAATTATTTCGGATTATCCAATAGTTACGGATAGTTTCGGATACGGCTGTTAATTTTTTTAAGAATTGTTAAAGGAAAATTTTAATATAAGGTAAACATTAAAAAGAAAGAAACCTGGTTCAAGTAAATCCAAAATCAGCAAATCACGAGAAGCAACTTTTGGACTAAGGAAAAATTATCATATCATCTATAACTCCTCCAATGTCAAGTGTTTTATATCATCTGTCATATTAGAATGGGCCTTAATTTTTTTAGGTAATAAAAATATGGGCGATAAGTTTGTAATTATTATGTAGATAAACGATGCAAGCGTCAAGCGACATAGTTAGTACGTTGACTTAACCCTCGAAAACCTATCAAAACGTGTCTCATTTAGATTCTGCCTCTATCCGAAATTATCCAAAACTTTTATATCGTTTTTGGATACGGTTTCAGATAGATTTTTATTTCGGATATCCGATAGATTCGGTTTCGGTTACGGAACTCCAAAACATCCCTAGTGTGTAGTAGATCTATGTACTAACATATACTTATTACAGAATCAACTCGGCCGAGCGAAGTTCACCTTAGTTGACTCAATGAGCGGGCAAGGCAAAGGCGTCAAGTTTGAAGACGTGGCTGGTCTTCGGGAAGCGAAGATCGAAGTGATGGAATTTGTAGACTATTTGAAGAGACCCGAGCATTACAAGAGTTTAGGAGCAAAGGTATACTCTTTATACTTTTATATCAGTGGAGCTCGAAGTGCATGTCATCAGTCTAATCGAAGTAGCAAGTTAAGCAACGTCGATCGTAGCCTGTCCATGGATGCTTTTATTTATCTCGAGCTCTTCCGTGTTTCGGAGAGCATGTTAAGCTGTCGGTCATTGAGTAATTAACCTCGATGTTAATTACCAAATGACGTCACCTCGAGGAGCTCGATGGCGTCGTTGCGCGTGTCAGTCTAATCGAACATGCAAGTTAAGCAAGGTTGACCGTAGCCTGTCCATGGATGGGTTTAAATTATCTCCACCTCTTCCGTGCTTCGGAGGGGACGTTAAGCTGTCGCTCCCGACCATTGGATGACAGTCATTAAGCGAAATCAGTGGTAGAGTATTTTTTCTTTTTTTTATACCACTAAAGTGACAAACAAGCATACGGCCCGCCTGATGGAAAGCAGTTACCGTAGCCTATGAACGCCTGTAACACCAGGGGCATCACACGCGCGTTGCCGACCCTGTAACCTCTTCACGCCCTTGTAAAACCCCATGCTGTAGTCTCCTGAGAAAACCTCGACAGGCAGTTCATTCCACAGCTTGACAATACGCGGGAGAAAACTTCTCTGTACTGGAACCGCACAGTACGCGACCACTTAGACTCTAATGTGTGAGGATGAATTCCCTGTCGATGGCGAGCGGTGCGACTGTAGAAGGAGGCCGTGGGCATCATGTCAAACAACTCTTCTGAACACATTCCATTGTACAATCGGTAGAACACACAAAGAGACGCAAAAAAAAACCGACTTCAATTGGCGAGCGCAGCCTATTGGAATGCCGCGGGAGACGCTGCTGCACGTCTTCCGGGAGAAAAGTTATTCACACGTCACACAAGATTCCTTAGTTGCCTTGTACGACATCTAGCGCAGAGCAATGGAGTGGCGCAATTTTATTTTGCCGGGAACCACACGGCGAAATTAAGGGTTTCTCTCGATTTTTCTGGGATCCCGTCATCAGACCCTGACTTGGTGAATATGGGACAACCTCGCAATCATACCCTTTCAAATAAAAAAATAGAATTTGACCATACGTGCTTATAAAATTTAAGGGTGTCCCTTGATTTCCCTGGGATCCCATCATCAGATCCTGACTTGGTGAAAATGGGACCACCTTGCAATCATACCTTTTCAAATAAAAAAAGAATTTTGAAAATCGGTTCACAATTCGCGAAGATATCGAAGAACATACATACAAAAAAAAAACAGTCGAATTGAGAACCTCCTCCTTTTTTGAAGTCGGTTAAAAATGAGAGTATGTTCTAAATCCCTTCAATTGCCACGTATCCCAGCTGTGAGATGAGTAAGTGTTGTCGACGACCTGCTATTATACGTATAAAAATAATCAAACAGGTACCGAAAGGCGCTCTTCTGTTGGGCCCTCCAGGGTGCGGGAAGACTTTGTTAGCTAAAGCAGTCGCCACAGAGGCTAATGTGCCGTTCCTTTCAATGAATGGCTCTGAGTTTATCGAGATGATCGGAGGGCTTGGGGCTGCGAGAGTCAGGTAAGCGAACCATACAAGTATGATATATAAGAACGGGAATAGGCTAATTGACAATGTTTAAAAATTGACAAAAACAACGTTTTGGGGTGTAAGTGATTCATCAACATCTTTAAACCTTAGCCATCTTCACCTGCATGTGGTACACTCTGCTGACCGACAAACGAAGCTCTGGCGAAAAGAGAGGTAGGGAGCGTAATTGTAAGCTACCCGACTGGGGAATGTACCTCCACCTCACAGAATACCGCAGCCAAATAACAATTGCAGCCAAATAACAATTCCCTCGAGGGTTGTTGTGTTCCTGCGAGTCAGTGACGTCACCAGAAAGGAAGGAGATGCTGCGTTGGTAGCGGGAGTAGCGGCGCGCGAGCGATATTTTAAGTTGAGCGTTAATATGGCTACGGTAACCGCTTCACATCAAGCGGGCCGTATGCTTGTCTCCCACCCGATGTAGTATAAAAAAAAATGTATAAATTATTTAACAATATCGTAAAATACACAAAACTATAAAGATCTGCAAATTTTCATATATAATATTTTAGGTTCGATCAAAGTTTGCCGGGATAGTCCATTTTAAAAGTATGCCATAAAAAATACTATAACTTTAATTATGATACTAATTACATAAACGTAATATTTAACATAGCTGTCATACAAATTTCTGAATTTTCCATACATAATACAAACCTGTGGCGTCATAACTCAGTATCATTTTGTATGGAGCGTTTTCGGGAAAGTCTAAAATTTAGATTTTCAAATTAATATATCTCGAAAGATTTTTGTGCATATTATTGAGACATTCCTACATATCTAACCGAAAAAAATGATGGTCAAATAGTCTATTAACGCAATCATGCATAAGGCTATTTACATACTTTTATTATTGCCTGACGTTTGGACCAGGGAGTCTACCGCGCAACGTGAATACGATTACCATTTGGCTAAAATGACACCGTTCGTCCACTAAACGGATATCGTCGCACCGGTGAAACGATGTCCGCCGGTCTTCAATTCCTTTACCAGTGACACGTGTTCGAGGGATCTTTGAATGAATGATATGCTTAGACTTTGACATTTGTAGTTACCGCCGAAAAAACGAATATCAATGGGTGAAGATCCACCGGTAATGAGAACTGTCAGTTGAAACAGTCTACCTTACTGTGGTCGGTTTGAACTGAATATTCGTATTTCTACCAACTTTTGCTAGTTATTACTTATTTTTTGTTTCTATTTGTACAAATATTATGACCTCATAAACGAATTAACAAAAAGCGGCTATGTAGTTAATCTATACGCTGTAAAAGTAGGAGCGAGAGGTATACCAGCAAAATCTCTCTATAACCTGCTGAAAGACCTTGGCTTGCCCAGAAGTGCAGTAAGTTCTATACTAGAACGAGTATCTAAAGCTGCATTAGCAGGTTTATACCAGATTTGGCAGGGCAGGGAGAGAAACACAAGTGAAGTGAAGGTGAGTGTTGATGTACGTCGGAAAGGGGCCCCTTAAACCTACACCCGTGTCATAAGTCTCGGGATCTACTTGGGGTTTCTCTCTCTGCCACACGATGGACCTGGCACCCGCACGGTGAATCCATGGAAGCTAAGAAGTTCGTCTCTCTTTAAACCCTTCTACTATAGTGTATTGTGTGTGTGGGCAACTAATAAAACCCATGACAGGAAACTGGATACTTGCCAGAACGCTATGGAAAGGAGCATGATGGGAAAAAAGCTATCAGATAGAATCAGGAACTCAACCATAATAGAACAAACGAAAAGAACAAACAACGTTACAGTAATAATAAGAAAACTAAAATGGAAATGGGCAGGCCATACCATTAGAGGTAAAGACAAATGGTCAAAGACAATAATGCACTGGTTTACTGGACACAGGAAAAGGAAAAGAGGCAGGCCATTTCGAAGATGGGCCGATGAAATAAGGGTTACAGCAGGTGTAGGCTGGACAACAACGGCAATGGATAGACAAAAATGGAAAAAGTTGGGGGAGGCCTTTGCCTATAAAAGGCAAACAGGCATGGTTATCGATGGAAAAAAACAAGTGGACTTGATACTGCCAATTTAAATGGAAACATGCAACAAATGTGTTGAAGAAGTTATTTTTATTTTTATTTCATGTAATATGTCTGAATAAAGGCTTTTATTATTACTATAGTGTGTTAGTGCAATATTGAATGTTTGTGTCTTGTAATCTGTGTTTTACACGAACTATGGCGTTAGCGGCATTATCTGCTGCAGCGGAAGAGGAACGGCTCAAGAAGCTCGAGACCTTAGAGCGCAGGATGCTACGTGATAGCAGCTAGCCTATGCTCTTGTCAGAGAGCAGTTTTATTGATAATTTTAGGTTATCAAAGTCGCATTTTCTGACTTTGTGCAACGATTTGGCTCCGTTTTTGTCAACGGCCCAACGCTCATCAGCAGTGCACCCAGAAATCAAAGTAGGTTGATTTATCACGAGAGCTATAAAAAACCTGATGGTCGATGGAAAGTAATCACTGTAGCCTATAGTAATACAAAACAGCGAGCTTCTATTTTTTTTTATACTACTTCGGGTGGCAGACAAGCATACGGCCCGCCTGATGTGAAGCGGTTATCGTAGCCATATTAACGATTGCAACATAAAGTATTGCTTGCGCGCCGCCACCCACGCTGCCAACTCAGTATCTCCTTCCTTTTTTTCTGGTGACCTCACTCACTCACAGGAACACAACAACCCTCAAGGGAATTGTTATTTGGCTGCGGTATTCTGTGAGGTGGAGGTACATTCCCCAGTCGGGTAGCTTACAATTACGCTCCCTACCTCTCTTTTCGCCAGAGCTTCGTTTGTCAGTCAGCAGGGTGCACCACGTGCAAGTGAAGTTGGCTTTGGTTCGAAGATCTTGATGAACACCCCAAAACGGCACGGTCGCAAACACTATAATTTAAATAACTCAAGGAAAATAAATAGTTCGTTCGTAATAACATACATTTATAAAGAATTAAATCATTTATTTAACAGTAAGTACATATATAAAAACAAGAATGTACGTAAATCACAGAGTTAGTTTTAAACCACAGCATAAGTTATAATAGTACTACAAACAGTATGGCGACCCCACCTCGAGTCGAATGTGGAACTGCGCCGCGTATTACGAAAATTCGTTCGTAGTATATAATCTATCCTCAACTAAACTTAAATGGTAAAATGATTTATTTCTTATTTTTAATCAATACAATTAAACTATTTGTTTTTAAATTATTTTTTTCCAGTTTTAACAACGAATTTTACACATTATATCAATGTAATCGTTGATTTGACAGGTCAACATTTTTGGATTTTTATATTCCACAATTTTTATAGATAACTAATAATAATAATAAAATAATAAAATGTTTTATTTTCTCACTAATCAATACAAACACAATCTGTACGTGCAATTAAACAATCAGGTAAATACACCAATGCGACAATAAACATTGGTAGTATCGACTGCGTGAGACTGGAGCCTATGAACTAGGCATAAGCCTGTATCTCAGCGCACCAGTGCTCACCTCTCGGTCAAGACGGAACAATTTACATACCATACATAAATCACGGAACTTTAAGTATAGACAGGCACTATAAAATATAAGATACGTACATATAGCAGTTTGCAAAACAAATCAAAGGGAAGAAAGAACTGACATTAGATTGTACAATAACCAATTACAAAATGTGTGAAATATTTGTTGTATCAGGGTAACTGTATTTAATGCAGTCTCATAATCACAATCATTCAAAATAAACGTTTAGAGATATTTATTAATACAATATTATCAAAAGTATAACATCTTACGTTACAGCGCAAGGTGCATATGCAGACAACCCTAAGGCTTCTTCACACACATTTGCACAAATGCAGACGCGGTCTGTTTCTCGTATGGAGTGACCGGGGTGTGTGTGTGTTACAACATACGTTTGCACCCATCTCCGTTTTTATTTCAAAATTAATGTATTTATTAACAATTCGTATTATGCTAAACAACATTCTAAGCTGACGATAACCATACATTTCAGAATGACAATTGTATCTTTTTTATTACAAATATAATACGCTCAATTTATATAAAATAATTAGAGGAATTCCTCTGTCATGTATGCTTATAAAATACTAAAATAAATAAAAAAGGTAAATTGCGATTTATAAACTAAAATAGGTAAACAAACTACTTGGGCACGCTGTCACAGTACTACGTATAGTACGAATCACAAGTTAAAGGATTGGCGAACTTGCGGCCGCGGACTTGCGAAGGCGTTCACCAGTCGCTGCAACATTTGGTTGTTGGCAACAGCAGCATCTGCGAGGTCTTCGGCGGCTACAGCTAGCCGCTCCAGTGTCGAAGCAGTAGCTTGAGCTACCCTGTTGTTCTCTTCGGCTGCTGTTGCTAACCGGTCAATTGCATTCGCCAATCTATTTTCATCCTTCCGGGGCACCAACATTAAAACGGTTGCCTGAAAAAAAAAAGTTAAATTGTATAAACTTTATTGGTGCATCCTGAAACATAACACATACCGTTGTATATTTTTTCATTAGTATTGAAGTAATGATGACATTTGGCCTACCCTCTCCTTCCCCGGTGTATTTTTGAAATAATGTATTGTATGATAATAATATGCCTTGTTACATCAGATAGTCAGTGCTGTCATATTGGTGGTGTTATAGGGAATGAACCAAAGTAGAAATTATTGTCATAAGATTATTAGCACATAAACAAAGACAGGAAGAAAGTAACAAAAACATGCGTAAGCCTTGTTATACCATAACCCTGGCAGTCATTAATAGATGTAACTTGTCAGTATTTTTAGTTTTGACTAGATACATACCTATAGTAGGTACAGACACTTATAAGAGATACGTATGAACTGCCTAATGACATGGATTAAACCATTTCAATAGGTAGTCCACCTATTGTTTTGTAGGTATACCTACAGTATCAAACACAAATTATTTACTAAGATATCTGTACGTCTGATTCTCGGCTCCTGATTATATATCTCTTTTGTTGACTGTATGTTGTTTACATAATGCAAATTCATAACAAAACATCAGAAAAGTACTTACGTCTCTCCATTTTATGGGGGGTTTGGTGGTTCCAGACCCCACCGCGTTCAGCCTAGCTGCAAGTGACACCCACTTGTCGTTTGGACAAGGGTGCCGCATGCGAGGAAACACGCCCAGTTGCCAGCGCAGGATTCGCGTGCATATAATCCAAGAGCAAACGCTCTTGGGCATTTGATACAACCATAAGCGCTGGCATCTAGAAAAATATAAGTCGACCGTAGTCAGTCACTTGTACACTTCACCTCTTATGTTATTTAATTACAGATAGATGTTTAAAAAAAGCCGTGAAATATCACCTTCTTCAAATAATTTCAAATAAAAATAAGAATTTAAATGTAGGTTATGTAAACAAAGACACACAGTCTAAAAATACTTCGTTTACCACAGATTATAAATTATACCCCACTACATTGTAGTTTTGCGTTTAGTTGTGTTTAATTTGTTTTATTTTTTTTATCAAAGTAATAATCACAATTTAAAATAATAATTTACAGTAAAAATAAAAACTATATTTTCTTAAAAATTATATATTATAAGTATTTCTCAAATTCTAGACAAGCTACAACATTATTACGAAACGCAGGTCTTAAAACTAGATAAATCATTCGTTTAAGAACTGTCCGCACTAATACGTCTAGAATTTTGTCTATGGTGATACCCAGTGATTACCACCCAGTTGTCCAACGTTTCCCCGGTACCAATTGGATGAAATTCCATGGGTGGGAATGGACATAAATACCAAGAAATTGAATGAAATTCACTGATTTCCCCGGTAGGCCCCCAGGTTGCACCGGCCGTGGTCACTGGCTCACTGTCTCAGCGATGTCACTGTCTAAGTTGTCGAGGTCGATGAATCTTCATCTACCCCCGTGTTGTTCGATATCCATGTACCGCGACATACTACACTAACGATATCTCTATTCTGAGAAATAACCGACGCGTCCGTATTCTGTTCGTTACATGACTGCAAACCAAATTCCCATTCTTATATGATCATAAACTAGCTGACACGACATACGTTGTCCTGTCTTCTTAACTATGAATATTGTTGAAATGGTTTCGTGTAATCTGTCAAATGACTGACAGTTCTGTCAAACGACGTAAAGTTACACCAGAAAAGTTAATATAGTCATTCAGTTTGATTTTTTTTTATTAAGACATTTGTTTTGTATTTAAGGAGCATAATATAAATTTCTGAACGCAGGCATATACGAGTATATTTGACAACCAGTAAATACTCGTATCTCAATCCTTTTTCAACTGACACAATTTGTATGGGAAAATGGTTTTTATTTTATTTTATTTTTAATAGTTATTCTGCTATTTGGGACGGAGACAAATCCAACAAATCAACAATCATGAAAATGGGTCCGTCGTTCTCGAGTTATAAGTGTTCGAACAAACCCGACTTTGGTTTATATATATAGATCATGCAACGCGAAAGTTTAAAAGTTATAACCATACATGTAGTATAGCGAAGAGCAGATCATGCTCGACACTCACAATACGATTGCAACTCTTATTGCACACGCCATAAGAACGGTTCAAAGGTCGAAGTGTTAAGGTTGAAGAGAAGTGCTCTTAGCGGTATAAACAGCAATATGGGGTGTGACTCACCACGTTCTTTAGAGCCAAAGCAAACCTCACCTGCCCGTGATGCACAATGCCGACTAGCGAGAGAGGCTTTGGCGAAAAAAGGTTCGGCTGCGGTAATCTGTGAGGTGTAAGTACTCTCCCAGTCGGGCAGCTTAACAAATACGCTATGCTCTACCTCACTTTTCGCCAGAGCGTCGTTTGTCAGTCAGCAGTTTGCACTAAGTGCAGGTGAGGTTGGCTTTGGTTCAAAGATGTTGATGAACTTAAACCCCAAAGATAATACTATAAAGAAAGATGATGCCATAATTAAGAGGCTAGTTGTGTATTCAAAATATGCAAAACCCGGCTCTATATTACGTCACAGATTATGTGTATTTATCTACGTCAGATGAGTAGTCTCTGCATCATGAAGTACCTTTTTTATATTTCACAAGTTTAAAATTAGTAATAATTGTAATATACTAGGCAGGTTGCAGTTTCAAAGATATTTTATGCAGTTGATGACTAGCTAAGTAGCTAACAGCACAGTATAAATAATAGTACTACTTACAGTATGGTCTCTCCCTTTCGCTCTCTCGTGTCGACCTCACCTCCCCTCTGAGACAAATCTCGAACAGTTTGTATGGTGCCGCACGCACACACGCTTATTAACGCTCTCCACAGACGTCGTTGTTTATGTAGTGACCATTTTATTATATGTATTATTAATTTCGTTTCAGAGATTTATTTAAAGAAGCCGTTTCCCGAGCCCCCTGTATTATTTATATAGACGAAATGGACGCAGTAGGTCGTGCGAGGTCTTCAGGGCCCACCAACTTTGGCCCCGGTGGGGGCGAGGGGGAGCAGACTCTGAACCAGCTGCTCGTCGAAATGGACGGCATGAAGAGTCGCGAGGGAGTCGTGGTCCTCGCGTCGACGAATAGAGCAGATGTTTTAGATAAGGTAATATAGGCTTGTGAACCATTTATTTTTTCGATTTGTTATTTAAAGACGTCACAATAATATTACTATAGGTGAAAGAATTACTTCAATGGCATAAAAACTTCTCGAGATATGATAACTTGAAGATCACAATTTTGGACTATCGCGGATACGCTCCATACAAAACGCTACAATGTTATGACGTCGTAATACGCTGTTTTATATGCATTAAATCAGAAATTTGTACGACAGCTATGTCAAATATTGCGTTAAGTAGCTAGTGCCGTAACAAAAGTTATTAAAGTATTTTTTATTGTTTCTACAATGGTAATATTTATTTTTTATAATTTCATACTTTTAATACATTGGCTTCCACCAAATTGCAGTCGAGTAGCGTTGTGGAATATGCTTTAAATCCCTTCAATTTACGGGAGATCCGTATCAGTAGTGGGATCAGTAAGGGGTCTAAGCGATTACGCCCGAGTTGCTACCAGAAGTCTTTATTTATCTCTTGTTTTCAACTTATATATCTACGGTAATTTTTCCAGGCTTTGCTACGCCCAGGACGATTCGATAGACATATCTTGATCGATCTGCCGACGCTGATAGAGCGAGAAGAGATATTCCAACGGCATCTGAAAAATATAGTCCTCGAAGAATTGCCTGATTACTATGTGAAAAGGTAAATAAGTAAACAACAACACATGGGTAACAAGTCAGGTGTTTGAAGTAGTTCTAGTTTCATGGTGGTGTCATTAGATTAGTTTCAATTGGGAGTGTACTTAACTTCAACATTACGATCGAAATAAAAAATTGGGGATAAGGAAAAACAGCTGTTAGTTTTCAGTTATTTCTTGAAATGAATACGTGTTCAAAATTGCTTCCATAGGGAGGGAATTAAAAGAAAAAGGAATGATAATAAATTCGGGGGATACAGTTTGGTGTTGCAGCTACAAATCTATCATCTGCATCCAAAATTAATTCACACCTCTGGATAGATGAAAGGTCAAAGAATTTATTACGCTAAGTAAGGACTATTGAACACCACATGCGGGGGAGGGGCAAGCGCAACCATTTGCAGATAATTTTAGTGCCTGTAACGTATTCACGTGCAACACACGACTGTGTCCATAGCACAGCCACCTACCCCATTTTTTGTTTCGTTTAATATATTTTTTGCTTTACATGTTTTCAGATTAGCGTATTTAACACCAGGCTTTAGTGGCGCCGACATCGCCAATGTTTGCAACGAGGCAGCCTTGCACGCGGC
The DNA here is from genome assembly GCA_937001555.2 of Hypsopygia costalis. Lineage (NCBI taxonomy): Eukaryota > Metazoa > Arthropoda > Insecta > Lepidoptera > Pyralidae > Hypsopygia > Hypsopygia costalis. The sequence continues at coordinate 4,923,729 of OW443326.2, read as the reverse complement.
GAGACACAAACAAAATATTGTGCGCGCCGCAAACTTAGAATACGCCGTTGAAAGAGTTGTTGGTAAGTCAGATGTTGGCGGGCCGAATAAATTACACAACACATAAAAACAAGAATAAACAAAAAAAAGCCGGTCAAATGCGAGTCGGACTCACGCAATGAGGGTTCGGTGTAAGCAGTTAGGCAAAAAAATGTGCAGCTACATTCACCAATTTTTTTTCTGTGAAATAACTACAAATTTAAGGTTTTTGGGATTTTTTCCTTTCCTTGTGCTAACATAACATTGCTTTTTGCCATATTTCATAATTCTAGGTCTACGGGAAGTACCCTATATGTTTTAATTCTCTTTGAGGATATCAAAATCTCTTTGAGATATAAATGAAACATAAACGGCTGTATCTTTTGATTGCGTCGATTTAGAAGCTTGATTTTTTTCACTGCTTTAAGAGATTGCGGACCTGAGTAGGTGATATTAATTTCATCTTGATACCTCCACGCGTTTCTAAGAAAAAGGGTCTTGACATACGGACGGACTGCGCAGTGATCCTATAAGGGTTCCGTACTTCCAAAGGAAGAAAAACGGAACCCTAAAAAACATTTTTGAAACAAGCTGTCCTATGTTCTTTATTTCTCCTGCCCTCATCTCAGTTGGTACTGGCCGTATCCATCAAAGCTAGCAAGTTAATTTTGATTCAGTGTTCAGATTTAAATCCAATGTGGCTGTCGCCACAAATTGATATTTATAGTTTCTATTTAAACCTCTATGAAATGGAAGGGCTCTATGAACGAAACACAGTCGGTAAACATTTTATTTCTTTATCATTTCTTTGAAAGCCGACTTAACCGAAACTTAGCTATGAAACCCTTTGAAGACTTTTCTAGTTTATTAAAGACAAGTTTAAATTGGACAAGAGAACATGATAATGCTGGTCCGATGCTGCAACAATAGGTACATGGAATCTGCAGGACACCCTAATACATGTTTGGTGTTCGAACTCATTGTAATTTTAACAGGTTATAAAAGATGACCTGATGATGGAGCAAGAGAAAGATTTGTTGTCGTGGTTTGACTAAATTTTCAATTTGTACCCATTATACAGGCGGCACAGAAAAACGCAGTCACGCCATGTCGCCTGCCGAGAAGAAGGTAGTAGCGTACCACGAGTCGGGTCATGCTCTCGTGGGCTGGTTGCTGGAGCACACGGACGCTTTGTTGAAAGTCACCATTGTACCTCGAACCAACATGGCGCTGGGCTTCGCGCAATACACCACTTCAGATCAAAAACTATATTCTAAAGAAGAGGTTAGTTGTTTGTACTGTTTACTGCACCGATTTCTAATCATCCCACAGACGGGTCTTCTCGTAATCCAAGTGATTTAACGCGTGCTCAAGCTTCTCAATCAAGGGTTTGTATTGAAAATAAATAAAGTGGACTTTGGATCATCATCATCAGGTCATTTTAGTCTCCACTACAGGAGCACGACCCTCTCTCGTCTGTCCCTGACAGAAGGAGGATTTGGCCTACACTCCCCACGCTGGCCAGACGGGTTGGGGAGGCCTGATCGATGGTTTATAATGTATTTCCGTTAGTCGCCTTGTACGACATCCACGGGAAGAGACGGAGAGATTCTATTTTAGTCTGCCGGAAACCACACGGCTGCTATTTGGATATAGTGAACTTATATCGATCTTGATTAAAAAAAAATACAGTCGACGTTACTTTTGGAAATCGCACCCGCTTAACTCAAGGCGCCAACTTAAAAAGGCAACTGCTGCCAAGCGCACACCGTAGGGCAAAATTAGTCCACAACATTTTTTTTCCAAATTCTTTCGTATCGCAGGTTATAAAACCTATATAATAATATAGTTCTGTGATTCCATTAGGCAGGGTATAATTAGATTACAATAAAAAAAAAAACAAATTTTATATATTTCAGTTGTTCGACCGTATGTGCATGGCGCTGGGCGGCCGAGCTGCAGAAGCCATAACCTTCAACTCCATCACAAGTGGAGCCCAGAACGACCTGGAGAAAGTCACCAAGATTGCGTATGCTCAGGTGAGGATTTCGTCAAAGGATTCTATTAAAAGTACTGAAATGTCTCGGTTATGGATGCGAATTAGTTATCGTCACAATATGAAACATTAAACAAGACTGTGGGTACTAGATAACTGATAAATGTACTTAAATACATTTTATTTTGTAAATACGTATGATGAATAGAAAATACCCTGGTCGTTTTTGGGTTGTAAGTGGCTCACTATGATTTTTAGAGCCGTAGCCAACCTCACTAGCGAAAGACGCTCAGGCGACAGCTTATTTTTGGCAGGCTTAATTTTGTAAGCTGCCCGACATGGAACTACCTCCACCTCACAGAATACCGCAGCCAAATAACAATTCGCTTGACGGTTGTTGTGTTCCTGTGAGTGAGTGAGGTCACCAGAAAGGAAGCAGTTGCTGCGTTGGCAGGGCCGAATGCTTGTCTGCCACCCGACGTGACAAAAAGTCTAAGACAAAGAGACATGTTTATGCACATAAATGTTTTTCGTGTGCAGTCTGTATATGTATGCCAGCAATATGAAAGTTTAGTGCATGCGCGAGTGTATTACTTATAATTCTTATTATAGATGCAAAAATATAATTCTTATTAATTTAATACTCATTTTGCGAAATTCGAAATATATATAGACAATGTCTTCTGTATATTGTATTGTATAGATTTGCGTTTTGCGAATTTTAAATATATTTTGTTTTATAAAAACTAGTAATGCGTGCGTGTGCACGCGGGCGACGTTGCGAGCAGAAGGTGCTAGCGTACAAAATGGGAAACTTGTTATCTGGCCGTTGCCAACTAAGCATAATGACGTTGCAAAAATTTGTTAGCGATTAAGAAAAAAAAATTTTTTTAAACTTACCTTTGCGATGTTTTTGTTTATGTAATATTCGCCTGGCGAACGTTTTTATGATTACTGTTTTGAAACAAACTAAAATACAAAGTCGACCTTTAGACTTAAAGCCAACCTCACATGCACGTGGCGCACTCTGCAAACCAGCGAAAGAAGCTCTGGCGAAAACTAGTTAATGCTGCGTATTATTATAAGCTGCACCACTGGCGAAGTACCTCCACCACACAGAATACCACAAATGACAATTCCTCTGAGGATTGTTGTTTTGTCAGTACTCACTCACAGGAACACCTGGGGTCACCAGGAAGGAAGAATTTAATTGATTTAGGTGTTATTTTGCGGAAGTCAAATTTATAGGCAATTTGATCTACACTACTTTGCGTGCTTCCGCCACCAATTAGTTCATGCAAACTACTGCCGGCCGGCACCCACCCACTACCGTTAGTAGTTGAATGCGACTACCGTGGCTGCTTTGGTCGTCTCTGCTCCAGCTGCTGTGGTCGTCTCGGCGACGTTGGAGATTCGCCAAATTGCCAGGAAGAATTTGCTTCATTGGCAGCGGCGGTGGCGGCGCACAAGTTTCATGTAGTGAGCGCTTATATGGCTACGGTGGCCGCTGCATATCAAGCTGGCCGTATACTTATGTATTACGTATATAAAAATAGTATATTACATATAAAACATTAAGTTCTTAGTAATACAAATGAGCGATATTTATGTACCCTTAAAGCTGCCATACATTAACCATTGGTCATGATGTCTAACAATTTAGCTGTGTATGGGCGTGTTGTCAATTAAAATATCTGCCAACATGATTGACAACACATTCATACACTGATATATTGTTAGGCAACGTGACCGACACGGGTAACATGTTGGCTAATAATAATAATAATAAAATAAAATAAAATAAATAAAATAAAAGTTTTTAATAAAGTAAGAAGTATTGAGAAGCGGACAATTCCGAAAATATAAAAGCAAAATGCTGTTCACATTTCCTATACAAAATGACATTGTCAATAATGTCAAACATAACAAAATATGTACATTGAAAATCAAATAAAATGGAAAAACTAAATGCTGACAAGAGCCAGAAAACGTAACGCACAAGGAACACCTCAAGAAGACTCGTCGCTGAACTCCGCCTCGCAGCCGTCACCTCCGGTACATAGCACATACGAGCCGGTTGCAGTAGCGTCGAGTTCGAGTGACGAGTTTCTGACTCCCCCGGCGTCGCCAAGACCAGTACGCCGGCGAGGACGACCACCGATTAGTTTAGGACCACGTGGGCAACGTACCGCGAACAGGGTCCCCGCTGTCGGTGGTGCAGTGCGTCACATGAGATGGACTCAAGAAGTAAACGAGAATGTCATGCGATCGTACTATGAGGTCACAGAGGGGGGAACTAACCTCACTGCGTATCGTGTTAGGATGCTTTCTGTGTTTCAGGCTCTTGAACCAGCACTCAACGTCTCGGCCCAACGATTATCGGATCAAGTGCGGGCCATCCAACGTTGCCATCTGTTGGATGATGCCACACTTGACAGGTTGCGTTCCCAAGTACAGGATAGTCGTATCATTTCAGAACCGTCACAAAGTCAATGCACTATAACAGAAACCATTGCAAATGTTCCAGAACCCACATTTTTTGACGGAGAAGATGCAAGTGATACGGCTAACACTGTGGGGAACAGGTATAATGAATTAAGGAGCACCTTGGAACATGCGATTGCTGAGTATCGGTACGTACCCATTCAACATAGACCTGATATACCGCGTTTGCCCATGAATAGACAAAATAGGCAACTAATGGGAGCCTTGGACTCACTGTTATCAAACTATTTTGAGAGCAGTGAAAACTTGGTAGATACGCACTCAATTTTATATTGTGCAGCGGTTACTGCATGTCGTGTGGCTCATGTTAAATTTCCAAATTGTGACAGAACCACACGACCTGCTCACGAAAAACCTGCATGGCAATATAGAATTGAGAAGCGTATAGCTGATGCCAGGGTTCTCATTGGTAAACTTATTAGTTTCAGGGCGGGTAACACCCGCCCTAGGGTTATGCGTTTTGTGACCCGAGCATTTATTGGTACTAATATTGTACCACAGGAATATTTGTCACGGGTCACAGAACGTATAGACTTATTTAAACAAAAAGTCTATGCATGGGCAAACCGCATACGTAGATATCGGAAACGTGTGGATCGATATATGCAAAATCGCATGTTTCAAAACAACCAGAAGAAGGTGTATAAAATTTGGGAGCGACCCGGACAAAGTGTGACTGATATGCATCTGCCAGATGTAGAAGCTATGAATTTATTCTGGCGAAACATCTGGTCGGTGCCTGTCAGTCACACTAACGATGAATGGATTGAAACGTTTGAACAAGCATGTGAACCGATAAGACCTATGACAACTGTAGCCATCACTAAAGACGATGTAGTCAATGCTGTTCGGTCCTTGGCTAACTGGAAATCGCCAGGACCGGACAAATTGCAGAACTATTGGCTAAAATGGCTACCGAGTTCACATGCTTGTTTAGCGCATCAATTCCAACATGCGTTAGATACCGATTCTCTCCCCAATTTTATGACCACTGGTGTCACTCACCTTCTTTATAAATCCGGAAGTACCACGGACCCCAAAAACTACAGACCGATTACCTGCTTACCAACCATCTATAAGCTACTTACATCCATTCTGAGAAGCAAAATTGCGCATCATATTGATACAAATAATGTTATGTGTGCTACTCAGAATGGATGTAAGAATGGGTCTCGTGGTACCAAGGAGTTGCTCCTTATTGACATGGCCATTAATCAGCAGGTACGTCGAAACCACAAAGATCTATCGGCATGCTGGATAGATTACAAGAAGGCCTATGATTCGGTGCCTCATACATGGCTTATAAAGGTCTTAGAGTTGTATAAAATAGATACAACTCTATGCACTTTCCTAAAGTCATGTATGAGGCAATGGAGAACAGTCCTTCTCTATCCAGGATTCCGGTCTATCAGTGGGGACGACGAACCAATTAAGATTAAAAGGGGTATATTCCAAGGTGACAGTTTGAGTCCCTTGTGGTTTTGTTTAGCTTTGAATCCTTTAAGCACATTATTAGAGGATTCAAAGCTAGGCTACAGATTGCGAAGGGGAGGTCAGGCTATATCTCATCTTCTATACATGGATGACTTAAAACTCTTTGCATGTAGCAAAGTCCAATTAATGGCTTTACTAAAGGTAACTGAAAACTTTAGTAGATCTATTAAAATGGAATTTGGTATAGACAAATGTGCGGTCATACATGTAAAGAAGGGGAAGATATTAGTATCTGAGAGACTCGAACTCTCAGATACTATACACTTGAAATCCCTTTCGGAAACTGAGACCTACAGGTACTTGGGTATGTCTGAAAATTTGGGAATTACTGAGACAGACATGAAGCAATCACTGAAAGAACGTTTCTTTGGCCGCCTGAAAAAAGTACTTAATAGTCTTTTATCAGGGGGCAATAAAGTGCGTGCTTACAATGGTTGGGTCATGCCGGTCTTAATATATTCCTTTGGCATACTCAAGTGGACTCAAACTGAGCTTGACGCTGTTGACCGGAAAGTCCGAACGATATTAACCACTTACCGTATGCATCATCCACGATCATCAGTAATGAGGTTGTATATCCCTCGAAAATGTGGTGGTCGAGGCTTTTTAAATGCTAAGACTCTACATAATCGGGAGATATGCAGCCTCAGGGAATATTTCCTACATGCTGACGTGGAAATGCATAGGGATGTGGTGGGTATCGATCGTGGATTAACCCCTTTGTCTTTGGCTAACGAGAACTGGCGTAAACCTGTAGTATTAAGTATTGATGATCGCATGACCATATGGCAAGGCAAAGAGCTGCATGGACGGTTCTACCGGGCTCTACATGGGCCCGATGTAGATCACGTTGCATCCGTAACCTGGCTGCGTTTCGGGGACCTCTTTGGGGAAACCGAAGGGTTTGTCTGTGGAATTATGGACGAAGTTATCAAGACGAATAACTACCGGAAATATATCATGAAGGATGGCACGCTTGATATCTGTCGGGCGTGTCATCTGCCTGGGGAATCCCTCAGACATGTAATTTCCGGTTGTTCTTATCTTGCTAACGGCGAGTACTTGCACAGACATAACCAAGTAGCCAGGATTATTCATCAGCAGCTTGCCTTGAGATATGGCCTTGTGATTATCGAGGTACCGTACTACAGGTATATGCCGGAAGCAGTTCTCGAAAATGACCATGCCACATTATACTGGGATCGATCTATTATCACTGACAGGACTATTGTAGCCAATAAACCTGACATCGTGATAATAGATCGATCAACGCGCCAAGCAGTCATTGTTGATGTCGCTATCCCACATGACGTTAATCTCGTGAAAGCTGAAAAAGATAAATTATCTAAGTATCTTGATTTAGCTCATGAGATTACCGCCATGTGGGACGTCGATTCAACAGTGATTGTTCCGATAGTTGTGACGGTTAATGGTTTAATCGCCAAGAGCTTCGACCAACACCTCAAGAAGCTCGCGTTGGGAAGCTGGATCAAGGGTCAGATACAGAAAGCTGTCCTCCTCAGCACGGCACGTATTGTGAGGAGGTTTCTGTCTCTGTGACCTTGACTACCGATAGTTTGGACCTTGTTCCCGCTATCGGGAGGGATTCTGTTTTTTATATTTTTTAATGTATATTTTTTTTTATATTATATATTAAAAAATGTAATAAATAAGGTATTAGAAATAAATAAATGTCATAATAATAATAATAATGCTTTATTTCGGACGTAGTCCATATAGTATATACAATTCAAAAAGTTCACAATAATTTGTATAAAATTATGTCATATATAAATACAAAATCAAAAATATTATTACTAATTAATATGTTAAAATAAAATAAAATATAAATAGGCAATTAAATTTACATAATATTTGTCGTATGGGTAATTTGTACCCACCACTTATAAGCTGGGGTTGTTATAAGTCTTTCTGCCAGGCTACGTATTATAGCGTTCTTACACCTACCAACCCTGGACATAAACGACGCTATCCTCTTTCTTTGAATGGCATTGAACGAGTCGACTCGAGCCTGTGTGAACATTTCAGACGCACTGCAGAATCGATCCAAACCCATAAGTTGCCTAAAGATGTTATTGTAAGCGACTCGTATGCCACTGTGAGTTTTTTTCGTATAGTTAGTCCAGAGTTGGCACGTATAAAAATTCTGGCAGAATGACTTAAACAAAGTAACTTTCACGTCAGGGGCCGATTTAGAGAATTTTCTGGCAATCATGTTGCCAACCACACAAAGTGCTCTGCGTTGCCTTTCGACATCTGCGTCATCCTTGAGACTACTCGTCACAATGTGACCAAGGTACCTGAACTTATCAACTACTTTAACAGGTTGCCCATTAAGGTAAACATCGGGTATTATTTCTGGTCCCTTTCCCGACCTAAAAACAACCATCTCTGTCTTCTTTGTGTTGTAACTAAGATCATGTGCACTAGCATACTTTTCACATGTAGCTATTAGTCTCTGTAGACCCTTGATCGAGGGGCTGAGCAGCACCATGTCGTCTGCGTAACTCAAACTATTGACATATCTGTCGTCCAAACGAAGCCCAACAGGAGTGCTACTCAGCTCCTCGAGCAAACCGTTTACATAAACGTTGAATAGGTCGGGAGAGGTTAACCCACCCTGTCTCACACCGCATGATAGACGGTAACCGTCTGTATGTAATGTATGCAGCTTTTATTTAGTAACGTTGATCATTAATCTATCTCAATTTCGTTGCTAAGATTAGGCGCCAAATTACCCACAGTCGTTACCGTTTATTGATGTCATAAACAAATTATTTATCGTTGTTGCATGTTAGTTTCGTTAAAGGGTTTTGGCATATTATATTTATTTATGTCGCTGTGCCGTAAAAAAGTGAAGTGCATTAGAAGAACGTTTTCTTTCAGAACAATATTTATATGTGATTGCTGGTTGTATACCAGTAGATTGTCAATATGTTTTACGCACATTTTGTGCTGGCCAAGAAGGGCCCCTTGGCCAAAATTTGGCTGGCGGCTCATTGGGACAAAAAGTTGACTAAAGCCCATGTGTTTGAAACGAATTTTGAGAAATCAGTGGATGGTATATTAAGTTAGAAAAGTTAAATTTTACTTCTTTATCACTGCTGGAAAGCGAGAGTTTTAGAATTGCATTTGGGCTCCGTTTGGTTTCATTAGTGTGCTTTCCTCATCGTTGCTCATGAGGTCGCTATAGACTACACTGTGTATGAAGTGCCGGAAGGTTGTCCCGCCATTGCTTTCTTAACTATCTCATCATCATCATCATCATGACGAGCCCGGTGGTCGAATAATTAGCAATGGCCACTTTGACTCCGAGGTCGCGGGTTCGATCCCCGCACAAGACAAATATTTGTGTGCATGAACATGTCAGTTTGTCTTGGTCTGGCTATTTTCTATGTATTATTATGTATTAACTTACAAAAAAATAATGTATTCAAGTATTATATCAGTTATCTAGTACCCATAGTACAAGCTTTGCTTAGTTTGTGACTAGATGGCTGTGAAGATACACAGCCATCTAGTCTCCGCTAACCCGCAGTTGAGCAGCGTGGTGGAGTACGCCCTAAACCCCTTCGATTGAGGGGAGACCCGTATCCCAGCAGTGGAATGAGTAAGTGTTGATGACGACAAAGGTAACCAACAAGCGCTTTGGATTGTGTGAGGTATGGGTAAGAAAGGGGTAGGTAACTGTAGATATGACGGTTTATAGGGGTGATTGGAAGAACAAGACATACTGGGCCCCAAATAATGAGAAAAGGACAAGGCAATGATGATGAAGGTTGTAAATAAGTATACGGCCTGCCTGATGGGAAGCGGTCACCGCAGTCTATAAACGCTTCCAACATCTAGGGCATCACTCGCGCGTTGCCGACTTTGTAATTTTTTTTTATGCCTTTTTTGAAGAACCCATACTGTAGTTTCTTGGGAAAATATTGACAGGTAATTCATTCTAAGACTGCTAGTTTGAGTTAATGAAATCGAACAGTACGCGACCATTTTGATTGATGTGTGAGGATGAACCCCCTGTAGACGGCGAGCGATGCGATTGTAATTGCCTTGCTTCGTATGGCACTTGAAAAAGTCGATCTCTGCTATAAGCGGCTTGAAAATACTTACCTTCGCTAACGCGCAGTTTAGCAGCGTAATGAAATACGCTTTAAAGCCCTTCGGTTGAGGTGAGACCTGTATCTATTTGCAAACAATATACACGTTGATGCAGATGTAGCTGATATATTTGTATAGATTGCAATGCATAAGTTTATTATTTGTCGCAAAGCGAATATTTTTCCAAAATTAAATTGAATCCGAAAGCTTCCTACTCCTACTAATTTCCTCTGATTAAATTCGTTGTGGGTTCCAAGGTAGCTGTACTCTTACCTCCGGACCTGCAATGAACTTCACTGTTCATTGCCTTTTTTGGCGATCGCCGCTGTTAATCCTGGCTACACAGGAGACACAGTGGTGGGAATGTGTGGTGGGCCCCCGTTCCGTCTACGTACGTCTTGATACGTTATCTATAGATAGTTGCAATTTCAACGCAAACATTGACCGGTGTCACAATCGTGATCTCTGTGATTTTTTGATTCCAAAAATTGATGTTAGATTAAAGTTATTTACAAACATATCCAGCTTAGTCAGTAGAGCTCTGGGGTTACTTCCAGCTGAGCTAAACATCCAACAAACATCAATCTAAGCATTAGTCTAAAACTAATCTATTATCGAACAGAATATGTACATTAGTGTCATTTTCGCATTTAAAAAATGCGATGGTAATCGGCTTGAACTTCAGCGGTAGGGTTGGGCGAGCGTCCTGACGTTTGAGATTGAGAACATAGTATAAACATTGCCATTGAAGCGTGGCTACTTTTTTATACTCTATATTGTCATGCAGCTCAAAGAATAAGATTTTTAACTTTTGAATACTTGTTTGTACCTAAATTGTGGATTGAAATAGTTGGCACCCTTCTGCGATTATTATGCGAAATCTTTAACTTTAGTATAAACTTTTACGGTTGATTACATCATTATTGAAAAAACGGAGCTACTGCATTTCAATGTACATACATATTTTCATGGGAATGTATAAAAATAAATTGTGATTAGTCCCATTTGAGCAATAGCGATATTTGACGTGTCGTTGTCAATATTGTAGTTGTTGTAATAGTTATTAAAACTATAGAAACTGCTACAGGAGTTTCTACAATTTTCTCAATTCTACAAGAATATCATTATACACGGAGAAAAATGTCTAATACATTTAATTTCAAAATGAAAGTTTATGCTATCTTTTAAACAGGTTAATTAATATAATATTTGTCAGACAAATTACACAGCGCCATCTAGCCCCAAAGTAAGCGAAGCTTGTGTTATGGGTACTAGACAACTGATAAACATACGTAAATACATTTCTTTTTTGTAAATACATACTTTGATACATAGAAAACACCCAAACCAAGACAAACAGACATGTTCATGCACACAAATGTTTGTCCTGTGTAGGAATCGAACCCTCGAGCGTTGGTGTCGAAGCCGCGTCATTGACCGCTGCGCCAACGAGCTCGTCGAATAATTGAGCACTGAGTCATTATTTGGCATATTTATGTATATTTATATATATGAATAGGAATGTAAAAATGTAATATGTATATGTTCAAGTATAGTTTGTCTAGAACCCATAGTACAAACTTTACGTTTAATTTGGGACTAGATGGCGCTGTGTAAATTGTCGAGAAATGTTTAAAAAAATGTTATTATTTATTATCAATTGGAAGTTTTTGTGTTCACAGGTACGCGTGTACGGTATGTCCCCAACAGTAGGACTGCTCTCGTTTCCCGATCTCAAAGAACGAGGAAAAAGTCCTTTCAGCAAGACGCTTAAGAACCTCATCGACTTAGAAGCTAGGAAGATAATAGGCGAGGCGTATTATCGCACAGAAAACATTCTAAAGGAAAACCAAGACAAATTGAAAGCTGTAAGTAATTCAAAGTTACGTATTATCCCATTGTTTCGTCTGCATTAGCCTTCGATCATTGGTACTAGAACAAGATGCACAATAAACAAAAAACGTCCTCACCGAAACAACACCCAAATGACAATGCCAGCAGAATACTACAGCCAAATAACAATTCCCTTGACGGTTGGTGTGTTCCTGCGAGTGAGTGAGGTTACCAGAAAGGTAGGGGTTGCGGGGATGGCGGCGCGAGATAGATACTTTATATTGCGACGGTTAATATTACTACGGTAACCGCTTCACATCAGGCGGGCCGTGTGCTTGTCTGCCATCCGACGTGGTATAAAAAAAGTGTTAAAATGTACGTTGTAGTAGTATATTTAAAAACTTGAGAAATGCACAAACTTATTAAGTATTTATACAATGTGGCGTTTTAAACGAATAATAAACTTATTAAGTGCAATTACCTTACAGCTTGTTAGCTGTAAATTCGTATTAAAATTCTGGCAAGTCGTCATAAGTCAACGTATACTCGTATGTGTTATGGACAATGTGATAAATTGAGCAATATTCGTAATAACCGGGCAATGCGATCAATTCATAATTGTCAATAATTGAGCTTACTTGGCAGCAGATCATTCAGCTACCAGGTCGATGGAATCCACGCAGGTTTCGTTTCGTTATTTCTATATATTTTTTTTAAACAACTTTGGGTGGGAGAGAAGCGTTTGGCTCACCTGCTGTGAAGCGGTTACCACAGCCATATAAACACTTGCAAATTGCAACATAAAATATTACAAATATGACTCGCGCGCCTCTACCACCGCCTCTAAACCAACGCAGCAACTCTTACCTGGTGACCTCACTCTCTCGCAGGAACACAACCTTCCCCAGAAGGGCAGCTTACAAATACCCTCGCCCTACCTGCCTTTCGCCAGAGCCTCGTTAGTGAGTCAATTATATGATTTATTCGGAAATATTTTTTATATTACAATTTTTAATTTAATTACAGTTAGCTGAGCAGTTACTTAAGAAGGAAACTCTCAATTTCAAAGAAGTCGAAGCGATACTAGGACCCCCGCCATTTCCCAGAAAGAAGTTTATCGATCCCGTTGAGTTTGAGAGTAATCTTAGGAATATGGAAAAGGCGGCTACATCAGACGAAGACACGCCCGTCGGAGCACCATCAGCCAAAACACCCAATGAAGCAGGCATCTAGTTAGAAAGGACTATTTAAAATTTTGACCTAATCATTTAGGCTCTACACCGCCGCGGAATAGAAGCGACTTTTTGCAAATAAATTGTATATGGCATAATGAACTTTATGTCAATTCATTATGATCATCATCAGGTTATTTTAGTCTCCACTACAGGAGCACGACCCTCTCTCGTCGGCCCCAGACAGTAGGATTTGGCCTGTACTACCCACGCTGGCCAGACGGGTTGGGGAGGCCTGATCGATGTTTTATAATGTATTTCCCTCAGTCGCCTTGTACAACATCCACGGGAAGAGACGGAGTGATTCTATTCTAGTCTGACGGAAACCACACGGCCACTTTTTGTTACGGCGGTTTAGATGTTATGTCAATTGCATAACATATAAACTTAAATACGAGCCAAAAAAGTTTGCGCGTTTTCCGGGGAAACCTCGCGCATTCTCGAGAATTCCCCTAGCTACTGTCGGCGCTGACTGTGGATCCGCGGGAAGTGGCGCGAATGGGGAGTCGGTCAGGTCCATTCCATCCCCCGGATTTGGCTCGTATTTAAGTTTATATGTTATACACTAGCTGACCCGCACAACTTCGTCTGTGTGTGAGAGAGACAGGGTAGAGTGAAGCGAAGGATTACCATTAAAAAGGTTATAGTGAGCCAATCTTAAAGGATAGACATATGCTATCGCGGACTTTTTTTTAGAACTTTTCAACAGGAACAATTCCAGCATACATTATCGTTGCGTAACTTTATCCGTCTACGCAGCGCACGCAACGGAAACTCTCAAAAGGAATAATTTTCTCCCGTTTTTGCAGCATTTCTCATTGGTGCCCCTCTCTATAGGCTATATAGCATCACGCTACGACGAACACGTCGTAGCGTGATGCTATATAGCCTATAGCCTTCCTTGGTAAATGGGCTATCTAACACGAATATAATTTTTCAATTCAAGCCAGTAGTACCTAAGATTAGTGCGTTCAACCAAACAAACAAACTCTTCAGCTTTATAATATTGGTATAGATTTTTAAGACATTTCTACCACGAACTGTGCAGTTGTGGAATCAACTTCCTCCAGCGGTATTCCCAAATAAATACGATATGGGGGCCTCCAAGAACAGAGTCAATATGTTCCTTAAAAGGCTGGCAATGGATCGGTGACCCTTTGGTGTTGCTGATTTCTATGGGCGGTGGTGATTGCTTTCCATCAGGTGACCCACATGCTCGCTTGCCCCTCTCATATATAAAAAAAAAGATTTGACATAAAGTTTATTATGCTATGAACAATTTCATTGCAAAATGTTGCTTCCATCCCATTCCGCGACGGTGTAAATTTAGCCGTAGAACAGCCGCGAATCAATCTTTTTTTTTATTAATAATAAAGTTAATTTTGTTTCCGAAATGTGGGTACATCTATATATATAAACAAACTCGAGTTAGTCACAAGTCTATAAGTCGAGAACAGCAGATTTTTATGATCTTTGATTTGTTGGAATTAATCTATGCCGCAATCTAAAGGGCTCGCTATACATCTCCTTAACTGAGAAAGGTTCGCTCTCTGTTCTCGTATTATAGTTTTTAAAAAGTGTTAAAGCGTTGCATTGATGTACGTCACGATGTATTAATGGCTTAAATATAATAAAAATACACCTTGTAAACGAATATTAACGACGACGCCGGTGGCTGAGGGCTAGAAATAAATTTTCTGACTCGGGTTTAGGATTCGATTTCCCAAACCGACGCAAATATCATCCTAGAAATAACATGTTGGATTAAGGTCTCTTTTCAAACGATAGGGTTCAGAATACAATGCGAAATGCTTTACTTATAAGATACTTTTACTAAGTCGGGTGGCGTACAAGCATACGGCCCGCCTGATGTGAAGCGATCATAGTAGACATATAAACGCTCGTGCACTGCATCGCAGTAACTTCTTCTTTCCTGGTAACCTCAGTGCAGGAACACAACAACCCTCAACGGAAATGCCTCCCCAGTCGGCAGCTTATAATAAATGCACTGAGCCGCCCATTCCACTTGCCAGAGCCTCGATTGTCATACAACAGGGTGTACCACGTGTAGGTGACATTGACTTTGGCTCAAAGATAGTGGTGAGCCACTACACCTGAAATTTTGCCTAAAATGAGAGCCCGACTGAAGACCACCGACCTAGCCTAATGATTGCCATGTAATGTCATAGCCGGGATTTTTTTTTAAATTCTCCCAATATCAAATAAAAACACTTGATAAAATCAAATTTTGTATTGTAAATAGTTTGATTGTCAACATTGTAATAATTCAGGGCAGTAATAAAAATTCAAAATCATCCAAGTGCACTTTTATAATTTTAGTACTAAGCATCTAGTAGTAGTTTATGAAACTGTTGCATAATAAGGGTTATTAAAATACGAGTGTGAGTTTAAAACATGAGCCAAAGGCGAATGTTTTAATAGACCACACGAGTATTTTAATACCTAATTATGTGCAGTTTCATACACTACTTTATCTAATCTCATGAAATATATGATAATAATATTTTAAATACAACTATGAAGTTAATTTAACAGCTATAATTCTTACATAGAAATCCATTTGCAGATCGAGCATGCGTAGTGTGCATGCGCGACGCGCCGCGCGGCGCCGTGTTCACAGATTATGTAGAAAAAATTTGCATAGTTGCAATGTATTTGCATTGCAACCTGTTTAAAATACCTGTATCCAGGGCTGAAGCTGTATCGTAATGGTAAAAAAGTTATTTTACGATACAGTTGTCCATAGAAGAGCTGTATCGAAAAATAACTTTTTAAATTCATTTTGATAGCTTGTGCGTAAAGACTGTCATTAAGATACTGTGTTTAGTTTTTTAATGTGTAATTTTCAGTATGAGATTAGATAAAATTATAAAACTGGGCGACTATTATACAAATTTGGTGCCCGAGATGATATTATTATTAACATACCAAACTTTTTTTTCGATGTAAATATGCTCATGCATCCTACGCCATCTAGGGGGAATGGCATGGGTATGTCGGACACCCGCTCGGTGGGTAGAGGTCTCCTAATGGCCCTACCGGGTAGACCTACCGACTAAACCACCGTGTTCCTCCGTCATTGCATAAGTAGTGGTCCCGGGAACGATTTTAATATCACCTCTGAACGATTTTAATACCAAACCTAACCCAAGTATATCATTGGACCTTTTAGACATTTTTAGTAGCTCATGTTATAATTTTATATACCTAATGATATCCCACGTAGGTTGAAATATTGATATTATTGAAAATATTGCGCTCCAGGGACTTTGTATGTATATTGTACATTGTTATTATTTTATGTAAGTAAGATGCTACTGTTATGCGTGCAATAAAGATTATATTGTATTTTTCACATTTTTTTCTGAATTCACTTTAACTTTTTACCAGTATTTTTTTTTATATATACAACGGTGGGTGGCAGACAATCATATGACCCGCCTGATGTGAAGCGGTGATCATAGCCATATTAACGCTCGCAACATAAAAATATCGTTCGCCCGCCGCCACCCCCGCTGCCAACGCAGCATCTTCTTCCTTTCTGGTGACCTCACTCACTCGCAGGAACACAACAACTCTCAAGAGAATTGTTATTTGGCTGTTATTCTGTGAGGTGGAGGTACATTTCCCACTCGGGTAGCTTACTCCCGACCTCTCTTTTCGCCAGAGCTTCGTTTGTCAGTCAGCAGGGTGCACCGCGTGCAGCTGAAGTTGGCTTTGGTCCAAAGATGTTGATGAACACATTTTTTACAAATTGCGCCGATTTTGTAAAAAAAAATGCTCAAATGTTCCCCTTTGTTTTCAAGAAAGTATACATACATGTCTGGTATTTCTTTCGAAGTGTTTCATTAACAATGTTTTTGACTACATACAGTACTTTTATACAGTACACTGTGTTTGAATATTCAAATTTTCAGAAAAAACGAAAGAACATGCAAATTCGGACGGAAGATACTAATAGGTAGGGGAAAAAGTCTTTTCGCATTATAGTATGTATGAACTTGTAATAAAATCTCTTTGGTTATACCATTTGTATCTGAAAGGTTTTGATATCTTTATAAAGTTTAAATTTTAAAAAAGATAATTCCATATTCAAATTAGGTAAATGTGTGATTTTCATTTGTTTTTTTTTTCTGTCAAGATGAGTGAATCTAATGAAGAAATTCGATACATTTTAAAATTTTACTACAAAAAAGGTAAAAATGCAACGCAAGCTGCGAAAAAAATTGTGACGTTTATGGACCTAGTGCAGTGTCTGTGAGAGTAGCACAAATTTGGTTTAGGCGTTTTCAATCCGGAAATTTTGATGTCAAAGATGCACGTCGCTCTGGTCGCCCTGTTACGGATAAAATGGATGCCATTTTTGAAAAAGTGGAGCAAGATCGGCATGTCAGTAGTTACGACGTAGCTGAAGAACTAGGAATTGACCACAAAACTTTTTTGGCGCATAAAAAGGTCGTGGTCAAAAGCCGGTCAGGCTTCACAGACTCTGGCGAAACCCGGGTTAACCCGCAACAAGGTGATGCTATGTGTATGGTGGGATTGGAAGGACATTATTCATTATGAGCTGTTACCGCCAGGCAGGACTATCGATTCTGAACTCTACTGTGAACAACTTATGAGATTAAAGCAAAAACTTGAGAGAAAGCGGCCGGAATTAATTAACAGAAGGGGTGTGATTTTTCATCATGATAACGCTAGACCTCACACATCTTTAGCCACTCAGCAAAAATTAGGAGAATTTGACTGGGAGGTGTTAATGCATCCGCCGTATAGTCCTGACCTTGCACCTTCTGATTTCCACCTGTTTCAGTCTCTTCAGCATTCTTTAGGCAATGTCAGGTTAACATCACGAGAAGACTGCCAAAACCACTTGTCGCGGTTTTTTGAACAGAAGTCCCAAAATTTCTATAGTAATGGGATCATGTCTCTACCTACAAGATGGCAAAAAGTTATCGAACAAAATGGCACCTACATACTTTAGTTAAATGTAAATAAACTTTATTAAAAAATGTTTTGAATTTTCATATAAAATACGAAAAGACTTTTTCCCCAACCTAATATTTATATTGATTATTTAATACATTGGATAAATCCATCTCGATTTGACAAAAGTTTTTTCGAATTTGTGTTCATCAAATTCGATTCGATTTCGATGGGTTCAAACAATGGCCTCGTTTCTATAAACATTGTTAATGAAACACTTCGAAAAAAATACCAGACACCGTTTAGAAAGACTCTCATTGAATGAACTAATAAGTTTATATTCGTTTCACATAAATTTTGCTGAGAAATAAAATTGTCTAGTCCAGTCTAATGCGTCTATTTATCTCTTTTTTGAATTTACCCCGACAAAGCTGAATGGCCAAGTTAGACATAGTATTTAACTACTTCAATAGTTGTATTCTCTACCCTATGGTAGATTGACATTCGAGGTGTGCATAAAAAGTTACACAAATATTTAAGGAATTTCGAAAATAAATACGTAAACAAAAAAAAAATGGTTTAGAATAAAAGTCCAATGAAGGGAAACGATTTTTATTCACAGTTAGAAAGGTAAGACACACTGAATAAACATCAATCGTCCACAATTTACTTATTGATATCTGAAACACATTTATCCAACTTTACATCTACATCTACACATAATATTGTGTTTATTATATTAATAACTAACACACAAATTTGAATATTAGTATCAAAGAAATCGCAGTCTTTAAAATGTTATTAAATATATTCATTCACACCATTCACTTTAGCGACGAGCCGTCGATTTTTAAAATCTCCAAGAATTTAAAGTCTCGAAGAAATGAAGTCTTTCCTCAGCTTTTTTAATTCCCTTGATAATCCAATTACATAGGTTTTGTCCGTACAATCGTCCATATTTAATATAAACGATCATCGATTCTCAATCTTTTTAGTGCGATCAACCGCGTTAAACAGTATTCTAGTACATTTTTATATGAAATAGACGTTTTTCGTTGTCAATTCTTATTCATCCCACGGCTGAGATACGGGTCTCCCCTGCATCAGGTTTCAAAGGGGTTTAGAGCATGTTACAACACGTTACTCAACTGCGGGTTGACGAAGGCCAGTGATTTCAAGCCGCCTAAAGGCAGATGATAAAAATTACTTAATTAACTTGACTAAGGTGTCACCATCCTCATTATGTCGCCGCAGGATACTGCAGGACAAATAAGTCGATACTATGTGACACAAGTAAACCTTTTGCGTCAAGTGATAATTTTTGCTTCGGATGGCACATTAAGCCAAGTCACTGGCAAAGGCCACTTACTTGTCGTTTGACAGTGTTTTCAAGTCACCTAGAGAGGTCTTGTAAACATTGGCCTCCGCCAATGCGCGCAGCTGAGCAGCGTGGTAGAGGATACTCTAAACCCCTTCGATAGAGGGGAGACCCTTATTTATTTATTTCAATTTCTTGCACAAAATTGTACATAGGCACACTTAATGCTATACAAGCATTCTCCATCAGTCAACCTAAGGGTGATGCAGAGATAAGACATGGCAGGTGCACAGGTCCTGTCCTTATCCTAGCAGTGGATGAATAACGGTTGACGACGATATTGGCGCAAATCAGTTTTTTGATATAATGATCTGTTTACAGAGCATTCCATTACTTTTACTAGCGTTGCCTCCATCCTTTACCGTCATAATAAGAATGGACCAAAGTCATCAGAACCATCATCATCGCTTTGTGTACATGCAATTATCCTACAAAATATGAACACATCCTAACCCTAGGTCTATCTATGTTCTGGCAATTCCAGATATTTATTTGGAATACACATCTCGTGGGTTCAAAGTTTGAGATGAAACGGATAGTTGTTTGGTCGGATACCGGATACCGAATACCCGGCCCAACTTGCGGCCGGATAGCCGGATATTCGGCTGCCGGATATTCGGCCGAACATTGCCGATTGGCGCGCAAACGAGCGTAAATTTAGATAGCGCACGAACGATCCGGTGGACTAGTATGGATTCAGGTTTTTTTCATTAAAAGTGTTTCATTGCAAGCACGATTCGATCTATATGTGGCTGGCATATCGTATAATTTATCTGATTACAAACGGTATCGTCAGTTTCTAAACACTCGCTGTTCTGCTGCTCAAGCTGTATCAGCGTATTTGTAAGGTGCCCGACTGGGGAAGTACCTTAAGTAAGGGATATTTCATGTTGCGAGCATTAATATGGCTACGGTAACCGCTTCCCATTAGGCAAGCTGTATGCTTGTCTGCCACCCGACGTGATTTAAAAAAAAAGATTTAGCAACGAAAAATGACATCGATAAAGTTTTCTTTATCATTTTATGTCCCTAAATGTTTTATTTGTCGAGTTTATGCAAATATTTCGGTGAATATGTAAAATTTTCTGTTCGTTTGTTAAATATTGTTAGAATTTCTCGTTGTATTTTATAAAATCCGGTATCCGGCCGGATACTTATTCATTATCCGGTATCCGGCCGAATAGTAAATTTCGGCCGGATACGCCGGATACCGGATAGTTGCCGGATATCCGTTTCATCTCTAGTTCAAACCGGCACTCGCCGCTAAGTGACCCTACTTATATTGTAAAGAGACACTTTCTTCCAAAATGTATATATATATAGTAATAAAATGTAAATTCGAAGATAATGCCTGCTCATATGGATATATATATATATAGTAGTACCAGCGGCACCCAAAATCCTGCAAATTGTGTTTAAAGCATGAAATCACTGTTTATATCTCTGTGAGTTTTGTCGACGTATAAAGCCAGAATCCAGAATAAATAAGAATTAGAATACATAGGTATATTTAATCATAATTTTCTTCGATCACTTTTGCTGAAAATCTCAACACCAGTACTTATTTTCTAAATATCACATTTATAGGATATTTTGAACATTAAGATCTGGCATCGGGATGGTCGGAACAAACAAAAATGATTTGTGAAAAATATGTTTTATAAGGAATTATGTATAACGTGTGTTTAGATTCATAACACTGCAAAGAATAATAAATAATATCAAAAAAGTAACCTTTACATTTTTGGATAATTTGTAAAGGGTAAAATTTTTCAATATAAACTAAAAATACCATCGTACCGATTTCATACGATACACAATTTACAGAGGTTTATTAAATATCCGCGTGTACCGCTGGCACTGTAAAATATACTTATATTTTATTGTTATGTTAAAGCTACTATATTCGTCAAAGACCGCCCCATATGAAAAAATAATACTACAGCTTTAATTTCCTTCCATAAAACTACTAGAATTTATTTATATATTTGATTGGTTGATACATTATATTAGGTTGGGGAAAAAGTCTTTTCGTATTTTATATGAAAATTCAAAACATTTTTTAATAAAGTTTATTTACATTTAACTAAAGTATGTAGGTGCCATTTTGTTCGATAACTTTTTGCCATCTCGTAGATAGAGACATGATCCCATTACTGTAGAAATTTTGGGACTTCTGTTCAAACAACCGCTACAAGTGGTTTTGGCAGTCTTCTCGTGATGTTAACCTGACATTGCCTAAAGAATTCTGAAGAGACCGAAACAGGTGGAAATCAGAAGGTACAAGATCAGGACTATACGGAGAATGCATTATCACCTCCCAGTCAAACTCTCTTAATTTTTGCTGAGTGGCTAAAGATGTGTGGGGTCTAGCGTTACCATGATGAAAAATCACACCCTTTCTGTTAATTAATTCCGGCCGCTTTTTCTCAACTTTTTGCTTTAATCTCATCAGTTGTTCAGAGTAGAGTTCAGAATCGATAGTCCTGCCTGGCGGTAACAGCTCATAATGAATAATGCCCTTCCAATCCCACCATACACACAGCATCACCTTGTTGCGGGTTAACCCGAGTTTCGCCAGAGTCTGTGAAGCCTGACCAGCCTTTGACCACGAACTTTTTCGCACGTTCTTGTCGTACGTGATCCACTTTTCATCACCAGTTATAAGCTTCTTCAAAAACGGTTCGCTTTCATTACGTCGTAGTAAAGAATCAAAAATGAGTACACAGTTCATTAGGTTTCTTTCAGTGAGCTCGTGAGGCACCCAAATATCGAGCTTTTTAGTGTACCCAGCTTTTTTCAAATGCGCCAAAACTGTTTTGTGGTTAATTCCTAGTTCTTCAGCTACGTCGTAACTGTTGATATGCCGATCTTGCTCCACTTTTTCAAAAATGGCATCCATTTTATCCGTAACAGGGCGACCAGAGCGACGTGCATCTTTGACATCAAAATTTCCGGATTGAAAACGCTTAAACCAAATTTGTGCTACTCTCACAGACACTGCACTAGGTCCATAAACGTCACAATTTTTTTTCGCCGCTTGTGTTGCATTTTTACCTTTTTTGTAGTAAAATTTTAAAATGTATCGAATTTCTTCATTAGATTCACTCATCTTGACAGTAAAAAAAACAAGTGAAAATCACATATTTACCTAATTTGAATTTGGAATTACCTTTTTTAAAATTTAAACTTTTTAAAGATATCAAAACCTGCCAGATACAAATGGTATAACTAAAGATATTTTATTATAAGTTCATACATACTATAATGCGAAGACTTTTTCCCCTACCTATTATATAAATACATTCAGACGTCAGATATTTTTTACGGATAGACTGATTGTCAATTTTTTTTCTAATGAGTGCGCCACATCCGTATTATAGTGGCTTTAACAAACATTTAATAAATATACTATGAAAAGAATCTGTAAGAAATATAATAAATATACTATGAAAAGAATACACATTTTGTATAATAATTTGGGAAATTACAGATTACTATCCTAAACGATTATTTGTCTTGAAAATACCTCGAATTGGTCAGGGATTAAATAGATTGGGGCATGTTACGTTTAGACTGACAAAGTAATATCCAGGATAATATGAGTACTATTATATAACTAAAACCAGTTTAACGGACATCTGCCCACGGCTGAAGCGGTGTTATTTCGTAAAACATTCATCAGATTATAAATTTCCAAAATCGATAAAATCCAAAATATGTACATAATTTAAAATAATCGATAAAAAAAGGAATACCGACAAAAATCATATAACAAAAAAAAAAAACAAAAGAGATTTAAAAACATTTATTTTTAAAATGAAATTTAAGTACATGATATTGTACTTCATTGCCATCTCAGACAACGTATCTTATTGTTGACAGAACATCATTTCTTACAGCGGCTTGTTAGGGAATTTTAAGCATGAAAGGTACATAATTTGGCAACCTTAAATCACACAAATACAATTTGGTATTGAAAAACACGTAGTTGAACATTTTTTTTTTTTTTGTGTTTCCACAATTCACAATAACTGCCATAAGTTGTTAATTCTGTAGATAAAACTTGAGATGCAAGATTTGGAGGTGGTCATCACAATTGCAATAATAATTAATAGATAATAACTATAGATTTATCTTAGCACAGACCGATATTATAATTATTATAGTCATATAATATATGTATGTTGTTTTGCTCAAAGTAGAACTCACTAAATATTTAATTACAACGCACACACTATGCAGATACAATTGAGACAAATGAGGCTGTATCACCGTCCCTTACATGCCTATAGCACTGTCTCGCTTTAATTATATCGTATCTGGTTAGTGTGTGCACACATGCGAAGAAACCAATTAAACATCGATATCTCAAAAACAAATATATGTATTAATATTATCCACTAAAATAAATCTAAGTGGGATCAGCAGTAATAACGTATTTTACTTAACATTAATGTCGCTACCTATATAATAGTTAAAATATGCAATCTGTGCTATTAAAATAATATTACGCATTCACAGATAGTCCTTAAAACAATACATATTATGCAACAAATATCATTATGTTAAAATAGGTTGCCTCGTGTAGCTTAAACGGAAATTTTAAAATAAAGTATTCAATGTGCATTGTAATGTCCTCAGCTTTTGATATATATAATAAATAATTTAAGATAATAAAATAAATAACAATCAAGAAGTTGCGTACTTTCAAAGTAACGTAGGACTAGGGATGTAAAGAATACTTGGAAACTTTGATTCCAATAAACCAAACTATACTGAGAGTTAGCTGGTATCGCGGTCATTTATTTCAAACCTAGATTAATGACAGGTCCCCGTGCACTCCGACTATAATACCGTCGAATCTCTATATGAACAATAAACTCCTTGAATGCGGCAATAGGCTATATGTGCGTTGTTTTTTTTTTCAATTTAAGGTAAATTAGAATTAGAGGTAAAATAATTACTTCATGACATGACATAGACATGCTACTTTTAGCATCGGCGATCGAGATTTAGCTACTATTTGGAAGCGATCGATCGAGCGCCGATCGAAAGAAAACGGCGATCGCGGTCGTCGGTCGTAGTCGATACATATTGACACTGAATCTACTTTTGGACGCTCGATGCGACGCAGCAAGCTACCAAAATGCGCATCGATGCAATAGCAAAAGCGCTAATCGCAAATACTAAAAGTAGTATGTCTGTTTGGCCCTTATGTGATTTTGAAATAGATCACAACCAATATGCAATGTTTTTTATATAACCCAAGTCGTCGTATAAGTAATAACGTGTATTTGTCAAATGAATATGGTTGTCAAAGCAACGGTGCGTTTACATGTGAACTTTATAGATTTAAATATAATTTTAGAATTGTGTATTCAAATTCGCATTGAAATGTGACTTTTTTCTTTTTTGTATCGATATAGATACATCTATGAAACCATTTTACTGTGACGACGACATACAGTCAGCAAAGTTACCCAAAAGTTTCTGTTTTACTACATTTTATCGTTACCGAATAACTGATATATTTTTATTAAAAAGTATATTTATTTTAAACCACGAACCGCCTCTCAGATACAGCCGAATTTAATTTTATTTAGTCGATTCTTCATTGAACAATCATCAATTTAAAATAATTATTAATTTAAAATTACCTACAGTTAAAAATATTCGACGTAACATTAAAACAAACAAAAAAAATTAATTAACTTATATGTAAAATCATAACCTATATATACTTGTAATTATATTAGTGGGTGTACCAATAATTACACAATATTATTATGAAATGGGCGGGTTGGCGCGTTAAAGGTTGTATTTATTTTATGGCAGTTTAGTCAAAGATTCATTCAATATATGAACTTGCCCATTTTACAGGCTTAATCAGTTGTCATCAACTGATAATGCCTGTAAAATGGACAACCAGTTATGACTGCAATTTGCTGCACATCCGAGATTAAAATGTTCCCGAGATATTAAAATACACCCATTGTTAAAAAAATCCAAATAACTTAATATGCGACTTATAACTTAGTATATCTCATTTGCGGACACTTTTCCGTTGTCTTTTCGATTCTGTGGGCATAGTTTGAGCTTCACATTAACAAGAAAATATTCTAAAACAAATTGTGACAATATTTGTGACGAAAAATTTCAACATAAAACAATAAACTATGACCTTATTATGCTTAGAAGTTTTAAAAGCAGGTACTAACATTCAATTAAACTGTTGTATTATAAATAGTTATAATTAAGTTTATTTTTAAATACATTTAGTTTCTAAACAATTTCAGTTGTACAATACTGTAAATTACAAATTTGAATACTAAATTTATAAATATTAATATTTACGTCTAAAAATGACAGAAACATTTAAACGACAATAGTTGCAATTTATTTAGCTATCATAATATAATTTTACGAACACACGTTTTGTCCTGTGACTTTAATCACTTGATACAATCAAGTATAGTTATATATATCAGATTTTTTTATAGCTTGAGCAGAGTGACAACACAGCATGCTGTTTATAATTTATATATATAAAATTAGCATTTTGAGCTACGAGAAAAATTAGCAATTTAACGCTCAAAAATTTCTAAATCAATATTACAAAATATTTCCAAAAGTAAAAGAAAACCTGTGCTTCGTATCATAAGACATATTAAATACTGTATTAGTTCAATATTACAGTATCAATCCAAGAGATAGCACATCGATAACGGCTTTTAATTTGTTTCAAAGGTACTATAAACAATATATCTTTATTGACATACCAAAATCTGCTATGCTAAATTGCTATGCAAAATGAAGTATTAGAGAAAGGAGTTATCCATAGTGAACTTGCTACACTAGAATAGCATTTATACTTATATAGCACTGATGCTATGTATCGTCCTTGCCACGCGCGGCTGTGTGGTACGGGGAATTTGTTATCAAATTAACATCGATAGATGGATTCGACTGGGCTGGGTAGCTTTTGGGAAGCTTCGGCACATCCTAATCGCAGATAGCCCTTGTAGAACAAAGTGTTCAATCAGTGCGTCCTCCCCGATATAACCCACGATGCAGAGGCTAGGACGCTGACCGTTGGGCTGGTTCATAGACTAAAAGTTGCACAATGAGTGATGGAGAGAGCAATGCTTGGAGTTTGTGTAAGGGATCGAATTCGGAATGAAGAAATTCGACGGAAAACCAAAGTGGTTGACATAACTCTTAGTCTGCAAATTGAGGTGGCAGTGGGCTGGCCACATCTGCCGAGTCAGGGAGGATGGGGGAGGAAAGTCCTAGAGCGGAGGCCACGTATGGGTTGATGAAGCACAGCGCCCCCTCTACATGAACCGACGAGCTCAAAAAAGTGGCTGGTAGCGGTTGGATGCGAAAAACGCATATGGTGGAAAGCATTAGAAAAGGCTTATATCCAGCATTGGGTATATACAGGTTGATAATGATGATATATATATATTTCAGCGTATCTCACGGCAGAGGCCGTCTATTGAGATGACACATCGTTTAGGAGGCTACACTTGTACAATATCGTCTTTGTCAAACTCAAATGTGCTATGTAAAGTTTTTGAGATTTGGTGAATTTGGATCATTCATGTTAGTTCTTTAAAAAATACTGTACCTAATAATCGTACAATCATACAAGCTTACCTATAAGTGCGTTCAAGCGTTGCGAGTTGCGAGCGTTAAAATGGCTGCGGTTACCGTAGCCATAGTAACGCTCGCAACTAGTCAATGTCAAGACATCAGACGGGCAGTATACTTGTATGTCACCCGACGTAGAATAATAAAAAAAAAACGAGTGACACGCGTGTAGTGATAAACGGACCGCACATATATATATATATATATAAATATATATATATATATATATATATATAGGAATGGCTAAAAATATTTAACGTATTTACTGAGCATTGGTTCTATCTATACACTGTGTTGTTCAAGTTATGTTCTTTGAAGGTTCAAAATGTCATGTTCGAAATAGAACAAGCGACAACTTGTGACGAACAGAAAAAAAAGTCGATAATTAAATATATGGCTTTGCTTGCCAGTAAGATGAAAATTCTTACCCGGGTTGATAAAATGAAATCGCAGTATCTTGAAACGATTATCCCTTACTATCCACAACACTCAAGACGTCGCAAGCAGAATTGCGGCAGTCATCATAATTTAATAAAATTTCAATATTAAGAAGTTACCTTAAAACCTTAGTCTACAATATGTATCCATAAAACAACAATTGTGATTCGACAACTACAACAATACAAAGAAGAATAGTAAATTTAAAACTATGTTAAGCGTATTTTTATAGTCAAATTCCTACCGCTACATCTATGTGTCATACAGTGTAGGATGGTTTATAAATAAAACCTAACTTCACCAGTCCCGTAAAATGAAATAATACGCGGATGGTCGATAAAGAGATTCAATATTCCTTACGAATTAACCACTATTGTAAAGAAATATAATACATTTCATGTCATAATACATTCGTTCACCACTACGTAGCTACTGATATACTACAAAAATAAATAATCATAAAAAAATATTTTACTATAACTTGCGTTTTAACGCGTCCATAGACACTGTACACGATTACTAAACTTCCTTGTATTGTACCTCAATTATCAGGAGACAACATGTGAACACTATAGAGAACTAAATTAACACATACACATATTTCTAAATTTAGGGATACTGATAATTACAATTTGATATCGTGTTATTTGCAGCAGTATGCCTCTATACAGATTGAACAATAAATTGTTTAAAACATCTTATTCATAAACGGTACTCTACTTTCCCAATCAATTTCACATTTTATCGTCTCTCATAGGCATGAGTTCTACTGCAAACATCTCTGGATTGGTGGTTTAGACTGCACGAGCGCAGGAGTCCCGTATTGTCATACCTAACATCTAATTCCACGTACGTCATGCTTACACGGCAGATAACTACGGACATGAATTTTATAACTAGTTGGAGGAGCATTGATCAAAGTTGGCTGCTGAGTAGCAGTGAGACATCGTTGAACCGATAAACTACTTATATGTCCACTTTATTGAGAAGTCTCTTCAAAGAAAGTCTACTCTCTGCAGACATACCAGCTAATGTACGAACTAGAGTTGGAGAGATGGTAGCCGCTTTCACCAAATTTATATTGACACGGAAAGATCATTCGAATCAAAGGTATGTACGAATTGGGAAAGCGATCAAGTAACACGAAAGTTGGTATTCACAAATCCAAGGAATTCGATACCTGTCGAATGTGACGCGACGTTTCGTGTCAATGTATGAAAATAGCTCGTCTCTGTCCGCCGCACTCTTAAAATATTTAAGCAAAACAACTCGATCAATGTCTCTTTCTCTATTTTTATATTACTTACTAAACAGATAGCTATGGGCGATTACAATGCTTTAGTTAGATATTTTTATTAAGAACATAGATAAATGACACATCGATTTACTATTTTCTAAAATCATCTTCTGGATATCTTCATTATATGGTAATGACACTTAGTTTTCTACTTAGTACCTATTAATCAATAAATCGCCCAAAACTTGTGTTTATTCATGTTTTGAGAATAATTAGACAATTAGATATACATTGAGATCTTAATATTGGGAAATTAATCTTGCTCGTGACAATTTCTGATGACCATTTGCTACATGCTTTGCCGCAACTTGGGCAACTGTGATGACACATGTCTAATACCAAGTTGTCGTATCGTATCCCACATAACTCCAATAGAATCAATAGAATGCGATACAACATTCGCTCAAAAAGAGCGTCTACTTAATTGTCACCTTCCACTCGTTATGTACTCTTAAATTCTATGACTATTTTAATTTAAAACACTAAATATATTAAAAATATTCAATATACTCGTACTTATTATTGAGACTCATAACCGTTATTCTGAACATGTTGTAACATGTGGAACGCGACGCGAAATATAATACCTTACTTTTTGGTATAACACTATAAACATACCTGACAAATTTTATAAAAAAAAAGCACAGGAATAATTTGCAAGAATCAACATTAACTTAATAATCGATTATGGCAAATTTTGTATAATAAAACCACTAAAACGCACCTTCAATTAAAGAAATAACATTAAATGTATTTAAATCATTTGTACTTCTACCATTAAAGAAACCCACAACGCAAATACTGGATCATTTTGGGTAAAACTACGATACCTTGCGATAGTGTAATATATTACCTACACAATATGAACAATATACCTTACACAGTTTGAGCTGTCACTATTCAAAATGTCCAATACACTTACGTTTAATCAATATCACGCCAAAAACGTATATTAATACAGTTCATAACACTGGGAATAATAACACCCTAGCTAATGGAAATACAGGGTCTAAAAATTATTATATTTACACGTTGATAAATTCTTAAAAGTCCGAACTGGGGGTAGTCGTAGATTTCTTCCAAATGGGGATGAAAAATAAAATGTTAGATAAGTTCTTTTTTCTTCAAGAATGCTTTTGAATTCACATTAGTGTTATGCCTTTTGGCCACAAAACTTTAACGATGGATACGATTACAGTACTCATAGCATTCGACCGTTGCAAATTGATCCATGCCACCTTATTATATAGTATTGCACCTTGTGCGTGGTGTCCAATCTCATTTGGATTCAGACATCTTTGTGTCTTCAGCGGGATGAAATACCTGTAATTTTAGAAATAAATATAAGAGCGATGTTATGATTTGTAATCAAATGTAGTCACATAGGTAATACGAGAATAAATTAAACCGTTAATTTCATTGACCTATATTTTTCGTTACGCTAAAAGATTAATACCAAATTTGAAAACATTAAGACAATAACAACCTGGATTTGATTGAATTTTAACGCGAAATGATAAATTTAGATTACATGTACAAAATTTATGATATATCCACACAATATACAAAACAACCCAAGTCAATTATTAAATTTGCAATAAAAAGTCGTCCAGACCAATTAGTTCGCCGGTCTCGCAAGGCGCAGGCGAAGAGACTAAAAGACGTAAAAAATTAAGAATGAGTATACGCCGTAGAACTATAAGTAATACAAATGTTTTCATACTAATACGGATACGTCTAATATGGACGAACCGGTGTCAGGAAGGGAGGGGGAGGCTCCAATGGTGCAGCAATAAATATAAATATAAATAATTTATATTTATTGCTGCAGTAGTATTTTTTTTGTTTGTTCGCAATTTGAAACTGCTCAATGAACGTTTTATCGACGTAGTCTCGAGAAATATTGACTTAAACAGTGTATCGTGCATCCACGGTACTATTATCTGCATGATCACAATGAATGTTGCGCACTTCCAACACGTAATTGATATGCAGAAGGAACAAAGTATGGTACAACATACTGCCTTCAAGGGCAACGGATCCGAGCAAGCTCCATCAACCATGATTTTGATGATTATTAACCATGAATTTGATGCCGACTGCGACAGCTGGCGATCCCTGTACAAAATTTCTCGGATAGCCCAAGATCAGGGTACCTCGGAGATTGGATGACGAGCCCATAATTCGCCAGTGATGTCCGGTCCAGTCGGGTCCGGATTCGAGGTGGCTTTGTGTGCGTGTATAAATTCACATGCATGTGGTTTAGCTACGGGGGTTAAGCATGTTCATCTTCCTTCTACAGTCGTCGGTCGGGCGTTCGACCTCGCGCTTAGCGAGTAGCGCTTAGCGTAGGCTGCTGGCATATAACTATTTAGCTATTTATTTAACTTTCTATAGAAACAACTCGCGCGTCCGGGTAAAGTCGGATGGAGCGAGACGGAACGAGAGATAAAGTTTTCAATTCCCCGTGGTCAAGCACACACAATATTTTTTATTTTTTATTAACCTAATTATACGCAAGTTAAGCAGCATCCACCGTAGCCTGTCCATAGATGGGTATATTTATCTCTACTCCGTGCGTCCGGAGGGTACGTCAAGCATAAGCCGGCTGTTGTCGTTAGATGATAGTCGTTAAGCCAACTCAGTGGCTTTAGGGCGGTACTGAATTTTGAAAATTGCCTCTGTACTATCGCCCGCGCTCGTGTTTGTTCGCTCGTTAGTTTGTAAAATTAGGTTTTTACCATAACGTCGAACAGTTCATTGTTTTGTAACAAGAGATTGCTCTAATCTATACTCACCTTTAGGATACTTGTCGATAGATAGTCAAATGTTATGAATATCTACAGTGTGACAATTTAAGGCATAACTAACGCCGTCGTCACGCACATGTAAGTTACCGTCAACAAAACATATATATTTATATATATATACCCTTGGCACACCTTCCGCTTAATATTTATTTATATGCGAGACTTGCCCGATTGATAGTATAGGATTACCCAAATTTTCGATAACGCATCTTTTCGGAAGAGCTCGAAGGCGTCGATGCGCGTGTAAGTCTAATCGAAAAATCAGCTCCTCCGTGCTTCGAAGGTCACGTTAAGTAGTCGGCCTCGGCTGTTGTCATTGTATGTCAGTTGTTAAACTAAATCAGTGGCCCTTAGGCAGCGTGAAAACGGTAGCCTCCGCCAACCCTCAGTTGAGCAGCGTGGTGGAGTATGCTCTAAACCCCTTCGATTGATAGGACGCCTGTGCCCCAGCAGTGGGATGAACAAGGGTTGATGATCACTCAACATTTGCGTAAACACCTGTGTGGACAGTCGCGGCGCGGCGTTTCATACCTTCATGACGCATGCGGATGCCGCATGGTGGATATATAGTAGGATAAAAACTAAAAATACTTGTATTGTCTCGAGGGAAGTTACAGATGAAACTCTGTTCATGAACTACGATTTTTTTTCATAACAGTACTATTGCTGTATAAGGGTACAGAAGCATCGCCTTCTTTTTTTAATTTCGTGTCGACGTGTGCCACATAAAGACCGAAAGATCAGGCAAGCATACAGGACCAATTTTTAGTTATTTTTTTTAAGTTGTTCATCTGTATTATAAAACTAGTACTCTTCATATACCTACTTGATGGCTATTACTGGTAACCACTATACCATACTAAAGCTGCTGAGGCTCCATCATGATACAAGTGTTCAGCTGCTCAAGCTAACATGATGGATCCCCAGCAGGTGAACACTTTTATCTAAAACAAAAAACGAAAAGTCACGACTGTTCTTTCGTTCTCGTACATAAAAGTGTTCACAACTTTTACTTAAAAATCTAAATATTAAAGCATGCAAATGAAAAGGAACCATGCAAGAAAATATAATAGAAAAAAGCCGAGCGATTTTAGCACCTGTCAGCACCTCAACGGGTAGTGAGCTTCGGCGAGGGATCTGTTGCAGTGTCCTTTCCTGGACGCTGTATGTGGTTTTGGCAAGCCATTGTTGGCAGGAAACTATGGGATTTGGTTTTCGCCTTCCACCGTTGACGCTGTGGCGGATGGCTCCCAGTGAAGCCAGGCCTCGAAGCTCGGAGGGGGCCACGGGGGCCGGCGCCGAGCCACGCCGTCGTGACCAGCATTCCCTGCCAGATAGCGTGCGGCGCAGTAACTGTGGGATAGCGGCTGTCATTTCGCGCACTTTCTTCTCTCTTGGAGCTGAAAATTATAATACCGTTTTATATGCTAATACTGGATGGACCTCCAAGAACACAACAGTTTATTAATCCCAGGTTAATAAATATTCTTTAGCCTATCTTTTTTATATCATGTCCTGTAAGAAACAATCTCAGTTTATGTGTAATTATGTAAAGTGATTATCGTACCCTTCCTATAGAGCAGGGGTTCCCAATCGGTGGTCCGTGAGAGGTAGATTATGGTCCGTGATACAAACTCATAATGAAAGAGATTGAACACTAGTATACAAAATACTAAAATCTTGAGTTATAGAATAATGGATTTATATATATTCATATGACACTCGGGGATCCTACACCCAACAAAAAACTCGTAGTGGTCCGCGAACAAAAAAATGTTGGGAACCACTGCTATAGATAGACCTTTGCAATAGGCTAATTGACATTTTTTTGTTTCTAATTGTTATGTGCGGACGTCATAATAATATAAATGTATAGCTGAAAGAATTACTTTGATAGCATAAAAATTACTCGAGAAATGATAACTTGAAAATCACAATTTTACTATCCCGAAAACGCTCCATACAAAAGGCCATCACGTTATGATGTCACTCCTTCTTATTTTATATGCATTAAATCAGAAGTTTGTACGACAGTTATGTTAAATATTACATTTATGTAGATAGTGTCGTAGCAAAAGTTATAGTATTTACTATTGTTTTTCCAATGGTAATATTTTTTTTATTGTTTCATACTTTTGGACTTTACTACCAAACTCTAATCGACCATAAAACAAGTCAGACATAGGTTATGAAAAATTTAAGATCGTAGTTCTGTTTTTGTGTGTTTTACGATACTGATAAATATTTTAAAACGTTGTCTACTAACCTATATACAGATAACTTGCCATTTCACGACAAATTTGCTTTTATTCCCAAAATTTCTTATACAAAACATTCAGCTTGTGCAATCTTGCCGGGAACGGCACATTTCTAATAGCAATACAGAGTATTGCTCACGCGTTAATACGCACACGTTCTGCATGCATCATACGCCAGTTGCTAACGCAACGTCTCCTCATGTCAATTCATTCGCAATAGCACAATAATCCTGAAGGTTAATGTTATTTCCTATTTTTTTAATTATATCATTCGGTGCTAATTATTTCACTATTAATTATGTGAACCAAACATGGTTAGTTACTCGAGTAAGTACAGCAAAAGAGATGAATATACAGTTGTAGAGTTAGTTAAGTCCACTACAACCTTGATAATATCCCGCCGTTTCTAGTTTATGCATAATAATACGCTCGTACACTAACAGTGCGTGAGAATTGATTTGTTTCGCTGAAATAACAACAATCGCCTTTTCGTCTACTTTAATACAATACTTACGTGTTATATTCATTATCATCATCATCATATCAGCCCGTATTCGTCCACTACTGAACCTACACACGCCACACGCCCTGATCATAGGCGAGGTGCATCCATCGACACCCTACAACTTTCTTGAGATCGTCGCTCCATCTAGTGGAGGGTCGTCCAACACTGCGTCCGTCAGCACGGGGTCGCCACTCGAGAACCTACTTTCCCCAGCGGTTGTTGGTTCTACGAGGTATGTGGCGTGCCCACTGCCACTTCAGCTTTCTTATTCGTTGACATATGTCGGTTATTTTAGTTCTACTGCGTATATCCTTATTTCGGATCCTATCACGCAGAGAGATCCTGAGCACACGGTGTTATATATGTATATATATATATATATATATATATATATATATATATATATATATATATATATATATATATATATATTCCCGATATACTAATAACATATTTCCGATAACTTGTGAACGTGAAGTTTTTAGGTGGGTGTGAGTAGGCGTCACTTTTCGTCACTTTTGTAACACCTTCAATAACATTGTCGGGAGAACGAAATTCAAATTAATTGTTTGAATTAATTAAATATATAAAATAATAAATTTTAACGTCTTCGATAGATGGCGGTCTATTACGTATTAGGTGTAATTTTCTGATTATGAAACCAACTATCATCAAACTTTTTGTACTCGCCAAATGCGATCGAGTCTGGCACACGCACTATATAAAGATTCCATTCCACCACAGTAAGTACGAGTATAAATGTTTTCGTTGGTTTTCAAAAATACAACCATTTCTAAATATACCATAATCATAGGATAAATAAAAAGACAGATGGCATAGTCAGAGATGAAATAAGAAACAGTAATCAAGTTTCATACAAAGGTTTTGTTGGCCCTTTGTCTACTAAAAAGAACACATTAAATCTTTGTAGGGAAACATAATGTGCTATTCATTAGGGAAATATGCAATTTTTAGGTTACCTCAAACAAAGGATGCCGATCACTAAACTGCTTGGTGCACTGTACATTCTTTAGATTAGGTATATTAAAATTTGCAAAAAACAACTTACTGTATGCAACGACGTCGGTTGGCATGGACTTCCGGCGCCGAAGCAGTTGGCTCTGTGCGAGCGCGCCCAGTTGCACAGAAGTCAAGTTGTCACGCAGCTGGCTGCCTACCCCACACTCACGCCGAACTTCTGAAGCACCTTTGACCGTCGGATCCTTATTCTCCTTCTCTAAATTATGCGAAGTTTCAGTTACATTTACATTAACACTATTATTTTCATTACTATTCTCATTACTATTTTCATTATTATTTCCAGAAGCGTCATCATTATCAGTCTTATCGATATTAACTCTCATGACAAATAAATTGCTAAATTTGTCGTCCCTTTTACTCATATCCAAAGTCAGTCCAAAGTCAGTCTTGCTCAAACGGGACGGGTAGATGGCGTCCTCGTTACTCGTGTAGAGAGGTCGGACGGCGAGCGCATGGGCGCGGGCGGCCGTCTCCAGGGGCGGGAAGGTTTGTTGGCGTATAAGTTTCCAGGAACCACCTTCCCGCAACACGGTGTTGAGCCTCGTGGCTTGAATAGGCGTTGTGATCGAGGCTATTGAAGAATCCGGCAACAGCTTCTCTGTGCTAAGCGCCTTCTCGAGCGAAGCGTGGCCGTGCTCGCAGTGCCCGCGGACGCTAAGTTGCGAATGAATGGAGTGTTCGCTGCCTCGGATGTGAGTCTCCACTATAGACGACGCCCGGGTTTTGTCCCTGCTTCTATATTTGGAATCTTGGAACACATTAAGTGGGACGGAGAATCGCCGGAGCTGTTCCTTGAGACCGGACTGTTTGCCGGGATTGAGAGAACTCCTGCGGAGCGGCAGTAATAGCTCTGAGCTGTCGGAGATATTCGTTCCAGAGCAGGTATCGAGATCGTCATCGACCATGTCGGCATCAGATATCTCAGTTCCACTCTCTTCGGCAGTCTCTTGTGCCACCAACGTTTCCCATTTACCCTGATTGTATAACAGGTTCTTCAACATTTGAGCGGACAAATCATTCTGTAGAAACCGGTGCCATTCAGTGATAAGAGGGGTGACGACGAATTTGAAGAATCCTGTAAAGTCATAATCAATGATAATTGATAATTAACAACAACGTTCGTTCATATTCTACTAATTGCTTTGTCTAAAGCTATGAAAGTTTGGACTATATCGAGTGGTCCAGATTTCATGCCGTAGAATTCGTTTTATAGCGCATCACACATAGTGAAGATATTATATACTGTAAGCGAGATACTGCTGTATACGAGACAATAGAGGCAATATTACCGTCTTTGACACGGTGCATGTAGCTGTGTCTCACTATAATTATATATTATTCGCCGGGTATGATACACTTCACGATATCGTCGTTATCTACTCTCATACTGAAATTTAGAGATTAAAAAACTAAACACAGAATCTTAACGTCAGTCTTTTACGCACAAGCAATCAAAATAAAATTAAAAAGTTACTTTTCTATTAAGTTACGTATCCAAAAATAACTTTTTTTTTTCATTTTGGTACAGCTTCAGCCCTGGGTTCACCTAAATTAAGCAGGTTGCAATGCAAATGCATTGCAACTTTGCAAAAATTTTCTACATAATCTGTGAATGCGTCGCCGCGCGGCGAGTCGCGCATGCGCACCGCGCATGCTCGATCTGCAAATGGATTTATAAGTAAGAAATAAAGCTGTTAAATTAACTTCATGGTGTTATTTAAAATATTATTATCATCTATTTCATGAGATTAGATAAAGTAGTATGTAGTTTGAAACTGCACATAATTAGGTCTTAAAATACTTGTGTGATGCTATTATCACACTCTCTCACTCACACTCGTATTTTAAGAGCCCTTATTATGCAACAGTTTCATAAACTACAATACTCTATACTCTTTAAAAAAATGTACCATCTATTTATGCACTTGTTGTAAAACTGTTTTATAGAGAAAAAAATAAACGATTTGAATTTGACAATTTTTATATTACAATGAGTTATTAATAACTAGTGAAAAGGGCAGCAAGGAAGGGCGACTTTAAAATATATATGCGGTTACTACAAGGAAAAAGCGCCTTTATGAAGATTCAAATAAAAAAAAATAAAGTCGTTTTACTTCTGAATGTTACAGTACTTACAGTCATTATAGTTACGAGGGCGTATAGTTACGATATGCAACCTACACTAACATGCATAGATTGTAGTCGGACACAGAATAAGTAATAGTTATCGTAGGTCAGGGACAATTGACGGGCACTTCTGACAGAAGTTGATGATGTAATCGCGCATCCATCACTTATATGTTGTACTGGTTCTCGCACGCTGCTCCGCTCGCACGATGTGCAAAATGGATTATAAAAATGTTTATAAAAACATGTGGTGATATATCCATGTTTATTACTTTTACACGAAAGAATGGCTGAATGGAGTCGGATGAAATTTTGGACTTAATAATAATTTCAATCATTCCATCATATGGCATAATTGAAATTAAGTCCAAAATTTCATCCAACTCCATTTCATATTCATCTTCTGGGTATTATGTTTTCCTTCTTACACATAAAATCGTAGGTACATTAAATAAAAAAGTTGTGTTTATGTACCGAGGCAAAAAAAAATAATTGTTTGTGCGTTTGAGCACGCCAACCTCAGAAAAAGCTTAACGGATTTGAATACGGTTTTCACTGATGTCTTATGGCAAGCTTCCCGTATCACTTAGTGTTTGTTTGATGCGGACGGAGTCGCAGGCACAGCTGGTAAATAAATAATCACCTGTTTGAATCCTCGGTATGGAGGTGGTATGGCGATCGCAGAGAGCAGTCACGGGCAGGTTCAGCTTCCTTTCGTAGTCGCCCTGCCTAAAGAACTCTTCGCACACCTTCAGACTCCACTTCCTACTGATCTCCCATGGTCGGCAGGGGTTTGATATGTCTGCGCACTTGAGAGCTATCTGCAGCACCAGGTGACGGTGATCGCTCTTTCTCATATCCAAAGTATTCATGTCTAGATGGTTCTGGAAAGAAAGATCTTATATTATTTACATATAAATAAATAAATATTCCTAGACCAATTTACCATGGCCATCCAAACCCAAACTAAGCAAAGCTTGTACTATAGGTACTAGATAACTGATATTATACTTCAATACATTTTTTTTGTAAATACATACATATAATACATAGAAAACACCCAGACCAAGACAAACAGACATGTTCATGCACACAAATATTTGTTATCTGCGGGGATCGAACCCGCGACCTCGGAGTCAAGTACTAATTACTATACATATACTAAAGCAGTAGAAACCGCCTGTTTCTTTGGCAATGTTCTAGCGTATATCTTACGTCCGACTTGTTTTATGGTCAACCAAAGTTTGATGGGAAAGCCCGGAAAACAATCCGGAATGACTCCACTTTCGAATAAGACCTTTTCGCAATAGATCAATTTCGGAACAAGTTGTTTTGAGAATAAGTTATTTCAGTAATGAGTCGCTTTAGAACTCTGCGGAATTGGACATTATACAACTAATGGTGGGTTTCAAATTTTCTTAACTTTCGTCGGCAAATCTTCAAAAGTATTTTTTGTCTATGTCTATCCCGATATTAAGGACAGCCAATGATTGTCCTCTGTTAAACTTTTTTATCAGTTTGCGGCACTACTAGACTCGCAGTCGTTTTCCATCAAGTCATGCGGTATCCACCGCGTGCAAAGCCTACGAATCTTCTGATGCACATGTAAAATGTTTAGGCACTTAGCTTATTGCAATGCCTACCAAAGTACGAATTTGCTGACAAATATTTTTTTTAGTTTGAATAAGTTTCCGTACAGTATCAATATCAGATTCTGAAAACGCAGTCGCCGGCCAACCTTCACATACCTCGTTATGGAGTTAATCACGTCCACGTCTCTTACTTATCCAAACCACGAATTTTTTTCTATGATCTCGCTTGAGGTGATAAAATTGATGTGAATCGAGATGTGATGTGTCTGTCGTGCTACGTAAATTTTAAGATAGATCTAAACTGAAAAAGTAAAAGTTTCTACTGGAATCAATTTGCGTGATGTTTTCTGCGACATGGTACTTTATCACCAAACGCCAAATTGAAGTCTCTGGTAATTCTCATATTGACTTGAGCCTAAGCGAAATTCATCAACGAAAATGTTATCGTCGTAAATACATTTTGATAGCGTCAAACAATTTTCGAAAGGCCGCCGGAATGAAAATTGCACTCGCAAATTGTAAAGTAACATGTTCTCAAAGAGTTACATTTTCGAATTCCATAATTGTTTCTTCATTATTTTATTGCTATGGTAAAATTCAGAAACTTTCGGGATTATGTATAGAACAATTTCTATGCATAATATAAAACTCATCATCGCTCTATCTGTCCGTTTATACACTTTTCGCGCGAAAACTAATTATCCTTTACAAGTTTTGTTTTAAACATATTTTTGATTTTCAACCAGGGTTTGATTGGTGCGACACCAATCAAATTAAAGAATTCCCCTAGTGTTTTTCTTTTCGAACCAGTTCTATTTTATTACCTTTAAAATCAATTTATTAAAATAGGATGACAACCAGTATAATAATGAGATAAAAATCGGGAGGATATATCGCGAAAGCGTAAAAATGGCTGACCTACATACTGACTTTTAAGAATTCAATTTTAAAACCTATTTTGTTACGTGAATCACGTTAGCTATGCACGTGCGTTCTCGCCAACCCTATGGATAGGTTATATTTCAATTTATCGCAGGTATCATTTATATATTTAAGAACAACTTCCCAATGAAAAATCAAGTGCGGATTCATTTTATATGTTTTCATCAGACAGAAATACAATTAATTGAAGCTGCTCGGCTTGTGCAAAGGAAAAATAATTTACGGTAAAAATTAAGGGTAAAGAAACGGTTTATCTCTATTTCCGGAAAAACTACAAGTTCTATGGAAAAAAGTTAAATGGCAAAGTTGTAGGTAATAAAAAGATTGTTGTATTTACACTTTATTCACATAACCTCAAAATTTATGTGCGAAATTCAAATATGACAGTGCCGACGGGCTACAACCTGGCTAATTAACATTAACTTTTTCGTCAACTTGGCGACACTAAGGCGGAAATATGCGTACGACCTGCCTGATGGAAAGCAGCCATCAAAGCATATCGACGCGTGTGACGTCAGAGGCATCAGTCATGCGTTGCCGACCCTAAAAGTAGCATCACGTTTGCCGACAATTAGTAAAATTAATTAAAACTTCGAACACGTATTATAAATATAGTGTTTTATAAAAAGGCCCCAAAAATATATCCGTAAGTATATCCGCAAGAGATGCAGAGTATAATACTAGATCATAAAAAAATACATGAAATTATTTTAGATATCAAGTGAACAAACTAAAAGTCAACACCAGACATTCTAGAAAACTGAAAGTAATTTATCGGGTAGGTAAGTAGTGTAACTATTTACAAATATTTCCTGAAGACATCGGGGCAAGCAACTCTTTGTAGGGCGAAGCGTCACGAGGCTGAATGCAATGGCGTATTGAATTTCAAAACGCATAGGCTAATGGTGAACTGCTTAACCCATTAGAAGTCACTGTACTCATTCGAGTACAGCCATATCCTTAAGTGTTATTTACAAAATCTTAAAGTTTAAGTGGATTACTTTGTTTATTTTACTTCGTCATAATACTGTTCAAGTATATTTATAGATATTAAGCGGGTAGTGTTACTTTTCTTAATAAATGTGTCAGTTAAAGTTTTGACACCGAAACACTGTGGAGGTAAGTATATGATTTTAGATTTTTTTTAAATAATTACTGCTTATAATTTGTTTTATTTATTTCATTGTTGTAAATTAGAAGTCAGAGTAAGTAAATAAAGAAAAATATAATTGTTTTTGTATAACTAAAATAAAACTAGGGTCTCATAAATGTTACTGTACTCGGTTGAGTACAGTGACAACATACGTAAGTAAAATGAATGATTTTTTTTTCAGATTCCTTGCAATGGATAAACAGCGATTTACAGCTCAAATGAGCTACAAGGGGCTTGAATAAGCTATTGAAGCTATTTTACAGCATAGCGATGATGATGAATGTGACTTGGCTATCATACCACCTGATCCAAGTGCATTGTCCGATGAAGAGGAAGGTGTCGATGAGGATATGGCGTCAAGTTTCATACCCCAAGACGTCCCTGGTACTCTTGAGGTGTTTATGAATCGTCAGGATAGTAGTAGCGAAAATATTTCGTACGACGACAGTGATAATGAACCGCTGGCGGCAAAAAGAAGACGAAAAGATACTAACCGCCAATCCACTTCAGATTCGAACCCAATTTGGCGGAATGTGCCCCATGATACTCGTCTACTTCGCAGAGTACTTCCGAAGTGTCTGACAGGAAGAATACTATTTGTCAAGAAATGCAGGGCCTCAACCCTTTACAAATATTTGAAAAATTGTTTGATTATGATATTATTGATATGATTATATCTAATAGCATACTATACGCTAATCAATACAATAGATATGAGTTTCAACTGGATTCCTCGGATTTGAAAAAGCTTTTAGGGGTTTTGATATTATCTGGGTATCATAAGCTACCTCGAGAACCAATGTACTGGTCTCTAGATGAAGATGTAAGTGTAGAATTGCTCAGCAAAGCCGGGTCGAGGCATAGGTTTCGAGATATAAAAATAAACCTTTATCTTTTAGACAACGACTTAGCAGCAACGTCGAACTATTCAATCGCTAGGAACTGTCAAGCGATGGTGTCCAATAAAGAAGGAGAAGAGAGACGTAGCGATACCACGTTTATTCCAAACGTACAATAAAAATGTAATGACAATGAGTAATGACTATGTATCAACTCATGTTCCGCCGTCATACGACAAGGCGAACCAAGAAAATCGCGCCAAGCTGCATCAATAGTGGAAGGTCTGCCTCAAGATGGAGTTGGACATTATCCAGTAAAATTTGAAAAACAGCTGCGGTGTGTCATTTGTCATTCTAGAGTACGCTGGCAATGTAAGAAGAGCCTAAAGACACTTTGCGTCGAAAAAGCTTGTTTCGAAAATTTTCATACTTAGGTGGTCAGTGTACTCAATTGAGTACACCCCTGTAATTTCATGATAAATACTATTTTTAATTTTTTTTGTGTATTTCGTGTTCTTTTTATTCATAATTGAAAATGAAAATAGAGATAATTTTAATAAATCGTTGTTTGTTGTCATTTGACCTCTAATGGGTTAATAAAAATGTGCATCTCAACAATGAATGCATTGTACATCATATTGCAAAACAACAACTGTTTACAATTTATTGCATATACAATTTGTGTTGACCTATTTCTTCCGCTTTTACCTGTTATGAAACGCAAGTTGATCGAACGTAAACTGAAGTACTTCAGTTCAAATACAAATTGCAATGAAACATGGTCCTGCAAGTGTGACTAGAAAAAGCGAAAAAAGAAATTTGCCGTCCCAGCCAGCCAAAATACTAGCGAAACTGAGACGTAGGTATGACGTTTTTGTGCATTGAATGTATACATACAGTACATTGACTTTGAAGTATGAGACGACAAAAATTAACTGCCGCGATTCTTCTCGAAGATCAAGAATGGCTAGCAATGGTTTTTTTGACTCTGAGGTCGTGGTTTCGATCCCCGCACAAGACAAACATTTGTGTGCATGAACATGTCTGTTTGTCTTGCTCTAGATGTTATCTATGTATTATAAGTATGTATTTACAAAAAAAATGTATTTAAGTACATTTATCAGTTGTCTAGTACCCATAGTACAAGTTTTGCGCTTAATTGGGGACTCTAGTCCATCTATGGCGCTGTGTAAATTATCCAAAAGAAAAACAACTAAAGGTAGGAGAAGTGCCGGCATTGCTTTGGTATCTACAAATACGATGTCTCAAAGGCATCTCGATGTAGTGAAGCGAACTAAAATTTGTAGTTTATAACCAAATTCAAAATTAGAAGTTCGTGTGTCTGCTGCATATGAACTTCTAACTTTGTGTTCAGAACAATTTCCAAGTTGTTTACCGGAGACGAATAACTAGGTACATTTGGGAATGTTCTAGATTAAAAACTGGAGATGACGTGAAGGCAGCTTGTTATTGTACTGTGAGAGTCTGTTGCATACATTTTCAAGCCGAAGTTCTCAGCCCAATTTCGCATTGAAGTAAGATGTATTTTTATAATACTGGTTGGTTCTTACAGGAAGAGAGAG
Organism: Hypsopygia costalis; assembly: GCA_937001555.2. Classification (NCBI taxonomy): domain Eukaryota; kingdom Metazoa; phylum Arthropoda; class Insecta; order Lepidoptera; family Pyralidae; genus Hypsopygia; species Hypsopygia costalis. The sequence continues at coordinate 4,879,960 of OW443326.2, read as the reverse complement.
TACACAACTCTATGAGAGCCCGGACTGAGTCATATTCTATTTTTGTCCGTGAATCTTGTCAATTGAAGCCAATACCTAAACTAGAATTGAGACTATTAGAAAAATCAAGTAAGAGAAAGAGTCAAAAGTTTATTATGAATATTTTTGGAGCGGAAAAGAGTGATTTAGGTAAACTAGAAACCCAGGGGCGTAGCTATCGTCGTGTCAACCGTATCAATGCCCTGGCGAGTTCAGTTCGAATTGGCAAAAGACTCCCCGGCCTTGACGTATTTGAGTTGAAGTTACTAAATTCTGATAGATGGTCCATCTAGCGTAAGCTACGCCATTGACGGTTATTCACGGTTTCTAAGAAACTCTAAATAAATTAACAAGTGCAGATTAGATGAGAATTGCAGATAGAGACGTAAATCGTTAGAAAAAATCTTCAAAGAAAAAAAGCAATGTAGTGTAAAGTCCAATTCGCTCACCACTTGATGACCTTATAATAATATAAGGTACTATATCATCATCAGGTCATTTAAGACTCCACTACAGGAGCACAACCCTCTCTCATCCGTCCCAGACAGAAGGAGGATTTAGCCTACACTCCCCACGCTAGCCAAACGGGTTGGGGAGGCCTGATCGTAGTTTGATAATGTATTTCCCTTAGTCGCCTTGTACGACATCCACGGGAAGAGACGGAGTGATTCTATTCTAGTCTGCCGAAAACCACACGGTCACGGCAACTGTATACTGGCAAGGTAATATATAGGGTATGTAAATATATAGGGTATATACCCTACATTATATTATATAATAGTGAATATTATCAAAAAAATATAATTGACTATGGGTGCTTACATAAAGCGGTTACCGGCCGGTCTCTGTATGATAAAGCGAGTATAAGGAATAAACCACAGGATACCGGATACCTAACAAGGTAAGCAGGCAATCGTATCATTTATGCAAGCACCCTAATATATATATAAATTACGGCGGTTATGATAATGGCGTATTTATTATGAAAGCTTTTCGTATTTTCGGACTATCCCGGTAGAGACTTGATCCTTTCCTGTAAATCAAGTTTTACATTTTTCTACCAAGTGTACCATTTCTTCAATATGTAAATGTCACTCGAAAAATTAAAAAAATAATAATAATAGTGGCTTCCTCAATCACTTTCCCTGAAACCCATTCCGATTTGTCATTCTATAGCAGTGTTTTTCAAACTTTATCATGGCGCAACCCTTCAGTATGTAAAAATATTTTGTTACCCCCTATCTCTAAAGTTAAAACCTAACCTGCATATATTTTACTATACTACAAATGTCCAATTCGTAAAATTTTATTTATTTTGATAGTTAAGTATCGGTTAATTAAACAAATAAAAAAGCAAATAAATAGACATCGATTACGTTCCGAAATGAACCTATTTTTAATAAAAATATCTTTTTGAACATTTTTTTTACAGCTCGTGGAAGGTCGCGTCCCTCCGCGATCCCCTTGTTGGTTAGGTTACTTAGGAACCCTCCATAAGGTCGCGACCCACACTTTGAAAAACACTGTTCTATAGAAACCATAATTTCATTATCCCGTTTCCCCGTTTTACCTTCGACACCTGGGTCAAAAAGCACAAACCGTGCCATAATAGTAGTTTATGAAACTGTTGCATAATAAGGGTTATTAAAATACGAGTGTGAGTTTATAACACGAGCCGAAGGCGAGTGTTATAATAATACCACACGAGTATTTTAATACCTAATTATGTGCAGTTTCATACACTACTTTATCTAATCTCATGAAATATATGATAATAATATTTTAAATACAACCATGAAGTTAATCTATCAGCTATAATTCTTACATAAAAATCCATTTGCAGATCGAGCATGCGTAGTGCGCATGCGCGACGCGCCGCGCGGCGCCGCGTTCACAGATTATGTAGAAAAAATTTGCATAGTTGCAATGTATTCGCATTGCAACCTGTTTAAAATACCTGTATCCAGGGCTGAAGCTGTATCGAAATGGTAAAAAAGTTATTTTACGATACAGTTGTCCATAGAAGAGCTGTATCGAAAAATAACTTTTTAAATTTATTTTGACAGCTTGTGCGTAAAGACTGTCATTATGATACTGTGTTTAGTTTTTTAATGTGTAAATTTCAGTATGAGATTAGATAAAGATATTAAAAAAACAATTATTTCAAGAATACTGTTGTTCCAATGTTTTTTTGGACGAAAACTAACTAAAAACAATTGTTGTGTGTGTTGATGTCAGTCTTAAAAGAATGCGAGCGGAGACGATGTTTAAAATAGTCAATACAGTATCAGAAAGTGTCATCGGTTTATTTATTGTGTTGCTATTTTATCACATACCGTAAGCCCTGTTTTCACGAAAAACAAAATAAAAACGATCTTACTACGCGTCAGACTTTGTCGTTTTTGTTTAATTTGTCGCATTATTGAGGTTATTCACTAGAATAGGACTCATATTGCTGTGTACACTCAATTCAATGCCATTTTGTTGTGATTCTCAGATTCACAATTCATGTAATTGCAGTCTCTAAACAATGATTGACTAGTTGAACGGTGCAAAATAACGGCAATTGAAGTGGTTGGTTTTAAACGCCGATCTCGATCTATTGTTGTTACAAGCGAATGAAGACATTTTGTGAAATTCGAGATGTCTGACTCTGATAGGGGAACTACGAAATCCAGAAAAATCTGTAAATCACTCAATTACACAGTCTCCTTACTGAAAACATTATGACAAAATGCTAATATATACTAGCCTTCGAGCGGCTTAAAAACTGTGACCTTAGCTAACCCACAGCTGAACAGAAATATCGATTTAGAATTTCAATAAAAGAAAGACACTTGACTCCAGGTGAGGGGAGCTATGGTAGTATAATATACCTATAATATAGCCCAGGATTGTTGTACTTAAGCGATACAAGTAAAAAGAAGCCGAAGTAGCTGTAGCTGTGTTTCCGTCAGCTAGCTAGAATATTAGCGACAGGCTGGAGTTTTATATATGGTTATATATAAAACTCCAGCCTGTCGCTAATATTCTAGCTAGCTGACGGAAACACACACTGGAGAGGTACCCATCGAATCATTTGGCAGCAGAGTCGTTTACGCAACTATTCCGGTTTATGCGATGTATAAATATAATACAAGAAATAGATAAATATGAGTGATTCACTCCGGGCTTTCTACGATGTTTGTATTTAAATTCATAAAATATGTTTTTAAATTTGTACACAATAATCAGAAACTAGATGATGAGGAGCTCGATGGCGCGTGCCGGTCTAATCGAAGACGCAAGTTAAGCAATGTCGGCTGTGGCCTACCTATGGATGAGTTTGTTTATCTCGAGCTTCTCCATATTTCGAAGGGCATGTTAAGTCAGCGGCCGGCTGTTGTCATTAAACAATAGTCGTTAAGCCAAGTCAGTGGTATTTGAGCAGCTTGAAAACACTGGCTTCCGCCAACCCACAGTTGATTGGCGTGATGGATTACGCTCTAGACCAGTGTTTTTCAATCTTTTTGATTTCGCGACCCCTTTACAGGTTGAAAAATTTTGGCGACCCCCTTGTACCACAGACAGACAAATAAATAATTTAAAAGACGACTTAAACGGTTTTTTTTAATAAGTCACGAGAGTTTTGAAAATAAGCACGCTATAAGTTGACAAAGCTACCCGCGACTTAAGTCAAAGGCGGCTTGCGCGGGCAAGAGTAATAAATATACTTCAATTAAAACTGATTTCATTATTAACGTTTCATAAATAGCACCACGATTTGACAAACTTTTGGAAAATAAACAAGCCCCATACTTCTCACTAAAATTGTATTCTTTAACTGGCGACCCCCCGAGGCTGGCTTCGCGACCCCTCTGGGGGTCGCGACCCACAGATTGAGAAACACTGCTCTAGACCCATTCGATTGAAAAGGAGACCCGTATCTCAGTAGTGGGATGAATATAAGTTGATGTAGTAATCAGACACTGAGATTATCGTATAATTCCACAGATCTACGATGTAAAATCGTCTATCTTCGATGTCTGTGTGTAATTTAAACGTCTGTATTCGATGTCAGTTAATACTTAATACCCTCGTGGTTATCTATGAGTTCAGAACTATGATTATCTATTTATGGATCAATTTATGGCATGGTCTTGGCATTTCAAGACCATGTCATGTTGGTTCCTCAACATGGCATGAACTTGAAAGTCAAGCAATGTTGAGGATCATTACTTGACTTTAACATGTCGAGCGGGACAATGCTTGCATTCCTAAAGCCAAACGGCATACGTCCATGTAGTCGGCCAATCTTTAAACCCTCTTTTCAATCTTCAACCGCTTTTTGCGGCTTAACTCATCTTGGGGTTGAAGGCTCCTGAACCCAGCACGAGCAAAGAGCTAATAGCTCGATGCTCGTACGCGGCTTGAAAAAGTCGCGAGAACTGACTGAAGAAAGACTGACCGGTTGACTGATCTTGGATATTGTTGCTTGTTTTATTGTGCGATAGTTGAGCCATCATACTTACCTCTAACATAAGCAAACAATTATAGATATACGAATGCGATAAATTCCGCGAATTATCAAGCCTAACAAAAATACCTTAATGAAAATCCTCTATTTGCCAATAAATATAAGCCCGCCAGTACTAACCCTTTTCAAATACTTTTCATATTATTTAATTATGTTATAACATAAGGAGATGCTGCGTTGGCAGCGGGGATGGCGGAGCGCGAGCAATATTTTATGTTGCGAGCGTTAATATGGCTATGAGAACCGCTTCACATCAGGCGGGCCGTATGCTTGTCTGCCACCCGTCGTAGTATAGTATAAAAAAATTATGTATTTCAAAATATAGAATAAATAGATTTCAGGACGCCATTAATCCACTGCTGCGATATGAGCCTCAATCGATCGAGTTTAGAGCGTACTCCGCCGCGCTGCTTTACTACTGTATAGGGGTCCTACCGCCGAAGCTGAAGCCGAATACCATCGGATTTTTTGGTTCTGAAAATTGGTCTTAGGTTAAAGTTATTGACGAACATCTTCAGCTTAGTCGGTAGAGCTCTGAGGTTTCTACCACTTGAGCTAAACATAATTACCAACTATTTAAGCAGTAGTTTCATTTTCGCATTCAAAAATTCCGATGTAAGCGGCTTCAGCTTCGGAGGTAGGCCCCCCCCCAGGTTGGCGGAAGTCAGTATTTTCAAGCAGTGTATCTTATCTTATCTTATCATAGAGTGGGGTGCTGGAGCACCGGTGACACGTCGACCCTCATGGATCTTTTGTGCTCTCCCTAATCCTTTAGTCACTCTCCCCTGACATATTTTTTGAAAAATGGAAAAATTCACCACCTAGGTGGGATGTCTGGAGACATGTTCCATGTACTTCAGTATGCCGCTTATTGGGAAGAGTCTGTAGTCCTCCAGGTCCGGGTATGCCTTTCCTAGGATTTCCATTCGTTTGCCGGCTAGGGCGTCATTGACACATCAAGTGTTTCATGGACTCGTTAGACCCTTTGCATGTTCTGCACTCTGGGCTATCAACACGTCTCATTTTGTATAGGTGTCCTTGACAGGCCTCCTATACAAAATGAAACCTTCAAGCCGTGTAAGAACCGATGACTTCTCTTAACGCCCGTAGATAGGTTAGGTTTAGACTGACATGCGCACCGATCGATTGAACTCGTCATTATGTCATGTAACATTAAGATGCTGGTCACTACACGATGTTCTCGTTGCAATCGATTCACAAATCGAATTACTTTTTAATATTTAAGAAGTTGCGTAACGCTCCACAACGTGTTTTAAAGGAAAGTGGGTAACATTAAAGTTGTCACAGACGGCGCGGGCGCAGACGTGACGCGTTAATTCACACGTGTTTTAGGATACTGATAAACGTTTCGCAAGTTTTGGAACACGCACATACGAGATACGCTCGGCTGTGTATCGTTTGTTATGCAAGTCAAGGTTGTTGTGGACGCGTGCGAACTAAAACCTAATTTGTTCATACTTATTTAAAATGCCTAGTGATAAGTCGATCAAAAAATCATGTGTACAGATGAAAATTGGATAATTATTATTATTTAAATAGTTGTCTTGGCCAACTTGCCAGAATATTATAAATATTTTCAAAATGGAAAAATTCACCTACCCATAGATCTAGTGAATTTTTACATTTTAAAAATAATTATAGGAAATTTGGATAGGTACGAGTATTTTACAATTTTTCTCTTCGACGTCACAATAAAAGTAGGAGCGTCACAATAATATATTCTTTATTGCACATTACCAAAAAAGGTTAGGTTAAAGAGTTTACGTAAATGGTACCTATGCAAAGGCGAGCTTATCTTTAATAGAGATCTCATTCAGCCAACCTTCTTATATTATAACTATAGGTGATTACTTTAATATAATTATATGTGAAACAATTAGTTCGATAGCATAAGAACTTTTCGGGATACGATAACTTGAAAATCACAATGTGGTGTAAGTGTAAGTAACTCACCACTATTTTTGAGTCCAAGTCAACCTCACCTGCACATGGTGCACCCTGCCGACTAACAAACGATTTTCTGGCAAAAACAGAGGTGAAGGTAGGGCATAGCGTATTTTTCATGCTGTCCAATTGGGGTAGTACCTCCACCTCACAGAATACCGCAGCCAAATAACAATTCCTTTGAGGTTTTTGTGTTCCTGCGAGCGGGTGAGTTCTCCAGAAAAAAAGAACGAAAGGAAGGAGTATAGGCTGCCAAAGCCGATCTCCTAAGCGGTGGTGATTGCCTTCCATCACTGCCCTACCGCCGAAGCTGAAGTCCATTACCATCGTCATATATTTTGATTCGAAAAATAAGTGTTATGTTTTAGTTATTGACAAACATGTTCAGTTCAGTCGATAAAGCCCCACAGTTTCTACCAGGTAAGTTAAACACAGGTACCATTGTTCTAAGCTGAAGTTTTATAATCGCAATCAAAAAATCCGATGGGAATCGCCTTTAGATTAGCCGGTAGCCCCCCTGGGGGAACAACCTCATTTGCCCCCCTCTCATATAAAAAAGTTTGTTCTGTGTGAAAAGTAAAAAATCTACTAGATTTATTTCCACTTTGCGACGTCTTACAAAGCCATAGCTGTGTTTACGCACGGATTGAATTTCATTTCCGATGGACGTTGTACTAACAAAACTTCCTTTGATTTTCGCAACTAAAAATAGTATCCTATCAACTTGGTATCTAGATTTTTCGATTGGTTCAGCGTTGAAGCGCAAATAATTCAATATCAGTAACTACCTATGTAGAAAATCTGTCGGCGCAATACAGAAATTTTCTTTGAAAATGCTCGATGAATATATTTGTTCTGAATAAACTCGTTTGTAAAGGGAATTCTACTTGGCTTTGAATTGATATCTGAGATATAAACGTACCTAATTCGAGTTCATTAAAACTTTGAGACTCAGGTGGTATAAGAATTTCTTAAAATAAAATAATAATGCCGTCGTCAACCCTTATTCATCCCACCGCTGGGATACGGGTCTCCCCTTAATAAAAGGGGTTTAGAGCATACTCCACCACGCTGCTCAACTGCGGAGAGGTAAACTATTATTGATACTAACCATATGATTTAGCTCGTGAAGTTCAGGATCAGCAATTAATTTTTCAATATCTTGTATACTGAATAACTGATAGTAATGATAGTAACTTTGAATGTGACTTGGAAGAAAAGATTAAAGCGGGATTTTTTGACGGGGGTCCGTCAAAAAATCCCGCAAAGGTCATTAATAAAAGATTGAAATTTTACGGACACTAAGTCAGAGATTGAGAAAAAGTCATGGAATGAGTTTAGTTAGTTAGTTCAAAATTTCTTGGAATATAAGTTCAGACTTTACTCAACAGGCCGAATAGCTAATGAGTCACAGGCTTGGATGTAATATGAGCCTCAAGTTGTGTTTTTTTCACAACCACCTAGACTATTTTTCCCCGATCTTGGGGATCTAAGTGAGAAGTAGGGCGAGCGATTCCATCGAAATCTCATCTTTTCATCGGAATCGGATCTAACTAAATAGTACTAACGTAATATAAAATAATCTTTAAGCTATTAATAGAAATTTAGAGAAAATTCCTTTCCATCTTTTTTTCATTTAAAGATTTAATTGGCTTCTTAATTACTACTTAATTACTTCTTAATTAATACTATTCATTTTAATTATACTTACTTTAGTTAATCCTAATCTATTTGGAGACCCAGTTAATTTTATTTCCGCTAATCCATTAGATCCCAGTATCGGCGGTAATTTTCAAAATATCTTTCACATGTACCCACTAATTGACCTTCCTGACAACTTCCAAATTTCTCGGACTAACGAGAAAAAACATTTCCAATGGCTCTCATACGTCTACAATCTAATTGGCGGTACTAAACTGATCATGTACTGAAAATCTTGGCTCCACAGCAGCCATAAACTTTATTTGCTAATAACCTATTAGTCATTATAACGTCAATTTGTCCTTAAGTCAGCCAGTCACCTCAAAAGTTTCTCCACAATCTGAAACCCGTTTAAACTCGGCTTGCAACCAGGTTGTTACGCGGGGATTAGATCCCTCGGTATGGTGCTCGGGTAAAGAACGCCTTAGTTAGAGACTTTTATTTTTATTCTTAATCGTTCTTAGAGTGGTCGTGGTCATCAAGGATCCGTCTCCACTGATCGCTGCTCTCGTGGTCATGATTCCTTTGGCCATTTAGCGAGCGTATTTTGTGAGTAGGGTCCATGGCTTGGTGATCGACCGTGTGCTCTCTTACCCTCACAGAACTGAGAAAGCAACTACTACTAATTTTTTCTGTTCTGTGCTTACCCTCCACCCGTCCCTGAATTAAAATCTCCAGAGGGTCAACTTTACTACTAACGTGTTCCAAATTATCCGTAACTGCATAAGCGACCAAAGTATGTTTCACGACAAGTTCGAGGATGGGCACGTATAGTTCTAACTTCTAAGAGCGGTCAAGCCGATTGCGAGTAAGCGTTTCCGACATCACATCTCCTTTCATTAATTTGTCGTTGGTCCTGCATCCGAAGCGTCTTTGATAAATATAAAAAAAAAAATGTAAAGAAAAGGTTGTTTAGGACGTTCCAACAGCAGATTGACTGCGCACTTCTATCGCCATTGTTGCTCTCACCGCCAGCTGCCGCCGCCGCTTAACAGAAACTAGGGTAGTTGGCCTGGTGACATTAGTCATCAAAATTATCTCACGACGCCCAGTTTCTTCAGATTTTCAATTGATTAACACGTACATAGCTCTACAGAAAACATAATTAAAACTCTAATACTCATTCATCAACTTTGTCTTTTCAACTTTTAAAACTGTCGCTTTGAATTCATAGATATTCTCATGCGCAGTGACCTATGCCAGTGTCCAGTCCGGTAGCCATATTTAACTTTTAGGGAAGCAATAACAGTTTTATTTGTATAGTACACGTATGTATATGCAATGCTTTTTAATATCACGTTGACAGGTTCTATGTCCCACGTATTGTGTTTGCATTGCCAGACCCGCTATTTAATCAAGATTCGTCGCGTAAAACAATTTTTAGTCGACAGGACATTTCTGTCGACCTATGAACTATTGCCGAATTGGCTCATATAAAAATTCCTAGAATGTCGATCAGACTATTTTTTTCTGTATTTGTTCCTCAAAACTAACAGAAAATCTACTTTATCAACACTTACAACAACACACTATCAACGAATGCTAGAAACTTTCGCGTTGTATGATTAAAATGATAATAACCACCACAGGCAATAATAAAGGTATGTAAAAATACCTTACATGCATGATCGCGTTAATTATCGTGGTTATTATTCCGCGGTTGGCCGCTCCGCAAACTCAGCAGCCAACTAGTAAGGGGAAAAAGCAAAGCCTATGTGAGCCTGCTCCCCGGGCTGAGCCACTGTGTCCTCAACAGGACATGAAGCAGTGCGATGAGGAAGGCTTCATAAAGGTGAAGAAATAGAAGAGGAAGAAGCACGCCAGCCGCTACCTTTGCTGTACCGCACTTACTAGACCATGCCAGCTGCGTGTAGAAATACCATCGACGCAGATAGCTGCGTAGACACATATACGTAGTACGTACGGGTATACGTGTCCCGGTTGCACTGGACTATCAAGGTGGAAGATCTTGTGGAATTCGTGAGTGGGTTGAGCGGTTTGAGTCTGCCCATGAAGTGAATTTGAGTCAATTGTGGTGAGAGTTGCAACCCACCATCTATCATTTTTTTAAGGGAGTAATTTTGGCCGGCGAGCGTCGTATCTTGGAAGATCCGGGGTCGGTTCTCGAATGAAGTAGATATAGATTTTTTTATACCACTAAGGTATAAACAAGCATACGGTCCGCCTGATGGAAAGCAGTTACCGCAGCCCATGGACGCCTGTAACACCAGAAGCATCTCGTGCGCGTTGCCGACCCTGTAAAAACCTCTTTACGCCCTTTTTATATTTCTAAAATATAAATATATTTCTAATTCGTAAGTTTTTAAGATATTTATCTATAGACTTATGTTTACTATTAATTGTAAACATGTTGGTCTGCAATAAATGTTTTTTTTTTTTTTTTTTTTTTAATATCTTTAGAAACGTTTGTCACAACTGCTAGAGCAATTTCTTATCCACCTCTTATTATTATTATATCCACTTCTTTCTTTACATTATCAGGTGGAACTCATGACTGTTTACCGCTCGCCGTAATAAAGAATAGGTGCGCGCGGTCAAGATTCTCCATCCATCAAATACTATTAACTTTTAAAGTAACATCCAAATTTTAATTAAAATAATGCAAATGTATGCTGCCCAGGGGAGCAATTTCTCAATTCCCAGTCAAAACTTTCAAATGATTAATTGTCTCTTCGTATAGATAATTTTATGAACCAGCCCCCTTACCACTATCTCTTATTGCGATTCAATAACTAAATAGAATGCTTATTCATACCAATAAGCGACTCTATTTCAAATAGAATAGAGTCGCTTATTCATTGGTATGAATAAGCAATCTATTCAATTATTGAATCGCAATAAGAGATGGTGGTAAGGGGGCAAGTACCTCGTGGGGTGCAACTACAGAAATAAACATGGCTGACATACCGAGCAATACTCACTCACGTGTAAAAGCTTGCCTGCAAAGTTGGTGCAGTGTACAAACTTATCTTTTTTATACCACTAGGGTGGTAAATAAGCGTACAACCTGCCTGATGGTAAGCAATCATCACAGCTATATCTATATACTAATATTAAAAATTTGAAATGTTTGTTTGGTGGTACGCGCTAATCTCAGTAACTACTGGTTTGAATTGAAAAAATATTTTAGCGTTGGATAACCCATTTATCGAGAAAGGCTATATAACATCAAGATACAACCACTACGAGCAGATCAATCAAAAAATGTTGCAAAAACCGGGGAAATTATCATTCCATATGAGTCAAGCCAGGGCGGGTCACCAGTAACAATAAACCAATATATAATAGTGAAACATCAAAATTATGAAACTCAGTTTCAGAGAGAAGTTTGGTAATGTAGAGGGATTTGGGATGTGAGTGTTTCATAAACATCTTTGAACTAAAGCCAACCTCGCTTACATGTAGACCATGCTGACTGATTAATGAGGTTCTGGCGAAGCTAGGTATTGTGTAAGGTGCCCATCTGAGGAAGTACCTCCGCTCTCTTTTTACTCGAACCATAATTAAGGCCTCCGCTGCTTTTAGACCTTAATGTATGACTTGCTCGCGCTATAAATATATTTGCATATAAATAAAGAGCAATAATACTGCCGTCCCATCTTAGTTCTGTGTTTGAGCATTGTAAACCACAGTTGACCGCAAATAGACATGCAGCTTCTGTATGCTGTTCGATAGATAGTTCCTATTGAATATTTAGTTAGGGGCCTAGAATAGATTATTTATATTTGATTTGGTGTTTAAAATAGACTTAAGAGCAAGTCACACAGCGATCGAACGAGGTTCGCTTCGCTCTTGTCGCCCAGCCCAGCCCAGCCCAGTACTACAGCACCTTTCCTAAGATCTGTAGTAACAGTACCTTTCCTAAGACATTTTAAACTATGCACGGTGAAATCAACTTCCCTCAGCGGTATTTCCGTACAATTACGACATGGAAGCCTTCAAGAACAGAGTCTATATTTTCCTTGGCTGGCAATGGATTGGCGACCACTTGGTGTTCCTGATCTCCATGGGCTCGTACCCTAACCTAACAGCTAGTGCGCTCCTGTGTGCCAACCTTCCGGTTATATCACAGGATTGCGAGTCTCCCGTCCAGTAAATCAACCAGACGGAAGGACCTTTACCTGGTCCGCTCTTGCAAACTTGTAAACCAACCGAGCACCCAAGCGGAACATTAGCAGGTCTTACTCCGCTTTCACCTGCATGCAGGCTACTTGCATACTCTTAAGTATAGTAGCTCATGGCGACCCGTCGCTCGGCAAACCAAGCATCGGGGGCCTACCACCACTCGCCAATCTCCATGATGGGTATCGGAGCTGCATGGCCCGCTCACTTCCTGCGCGCAAGTACAAGTACAAGATCTCCATGGGCTGTGGAGACTGCTTTCTACCTGGTGACCCACATGCTCGTTTGCCCTCCTCTTATAAAAAAATATGAGAGAAATAAAGTCGGGTCAGCTCAGAGCTGCAAAGCTAAGTTACGCTATCCTATCCTATATGATAAATAACGCATGCGGAGCCGATTTTGTACCAGGCAATTGGTAGCAGGCGCAATAATTTCTGGGCGTAGTTGGTTGGTCTTACTTTTAACATCATTTAAGGGATGTCATTGGCTCAACACGTTCTTTAAAATCTAAACCAACCTCGCCTTCACGTGGCATACTCTGCCGACTAACGGAAGAGGAGTAGGCAAGAGTTGTTGGAAAGAGAGGTAAGGCACTATGCATTTGTAAGCTACCTCGCTGGGGAAGTACATCCACCTCACAGAATACCTCAGGCAAATAACAATTTCCTGGAGGGTTGTTGTGTTCCTGCAAGTGAGCGAGAAAGTGCGAGTGAGTGAGGTCATCAGAAAGGAAGGAGATGCTGCGTGTGCAGCGGGAGTACCGGCGCGCGAGCGATATTTTATATTGCGAGCGTTAATATGGCAAAAGTAATCGCTTCACATCAGGCGGACCGTATCATTGTCACCCGACGTCGTATAAAAAACCTTTAGGGGATAAATTTCCAGAAATCTCTTTTTAGCGCACACTTACTTCATTTAAGGAACGTTTTAAAACTGTCTTTGCAGGGTGATCGCCATGAAGCCGTTAACCTGGTATTTCTCTGCAAGCTAATTCATAGCGTTGTTGATTGCCAAGATATTGTGTAAGAATTGCGTCTTTCTGTACCTATACTTGACTCAAGGGTGAGGTACACAAAAACGTTGCTACATCATACCACAGGCACGGATGAACCTAGGTAGAAATGCAGCTCTGCCAGGAATGTTATCTAGCTATAATAAAATCAACAACTTATGTGATCTAGACATCAATCATGATTCACATAAGTTCAAGCTAAAGGTTCCGTCGTTTCATCGCCCTTGTTAATTTTTGTGGGATATGCTTTGTTAAAAATGCATTTTATTATTGAGCGACGTATTCGGTGTTTACGAATAGTTAGCATTGGCCACTTTGACTTCCTAGGTCGCGGGTTCGATCCCCGCACAAGACAAATATTTGTGTGCATAAACATGTCTGTTTGTCTTGGTCTGGGTGTTTTTTTACGTTTTACATGTACGAGTATGTATTCGTTATGATTATCAATAACCTAGAACCCATAGTACAAGCTTTCTTTAGTTTGTGACTACATGGCCGTGTGTAATTTGTTCAGGAATATTAATTAATTTATTTATTTATTTATTTATTAACACACAAAACAGATTACAATCAGTTTATAAACAGTTTGTAAGCTTAAAATTGGTATTGTCCTAGATTGTAAACCAAAACATGTGTGCCTAATAGCATCTAAATACAAATATTAAAAGCTACCAGAGAGCACTGTTGCAAACAGTATTTTGATACAGACTCAGATATGGACTAAACTAAATTACCAAAGTATGACATGAAAAATGCTACCTATTAAAATTGCTAAAATTACTAAAAAAAAAATTGCTTCTACTCTATTAAAATTGTGTTAATTTGCCTTCGGAACTGTGAAAGATTACAATGAAAAATATCTATTTCTCTGTTGGACACAAGGATTTCGTTAAATTGGCGACACATTCTAACGATTGGATTATAATACGATGTATTATTAGTGAAAATTTGGAGGGTAAAGATATTATAGTTACGGTTACGGATTCTAAATCGGGTATTGAAATTTAATGAAGAAAGAAGGCTAGGGGAATCTATAAGACCATGTACAATCTTATACAACACAGTGAGATCATTACTTTTATTAATTAATTTATTTTAATTTTCAGGACAAAAAAAAAATATGTTAATTTCTTACAAAAGTTGTATACACTTTTTAATTGGTTTGCATGGTGAGCCCAGCATTAGTGTATTGCTGGGTCCAGATTTATACAAAATATATTGAATGTTATCATGTAACCTGTTGGTGTACCTTTTAACCGACGAGAAAACGGAGGAGGTTATCAAGTCGACGCGTATAGTTTTTTTTTATATATGGTCACGCACAACTTTTTATATAGTAGTCCGATTTTGATAATTATTTTTATTGAAAAGGGTACTCATATATCCCGAAGTTGGTCCCATATAAATTTGGAAAAAAAAAATCAACCCCAAGGGTAGGAAAACAGATGATTGATTGTTCACTCACTGATTGTAATGTATGACGCTAATTAGTTCATTATAGCCACAAAAAATTAAAACTGTTTAACCCAAATCTTTTACTTAGGTGTACTAAGGTCAATAAAAACAAAGTTTATTATTTTTTGCTTTTCAGTTTTTTCGGCGCTTTAATTTTTTGTTAAAAAGTTTTTATATAAATAAACGTTTATACACAATTTCATGTTTCTAGACCCAGCGATTGCAGCTGTGCGTTGATCGGTGATCGATCATTCAGTGAATGAAGTGATAAAGCACAGGGGAATGATAAAAACCGAGATACGTTCAAATCCCTAATATGTTAGGGAAATGATGAAACAGCAGGCCAATACTCGTAATCACTTTACATCGCAGATTGACAGTTGACCGAATCGAGATTGAATTATGAATGGACTGAAAATTATGTACTTGGTTTCATTCACTAAATAATATCAATACTTACTGAGAGCAGAATAACATTCTTAATTTGTTTAACTTTTGGCCATATTTCGATATAATCACATCATCATCATCAGCCTGTATCTACCCACTGCTAGATATAAGCCTTCCCCAATGCTTTCCACCAGATACGATCCTTCGCCTTCCTTATCCAGCCACTTCCAGCCGCTATCCATCTAGAAGGAGGCCGGCCAACGCTTCGTCGTCGTCGATATAATAACACTACAGTTAGACTTTGAAGTTCCTTATTCTTATCAGATTACCGAATGTGACATTTATGAGATCGAGATTGGATCGGAACTAAATTTAGAGTATATTTTAATTACCAGAATTGGAGTATCAATTCTCGTAATTCAGATCAGAGCAGATCGATTACCGACGCTAGAAGTACTCAACTCTTGAATGGTATACAAAACTGGTACTGTTACCCAAGCATGTCTATGCTTGGGTACTATAGAATTTCAGTAGGGTTGCCACTCCGACATAGGTTAGGTAATGCTTGTGAGCACTACTACCCACGTATTGTAAAGCGGATACCGTAGGTATATAGGCATTTTTTTTAATTGATATTTATTACAGTCGTCAGACCCGGGGTCCGTACCTTTTATTAACAATGTTCTATTTTTATCTTATAATATTCTTACAATTAATAAATTGCACGTCGCTATTATGCTAATATGTAGTTATATTATTGTCTATTACTACTTAACCTAAATCCTCCTATTGTTTACCTTGCAACCATTACAGCCAAGGCAGACCAGTCCCCTCTGGCAGCACCCGTTCACGAGTTGATGCATGGGGCAGCCATCACCGCATTCAACCATTTTATTGGGAATGCCCGCCACACGACACCACCACCAGTTTGAACACTTTAGTGAGCATGACTACTTGGTCTGTCAGGGCTGCACAGTAAAATTTGTATTTATTATGGTCCTCCTCCTTCTCTCCCTCTCACCCACCAGATACTTACATTCTTTGACCCAGCATATTCCGTCTGTCGTTGTCACTGATATTGCATGGGCGACCATCTCGATTCTGTGTCATCAGTTCCGTACGGAACTGAGTAGTCGCGTTCCTATTTTTTGTTTTCTTTCCTATTGCTTTGCCAATTCTTTCACGACGGGTGTATCCCGACTCCAGATCGCCATTTGCAAATTGTAGTCCCGAATTGCTTCCGTGGTAGCAGTTTCTGCACGTTTTATGAAGCTAGCAGTTGTGTCGAATAGCTCGCTGCAGTCTGTGTAATATATACAGCTACAGGTATGTCTCGAAACTGCCACCACTGCATGGGGGACGCTACTATGCAGTTGAAGGTGTTGGCTGTGCTTGTGGGTATTAGCGACCCTGTGTACCTCATTAGCTTCAGGGACCGTGTCCGAGTGTTGGACGAGTATATGCCACTGTATACTTGTCTGAGGGCATACGCAACATCTAGTGGATTCCTTCTGGTGCATAGCATTTCACGGCTGATGTTCGCCGCTGGGCTTGGGCGATGGTATTTAAGCCGGATAAGGTTGGATCTGTCGATGAATGGCAGTTGATTTATATCGCCAAAGAGCAGGACCTTCTTGACACCGGTAATTCGCACTGCCATCACTATGGCCCCGAAATGGTTCATCAGCGCTTCGTCGACCATAAGTCTTTCGTATGTGTCTGTCGCTGGGATCCCATTTGCAAGTGCTGAGGCCATTGTACGTGCTTTAGCTCTTGTTTTTGTACCGATGCGTTTGGTTATCTTCTCTTTCAGGTCGCGAGTGGATTCAGTCGTGGTTGCTATGACCAAGTCTTTGCCTGGATAATAATTCTCGGAAATCCATTTTGATTTTCCACATCTGGGTACTCCGTTGACCCAAGTTATTTCTGCTACCTCCCAGTATTCGAAGGCTCTGCCGATGCCAGTCTCTGATGATAGAGCTTCCGCTTTTTCTAGGAATCTGTCATCTAGCATTACCTTCGTACACTTGGCGGTGACTACAATTGGGTCTTCCGGAGGAGTCTCAAACACCAGCCTTCCAGTCCGCTCTGTCTCCACCTCGTTTAGAGCCACAAAACCACCTGTCGCGTTATATGTAGCCATGTATGTTCCCGACACCTTTCCCTTTACGGTTTCGGCGGTGTCATTATTATACACAGCTGCACCTACTTCCACTAGTTTCAAGCTGAGCTGTCCCTCATTACTTTGCAGATAATTCTGCATGATAGATGAGCAAATTTGCAGGTTGACAAAAGCGATGCAGAAGCATCGCTTTTGTAATAGCTTTAAACTCGAGGAAAGCGTTGACTATGTGGTCCTTAGGCTCCTTCACAACTCTGACTTCAAGCGGGTCGACTTGTCCCATTTCGGCTTTTTTCTGCCCCTCGCTTTGACCTTTTGGAGATTGCTTAAAAAAGGTCTGCACTGCATGTGCCCGTTTTTCTGCTGCCTTATGCGATGTTATTTTGGACTTATTTGGGCTTACAATGCTGCAGAAAGCTTTGGATAGAGTTCCAGTTATAGTGAATAACAACTTTTTTGTTGGACTAGGTTGCTTCTTAAGCGCTTCGCCCCTTACCTGGATGGTCTTCTGTTGTAAGCGTTCGGATCCACTGTATCCTTCTGGATTATGAACTATGGGATAGCCCCAGCTATCTACGGGTTGTAAAGAGGCGTCAGGTCTGACATTTCGTGGCTTCAAGAAATGGAGGTTTTGTCCTCTATCCTCGTACGCCACAACCTCGTGTTTTGATGAGGCTTCAATGATGATGTATATAGGCATTTACAATATAAAGAATATTGCTCGCGCACTGGCAGCCCCGTTACTAATGCAGCATCTCCCCACGTCTGGTAATCTCAATTACTCGCAGGTACACAACAACCATCACTTGGAAGAATGGAGTTGCTGAGTTGGTAGCGGGGATGGCGAGAGATATGTTAATATTGCTACGGTAACTGCTTCCCATCAGGCGGTCCGTATGCTAGTCTGCATCCTTACGTCGTATAAAAAAACGTACGAATTGTATTACATCGGGTTAATATATATGAAGTTATTAAACAAAGGATATTATAACAATATAATTATTCAATCTTGTCTATAAGCGATGAATAGCAAAGAAATATGCTATTAAATAAGCTTAAAAAACCTAAGAAGCAGTGCCTTAAAAACTTTTGTTAAATCCATGAATATTTTAGAGTTCGTTAACTATTTCATAATGGTTCACCGGAGCTTAAGTGAGAAGATTAAACGAACTACATCTACGAACTTATTAATATTTAAAACGAGGCGCTGTTCTAGGGAAATCTCTTACGCGATGTGTTTTATGAACGTAGGTATCTATTAAATATCTGGATATTAGAGTAATTGTGATGTAATCTCATAGTCACATTCTGCAGGAGCCAAGCGTGCAAGCGAGGGCGCGGAACAAGAGATAGAGAGGCACGATCGGCCTAAGCGTTCGGTTTGTGAAGCATCTATTTCTGTTCAACTCCATCAGCCGATTTTTCTTATGACGTTATCACGTAAAATTATCGTCCGTAAACAGACTTTACAGACAATAATTTTTTTTTTAACTACGTTGCTAACATCTTCAAAGCCAATTTAAACGAATTTAAAATTGATTTTTATATACTTAGCAAATTTCATAAAAATCTAAGCACGGCTCCAAAGTAATTGGAACAGAAATCAATACACATTATTATAATAAATATTTTTTCATCCCAACTCGATTTGAACGCTCACTTCGCACGTTCAATCAATTACGTGTATCCTTTTGAGAAGCACTGTGCCCAACACGTGGAAAGTATTATAGGCGAACGGACAAGAGGTATCAGTTTATAAATATTCTCGTAGCGAGGAAAGGAAAAAATATCTCGCTCCATTTCTTCTAGTATTCACTTGCGGAGGAATGAGACCATAAATGCGTGATAATATTTATTTTATCGTGTTGGATGATACAGCAATATTAAGCACAACTTAATTCCTGTTCAGTACCGAGTAAGGAGGCAAGCACAGATTTGGGCCATAGTGGTACGACGAGTTTTTTTTTTTATAGTACTATAAAAAAAAAATCGGGTCGGGTGGCATACAAGCATACGGCCCGCCTGATGTGAAACGGTTACCGTAGCCATATTAACGCTCGCAACATAAAATATCGCTCGCGCGCCGCCACCCCTGCTGCCAACGCAGCATCTCCTTCCTTTCTGGTGACCTCACTCACTCGCAGGAACACAACAACCCTCAAGGGAATTGTTATTTTGCTGCGGTATTCTGTGAGGTAGAGGCATATTCCCCAGTTACAATGACGCTCCCTACCTCTCTTTTCGCCAGAGCTTCGTTTGTCAGTCAGCAGGGTTTGGTTCAAAGATGTTGAAGAACCACTTTCACCCCAAAATACTGTATTAACGAGATACTGCATTAACTGTGGTAGTACACGTTCTCTCCTCGCAATACAGCTTTCGGCATACACCTATAAACCTATAATCACCCCACTGCTGGGATACGGGTCTCCCCTCTACCACGCTACGCAGTGCGGTTGGTGGAGGCTAGTTTTCTCAAGCCGCTTAAAGGCTACACACAAAGGACTTGGCTTAATCACTGTCATCTAGTTACAACAGCTGAGGCCGCCGGCTTAACGTGCCCTCTGTCTATGGGCTACGGTCGATGTTGCTTAACTTGCATGTACAGCACACCCAAAGACGCTATCGAGCTCCTGATCACTCGTCTCTCGTCGCATTTATACATTTTGGCCACACGTTAGATTTTTTTTTTAACAGTGAAATATGACCAATACGAGTCTCGACTGCTTGAATGAGCCCTTAGAATCCGGCAGCGATCGGCGTAGTGTCTATGTGAATGCGCCGTAGGCGGTTTCCCACATACTATATTTTGTATACTTAATATATACTGTTCTATTCAACGATCTGTTTTATAAAGACTAAACCTGTCTTTCTATGATAGATTTGCATTTTGATCATTTCGAGTTTTGAACGTTATGCGTTGTGATCATTTTGCGAAATTGTACATTTAGCGTCTTGAACATTTTACGTTTTGAATGTATTACGAATGTAAACGAAGTCCTCACAAGCCCTGTATAAATGCGCTCCAGGGCTCACGAAAGGACCAGTGCGACCCCGAGGGCTTCATAAAAGTGGAAAGAAGAAAGAAGCCCACCAGCCGCAACAAGTGCGGCACCGCACCGACAGGACCCAAACACCTGCTGCGTCCGGCCGTACCGACGACGTTGCTGTATGTGTCCCGCCTGCATTACTCTACAAAGGACGAGGAGATTGTAGAGTACATCCGAGTGAAGACCAACTTCAATTGTAGAGTCGAAAGGTTGGAATCGCGCCACCGAGTGAACTTCAATTCCTTCGTGGTGAGGGTTCCAACAGAACATTTGTCGACCTTCACAAAGGAGGAGTTCTGGCCGAAAGGTGTTTTGTTCCGACGCTTTCGTGGTCGGTTACAGGACATCGTCCGGAGTAAGGTGACAGTGCCGACTATGCGCGTTTAATTATAGATTTATTTAAATATATATTTTAGTTTAAGGTATTTGTTATATGGACTTGTTGTGTTTACACTGCAAAATGGTCTGAAATAAATGATTATTATTATTATTATTTGTATCTCTCTTAAATCACGGGTCAAGCCCGGTCATTTGATAGGCGTGCGCGGGGATATGGATCCAACGCGCAGAGGCCCCTTTGAGAAGTTTGATGTAATGTTGTACGCCCGCCGTGACCCGCTCCAGGATATGTCAATGGAACGATATACCCATGAGCAGGTCTCGGCAGGCGTTGAGACTATTGCGAAGTGTGATGGAAAATAAATGGGCTATGGAGATGAGATCTGGGTGAACTTAATACCGGGCTATTACAGAAGAGGGACGGACGCCTGCCATAACTGCTTTTATTGCTAGTTATTTCCGGCAGGCGGTGGCTTGCCACTCACTAGATGGGCCCCCGAAATGCCAGGAAATCGGCCGGGGGCAACACCGGTGTGAGTGACTCAGGGATGTCGAGAGGTGTGCTGCGCTTTCTCCGAAGTTACTCGCGGCGTGATGCCCTTTAACACTTCCACCCCTGGAGCATATAGCTCTAGCGGCTCCTCTCTGGACGGCCAATGAAGGCAAGCCAGAGCTGAGAGTCCTGCGGGTTATTATATTATTATTATTATTATTACGTGTTGAACACTATGCGTCGCGACGATCCTATCCTATCAGGTAGATTGGTTCTGTCAATTTTATAATAGCGCACTGTGAATAGCGTTTCTAAAAGAGGTTGGAAATGTACGGCAACGGTACAGAAGAATTAAGAAATGTCGTTGAAATTGGAAATTCGTAGAGAATAGAAAAATCACACTGCTGGAGACGCGACGCGGCGCTCACACACGTGTGCAATTGACTGCCTTTTATATGGTTCTATTGTTGGTCGATTCTTTAAAGGAAAAATTCAAGTTGAAGCCAAATTAATATTGAGAATTCGATAGGAAGCCAAAGGAAGGCGTGAAGATCACACAATAGAAAACAGGTGAGCAAAAGAGCCCGCCCTGCAAGTGTTTGTTGTTGAACTACTTGTGATTTGCTTTATGTACTCTGGTTTTAGTTCTCAACGACAAACTTGTTACTGTCGCGTTTGAACTTATGCCGAAGTTCACTGCATACACTTCGATATTAACTTAGGGTGACGGCTAGCGCTTGGTGTCTACTCTATTCTGAACCAGTTGTTGAAAGCACACAGCAGACGCTTGTATTTCTAGCTATATGTATAATCAATCTATACACATATAAATATAATTGGAGAGTCTGTGATATCCGGGACATTATATATGATAATGTCCCGGATAATCCGCTTTAGTTTTTATTTGTAATTTTACTTTAAAACAGATGACCCATATGCTCGGATGCAATCCTTTCATAGATATAAAATACCTTGCGGTCAAAACCGAGAATAATAGCTCGTAGTTATTTACAAAGTGTACATGTAATATTAAATAATAGTAGGTATTCCCTTACTATGTATTTTAAGTAATCTTTGTTGCATTTGATCTAATATCTGTTTACAAACGGGAAGCCGGTATGTGTGAATTCAAAGCAAACTGTATTTTATTCTATACACTAATTTTGACATATAGCGCTGGTACCGGAAACCAGTCTCTTTATGTAATCACCCTTATAATCATAGCCTAGGGAACGATCTGCGTTCATTTCCCTACCAGTCAGCCAATGGAGACGTCGCGACAGAGCAAAGAGTGGAAAGAGCGAGCGCGTACCATGTAGCCATGCAGTCAACTAACGCTATGGTATTAAGTACGCGCCGTTAAGAGGTTCAGTACGAGGCGTTATAATCATCATCTTCATCTACATCGTCAACCCTTATTCATCCCACTGCTGGGATACGGGAAAGAAGAATCATATAATCCCCTTCAATAGAAGGGGTTTATAGCATACTCCACCACGCTGCTCAACTGCGGGTTGGCGGAGAATATAGAGTTATATAAGAATAAATTTAGAGAATATATAAGAATACAATTTCAATAATAATGTGTTTTATGAAGAAGTATAAATAAAGTTCGCAAAATATTCTTTACAGTGGTATAATTATATCAGAAGCCTACATAAAAATTGTGTCTTCGATCTCTTCTAGTCATCCCTATATAATTGTAAAATTCATAGACAGATATTATTTATAATAATTTTTTTCATACTTTCAGTTATACGAGTATACGGTGGTATTCTATTGTGGGCAAAAGCAGCTGATATTCAATAAATTTTATTGTACTAAAAGAGGCGACCGCGGTATTTATAGTAAGGGTTCCAGGGAATAACTATGGGAACCATCCAATATAGATTATATTGAAGCCGGTCCAATGGTATTAATACAATATCCTTGGGTCTATTATGTATCTATTCGTCCAAATACCGTTACATCTGTATATATACTTGTAGAAATGTTAAAACGTAGCCTAAAATTCGAGGATAATTCAGTTTTTAATCTCAGCAAACATAAGCATTCATTGCGTATGCTTATGCATTGACTTTAGGTCTTATGTCGTAAATTGCATTCTATTCTATAAAAAAATATGCGTTCAAATAGGTACATACTATATATATATATTATTCTATAAAGCATGATGCTTTAAATATTACGATCTAGCTTATACTGTATATTGAAGAAAAAAATAATATCAAAGGCAAAACATTTCATATACCTAATATTTTTTTGCCTGTCAAATCTGTCTACAGACGCGTGGAAACCCGTACCTACTTAGGAACGTATGAAAATATGTTATTTATCAGATGTACGTAGAGGTCCAGAGTTATATATTACAATATTATGTAGGTACTTATTTCAAATAATTGTACCAAAGACAATATAAGACCTTGTAGTCGCAAAAATGGCGCCACTTTGAATAACAATTCATATCTCATATTAGAAATTTGAGGGCTGGCTTTATGACGTAAAACTACTTGTATTGGTACTCGTAACAAACTGAACATAGAAATTTCTCATATTCATCATAAATGTTTCCTTTTGGCGTGTAAGTAACTACCCACGATCTTTAGAGCAAAAGCCAACCCTCACCTGCACTTAGTACACCCTGCCGACCAGGGAAAGAGGCTCTGGGAAAAGAGAGGTAGGGTACAGCGTATTTGTAAGCTACCTGACTAGAAGTACGTCCACCTCACAGATTACCGCAGCCAAATAACAATTCCTTGACGGATGTGTTTCTGCGAGTTAGCGAAGTCACTAGAAAGGAAGGACTTGCTGAGCTGGCAGCGGGGGTGGCGGCGCGCAAGCGTTATTTCAAATTGCGAATATTAAGGCATTATGCTTGTCTGCCTCCCAACGTAGTATAAAAAAAATATTAAGATATATTTTTTTATTCAGAATCTTTGCTTGCGCTCTTACATGGGCCTTAAGCGTGAAATAAATCATGCGATGGATTTTGATGTAGTTTTCACTATCATTTAGTTAGAGAATGACTTCCGGAACGTTGTATACTAAATTTATATTATCCCACAGTTATTAAAACTTACGCTGATATCCTGCTTTGAATTCCCAGTTAAATATAACGAACTATAAATAAATAACTGCACAAAGTAGACGTCAGCATGATATGAATTGCTTTTCATGCAAATAAAAGAAATACTCTGGCAATTTATTACAAAATCGTATACCGTTCCCTGCAAAAGAATTTCTCGGAAAGCCGTTTGATTACAGTTTGTATACGCAGCGCGCGCTCCATATATCTGTACCGCTGTATATATGTTTTGTTGGTAGGAATATGTCAATATTTATTCTATGTCCGAATCCTACGGAATATCCTATATATGAAAACCCCACTGCGGTGGTCTAACGGTCAAAGTTCGGAGTTCTGCGTTTCGCCACACCCCGGCTACTCCGTACAAAAAAGACAACTCAAACAGACCGCGTATGTATACGTACAAATGTGTGTGTAGATACCTTAGGGTTGACTGCACAAGGAAGTAAGTACCTTGCACTGTGACGTAAGACCTTATTTTTCAGGTAATAATCTAATAATAAATATCTTTATTATTACATATAATATTACTTTATATTTAGTATCATTGTGATTATGACATTAAATCCAGTTACCGTTATAGTTACTGTGGTACACTAAATATTTCACACAAGTTGTAATTGGTTATTATACAATCTAATATCGTGGTTGTCTATTGAAAATGTGGATTAGATATCAATATTCAACTTCCAAAAACCTCGAACTGTCGAATCACTTGTTGAATCAGCAATTTCGATAATTATATAAAACTCACTCAAATTCAAACAGGCGAAAAACAAAACAAGTGTGCTAAATATGAGCTTAATCGGACACTCGGAAGTTGGTAAAATTTATTTACAAAATTTGATTACAGACGTCGTGGTGAAACAAAAAAAAACTATATTATTACTAGGTTTGCAAAAATTTATAAGCAAAGCTCGTATCGCCATATGTTTTTTAAAAATAAATGAGTCATTTATATTTAACCTCGCGGGACGGCGAGAAACATGGCAACCATATTTCTTGAACATAGCCCTTGTAATATTAAATGTAGGGTTAAGTTGATGGCAACTTACTCTTCCATTATGTACCAACACTAGTTGTACGGTTACTGACATGTAAGTGCATATAAATAATTTTCACTGAGACGTCTAAAATCTGACGCAACAAATGTGGTTTGCACTGTTGTATTGTTGGATATGCACCAGATTTTAATTCAGAAAGCTTGAACTCTGCTGAATACTTTATACTAGCGGAGCCGACAAACGTCCTGTCTTCTTAAAAATGAATATAGAATTCTAAATGGTTTCGCGCAATCTATCAAATGACGGCCATTTCTGTGAAACAAAATAAAGTTACAATAAATATTTTTGAGAAATGGAAATATCCACCTGCCGCCCTAGGTGGGATTTGAACCCACGACCTCTCGATGACCGGTCGAGTGTTCTTCCACTGCACAACACATTTTTTCCATTTTTCATAAATATTTATAATTTTCTGGCAAGTTGGCCAAGACAACTATTTAAATAATAATAAAATAAAGTTACATTAGAAAAGTTAATATGGTCGTTCAATTTTCTAATTTTCCGCGAAACGCTTTTAATTTGTATTTCATAAGAACCATATCCTGACCATGACAAATACACCATACAAAGAAATAGCGAGACCGGTCCAACCGTTCACGCGTGATGCCGTGACCAAGGGAAATAGGGATAATTTTTATATGTATAAGATGCTTAGTAGAAGCGGAGTTATTAATAACTAGCGGCCCGTCCGGGCTTCGCACGGGTGGACAATTTAGTAAAAAAAATATAGCCTATGTTACAGGGATAATGTAGCATTCTAGCAGTTTTTGAGTTTATTAAAAACAGACATACAATAATACAATGTTTCCTCTTTATAATATTATTATAGCAGCCCCGGCTTCGCATGGGTAGCCATATTTTTTTTTATTTTTTACATTTTTTTTTGTTTGTTTTTTTTTGGTTAAACATTAATAAAAAAAAAAAAAACAAATCTTACCTCTTTATAATATTAATTTAGATAACTATTCATTTC
Source organism: Hypsopygia costalis (assembly GCA_937001555.2). Classification (NCBI taxonomy): domain Eukaryota; kingdom Metazoa; phylum Arthropoda; class Insecta; order Lepidoptera; family Pyralidae; genus Hypsopygia; species Hypsopygia costalis. Next base: position 4,853,637 of record OW443326.2, on the reverse strand, counting down.
TGAAATCCACCCGGGCAAAATCGCGGGTGGCCGCTAGTTTGAAATAAATTGAGAGTATTTTTTTTAGGGTTCCGTAGCCAAAGGGTAAAAAAGAACCATATTACTAAGGCTCCGCTGTCCGTCCGTCCGTCCGTCCGTCTGTCACCAGGCTGTATCTCATGAACCGTGATAGTTAGACAGTTGAAATTTTCACAGATGATGTATTTCTATTGCCGCTATAACACCAAATACTAAAAACAGGAATAAAATAAACATATAAGGGGGCTCCCATACAACAAACGTGATTTATTTGCTCGTTTTTGCTCGCAATTCATAACGGTAATAGGACGACGCTTGAAAAACTCACATAATATTTAGTTATATATTCACTTTAAAAATAAATAATTAAATTAAAATAAAACAAATATTTAAGGGGGAGCTCCCAGACAACAAACGTGATTTTTTTTGCCGTTTTATAGATAATGGTACGAAACCCTACGTGCGCGAGTCCGACTCGCACTTGGACGGTTTTATTTAATTTCTAATCTCGGATTACGCAATCATGATAACCGAGCTATTAAATGAATTGCCAGATTAATAATATTGACTAGATGTTTTCAGTAAGAACGTAATAAATTTGAATATTAGACATCTTCCGGATTTCGTGGTTTCCGTAGGGGTTTCGCGAAGTCCATGATGATAACGTCATTTCGATGCAATTATTGCTTGCGTCGATGTTCGTAACTACATAGCGTATAATTACCAAAACCTTAAAAGGTTTATTGTGTATTTTAAATGTGGATCGGCTAAATCAATATTGTGAATTTCATTCAGAAAATTCACACTTCCCGTAGGATTTTTAGAAGTTTCAATAAAATAATATTTTTTTTAATACTAAGGGCACCCGTGACTTCAACTGCGTGGACTATGTTGCCGTAATCCCGTGAGAATTAGAAATTTTCCCATGGTATAAAGTGTCGGCCCGTATAATTGATCGTTTCACCGTTTTTTTTTAATATGAGAGGGATGTAGTCGATGTGTTTGGTAACAACTCAATGTTTTAAGTCCCCAATAGTGTTAGATATTTAAAATCCGTGGTGCACGGCAGTTGAGCTTCACTTGACTAGCCATCTCTTTAGGCTTTTAATGCCATATTTGCCATATTGCTGTCTCTCACACTGCTAAGAGGGGAAGTCAAATTCCAAAAGCTTCCTACTCCTACAAATTTCTTCTGATTAAATTCGTTGTGAGTTCCAAGGCAGCCGTAGTTTTACCCCTGGGACTGCAATGGACTTCACTGTTCATTGCCTTTTTTGGCGGTCGCCGCTGTTAATCCTGGCTACATAGGAGACACAGTGGTGGGCCCCCGCCCCAAATGAGAGGGAAGTAACCGAGCTTGTGGGTCACCAAATAGAAAGCACTCACTACCGCCCACGGAAATCAGCAACAACAAGGGGTCGTCGGTCCGTTGCCAGCCTATACCTCTTTCCTTTCTGGTGACCTCACTCACTCGCAGAACACAACCACCCTCAAGGGAATTGTTATTTGGCTGCGGTATTATGTGAGGAGGAGGCACTTCCCCAGTCGGACAGCTTAAAAAATACGCTATGTCCTACCTCTTTTTTCGCCAGACCCTCGTTTCATTCACAAACATCGCATTGCATCCATACTAGAATAATATTATAAATGTGAAACTGTGTTTATTTTTTATTTATTTGTTTGTCCTTCATTCACATCGAAAGGAACCCAATGGATTAATTTGTTTGTTTATATGGTTAGTTTAAGGACTGGAAAGTGACATTGGCTACTTTTTATCCTGGAAAAACATCTTGTTCCCACGGGTAAATTAATTAAACTAATGCCCACGCGGGCGAAGCCACGGGTTACAGCTAGTTTATTATAGCTATCACTCACTACTTCGTATGTTTGAGGACAAATGCTCTTGACATTAGAGCAATAACATTTTACTCCATTGCCTTTTTTAACGGATTAATCCATTCCTATCACATTTAATCCATTCCTATTACATTTTGACGAGCTCGGTGGACGAATGGTTAGGAATGGCCACTTTGACTCCGAGGTCGCGGGTTCGATTCCCGCACAAGACAAAGACTTGTGTGCATGAACATGTCTGTTTGTCTTGGTCTGAGTGTTTTCTATGTATTATAAGTATGTATTTACAAAAAAAATGTATTTAAGTACATTTATCAGTTGTCTAGTACCCATAACACTTAAGAAAACATAATAGGCTAACTGCTTAATTTGGGACTAGATGGCGCTGTGTAAATTGTCCAGAAATATTATCACAAACATTTTTTTGATATAAGTGCAAAAGAGCATGTGGGTCATCTCGTGGAAAGCGATCACCGCCGCCCATGGAGATCTGCAATACCAAGGGAAATAAGGAGTCTGTTCTTGAAGGCTTCCTGTCGTAATTGTTGGGAAATACCACTGAGAGAAGTTGATCCCACAGTTTCACCGTTCATGGTATAAAATGTCTACATGTCTACACGAAACATTCTGTAGTAGATCGTTAATCATACATTTTTAACCTAAATATGAGTAACTCGTCCCTATAATATACATATAGCAGCAAAATCATAGATAAAAGTTTTCGATGTTTTAGACCCTCCTTATCCATTCACTTGGGAAAAATCTTATTGCCCTGTCGGTGGCGTAGCGGTCAATGACGCGGCTTCGACACCAACGCTTGTGGGTTCGATTACCACACAGGACAAACATTTGTGTGCATGAACATGTCTGTTTGTCTTGGTCTGGGTGTTTTCTATGTATCATAAGTATGTACTTACAAAAAAAAATGTAATTACGTATGTTTATCAGTTGTCTAGTACCCATAACACAAGCTTCGCTTACTTTGGGGCTAGATGGCGCTGTGTAATTTGTTTGTCAATATTTATTTATTTATTATATTTATATTTATTGTACAGTAGCTTACCCGAGAGTTGATGTCCTGTCTTCTTAACTATGAACATTGAATTGGTTTCACGCTGTCTGTTAAATGGCTGACAGATCTGTTATACACTATAAAGTTACATTAGAAAAGTTAATATGATAGTTATATTTTTTTTATTTTCCGCGCAAATTTCTTATTTTTTCTGTCATAAGAATCTTCTCGTGACAATAACAAACAGAACGTAAAATGAATTAGTGGAATCGCTCCAGCCGTTCACGCGTGAAGCTGTGACAAAGGGAAATAGGGTTCATTTTACATTATAAACTAGAAAAAATCCCATTCGACTTTTCTTTCAAGAAGAAAATGGAAAACCACTATTTATCAAATCATTTACAATACGTAAGTATATATATTTGTTTGTATATATGTATCATATATTTGTATTTATTTATATAGGGTGTTGAGGACTCTTTAGTGGGCAGCCTCGCAACTGGCCACCGACAAAGAATAAACTGACAAGACGGAAAAGAAAATGATTAAGAAAAAATAGGACAATCGACGACTGACTGGACTAGTGAACGAATATGTAAATAGACAAATAAATCCATACTAATATTATAAATATGAAAGTGTGTTTGTTTGTCCTTCTTTCACGTCGAAAGTAACGAACGGATTGACATGATTTTTTTTTTGGAGATAGTTTATATCCTGGAGAGAGACATAGGCTACCTTTTATCCCGGAAAAACATCTTATTCCCACGGGAAAAAATAAAGTTTATAATAATTTGTCCTTCTTTTACGTCGAAAGGAATCTACGTACGGACATGATTTTTTTTAACGGGGATAGTTTACGGTCTGGACAGTAACATAAGCTACTTTTTATCTCGGAAAACATCTTATTTCCATGGGATAAAAAATAAACTTTGTAATCATTTGTCCTTATATCACGTCGAAAGGAATCTAAGAACCGACATGTTTTTTTTTAACGGGGATAGTTTACGGTCTGATCAGTGACATAAGCTACTTTTTATCCCGGAAAAACATCTTATTTCCATGGGATAAAAAATAAACTTTGTAATCATTTGTCCTTCTATCACGTCGAAAGGAACCTAAGTACCTACATATTTTTTTAACGGGGATAGTTTACGGTCTGGACAGTGACATGAGCTACTTTTTATCCCGGAAAATCATCTTATTTCCATGACATAAAAAATAAACTTTGTAATCATTTGTCCTTCTATCACGTCGAAAGGAACCTAAGTACCGACATGATTTTTTTAACGAGGATAGTTTACGGTCTGCACAGTGACATAAGCTAGTTTTTATCCCGGAAAAACATCTTATTTCCATGGGATAAAAAATTAACATTGTAATCATTTATCCTTCTATCACGTCGAAAGGAATCTAAGTACCGATATGATTTTTTTAACGAGGATAGTTTACGGTCGGGAGAGCGACATAAGCTACTTTTTATCCCGGGAAAACATCTTATTTCCATGGGATAAAAAATAAACTTTGTAATTATTTGTCCTTCTATCACGTCGAAAGGAACTTAAGTATCGACATTATTTATATATATATATATATATATATATATATATATATGTTTTGTGTAATTTTTCGATCCTTCAGCGTCTGAGATTCGCGGGTTCGATCCCCGCACAGGGCAAACATTTATGTGGTGCTAATATTATAAGTGTTACAGTAAATAAATTCATCCGCAGACGATGATGATAAAAAATTGTACATATTGGTACTACGTATCCCATGAAGTAAAAAAATTGCAACAAGAAAAAAATATACACAAATGAATGGCAGCGCCCCTAGACCACGCGGGCGAAGCCGCGGGTAACAGCTAGTATAATATAAATATTAATACGCCGTGAAATAAAATAAGTGTATAATAAACGAGTGTTTTTAAATCCCTCACAGGGTATATTTTTATGTATAAGTATTTGCATAGTTACAGTGTATGATCTCTACTTTAATCTCTAATAGGTAATTTTAATTTACTCAGGCACATGCTATCCGCTTCTTACAACGTATTACGCTAATGGTTGGAAGCAAGAGATCTCTTTTAGAGATAAGCTCGCCTTTGAGAACTACATTTAAACACATGTGACCTTTCACACTGTTATGTGCAATATAGAATAAAGAATATATATTACGACATCCAATAGACCAGTAGAACCCAAAACCATCCTGATCACGGGGAATATCTTTAGTTTTCTTTAATGGTACTAGAGATACAAAGTTGTGTCACTTGTACCATCAATGGTACTACTGATCCGGAGGGGTGTTTTTTTTTTCAATCTTTTTGAACATGGGACCCCTTTAGAAGGTAAAAATTTCTGGCGACCCCCTCCTCTCTCCCCCTCTACCTCCATGAAGAAACTTCAACAATTTAGCTGGCTATGAAAACTTTAAAATTGCTAGTGCTATTTGTTACTGATTTTGTTCTTAGGTAAACTAAGTAGGTCTTTAATGGTGAACATAAAATTAAGAAGAGAAATAGGCTTCAATTGGAAAGATTTGATTAGAGGTTTAAGTTCATAAATTATTGAACATTAATCAGACTTGCATATGATTTTTATTGCAGCATATGACCTACATTTGCGTTTTTTTCGCCCGCTATAACTGTAACCCCCGACTGTAACTTGGCGACCCCCTGGGGGTGGCGATCACAGTTTGAGAATCACTGCTATAGACCAATTAATCCGGCCCTAATTCAATACCATGCTCAGCTGACATCACCCGCTTATAAACCCCCTTCCTGTTAAATTTCAGCTATAGGTCAAGTAGTTTTCGAGATTTCGTATTTAGGCAATGAGAGAGCGACCTTTCGAATTTATAAGTACATATAGACAATCTGTTGTTGTTGTTGTAGTCTTTATTGTACAAAATAAATTACATAAACATGATGATAAAAGAGTTACATGTACAATGGCGGACTTATCCCATAAGGGATCTCTTCCAGTCAACCATTCAATGAGTATTTAAAATAACATAAAATTTGTGCGAAAACTTTGGTACAATCTGAATATACAAATTATTGGGAATAAAATAAAATAAAAATATTATAGAATTAGACCAATTATGCCATAATTAGTCCTATACTATAATCACAATTGAAAGAATGAAAGTTAGAACACATATAATCTAGACTCAAAACTATATATATAAAAGCGAAATACCACTCACTGATTAATCACGAAATCTCAGAAACTGTAACACCTACAAACTTGAAATTTGGCAGGTAGGTTCTTTATAGGGTGTAGACATCCGCTAAGAACGGATTTTACGAAACTTCACAAAAAAATATGTGCATATAACTAACCCCACGTGTACGAAATCGCGGGCGGCCACTAGTAATAAATAAATAAAATAATAAATAAATATTGTCAGACAAATTACACAGCGCCATCTAGCCCCAAAGTAAGCGAAGTTTGTGTTATGGGTACTAGACAACTGATAAACATACGTAAATACATTTCTTTTTAAATACATACTTATGATACATAGAAAACACCCAGACCAAAACAAACAGACATGTTCATGCACACAAATGTTTGTCCTGTGTGGGAAACGAACCCACGAGCGTTGGCGTCGAAGCGGCGTCATTGACCGCTACGCCACCGAGCTCGTCTTACCGAGCTCGTAGTAATACATATAATCTAGACTCATCACTTTAATCCCAGATTCATCAAACAACTAATATACAACGGTGTGTTCCAATTTTCGAGACAAAAGTGGGTAAGTTATTAATCGCGGTAAGACATATCAAAAACGAGGTTATCTATGCATGAAGCACGTGCTACGTGCGAGTTCAAGCGCGTTGTTGACCAAATATCAGTTATGTAGGGTAATTTCAGGATAGATAGCGTGAAATGATATTGAAACATATTTGGCAGAAATTACGTCACTATACACAGCAATCTTAACTGACACCTGCCACCGAAATTAGTCCACGATTTTCGGCAGTGTGTTCCGATAATGAGTAAGTTGTTAGTAAAAAAAGAACTAATAAGTTTACCTAGGTATTTCGCTCATGAAATCGTTTCATTCTTTCAATGTGGAATTCAATGTTTTAGTTTAATCGGTACCTGGGTAGGGGGCGACATTCAACTTGTAAGATTTGATGAAACTGAAACGATAAAATAAGTTGCCCAACCGAGGAAGTACCTACACCTCACAAAATACCGCAGCCAAATAACAATTCGATTTAAAAAATAGCAGCATAGCGGAGTACACACCTAACTAGCTTTGATGAAGGGACCCTTATCACATGAGTAAAAACGGAATAAACATAGTAAATAAACGGAATTCCATCGCTTTACTCATGCTCCCTTATGCCAGCAACAGGATAAGCATATACAGGGTGGAAACGATAATTGCTATTATTCGTTAATTTTTAATTTATTCAACATATTGAAAATCTAATCACTGGTACTAGAAGTACCTCACGAGCTCTATCAAACAGAATCAATAATAGTCAATAAAGTAAGTACAAAACATATCCGGTAATTGATTTGTATCTCATACAATCGCATAGTTGTTGCAATGTGCGAATATGGCATTATGTAAAATCTAATTGTAAGTTTTTGCAAAAGTGACATTTTGCGAACGTGACATTGTACACCGAGAGGGTATGTTTTACTTACGTAAGCGATAAAGTTCTAATTTTATTCGGATATTCGCCATTCGGAGTGCCATGTCGTCATACTAAATGAATGGCAGATGGAAATATGAAACATTCGGATAGGTCCATTTTGTTTTATAAATTATTACTGACACCATTTGATAGAGCTCATAAAGCATTTCAGGATCAGTAACTAGTTATTCGATATTTTGTATAATTAAAAAAATCGAGATTTCGGATAGTATCATTCTATTTTATAAAATACTAGCTGCCCCGACATGCACCCGTCAAATGACCGTTTCAATAAGTTGTACAGTTTAAAAAATAAAGCAGCGCAATCAGTTATCATTTCCTCTGCATACGAGTATATACTCAATATCCTCCGTATATAACTTTATCCCATAAAAGCATACAATGATACCTTCCAACAAATACGATAAACGATTTAACAGCAAATGGAAAATTCTTTATTTGTATACATATTTTACGTTGACAAAAATGCCCTATATTTTCCATTGGGTACGAACAAAAATACGAGCAAAGCCTTATGGCATAGTATATTCAAAGAGTAACTCACATTGTTATACTGATTAAGCATTTTCAAAAAATAAGCAGGGGAGCGCTTTCATCTATAAATATTGTTATAGTGGGGAGCGATTCAATTTAAAAAATGAGTACTTGTTTCTATAGAATAAATATAAAACACAGTTCATATCAATAATATAATGCCAATTATATGTCTAATTATAGATCCTGTGGTACATAAATAATTATTAGTTAGTATATGGATTAATAATTAATTAATTAATAATATTAATAAACAATATGATTAAGTAAATAACCAGCAATTATGGTAGCAGTTGGACTTATTATGACCAAAAAAATATCATAAAGTATGTATTTATTAAGAACAAGCGCATTAATTAAATCCAGTATCCCAAACGTACAGCAAGCACGTAATATGTAAAGCATTTGACACACCATGTCAATTTCAACGTCCTCTTTTACAACACCCATGATGCCATCTTCTTACGCCTGGTGACATCTCTCACCTCACTCTCTCGAATTCCCAAGCAAATATTGGGTTGTTAATAAATATCAGTAACAAATTATTCGGAATTGGGTTGGGTTTCACTTGCAACCAAATATGGTTGCAGTTTTATGTGAGGTGGAAATACTTTCACAGTCAGACTTTAGGTGCTTTCTCTTTCGCCAGTAATTCTTTTGCCAATTCACTGGGTGCGACACGTGCAGAAGGTTTTGGTTTTTAAAATAACGAACCACTACGCCCCAAATGTGGTGTCAAATTCTTATAAACCACTAAGTAAGGACTACAATCGTAAGAGTAGCATGGAAAAGTAGTCTAATTTATTATCCTAATGGATAGTTTTATAGCGTCACATCTATGGATGTGTATGTATTTTCCCTACACGCCCACCGATATTCATGCTGGTTTTATAGCTACGTTACGAAAGCAGTTCGTACTTTACCACCTGCACACGCTAGGGGCGACGAAATAAATCATATACGGCGCATCTATATGATTGCTTCGAATCAATCATCTGTACGAATTTGAGATACCACAAAATACATTATACAGTTGATATTGTAAACAAGATTTTCGAGTGAGATGCGTAATTACCAAGATATTGGTTTATTTACTTTGGAATTGAGGTAAGCAGGGCGACGAGTTCGTAAAACTAAATCAGTTACACCTAGTCCGTAGACGGACACTGACTCCGGATGAGTGATGATATAATATGTGGCATTAGGTATTAAGATGCAATGCTAGAATTACCACCAGATTCTGCTGGTAGCTGTCTGCTAATATTATAGCAGTTCACTTTCAGCATCCAGCCGCTTTCTTAAGGTCATTGGACCATCTATTAGCTACTATATCCATCGTATTTTTAGTAAAGCCTTTTTATACATACACGTTGACCGTTTTAATAATCTTATTTAAAAAAGTAGCGAAGTATAAGTACGAGACATCTCAGATGTGAAAGGTTGGAGTGCAGTATGTACACCAATCTGACGCTTGTGTCATTCAGTTCACACTGAAAGCAATTAAAAAGTTCTCTATAAAAATGTATAAATTGGGCAACGATTTTGACTGACAATGTATTTTTCTGAAATGCTTTAAATTGCCAAATAAAAACCACTGGGTTTAAACCACTGAGTTGGCGAAGTATAAGTACGAGACATCTCAAATGTGAAAGGTTGGAGTGCAGTATGTACACCAATCTGACGCTTGTGTCATTCAGTTCACACAGAAAGCAATTAAAAAGTTCTCTATAAAAATGTATAAATTGGGCAACGATTTTGACTGACAATGTATTTTTCTGAAATGCTTTAAATTGCCAAATAAAAACCATTGGGTTTATATCTTTAAAACTGCCTCATTCAAATCGGAATCAAATTGGAGTGTCTGTCCGCTTTTTACTAAATGCATAACATGGTTGTATAAATGGCACATATACCAAAATAACATTTCTTTTCAATTTTTCTCTGACTGTCAGTCTGTTTGTTCCGGCTAATCTCTGAAACGGCTGGACCTATTCTAACGGGACTTTCACTGGCTGCCAACCAGTGCCAGACACCGGACGACTGACAAATAACTACTGAATAAAATGTCCATCAAAGCGCAAAGTTAGTATGAGGACCACATGAGTCTAATGTACGACCTTTACATGAACATAATTTTTATATCCTAATTCTATTTATATACGAGTATATAATATTAGGCGTATATACATCCTATACATAGAATAAAATAAAGTCACTTTTTACGTCTATCTGTCTGTTTTACTCCTCCTAAACCACGGAAGGTTTGTGTACAATATATATGTATAACCCTAAGGTGTGAAAAGAAAGTTGAGGCAAGTGACGATATATACCAATATCAATGTTTAAATACATATATGGTGGGGGGGGGGGGGGGTCGAGCATGTGGGTTACGTGATGGAAAACAATCACCACCGCCCATAGAGATCATCAACACCAAGGGGTCGCCGATCCATTGCCAGCCTAAACTCCTTCCCTTTCTTTCAGGCGACCTCACTCACTCGCAGCAATACGACAACCCTCAACCCTCAAGGGAATAGTTCAAAGATGTAGATGAACCACTTACACCCCAATAAGTCGACAATCAATGGGAATCGGCTTAAGCTGAAACCAGTAGGTTAAATTTTAGAGAGACCAGGATCTCTCTAAAATTTTACATATTTATGTAAACCAACAATACAATACTAAAAACAAAATATTCTCTCCGCCGCTCGGAACAAATGATGCGGACGATTGCATGTATATGGCGATCAGCTTTAAGCGGCAATTTATTCTCTCTGTAGCAGTCTGGATAAAGAAAAATATGCGAGATATCCAAGAATTGAGATGGGAATACACTTCTATGAAATATCATGCATGCTTATGTAAACAAGGAATACAATACTGCAAACAAAATATTATTTGCGACAATCGCGCGTAGCAAATGACACGGACGACTGCGTTTACATTGCATATGACGATCGGCTGTGGAGCACTTTGTCCTCCCCCTAGTAGTGTGCGATAAATTTCGAATTCAATTCACATCACCACCACCTCCTTTAAGAAATAAAGACAAATACGGGATATCAAGATTTATCGTGGATACAAACATGTAGGAATTTTTCCTTTTTTTTTTTTTTTTGAAGTGATAACTTCTTTAGAGGCGTTGTGCACTTTTTGGTATGGGTAAAAAATTTTAAACTCGCGTCAGGACACATGGCCTGATCGAAAATTCGTAAGACGGAGGGAGCATAGACCGCCGGCGCGGCGAAGGAGAGGAAGTGATATCCCCCTCTCTTTCTACAGCGCGGCGAAAATTTTTAATGTAATATAAATTGTCATGTTTGTGTATGATAGCGCAGAAAATGAATATTGTAATTTACCACAAAAAAATAATACTTGTTTACTGATAAATAAAGCAATTCGTGCGAAATTATTCCCTAATCATTCCAAAATATTCAAAAATGCACAACGTTAATGTTCAAGTTTTCACTTCTGCCGGCACTCCCGGAGCGCAACCTGTTTTTTTTATACTATGGCAGACATGCATACGACCCGCCTGATGTGAATCGGTTACCGTAGACATATTAGCATAGTTCGCAATATAAAATATCACTCGGGCGCTCCACCCCCGCAGCCAACGCAACATCTCCCCCTTTCTGGTGACCCCACTCACCCGCAGGAACAACAACCCTCAAGGGAATTGTTATTTGACTGTTGTATTCCGTGAGGTGGAAGTACATTCCCCAGTCTAGAAGCTTACAATTACGCTCCCTAACTCTCTCTTGCAGGGTGCACCGCGTGCAGGTGAAGTTAGCATTGGTTCAAAGATGTAGATGAAGTTTTACTTACACCCCAAATATTTATTTCCTTCCTTCCTGAGTCTTGGAGATTGAGGGTGTAAGTCGTTATGGCTCCATACGATTCACATAACAGTTCTGCATGCTTTAGATACCAAATCAACCACTATAACGACAATTCGTTATTACATTTGAAAGATTATATCTGCCAACCGCACCAGCAAATCACGTAAGTTTTTAGACTGTGCATATTTTTTTTTTAATGAGAAGAATGCAAACGAGCTCGTGGGTCACTTGATGGAAGGCAATCATCACTGCCCATGGAGACCAGCATCATCGAGGGGTCACAGATCCTTTGCCAGCCTATACTCCTTCCTTTCTTTCTTTCTGGTGACGTCACTCACTCGCAGGAACACAACAACCCTCAAGGGAATTGTTATTTGGCTGCGGTATTCTGTGACGTGGAGGTAATTCCCCAGTCGGGCAGCTTAAAAAATACGCTATGCCCTACCTCTCTTATCGCCAGAGCCTCGTTTGTCAGTCAGCAGGATGCACCACGTGCAGGTGAGGTTGGCTTTGGCTCAAAGATGTTGATGAACTACTTACACCCCAATGTACTGTACATTGTATCATATTATCCTAGAATCGGCCGGTACGCTGATACTATCAGAGGCCTGTGGCAAATTCATCAGATGGGCCCACAGAGGAATGGCTCTCTCTAATGAATCATGTAACTAACGAACACTAAAGAAGTATTTTGTACATGTTTGGTTAATAATCTACAATTTCATGTTCAAGAAATATAATAATGTAAGTACCTACCTATTAAAATTTTGTATGTTATATATTTATAGCCTATCTTAAAAAAAATCTATTTTTGTACTAAGCTCTCGAGCCTGGGGCCCCCTTGGTCCGGGGCCCGTGGCATTTTGCCCGCTCTGCCACCCTGTAGTTACGCCACTGGCTGATAGTTGAGTTCACTAAACCACACTACGCGTATCAACGGCTGTACCTACCAAACATACCAACGTCATCCACGCAGATCGGCTCCATACGATTCAGACAATAGGCTATTTGACTAACATTTTTTTCGGTTTGATATGTAGGGACGTCTCCATGATATAACCATAGGTGAAAGAATTACTTCGATAGCACAAAAATCTCTCGAGATATGTTAATTTGAAAATCACAATTTTTAGGCTGTCCCGAAAACGCTCCATACAAAAGACTACCGAATTATGACGTCACAGGTTTGTATTTTGTATGCATCAAATCAGAAATTTGTACGATAGCTATGTTAAATATTACGTTTATGTAATTAGTATCATTATAAAAGTTATAGTATTTTTAATTGTTTCTCCAATGGAAATATAATTTTTTAAACTGGATACTTTTAAAATGGACTTTCCCGCCAAACTTTGATCGACCCTAAAAAATGTCTGACTGAAGATATTAGAATGAAAGTTTGCAGATGTTTATAGTTTTGTGTATTTTACGATATTGTTAAATAATTTATACAGTTTTTAAACATTGGAAAATAGTCTATTGATCTACACTCTATAGTGCAATTTAATAAAATTCGTTGGCATCTTTCAAAGTTTACATCTACCAAATGCATGATGAACTGACGTGATGCATCAACGTATCACGTCAGTTTTTATAATGTTAACTCAACTGCGGGTTGGAGGACACCAGTGTTTTCAAGTCACCTAAATAATAATAAATAAATAAATAAATATTGTCAGACAAATTACACAGCGGTATCTAGCCCCAAAATAAGCGTAGCTTGTGTTATGGGTACTAGACAACAGATAAACATACGTAAATACATTTTTTTTTGTAAATACATACTTATGATACATAGAAAACACCCAGACTAAGACAAACAGACATGTTCATGCACACAAATATTTGTCCTATGTGGGAATCGAACCCACGAGCGTTGGTGTCGAAGCCGCGTCATTGACCGCTACGCCACCGAGCTTGTCATCACTGACTTGGCTTAACGACTATCATCTAGTGACAACAGCCTGGACCGACGGCTTAACGTGCCGTCCGAAGCACTATATAACAGCTTGAGATAAATAAACCCATCCATAGACAGGCTACGGTCAACGCTGCTTAACTTGCATTATCTATTAGACTGAGACGCGCAATAAAACCATCGAGCTTAAGTTGGACGTTAAGATTTATTAGACGGAAAGGTGATTAGGTATCTACGTAAACTTAGAAATATACTTTTGAAAAGGAAATAGGATAAAGGAGGTCTTACTCCATAAGGAGCTCTCCTCCAAGTTGTAGGTATTAAATAGCGTACGACGAGTTCCTGTCTGCTTTCATTTCAGTATTTTATTGCATTTTCTGTAAATAGTTTATATTAATAAACGACAGTGCTGGCGGCTCCCGCATTTAAGGCTATTAGTGAGCAGAACCAGCTGCACCATTGAAGAAAAATCATATTTCTCCAACTAATAAATAACGTTTTAAAATGAAGCACAGAAATAAGAATGACGAGAAATACAAATTGCCGTTAATGGCACTTTTATTCCTGAAAGAGGTTTTTATTGAAAACACCGCGGTGAAACTAAATAAACTCTTGTAAAAAGCGTTGTTAATAAAAAATCGCTAGCGAGGTACAATTAAGTTTCAACAGGCATGTCGACTGCTCCCGTAAGTGCACTTAGCTAGCAAATGCATTGAAAATACTATTTTATTTCTTTCGTGATAGACTACGTTAAAGTCACAATAGGCTATTTGACTAAAATTTTTTTCGGTTTGATATGTAGGGACGTCTCCATAATATAACCACAGGTGAAAGAATTACTTCGATGGCACAAAAATCTCTCGAGATATGGTAATTTGAAAATCTCAATTTTTAGACTGCCCCAAAACGCTCCATACAAAAGACTACCGAATTATGACGTCACAGGTTTGTATTTTGTATGCATCAAATCAGAAATTTGTACGACAGCTATGTTAAATATTACGTTTATGTGATTAGTATCATAATAAAAGTTATAGCATTTTTTATTGCTTCTCCAATGGAAATATTATTTTTTAATAATTTCATACTTATAAAATGGACTTTCCCGCCTAACTTTGATCGACGCTAAAAAAAAGTCTGACTGAAGATATTTGAATGAAAGTTTGCAGATCTTTATAATTTTGTGTATTTTACGATATTGTTAAATAATTTATACAATTTTTAAACATTGGAAAATAGCCTATTCTGTAAAAATGTTCTGACGGTCAGTTATCTTATGTGAGATATAATCAGAGGAGCTATGGCGTCGTTGCGCGTGTCAGTCTAATCGATCACGCAAGTTAAGCAACGTCGTCCGTAGCCTGCCTATGAATAGGTTTATTTCTTTTAAACTCCGTACTTAGGTGGGCTTAAGTCCTTGGTTCCGGTTGTCAGAATTAAACAAAGACAAGCTTTTGGGCGGTTTGAAACACTGACCTTCACCAACCCGCTGTAGAGCATCGAGTTAGAATGCGTTGTAAATCTCGTATCCCAGCATTGGGATGAATATGGGTTGATGCGCCATTGATAATTTTATTTCATTGTGAATATTTGTATATAATTTTATGGTTTATTTTAGGTTTTGGACTGCATATGTAAATGTATTTTTTAACGGGATTGGGGCCCACCACACTTTCCCACTACTGTGTCCCCTGTGTAGGCAGGATTAACAGCGGCGACCAAAAATGCAATGAACAATGAAGTCCATTGCAGTTCCGGGGACTATGACTGCCTTGGAACTCATAACGAATTTTATTAGAATAAATTCGTAGGAGTAAAAAGGCTTTTGGAATTTGACTTCACCTCTTAGCAATGTGAGAGACAGCGATATGGCAAATAAGGTATTATAAGCCTAAAGAGATGGGTAGTCAAGGGAAGTTCAACTGCCGTGTACCATGGATTTTAAGTACCTACCGCTACTGGGGACTTGAAACATTGTCATGGACAAGACTCTAAAACAACATTACATGTATGAGTATATGTAACGTTACTTTAGAGCAGGGATTCCCAACCTTTATTTCGCCGAGCCTCCCCGAACCACAAACAATATTTTCATGCCCCCCTTAAGAGTTTTTATGAGCGTTAGATGGATGCAAGCGGGAAGTTGGGGCGGAGATGCGCGTCACACGTCGTATTGTGACTTGTCGAAACTTCTATAACAGCGATTGAATCGCTATTCGGAACAGTTAATTTACCTACTCATATTTTTTTTTGTTTGGCGAATTTTTTTTTTTTCGAAAAAAAAAATTTTCGATTTTTTGTTGTAATAGGTAAACCTACCTATTACGACCCCTCTGACATTTCTCTACGCCCCCAAGGGGGGCGTGTCCTCTTCGTTGGGAAGTTCTGCTTTAGAGCCTTGTCGCGGCTCCGCTCTCCGCGACAAGTACTCTAGTGGAGAGCGCGACTATGTCTGACGTAAGCCAACTTGCAACAAATTTTAAGGCGCGATTTTTTTCCAAAAGCAATATGCGCAAATTCAGTGGTGTAAAGTGCCGCTGAGTGTGAGCATATTGTGGTAGGTAAAAAAATATGGGTTTCTATACTACGGGAGTACTAACTTGTTCTCTAATTATACCAGCCGTCGTTACTTGCCATTGACCCACTTGTCAGTCATACAAAAAAATTATATGTTTGCTTAGTTTCGAATGTAGACCATATACATTTTAAAATTCTTTCATGTCGGTCTTTGAGTTTTGGTTATCGGTGTAATGGTTATCGATTCGCGAAAGCACGATTTATTGTTTGTTTATTGTAAACCGGAAATACGTCCAACTTTTAATAAACGGAGCATCTGAAATTGTAGAACGACTATTTTATACTAACTTAGCGACGACTAAAGGTTATTTTATACCTTGTGGCGAGCTGTGGTGAGTAACGACACCACGGGTACAGAATCTCCAGAGAGTCGTTCAGGGCCTTCGTCTCCGGCGTATCTTCGTCGGTCGGAGTACACACAAGAAGTTCCGCAGGACTCTTTTGGTCTGGCTTGCCGTCATTGGCAGTCCAGAGAGGAATCGATAGAGCTAAATGCTCTAGGGGTGGAAGTGTTGAAAGGCATAACGCCGCGAGTAACTTCGGACAAAGCGCAGCACACCACTCGACACCCCTGAGTTACGCACACAGGTGTTGCCCGGGCCGATGCGCCACGTGCAGGTAAGGTTGGTTTTGGTTTGAAGATGTTGATGAACAATTATTGTTTAATAGTAGATTTAGGATATATTGAAATATTTTTAAAATAGAAAACCAGTAGCTCAGTTGGAAAGAACACTCGACCGGTTATCCAGAGGTCGGGGGTTCAACGTGAATTTTCCATTTTAAAAGTCTTAATGTCGATGAATCATCCCAATTTCTTTTAGGAAATTAGCCAAGTTCATTGCAAATTCGCGACTCTGTATCTTATTATTGAAACGGTGAGCTGTGGAGACGTCTTTCCAATCCAATCGGCTTAGAATGCAATTAATCAAAATAGTAAAAACAGCAGCGCCCAATTACTAAGTAAAAATGTAGGGCGAAATCATCGCGAGTGAAAATACTATTGTATTAGTTTAGGTAAGCCCCTATTTCATTTTAAAGGCTTCAGCGCAGATTACTTAATAGTTACTTGCTTGAGTTCGTGATAAGAATAGTCCGCCATCGCAACAGTGTTTTCCACACAGATGTAGAGCAGACTAGATAGACCAAGTGGGTCAGCGATATTTTTGCTATTGACTTTTTTGTTCTGCTAGGCCGAACAGTAAAGTAATAATGTTAGGGGGTTCTCGTTAGTTGCACATTACAGAATATAACAAGCATATTTTTTTTTTGTTAAAATAGCTTTTATTTATTGTTAATAAAAAAGATTTAAAAAGTTTACTCTCTGTGTTTCGGTCATAAAGCACTTTCCTTTGATACTAATATGGTAGTGTTTAAAGTGGAAATTATAAATCGCCATTTTGTGGCGGCCGCCATATTTGACATGTCATGAAAATACACTGAAAAGTGGATCAGTTTAAACTTTTTAAAAGATTCAATTAGAGACACCAAAGTGAAACTAAATAAAAGCTTGTAATATTGCTTGCACTGTGGTGTGTGGACAAATGGTACAATGTTACTGCGTACGATCCTCTCTTTCTACATATTGGCAACAATACGTTACGAGCCTTGTTGTTAATATTTGACATTATAAATACAGAATATAGCTAATTGCGTAGTCTAGTGCCAAACAATTAACAAAATTTTAATTTAATTTAAGCTACCCGACTAGGGAATGTACCTCCACCTCACAGAATACCGCAGCCAAATAACAATAGGCTATTTGACTAACATTTTTTTCAGTTTGATACGTAGAGACGTCTCAATAATATAACCATAGGTAAAAGAATTACTTCGATAGCACAAAAATCTCTCGAGATATGTTAATTTGAAAATCACAATTTTGGACTGGCCCGAAAACGCTCCATACAATAGGCTAGCGAGTTATGACGTCACAGGTTTGTATTTTGTATGCATCAAATCTGAAATTTGTACGACAGCTATGTTAAATATTACGTTTATGTAATTAGTGTCATAATAAAAGTTATAGTATTTCTTATTGCTTCTCCAATGGAAATATAATTTTTTAATAATTTCATACTTTTAAAATGGACTTTCCCGCCAAACTTTGATCGACCTTAAAATAAGTCGGACGGAAGATATTAGAATGAAACTTTGCAAATCTTTATAGTTTTGTGTATTTTACGATATTGTTAAATAATTTTTACAATTTTTAAACATTGGAAAATAGCCTATTCCCTTGAGGGTTGTTTGTGTTCCTGCGACTGAGTGAGGTTACCAGAAAGGAAGGAGATGCTGCATTGGCAGCGGGAGTGGAGGCGCGCGAGCGATATTTTATGTTGCAAGCGTTAATATGGCTATGGTAACCGCTTCACATCAGGCGGGCCGTAAGCTTGTCTGACACCCGAAGTATTATAAAAAAAAATCACATGACATTATTCTGATTCTGTGTAATTATCTCTAAATTTAACGCTTGTCTTTTTTAACCGATAAAAAAGACACGCAAGATGTTTTTTATTAATCGAAATTGTGTCCAGTTTATTCTAAATCTGTGGTTTCCCATTTGTGAAGACTTGCTTCTCAAATGTAAAGAAAATGAAACGAAAACATTGTTGTACAATATAAAGAAGTCCAGGTATACATGCAGTAAAATACATTTGAGTACATTGTGCTACAACCAGAATATAGGTTACGAGTTCACGTTTATAAAACAAAGGGTTATCGATGTTGTACTTGTAATTCACAAATAAATTTCCAATATCAATAACGGTCGCGGGTACATACATACGAAATTTTGCGAAACATTTTCGAAAAGAGAGATAAATAAAGTACGCTTTCGTTGCCAATTAAGTAAGTTTGCCGGCAAACGGTGAGAGATATTTATTTATTTACTAGCTGACCCGGCGAACTTCGCTCCGCCTAACAGTCAATGAATATCGTGTTACTTATTAGCCGAACTAAATTTAGAATTTTTATGGTAGTAATACAATGAATATAAATATTATTAAAATAAATATTAAGTTCAGTACTTTATTAAAATAATGACACAAAAAATATAAAAAAAAGAAACAAAAATCAACTACACCAATAAATTTCTTAATCCACAAAACAATTTTCAAAACAAATCACAGACAACATTCGTAATCTAAAAGTGAGAACAAGCGATGTGATTTCATCAAGAACAGAGTAAAAAATACGTCAAGGTATGTTGCTTCCACAGCATATCATTTTATATGCAAAATGTTTTTTTTATGAATGAATGAAAATATCTTTTATGAAAAAAATAATTAGGTAGGTAATTATTTATACTGTCAGCGAATACCGGCATCCCGGCATTTCTGATGGATCATGTTCAGTATGTTTAGTACGCGTTCAATGGGCACGTGCCGGGTTGCGATTTTACAAAGGCTATATATACCATTAGAGTGAAAATGCAAACTGAACTGGCCTAGCTTTTGTTTGACAAAAACTTGACGAAACCCTAATTTATTATATGGTACAGAAATTGACCGAAATCGCGTAGACTTTGTTAGATAAATTCATTCTATTGAAGCAACAAATGCTATTCAATTTCATAGCGATATTTACTGATCGTTAGCTTTAATAACAAGTTGATAGTTAATGACAACTGTTTTTTTAATATTAAAATAATTAAATTTCTCCTTTCTATATGTATTTGACTGACAAAAAAAAAGAAAAACGAACAAACCGAGTGGATTGAACGTGCGGGATGCTTAAAGTGACCATACGGCCCGTTTTGAACGGGCCTGCCCCTTTTCTCGGTCACATGTCCCGTTGTCCCAAAACAAAGCGTCGGGACGCAAAATAGTCCCGTTATCCGAAACCGCGCGAAAATTTGAAATTACGAAGCTCGTGAAAATTTGTTTCAAATAATTTAATAATTACTGTCAGAAGAACTTTGCTTTAATAAAGTTGGTGAGCTGGTGATTGATTTTTATTTTTCACAACTTGTTATAATAAAAGTAATTAGAATTACATAATATGAATATAATAATAGTGAATACTAATTGCATTAAGTTACACATTTTCAATAAAGAAAATTAATAAGTTGTGTGTTTATTTTCATTGTCAACCTGCTAACAGAGGTATAAAAACTTATGTCCCGTTTTGAGTTCGAAAGTAAATGGTCAGTTTAGGGATGCTCCTCATGTGAATGAGTGTTGAATATACGGGATAATAGTTTTTTTTATATAACTAATATGACAAATGAGTCATGTTACTTGAAATAAATGAATGAATTAATTAATTAATAAGGTGACAAACAGGCATACGACCCGCCTGATGGTAAGCAGTCTATGTGAAAAATTCAAATATAATAATCGTCGTATGAACGCAACCGAATGGCTCAAATGAATAAGTCGGTACGATATCGTAACAGTAAAAGATTACGGGAATCGGAGACCTGAACAGCTAACCTGATAGAACTGCGTTACGTCACTATAATTCCTTGCAGGCGCAATAATGCAAATGCGTGCCAACGTGGTTGGATTATCAATTTTGTTTCTTAGTAGCTGATAGTACTACGTTACAGGCAGTAATCACGGCTGCGTTCTAGAGTTCCCATACCTAACATACTTTATATTCTTTAGTGCACATAAATTATCATAACATAGTTACATCAAAAGTTTACAAAGGTGAGCTATTCTCTACAAGAGATCTCTTCCGGCCGACCCTATAAGCAGTAAGAGAAATAGTCACTCGACGGATAATTACATTTTGTGCGTACTTATTAATAAAGAAAGAGAAAAAGAAACAATAGGACTATTTAAAAAGCAATAAGTTTATCTTATGAATAATTAATTATTTTTTCAGTTTTATACGTAAGGACGTCACATTAATAAAACCACACGTGAAAGAATTACTTTGATAGCACTAAAATCTCTTGAGATATGTTTTATATATATATATATATATATATATATATATATATATATATATATATATATATATATATATATATATATATATATATATATATATATATATATATATATATGTCTATATTATATATGTCTATATTATATATATATATATATATATATATATATATATATATATATATAAATATATATATATATATATTATATATATACCCAGTAGCCTGTTGTATTAATAACAGGCAACTGGGTTATGACGTCACAAGCAAATATTTTGTATACAGCAAATCAGAAATTTGTACGACAGTTATGTTAAATATTACGTTTATGTAACTAGTACATATCACAATAAAAAATATAGTATTTTTATTGCTTCTCCTATGGAATATCTTTGGTTAATTTCATACTTATAAAATGGACTTTCTCGCCTTTTATCTAGCCAAGTATTACACCGCAGCAGCAATACAGCATCCGTAGCCGAACTAGGTTTAAAACCTTTGTTTCAGCATACGGCGCCATTCCCTTAGTGATTGATTATATTGTTAGCTAGCATACAAATTACTGTTTTAACAAATATAACTAAAAATTTAAAGAAAGAATACTTAAATAAAACGAGTCGCAGAACGAGTAAATATGACCCTCTCATTCACGTACGTATTGGCAAAAGTCTCGAGCTTCGTGAGTCCCGGCTCATTGAAAGCTCGAGTTCCATTATAAGGCTCAGGCTTCGCTTCGAGCCCTATTGCTAAGGTTAGAGTCGCGACTCCTGTTGCCTGTCGGAAGCTCGAGTCCAAAAGCGACTTAAGCTTTAACATTTTCTTATAATATTTGGTTACGTAGGATTTTTAAAAACGAAATATGTTAATGATCATAAAAAAAGATAAATTTTAAGTAAAATAGGACAATAAATGTATTTGCAATACTTTTCGTTACGGCTGCACACTCTTTGGTCAGAGTAACATTTAGTATTTTTTAGGGTTCCGTACCCAAATGGTAAAACGGACCCTATTACTGAGACTCCGCTGTCCCTCCGTCCGTCCGTCTGTCACCAGTCACCAGGCTGTATCTCATGAACTGTTATAGTAAAACAGTTGAAATTTTCACATGTGATGTATTTCTGTTGCTGCTATAACAACAAATACTAAAATGCAGAATAAAATAAATATTTAAGGGGGCTCCCATCCCACAAACGTGATTTTTTTTGCTTGTTTTTGCTCGAATTTGATAATGGCAACAGGTAGACGCTTGAAATATTTAGTTACCTATATATTCAGTTTAAAAATAAATAAATAAAAATAAAACAAATATTTAAGATGGCGCCCATACAACAGACATGATATTTTTGCCGTTTTTATAGCTGATGCGTCGAACTTGCGCACGAACGAACCATTCGTGCGCGAGTCCAACTCGCACTTGGCCGGTTTTTTATTTCATTAAAATAGACCCGATTATCAAATAATGTTTAATTTACTTAAAAAAAATAATTCTTTGCGAACGAAGTCGCAGGCTTAGCTAGTATTGCAATAAAAGTAGAATCTTTGATTAAGTTGTAAATTCGTTAAACTTTTCCGCTATCGTTTTATACGAGGCCCGTGTGGTACAATACGAGTATAACAGTTCATAGCGGCTGCGTTTGCTTGCTTAAATAAAAATAAACCATTAACAATAAAAATGTAAAATTATTTCACTGCACAATATATCAATATTTAACTAGAACATTCATTAATAACACTGTGGCTTCAATTAATGAGCTCGATGGCGTCGTCGCGCGTGTCAGTCTAATCGAACACGCAAGTTAAGCAACGTCGACCGTAGCCTGTCTATGGATGGGTTTATATTATCTCGAGCTCCTCCTTACTTCGGAGTACACGTTAAGCTGTCGGTCCCGGCTGTTGCCATTAGATGACAGTCGATAAGCCAAGTCAGTGGTCTTTAAGCGACTTGAAGACACTGGCTGCCGCCATCCCGCAGATGAGCAGCGTGGTGGGGTATGCTCTAATCTCCTTCAATTGAGGGGAGACCCGTATCCCAGGAGTGGGATGAGTAAGGGTTGATAACGATTGTGTTCAAGAAAGGCGTAAAGGGGTTTTTACAAGCAACACGTCAGTGCGGCCTGGGTGCCGCAAGAGTCCATAGGCTAGGGTGGCCGCTTACCACCAGACAGGTCGCACGTTATTTTTATTTTTTTTATATTAGCTCAGCATATTGGCTCCACTTCGCCTGATGGTAAGCGAAAATAAGAGCCCCAATCGTAACGGCAACGGACAAGAGACCTAGATGTCTTGTCAGTTGACGCTGCCATGCTGGCCTACAAGATGCTTGTTTGGCACCCTAGTGGTATAAAAATTACCTAGAAAGTTATCATTTTTTAATCCGCTGCTGTTTATACTTTGTGCCTGGAACAAAGTCTCCGACACAAATTTTCTTTGCAATTGCGTCTCCTATACCCTGATCCAATTTCTCGTTTTCTTATACTCGTAGGTGCATGGTTTCACCTCATCGATCTAAGTTTCTCTTACATTTAGCTTCGTCTATTGAAGACAACTTCTTTCCATCTGCTCGCTCGTTTTATTCAATAATGCAGTTTTATTTATTTTCCGTATCCGAAGCACAAAGGTAGGACTGGAATCCTTAGGACTTTTTCACACAAGTTATATTCCATTGTTACATTGCCCTGCAAATGTCGACTGCTACTTGTCACATATATACGTGGAAACAGTATATATGTGACAAGGCTTTAATTTACTTTCTTCATATAAACATCAGGCAATGTAAAAAGATTTAGTGTAAGGAATTGATGACGGCTGCTTAAATTAGATATCCGGGTCACAAAGGATAGTGTGGTGTCTGCCCTGTTGTACAGGGATAATATAATTTTAACAAAAAAACCGACTCCAAACATTACTCTACATTTAAGTGTGTAGATATAGGCTGATATTATGATGATGAAAAAAAATTGTGATTATGATGATGAAAAAAAATAATAAAAAAAAGTGTTCATGGCTGACGGGTCATCTCAGTCCTCCCGACAATGAATAGACAAAAACCACCGCTGTTTCCACAAAGTCACGTTATTAATCGCCCGAGCACTGGTTATACACCAGCTGATCCCGAAACGAGACTTACACGGGTTTACACGGATTTTTCGCTAAATGTAAGGTAGTAGCACTTCCCGGCCTCTCCATACAAACGTCCTGTCGTTGCCTACTAAACAAACAGTGACGTCTGTGCAGAGCGTTCATGACGTGTTCATGACAAACTGTTCCAGATTTGTCTCAGAGGGGAGGGGAGGTGTGGTCGATACAGGAGAGCGGCAGGGAGTGGCCATAGTGTACGTAGTACTATTACTTATATGTGGTAGTAGCCAACCAGGCGGGTATACTCGTATACTCTACCGACGCTAAGAAGACGTAGTCTGAAGAAATCCCTTACTAACCTCTTACGACACCCAAAGGAGCAGAGAGGGTGGTGATTTTTAGTCATCTTTCTCCGTCACCGCACGGAGAAAAACCGCAAAACCCGCTTTTAGAAAATTAAGATTTTGTCAACTGAAATTAATGGATGGAATGCCAGAATTTGAATCTTTGGAAGAATATATATAAGCAATTTAACAACTCTATACATATAATGAATACGTAATTCTATATATATAATGAATACGTAATTTTCTTATAGTCTTGTTTTTTCAAACGTTTCCCGCTTTTTTACTTATCCCGCTTTATTCTAAAATAAATCTAGCAACGTTGGTGAGGGCACCCACACGGCCATTGGTTGTCTCACAGTTACGCTCGTAACGTCTGTGATAGTGACTACCTTTTAGTGTTAATGTTTAAAATATAAATTGGTTTAAAGGATTTATTCTCAGTAAAGATTACAAATAAATCCATCCAATAAATCCATGAGAACAATATTACTTATTATAAACTTAGTCCAGTTCACATTTCTTTTATGAAATCAATAGTTTTCAAGGATATGGTTGTATAATTGAGATTTAAAATCGTTAAAAGAGTCCAGATCCTTAATACTAGAAGGTAATTTATTGTAAAGCAGTGCTCCCTCAAAGGTGATACTTTTTTTCCTAAGTTAGTACGTATCTTAGGTAACACAAGTAAGCTAGGTCGGCGAAGGCTGCGTTTAGAAATTTGCGATTTCTTGGTGAGAGAAATTTGCGATAGTGAAATAGGATTGACATCCTAAATAATTTAATACTTTTTAATATTGTCTCGAGCCGTTCTACAGATAACAGCCGGCTCGATAACCGAATCGATCGCTTCGATTCGATAATCGCGACTTGAATTAGAATAATACTAATATAAAGACTTGTTCGGCGTTTCAACATGTTGTCACCCGTGGGAACTTAGATATTGAAGCTCACCTGCCAGAAATGATATGGGCCTGCCAAAGGCTACATATGAGTAGGCACTTGAATTGCAAATATAAGGCGATAACTTGTGTAATACGTAATTACTTAGTTTTGTGGACAGAAACCAATTACAACATTGTTGACATGTAATGCTGTAATGTAATTTGTATTTTGTAATTTATAAGATTTGAATCCATCTCTTCCCGTGGATGTCGTACAAGGCGACTAAGGGAAATACATTATCAAATATCGATCAGGCCTACCAACCCGTTTGGCCAGCGTGGGGAGTGTAGGCCAAATCCTACTTCCGCCTAGGACGGACGAGAGGGTCGTGGTTCCTATAGTGGAGACTAAAATGGACCTGATGATGATGAATTTATAAGAATCCCAATACTCTAGGCTGTTATAAGGTACAGGTTCTGGAATTGGAGGGTCATAGCAAATGACATTTTCTTCATTGTGACTTAGGACATTAAGGGGGTTGAATTACACCACGTTCATTCGCCCCCATTGGCTCATTGGCAGACTCTTGTGATATTAATGTGATCCCGATCCGATCTTTCCATGTAACTCACTCTCTTGTTTATAATATTGTTAAAGATTGGGTACCATAGAATGTTATATTGTAGAAATAACAAGCAAAAATTGATAGATATGTACGTTAATTAAATAAAAACAAGTGTAAATCGACATTGTATACCTTTATTTTACGATGTAAATTGATTAGACCACGAAAATGGGCAATGTTTTTTTTCTTATAATACGAGAAACAGTATGGCTACTTTTATTTTCTTCTTTTTGCATATCTACTGCGCTCGCGGCTCCGCTCGTATGGATCCGAGGATGTATCCCACATTTTTGTCGGAAAACTATGAGGCGGCAACGGATTGACTAAACCAAGGCTGTAATCCCAGACACGCGGGCCACTAAGTGGCTTCTAAGGGTATTTTTAGACTCGTGCGTTTAACGCCCCGTGTGCGGATTTGTCATAGTAAAAAAACAACTAATTACTAATACATCCGCATGCGGGTCCAAAAATGCATGACTTAGCTGTTCTCGAAAATTGCGCTTAGCAACACATTCAGCGATTCATTTTTAGGGTTCCGTACCCAAAGGGTAAAAAGGACTTAAAGGTATTACTAAGGCTCCGTTATCCGTCCGTCCGTCCGTCTGTCACCAGGCTGTATCTAATGAACCGTGATAGTTAGACAGTTGAAATTTTCACAGATGTTGTTTTTCTATTGCCGCTACAACAACAAATACTAATAAACAGAATGAAATAAATATTTAAGGGGGCTCCCATACAACAAACGTGATTTTTTTTTGCTCGTTTTTGCTCATAATTGATAACGGCAATAGGTAGACGCTTGAAATACTTACATAATATTTAGTTATATAATCACTTATAAAATAAATAATTAAATAAAAATAAAACAAATATTTAAGGGGGGCTGCCATACAACAAACGTGATTTTTTTGCCGTTTTTATAGATAATGGTACGGAACCCTTCGTGCGCGGGTCCGACTCGCACATCGTCGGTTTTTTATATTATAGATATACCGTTTTACAAAAATACGGTACAGTTTGCACCGGTGAATTATGTAAAACGAATACGGTAGTACTTGAGTAGCTGAAGCAGCTTGATTCTTTTGTTCGATTCCTGTCTAAAACAAACACTTGTGTGCATGAAAATAGGCGTTTATCTTGCATATAACCGTCCACACGAATTTGGTAAACTAATATAAGGCACACATCTAAAATCAGTTAGATAGTTTCAGAGATTAGCGCGTTCAAACACAGAAACTTTTTAGCTTTTATATTAGTAAGTATAGATAAATTACTCTCACACTACTGACTAATCACGAAACCTACTGTTTCTGAAATTTGACAGAAACATTTATTATTATTTAACTTGTAAATAATAATAAATAAATAAATGTTTCTGAACAATTTACACAGCGCCATCTAGTCCCAAATTATGCGCAAAGCTTGTGTTATGAGTACCTACTAGACAACGGTACATACTTATAATACATAGAAAACAGACCAAGACAATCAGACATGTTCATGCACACAAATGTTTGTCTTGTCCGGGAATCGAACCCGCGACCTCGGAGTCAAAGTGGTCACCGACCACCGAGCTCGTCAAAATATAAGCAAAATGTTTGTATCATTATTTTGAATGAATAACAAAACATGTGTCGGTCACATGGTTTTGGATACTTTAGATTTACGTAGCCTTCATGCAGACATAAGGGCAATAATCACACAGAGTTCGAATCAATGAACGTCAGTCATGTTTCGGTATCGTAAAAGCGATACGTGCTCTTCATGACGTTAAGTATAAAATAGTAATAACTTTCTATTTCTTAATATGATATGATATGGTACAAGTCAAAGCGGCCATTGTTAACCATTCGATCACCGAGCTCGTCAAGTTATACTTATCCGATTTTACTTAACCCGTGTACAATAGACTTAAGTAGCGAGGCGACTACAAAGCCGGCCATAATAGACTGAATGAATACCCCGTGTGATAGGCGCTTGTACAGGTCGAAGACGTAGTTAGAAACGGACTTTCCGACAAGGCTGCATGTTGAATAAAACTAGGAACGCGAAAACCTCGAAAAGATGCCATGTTACATAACAGTACTAGAATCCGCTCGCGTCTTCATCGTTTTGGTCATCCCTCGGAAACAGTTCATTTTATCCGGTTAATAGGTATCTCTTTTTAATCACGGGTCAAGCCCGGTCATTTGATAGACGTGCGCGGGGATATGAATCCAACGTGTAGAGGCCCCTTTAGAATGTTAATGTAATGTTGTATACCCGCCGTGACCCGCTCCTGGATATATCAATGGAACAATGTACCAATGAGCAGGTCTCGGCGAGCATTAAGGCTATGGATATGAGTTCTGGGTGGACTAGATAATGGTCTATTATAGTAGAAGAATGGATCTTATTATTATTATAGGTACAGTTTATATTTTATTCAGGGTTGCCGGCTAAGCTGAAGGCGATTTCGATTTGATCACGAAAATCAAGCATAGATTGTATTTGTGTTTAGCTTATCTGTAGTTGTACTTATAGTGTAAATGTAGTTCCAATTCTGTTTATACTTTCAAGCTAATATGTAATGTAGAAGAGAAATGCGTCTGTAAAAGTTAAAAGCGCGTAACTCGAGAAACAAACAAACTTACGGTCAGCACAATTGTATTAAGCAGTTACAAACGTTTGCACACCCAAAGAGCACCCTACCCTAATTTTGCATGCCTACATTTTACAGTTGCCAAACTATATGCCTTTGGCCTAATATTTACAATAACTATTGTAAATGTGCAAATATGGGGTGTTAATGGTTCATCAACATCTTTGAACCAAAGCCAACTTCACCTGTACGCGGTGCACCCTGCTGACTGACTAACGAAGCTCTGGCGAAAAGAGAGGTAGGGAGCGTAATTGTAAGCTACCCGTCTGGGGTATACCTCACAGAATACCGCAGCCAAATAACAATTCCCTTGAGGGTTGTTGTGTTCCTGCGAGTGAGTGAGGTCACCAGGAAGGAAGGAGATGCTGCGTTGGCAGCGGCGGTGGTGGTGCGCGAGCGATATTTTATGTTGCGAGCGTTAACATGGCTACGGTAACCGCTTCACATTAGACGGGCCGTATGCTTGTCTGCCACTCGACGTAGTATTAAAAAAAAATAGAATTTGGTTTCATTTAATTTCACTGCTCGCGCGTATTACCGCTACCAATGCAACACCTCTTACCTTATCACAAGAAAACTTAAACGCAGGAACAAAACGATCCCATAGGAAATTGGTATTTCTTTGCGGTCTTCTATAATGGGGAAGAACTCCCAATATCTTACTCTATAATCTCCAAATACTTTACCAATCGAGCTACTTCTTACATTAGCGGAATACGTTAGGTTACGTTACGAATAGGACGCATCAAGTGCATGTTGCTTTTGGTTCTAAAGGTAATAGGGTATTGCAAATTTTTTCGGTTTGTTATCTTAGGAAGTCACAGTAATATTTGAAATGCAATAAACACTAGATAAAATAATTATTTCGGTAGCATTAAATTTCCTCAAAACATGATAACTTGAAAATCACAATTAAGGACTTTCCCGTTTCTTTTACCGACAATGTCCCATACAAAAGGCTACTATATTATTGACGAGCTCGGTGGCGTAGCGGTCAATGACGCGGCTTCGACAGCAACGCTCGTGGGTTCGATTCCCACACAGGACAAACATTTGTGTGCCTGAACATGTCTGTATGCCTTGGTCTGGGTGTTTTCTATGTATCATAAGTATGTATTTAAAAAAAATGTATTTACGTATGTTTATCAGTCTAGTACGCATAACACAAGTTTCGCTTACTTTGGGGCTAGATGGCGCTGTGTAATTTGTCTGACAATATTTATTTATTATTATTTATTTATTTATTATAATGCCACACGTACATGTTTTGTATGCAATAAATCAGAAATTTGTACGACATCATTAAAAAATTGCAAGATACGACGTTGTGTTTATGTAGTCGAAACAAATGTCAAGTTAGTCATCATTATCATCAGGTCATTTTAGTCTCCACTACAGGAGCGCGACCCTCTCTCGTCCGTCCCAGACAGAAGGAGGATTTGGCCTACACTCCCCTTACGCTGGCCAAACGTATTGGGGAGGCCTGATCGATGTTTTATAATGTATTTCCCTTAGTCGCCTTGTACGACATCCACAGGAAGAGACGGAGTGATTCTATTCTAGCCTGCCGGATACCACACGGCCGAGTAATTAGTATTTTCATTGTTTCTCCAATTTACTTTTTTAACAATTTCATCCTATTAAAATTAACTTTCCCACCAAAACATTACTCGACTATTAACAACACTACGTCTATCGTCTACTCGTAACAAGTCGGGCGTGAGATTTTAAAATGAAAAATCGCAGTTCGTTCTAGATCGTTCGTGTGTTACGCTATTGTACATTTGTAAGTACATTATAGTAAGCTGTTTACAGTCTCGTTCTAGATTGTTCGTGTGTTACGCTATTGTACATTTGTAAGTACATTATAGTAAGCTGTTTACAGCCTCGTTCTAGATCGTTCGTGTGTTACGCTATTGTACATTTGTAAGTACATTATAGTAAGCTGTTTACAGCCTCGTTCTAGATCGTTCGTGTGTTACGCTATTGTACATTTGTAAGTACATTATAGTAAGCTGTTTACAGCCTCCTGTGTAGTTAGTTTACGAGAATAATATCTTTGTAAACACTTAAACTTACCTTGAACTGGCTCAGGTATTCTTGCTGCCTTGTGATGTCAGTGGCCAGGATCAAAGAGCTGATCTGATGCTCCAACTTGGCACGATGCTCTCGCATTTGATCAAGGAGACCGCTCTCGAGCAGGCAACTGATGGCTGAGCGCCAGTGATGGTTCTCCAATACAGATGTGTTCTGTAAGGAAAGAAATTATGTGAATTCATAGTTGATTAATATAAAAATATTGATGTATATATTTAACATTGATCTATACCAAGCGATTCCTAAAATGAGTTCCGCCGAAAAGTCAACTGGGAATCTGCGAAAAAACACAGTGTCGGTTTCACTTTTTATTTAAATGATATGATATCTGTAATACCTACTGTTCAACAAAGATATCGATAGACGCATTCGATGGGGCTGGGCAGCTTTTGGGAAGCTTCGCCGCTCAGATACCTCAATGCTTGAAGACTAAAGTCTTCAACAAATGCGTCCTCCCTGCAATGACCTATGGTGCAGAGACTTCGACACTGACCATCTGACTGACTGAATGACTGGACGCGTAGCGAGCGATGGAGAGGGCTATGCTCGGGGTTTCTTTGAGGGATCGAATCCGGAACGAAGAAATTCGACGGAAAACCAGAGTTGTCGACATAGCCTTCAGAGTTTACAAGCTGAAGTGGCAATGGGCGGGTCCCATCTGCGTAACTGATGGCAGACGGAGGAGGAGGGTATTAGTGTGGAGGCCGCGCGCATTACATAAAGACTATAAAACATAAGAGAATAAGCCTCCGTGCACTAGGCAGCGGTGACCAACAATTTATATGTCTGGTCGCGCGCCCAACTGTTTATATAGTACGCGGTGCTAAAAAACAATGTAAATGGTTGTCTTGTCCGCTGTGACAAAAGGCCGCGCTCGCGGTCGCCAGATCGTAAGGGTCGTAAAATAGCGATTTTCACATTAAAGTCTTTTTTTTTTAAGATTGTGAATAAATAAATAAATGAAAAAAATATACAATCTTGAAATGAAATAAATAAACAATGAAATATTAGGTTTTAAGAGGGTCACGCATTGCGAGACGAATGACGTCATAAAAGCCACCGTTTTAGCACTTTCGCTTGTACAAGTAATGTGCCACATTTTACAATATTGGTTATGTTACGTAACAAGTAAGTATATATTAAAAAAGATTGTACACCCAAGACATTTATTTTATTTTAATATGAGAGGGGGGACAAACGAGCATGTGGGTCATCTGGTGGAAGGCAATCATCACCACCAAAGGGTCGCCGATCCGTTGCCAGCCTTTTAAAGGAAATAGAGACTCTGTTGATATTGATGATTAAATTCAGATCCTAATCACCATTTATCTTTATGCTATTCATTGAAACTATTATAATGATCTACAATACGATACGTGGCATGTAATAATAAGCAGAAACATTAATATACAAGAGACCCATTCCGGTTGTACCTGTTGAAATAATATAAATACATATAAACATTCCAGAACGATAGTGAATCTAAACTATAGGGAAAACCGCATCATAATCCATAGCCTGTTTTATGAGTTAGCAGAAATACAGACAGACAGACATCGCGGAAAGCGTCTTTATACAATGTTAGTTTACAACACTACTACCTAGACAAATTGTAAGACAATTAAAAGAAAAAAAAGAAGAAGAAAAATGACGGAAAAAAGGACTGCATGATGCCACAAATTGGATCCAACAGACCCAGGTACAAAGCCAAGCTCTATGGATATCAGCGTGCGAGCAGTAACAAACGCGCGCGCGATGTCATGGAGGCTAATCTGAGCGTGCTGAATGTCAAGAACTGGCAAGATATTGTACAAGACAGAGACATACAATGCGGACTCTTTATTGCACCAAATACAGGATAACAAAGTAGTAACAATGATTCTAAAGTACAACTGGCGGCCTTAATATAAGCAATCTCTTCCAGGCAACCTTTGGGTATAGGAAAAAAATACATATAAGAGGTAGGTGGCGCAGTAAACAAAGTAAGGCAAGTAGATGATCCTCATGTCAAAGACCGATACTCGTTTTGGGTTCAGATTATTGGCTTCAAGTTATGGCTCTATTCAGTTATTGAATTAAAATAAAATGCTAATTCATACCAATGAATAAGCGACTTTATTCAGTTATTGAATAGAGTCGCTTATTCATTGGTATGAATAAGCATTCCATTCAGTTATTGAATCGCAATAAGAGTAAGGAGGCTGTGCTTTGATACAAACCGGCTCGGAGAGGAGAGCAGATTTTGGACGCGTTTAAAACAGAGTTTTGTGACATTGTCTTATGGTTTATTTTAAAAATCCACATTGGCTTTCGACCATTCTCATATACGTAGGTCACTCAATAAGTTTTGAGATGCTCGACATTTAAAAATAGAACGCATGTGTATTATATCTTTTTAACTGCAGAAAATGGGTGGACTACTGAAATGTTGGTACGGGAAGACCTACGAATTACATACAAGGACATCGAGAAGATCCTGGGTATTACTTCGGGGAGTGTGAACACCATCCTACACCAACATCTCGGAGTTAGGAAGCTTTGTTGTCGTTGGATCCCGCGATTGCTCACCGAAACTGAAAAACAAGCTCGTGTGGATTGGTGCCGTGAAATGCGGCAACGTTTTAAAAACGGGGCGTCGAGACGTGTTTCGGAAATCATTACTGGTGACGAAACATGGATCTATCAGTATGACTCCGAAAGTAAGAAGCAATCTTCGGTATGGGTCTACTCAGACGGAGAGTTACCGACAAAATTGCAAAGACCACGTAATGTTGGTAAAAAAATGGTGGCTAGTTTTTTTGGTCGGAGTGGACACTTATCGACATCCATGCTGGAAAATTGTAGCTCAGTTAAGTCGGAATGGTACACAACAGTAGCATTGCCGAAAGTTATCCAAGCTGTGCGAGAGCGTAACGGCCGGGCTTCGAGGAATCATGCTGCATCACGATAACACTTCTTCACATACGTCCCTCAGAACGATTCTTCTTTTTTATTTCTTGAGGAAACTGGAATTGAAACCCTAGCTCACCCACCCTACAGCCCTGACTTAGCTCCTTGTGATTTCTTTTTGTTCCCAACTGTCAATGAAAAAATTAAAGGAAAGTTTTTTTCGAGTGCCGAAGAAGCCGTCGCTGCCTAGCGACCATATGAAGTGGCCATTTCTGACTTCTCAGATCAAGACTGGCAAAAGTGTTCCCAGAGTAGGTTTAGACGAATGGAAGTTTGTATAGAGCATCGTGGAGAATACTTCGAAAAAATGTAAAACAAATTGTGATTATATGTTGGATACTTTTTTTAAATCTCAAAACTTATTTAGTGACCCACGTAACAAAACAAGTGAATTGAAAAAATAAACCGTATATCAATGGTCTAAAACTGTTTTAAACGCCACCAAAATCTGCTCTCCTCTCCAAGCCGGTCTGTGAGGACGGACCCTTATAGGTACAACAGAAGAAAACAAGATGTATTAATTATAAGTACAGAAGACCACTCTGTTATCAACTCAAAAGAGTTGAGAGTTGCGGAATACGATGTTGGAATACAAAGCAAATAAAAGCTACTATAGAATTGCAAGTACTATTGAACGCATTCCGCTTTTCAATTTCTGCTTGCAAATAAGATTGCTTGTATTGATACTACGATGCGAAAGAAAATGAAACAGGAATGAAACTGTTTGCTATACTTATTTATTACTACAATATGTAAATTTTCCAAGAAATATTTTTCTTTATGTTCACACAATCAGGGAAGCCGGGTAAGTAACTCGATTCAAACCTCCGTAATATTGGGAGCAAATGAACAATAAACATTTTACGAATAAAGGTCGCAGAAATGTGGTTATTTAGAGGCTTCTTTCATATTTCACTTATTAATGGTATGTACTAGCTGGTAAATTTCGCACACGTGTAATTTAACAAAACGTTTTCTACTATATATATATATAAACCGAGAGGCAGTAACATACAGTACAGTATATGCAGTATATAAGGGTCGGCAATGCGTGAGTGATGCCTCTGGTGTCGCAAGCCTCCAAAGGCGATGATTACTTTTCCATCAAACAGATCGTACGCTTGTTTTCCATCCTAGTGGTGAAAATATATTTTCATAACAATTAAGTAAAAAGCTGTTATTTTGGCCTTACAAACAGACTCTTCAATTCTATTTAATTATATAATAGCTCTCAGACGTTATATCCATCTACATGGATCAAATGTGAAAAAAAAAAATGGATTGAAAACTGAGGGGCAATTCTCCTAATTAAAATATTGTCAAAATTCAGTCTAGATCTCATAAATGTCACATTTGGTATTCTCGTAACACAATATAAAACTTCAAACTTAAATTTAAGCGGGATTGTATCGAAATATGAGTGAAAATTAAACAAACTAAGAATGTTATTTTGCCAACAACAAGAATTGATAATATTTAATTAATAAAATCAAGTATATAATTTTAGTCAATTCACAATTCAATCTCGATTCGGTCAACTTTCAATCTGCGTTCGTAGAAAAATTACGAGAATTGGCCTTCTGGTGAATTTACTTCAAGTAGAACCGCACGAACATAGTAGAAATACACAAGGTATGTTCTTCCCGCATGTATTCATGACGACTTCACAAAATTGGTTGTTAATATCTGTCATTTTCCATACAAAATACCGTAGATGACGTAGCTAGTCAAATCACGAGGCCACATTTGTCGCTAAAGAACATACCATGTCTTTGTACCATGCGTACTTAGAGCGTTACATTGCCAATATAACATGGTACCGCGTAATCCCTAGGCGTGGGGACATCCCGTAGCTACGTGAGATCATTATTGAAAGAGTAACGCCACAGATTAATACTAGCACACAAGCGGTTCCTATCACTATTCTATCACATTATCGCCGTGTAACATTTCTTTAAAGGAGATTGTGTACTCCTCAAGCTGTATAACAGTGATTGTAATATGTATAATGTTTAACAAGGTGATATAAACGCTCTTTAGCAGTGACGCTAAATGGTTAATATACTCCTACTTAATAATACTATGAGATCTATAAGAGGAATAGAGAAGGTAAAAGTGCTTTAATGGTGTTACAAACAATGCATATAACACCCAAGGAGTTACTAGATAGTATTATTGAGTCTAAAGCTATGCAACACATCGGTAAATATCTTTTATACCACCTGGACCGTATTAGAATGTTGTAGCTCGATATAACCACCTAAACTTCTTCTTTCTATGTGGATAATGATGTTGGCCGTACAATAACCTTATATTTTATAAAAACATATTGTTTATTACCATTCCGTTGTACTCGCTGTTTGTTGTCCTGAATAAAAAAAAATAATAAAAAATAACATTTCTTGCTAAAACATGAAAAATTATCAACTTACTTTACACTGATTAGTTTGTCAATTTAATCCATCCATTACTTGTCACAGCGATAACAGTTTACTAATTTGGGAAATACTTACATCACTAAGTAAATAAATGAAAGAATACGCTCTAGGATTTACTACAGTGTTACACTCGCGTCGTAATATGTCGCTACATCTATAAAGGTTATACAAAAACGCTTCTCGTATCTTTCAGCAGTTACAATTACTTTACGCGCTATTGCTTTTAGCAACTACAATCAATTTTCTCCCGTTACTGTATAACTTTTAGTAACTAGAATCACTTTTCACGCGCTATTGTATCACTTTTAGTAACTAAAATAGCTTTACAGACTCTTAGTATTGTTATTATCGCTATTGTAGCACTTATCTATGCAGGTTAAGCAGTTAAATATATAAAGGTATATCAGAGGATAGCCCTACTATAGCCCTTCTTATGGCGCTTGTGTACTCGTACTAGTTGGAAGGTCGCGTCGATAATAAAAATTAAATGAAATTATCTATTCTGCCATTGCACCCTTGTGGCTTAGACACGTCTTGCACTTTTTTTATAAATTATATTCTCATTTTTTTGTAACTTTTTTTTATCTATAAGCATTTCGGTATTGACCATTAGCGAAGAAGAAATGCTTGAAAGAAACTTGCCAATATGTTTTTTTTTAATAAACAGATAATACAACAATTATAATTTCATAATTAAGATATCGATTATTCGATTTATTTATTGTTACTTTATTACATGTTTTGTCAAAAATCGAAATCAATACATTACATATAGGTAACATATTATACCTACATCGAAGCAATTTATCCTTCGCTCATCGGTCTCACTGCGAAAACGGTTCAAAATATTCGTAACCACAATGTGGAAGCGTATCGATACCTGTAATTAAGTTAAGTAGAAAGTTAATGCACATTTTAATTGCAGGTAACCTTTTAAAACAATATTCCGACCCCGGTAACAAAACGCAGCAAAGTGAAGCGACATAATGCTTTTGTTGATGGGCCATATGTCCACAATCGGGGTTTCAAACCACATTTATTCTATAAACTTACGTACTAGAATTATGAAAAAAACATCGGACGCGCAGCATGCGCCACCATAGCGAAATTTATTTATTTTATTTATTTATTTATTTTGGCCACGTTCCCGAATTGATATCGGAAAACCAAGGTCACTCATTATTTTATTGGACTACTACTTTTTGATGCTCTA
The DNA here is from genome assembly GCA_937001555.2 of Hypsopygia costalis. Classification (NCBI taxonomy): domain Eukaryota; kingdom Metazoa; phylum Arthropoda; class Insecta; order Lepidoptera; family Pyralidae; genus Hypsopygia; species Hypsopygia costalis. Next base: position 4,816,037 of record OW443326.2, on the reverse strand, counting down.
CACGAATCCGAAGTCAGAATTTCGAAATTTTGAGTTTCATGGCAACGGACGGACAGATATAAATTATTTATTTATTTATTTTGGCCACTTTCCAGAATTGATATCGGAAAACCAAGGTCACTTTACATTACAACTTTTTGATGCTCTACACGAATCCGAAGCCAGAATTTCCAAATTTTGAGTTTTAGGACGGACAGACAGAACGACCAGACGATTTTATAAGCTCAATAAATTTCGCTGAATATGTTATAATACTAGGTGACCCGACAGACATTGTTCTTCTTAACTATGAATAATGAATTGGTTTCGCGCTAGCTGTCAAATGACTGACAGTTCAGTCGAACGCTATAAAATTACATGAATATGGTCGTTCAGTTTTCTTAAATTTTCCAATTTACCGCGCAACTTTCTTATTTTATTTTCTTTCATAAGAACCTTCTTTTGACAATAGCAAACACAACAAAAAAAGAAAGAAAAATAATAATAAAATAGATTTCAGAATCGAGTCTCCCTCTACATAGAACTATATAAACCCTATAGAAACTTGAGTCGATTACACAAGCAGTTCGCATTTTATTTGTTGTATTTAGATTTATGATCGCTTTCATTGCCGCTTGAGTGACTGTTTTGAACAATTTTCAAATTGAGTGGATTCGTAGTGAGGCTACTTAATAAACCTTCAAACCTAATGCCCGTAGGAGCCAATTTTAGTCATTTGAAAGTTTTTTTTATACAATAATAATATGGGATGATTGGGCAGGGCAGCTTGTATAGTAATGGTGAGTAATGACACCACGGGCACCGAATTTCCAGAGAGTCGGTCAGCCCCCTTACCACCATCTCATACCAATTTCATACCAGCTTATTTATTGGTATGAATAAGCAATCTATTCAGTTATTGAATCGCAATAAGAGATGGTGGTAAGGGGGCAGAGCCTTCGTCTGCGGCGTGTCTTCTACAGTCGGAGTGAAAACCCAAGATGGCCCGTAAGACTCTCAGCTCTGGCCGTCAAGATAGGAGTCGTTAGAGCTATGAGTATATATTTCAGGGGTGGAAATATTAAAGGCCATAACGCCTCGAGTAACTGCGGAGAAAGTGCATCACCACTTTGAATTTTAACGGGAATCGGTGATATATACCGTAGCAGTTCACGGCGAGTGGAACATTACATCAACTTTTCGAAGGAGCTTCTACGCGCTAGCGCACGCCTATCAAATGATTAGTCTAAACCCATGATTAAAAAGTGATAAAAATAGAATGTTAACGTACAAATGGCTTGTACTCTTCTTAGCTACGACTTTACTAAAGAAAAAATAAACAAAGCACGGATGGATGGATGGGTTTAAAACTTTAAACACGGGCATAACTACCAACTCTATCGAAGCATTAAGTAATAAATGTTACTTCGACTAACATTAATGAGTTGCGTGCACTTCATTCAAAGTTCAGTTTCGATGCAACACCTACTGGAACTACATTATTCGATGTAGAGAAACTACTTCAAGTTGCCTTAAGCCGAGTTCGCGATGAGCTTTAGTGTACAACGCTGAACATTTTTGCATGATTTTGCATAACTATTAATATCCAATCAGATTTCCGAGCGCATGAATAATTATTCATGCGCTTATAGATTACTATTTTCTGCCCGCGACTTCGCCCGAGTGATTATCACTTCAAACCCTGTTTACTTCTTCTATTGTTGTTGTTGTAATATCTTTATTGTGCGATGAAACAAAACATAAACATATATCCTATTATTTATTATGGAATTTTTATTATGATGGCCGCAAAAATTTCATTCCACATTCTACACACGGTCCCTTTCCCTGCAATGACCTATGGTGCAGAGACTTGGACACTGACCATCGGGCTGGCCCACAGGCTAAACCTCGCGCAGCGAGCGATGGAGATGGCTATGCTCGGAGTTTCTCTGAGGAATCGAATCCGGAACGAAGAAATTCGAAGGAGAACCAAAGTAGTCGACTTAGTCCTCCAGAGTTTGCAAGCTTAAGTGGCAATGGGCCAGCCACAACTTTGGAATCAGTGATGGCAGATGGGGGAGACTGCGCGTGGGACGACAAAGCGTTGGATGCCCTATTTCTAGATGATCCAATGACCTCAAGAAAAGGGCTAGAAGCGGCTGGATGAGGAAAGCGAAGGATCCTATTTAGTGAAAAGCATTGGGGAAGGCCTATATCCAGTAGTGGGTAAATAAAGGCTGATAATAATCATGATGAAGTACTTCAAGGCTATCGGCACAGCAGTTAAGGCGTCACAGTAGAACAAACTAACTCACTTTCGCATTTACAATATTATAGTAAAAATATTTTATTATTATCATTATATTATTGCGCTTGAAGATTATCTTCAATTAAATACATTTTTAAGATCGGCTGGTTTCTTATAAATAACCACACGTTTTATTTTAAGTACTCATACCGAGCAAGTGCGAGTCGTCCGATTTCATTTTTAAACGCTGAAGTTTCCTTTTCATTAATTCTGATAAAACATCTCTTTAGGCGTTAATGCCTTATTCGCCATATTGCTGTCTCTCACATTGCTAAAAGGGGAAGTCTAATTCCAAAAGCTTCTTACTCCTACTAATTTCTTCTGATTAAACTCGTTGAGTTCCAAGGCAGCCGTAGTTTTAATCCAGGGACTGCACTGTTCATTGCCTTTTTTGGTGGTCGCCGCTCTTGCAGGAGACACAGTGGGGGAATGTGTGGTGGCGGCCATGTATTCAAATTCTGACAAAATGGGACAATATTCTTAGAATATGCGAGCTTTCAGATAATAATTTAGAAAGCAATCGATCCGTACCTAAAAAGTTCAAAACCATATTTTTTTATTCAGCAATTGTTTTGATTATTGTGTATTAAGGTAAATTTCTTAATTACAAATGAAATAGCCGTATATTGTTTATGAATAAAACAGCCAAGATCAAACACTCTCTAAAAGTGTATTTTGCCTGTTACATACATGAAACACATAAATAATAAACTACATTGTATTAACCAATCAAGTGAAAACCACTATTTAAATTATTCAGTTGCACAATGACATGTAGCCCTGGACACTTGTTCTAAACTGCATAATTGGAAACAGCCTTCATAAAAAATGTAGCATCCACGATTGATGGAATAATAAAATAATAGCTATCGTACTATGCGAAGAGTAATCAATATTATCTATTACATAATATGTACGCCGACTACAGTCGCGATTCCGGGCTGCCAATGTAAAAACAGCAGTAGCTGTAGACAGCCCTATTAACAACATGCATCACAGAATAACTAATACACAGAACAACCATAGAGTTTTGTGTTTTTTTGAAGTGAGAGGGGGCAAGCAGCCACGTTGGTCACCTGTTGGAAAATAAATACTACGGCCCATAGAAGTTAACAACTACAAGGGATCCCGATCCGATGCCATTTTTTGGAGGAAAAAATTTAATTAGTTCTTCATGGCTCCCATGTCGTATTTATTTGGGAATACTGCTAAGGTGTGAGAATTAACACATTTGCATCACAGAATAAGGAATACACAGAAGAATCGCTCTCGAACGTACATAGAGTTTTGTGTGATTTTTTTTAAGTAAGAGGGATAGGGGCAAGCAACCATGTGGGTCACCTGAATGAAAATAATTACCACCGCCCATAGAAGTCAACAACTCCAAGGGGTTGCCGATCTGTTGCCATCTTTTAAAGGGAAAATTGTCTTAGTTCTTAAGGGCTCCCATGCCGTATTTATTTGGGAATACTGCTGAGGGAAGTTCACACAACTTCACAGTCAGTGAGAATTGCCTCTACTGTTTTTTCTTTCACAAGAAATTCCTAGTAAAAAGTCACTGGCTGGAACTGAATATCTGTCTTATGCATTGTTATTGGTAAGGAAGTCTTGCGCGAGAAGGATATACTTTCAAAGTCGGGCTGAATATCTCCATATCAAATTTAATCAAAATTACTTCAGCTGCTATAAAACTCTTTCTCTAGCTTGGACAGAAAACTAATATACCTGAAAAAAGATTAGCAAAAATGCAAAAAAACATAATGTTCTTTTTTGCATTTATGCTATTTTTTTTAAATGCCAATAGAAGGTACATTTTTTGTCCTACGGTTGATTGATTGACCTACGCTGCAGAGACTTGGACGCTGACCGTTGGGCTGGTTCACAAACTAAAAGTCGCACAGAGAGCAATGTTTGCAGTTTCTCTAAGAGATCGAATCCGGAACGAAGAAATAAGTGGTCGACATAGCTCTCAGAGTCAGCGTGTTGAAGTGCCAGTGGGCTGACATCATCTGACGTGTCAGCGACGGCAAATGGGAAGAAAGTCCTAGAGTGGAGGCCACGTTTGGGGCGACGAAGCGTAGGGTCCTGCCTCCCTCTCTAGATGGATCGACGGTCTCAAAAAAGTGGCTGGTAGCGGTTGGATGCGGAAAGCGGAGGTTCGCATATGGTGGAAAGCATTGGGAAAGGTCTATATCCAGCAATGAGAAGATACAGGCTGATAATGACGCTGATAATGAGAAGGCACATATTTCAACAAACAGACATTCCGATTATATTTGCACACATTATTATACAGATTTTCATCGGTTCGCCTCCGAAGACGCTGAGCCACTTACGCCCACTGAACTATCTAATTTGTATCGTATCCTATTACCTGAGGTCGGTTTTATTACTTCCAATATATAGGTGCTTTGAAATAGATATCCGACATACGATGAGTTCTGGCAATTAGACAGAACTAATTGGTTATTGCGTAGTTTATTAGCGTCGTCTTATATCTAACTTTAGGTTGCTGAGCGGATTCTGACGACGAGTTATAGCTATGGCTTTATTTATACTGCGTAGAGTGCAGACAAGATTAACAATAGAAAGTATCGCAATACGCTGCCACCTACACTACAACTCCTTCCTTCCTGGCAACCTTTATCACTCGCAATAACCACTTTTACCTGCTCCGACCCGTTCCCAAAGACCCTGTCTCACCAAAACTTTGAACTATACCACCTACCACCCACCTACTACCCACATAGAACACATGTTTTTTAGGGTTCCGTACCCAAAGGGTAAAACGGACCCTATTAGGAGGGCGCCCAACACTTTTCCGTCCTACGCGCGGCCTCCACTCTAATACCTTCCTCCCCATCTGCCATCACTTACTCGGCAGATGTGGCCGGCCTATAGCCACTTCAGTATGGAAACTCTGAAGGCTATGTCGACAAGTTTAGTTCTCCATCGAATTTGTTTGTTCCGGATTCGATCCCGCAGAGAAACCCCGAGCATAGCTCTCTCCATCGCTCGCTGCGCGACCTTTAGCCTGTGGACCAGTCCGATGGTCAGTGTCCAAGGCTCTGCACCATATGTCATTGCAGGGAAGACGCACTGGTTGAAGACTTTAGTCTTCAAGCATAGGGGTATCTGTGCGGCGAAGATGTGCCGAAGCTTTCCAAAAGCTGCCCAGCTCAGTCGATTGCGTCTATCGATCTTTTTGTTGAAATTACCCCGGCCAAGGTGTATGGAATGTCCGAGGTAGACATAGTCTTTAACTACTTCAATAGCTGCATTCTCTACGATAACCGGGCTAGGGACGACAAAATCGTTGTACATGACTTTCGTCTTGTCGAAATTCATCCCCAGCCTGATGTAGGTATTACATGATACATGTATATTATATGTAGGTATTACAGCCTATATACGTCGCGACGCAGCATTGAGATCGACCAACATACCACCAAGATCCTCAACCGATTCAGCCATTATGACCACGTCGTCGGCAAACCAAGGCAAAAGTACATATTGACAACCAATAAATATAACAATCCACACAACCATTTTCAAAACAAATCGCAGAAAGATTTCGCGACGTAAAAGTTCAAGACCAATCGATTTGACATTTATTTGACAACAAAGAAATATGACAATCGTTTTTCAACTGATACTACATATTTGTATGGGAAAATGTTTTCTCTTTTATTTTATTTTTCGTCAATTTTCCAATGTTTGTAATAGTTATTCTGTTATACGGGACGGAGACAAATCCAACAAATCAAAGACCATGAAAATCGGTGCAGCCGATCTCGAGTTATAAGTGTTGGAACAAACCCGACTTTATTTTATATATATATATAGATTATTTTATTTATGCAAGTAAAAAAAAAATCTGACGAAAAGAGAGGTAGCGCATAACATATTTTATAATCTTCCCGAATGTGGCAGTGCCTCCGCCTCACAGAATACCGCAGCCAAATAACAATGGCGCAACGGGTGGCAGCGCGCAAGTGATACTTTATGTTGTGAGCGTTCGTATGGCTACGGTAACCACTTCACATGAGGCGGGTCGTATGCTTGTTGATAAACTCGAGCATAAAAAAATATGTAACATTAAGAAACCAAACCCCAAAAAAATGCACCCGTACATCGCCGGAGCGGAACATCAGACCCGTAAGTGGATCCCGTGAAGTGCTACAATGCTACGTGGCGTAGCGCGCTACGCAAAGCCCAACTTGCCTGTAGAATAAAGTTATAGACATATATATATATATCAATTACTCACGCTGTACAAAGCCGCTAGATGATTAGATGTAGCAATCAGGAACGGCTGGTTCACTCCTGGATGATCCATGTCGTGGGCTATGGCAGCAAGCAACGAAGCCATTATTTCCAGCGGCTCCAAGTGATCACGGATCTGTTGAACAATCACTCATGATCATCTGATTTCTCATTAATTTAAAACAAGTAAGTAATTTGGGGTGGAAGTGGTTCATCAAGAAACGAGACTCAGGTTAAAAACAGGCAAAGCCCGTCGAGCCCGACTGGCGGAGTACCTCCCTCTTGAAGTAAACTAAAGTCTAAAGACAAACTTACTATTTTAATCGTCAGAATAATTTAGCAACGAGAAATAGTGAATAATTTAGCTCGTAAAAAACTACGCATTCATTAGAGAACCTTTGAATACAACTATTTTAAATTCAGCGCATAAAATATGCTTTTGTCAAAGTACGTAAAGCGTCCGTTATTTTGCTTGTGTCGTCAGCTTGAACCTTGTGTTACTTCACTTGTATGTAGTTTTTAGGGTTGCAACGATATATCGATATTAAGAAAAAAATTCAAAATATCTAAAAATGCCCCAGGTCATAATCAAAAGAATCAAAGTAAAGTGGGATGTGTGTGACACGATCATGCTATAACCCAACATACATACTACTAAATGTCCGAATAAAAAAAAAGTGATAGACAATCTGTCACTTTTTACGCAAAAGGACAAAAAATAAATATCGAAAGAGCTCGACCAAAATCGTATAGTTTTTTTTTTAAATGTTGCCATTTGAACTATCAAAATTACCATTTTGAAATTCAATGGCCAGTATATAGTACTGGGAAGATTTCTTTTTTATTATGGTCACTTAAATAAATGATAAAAATATAAAAAATAATAATGATAAAAAAAATTAGGTAACATTATGGGTGAACAAAGGAGAGCTGCTCTCCCATTCAACCCCACGGTCTCCATTGGTTGTAAATACAGTAAATTAAGGACCGCAAATAACTGTAATCTGTAATGTAAAATAATCAAAGAGTTTATAGATAAGTTGCTATCTATAAACTTTGAATCTACAGAATGAAACGTTAAATTTCTTTTTCATATATTTATTTCACTGATTGAATGAGATAAGAAATTACATAATCAATGAACTATTGAAATAACAAAAATGAGTATTTAGATTTATTTGAGTATTTTTTTTAAAAGGAAGAGAAAAATATATATGTTTTGTCGATATCGAGCTCGCTGGATACATATCGTTATCGATATTTTATTTACATCTGGCATCCCTAGTCATTTTATTCGGTGTAATATGAAAAGCATTAATTTCAGATGTAGTTTTTAAAGTCCATAATTGCTCGCAAATTGCTTCGGATTATTCCTCAGCAGTCATGTGTTTTACGTTCTAAATATCTATAACAGGACGTGCAAATAAAATGGCGTCTTTTCATTCACTATCTTGATCTGTTAGTCATGTTCCTCTTATCAAACTTAACTCTCAAGAAAGTTCCATCAGAGGCTGCACTAGTACACATATTTAGATTTCACTAGTGACTATCACTAATGATAAACGTATGACTATGATCAATATTTTACGGAAATACAATAAGTAAATATAGTTAATTACTAATATAAATATAGAAACAATAAATAAATAATTTATATATCTGGACAATTTACACAAATTAAGCGCAAAGCTAGTAGTACTATGGATACTAGAGAACTGATAAATGCATTTATATACTTTTTTTTTGTAAATACATACTTTTATTAAACAGAAAACACCCTGACCAAGACAAACAGACATGTTCATGCACATTTGTTTGTCTTGTACGGAGATCGGGCTCGTAATAATGATAAAAAGAATGATCATGCCCACTTAACATATTTTTATTTATTTTATGTTTACATTTGATTAAATTAACAATCTACGAATGTCTTTGTTTAATTCGAAGTTCTTTCAATATGAGCGTTTGTAATACTCAGAAATCGTCTCCAAGGCATCGATTTTTCTTCGGTTTTGCAATTGTACCGTCCAAGTTTCAGCGCAGTATAAGAAAATCTGAAAGACCAAGCGATTCATTAGACGAACTTTTGTATATTTCGTAATTTTGAAATCCTTACATTTCGTTAACTTCTCGATGGCTAATCTAGTCACAGCACTAAGTCTTATTTCGTGTCTAGTTATTTCAAGCCACCCAAAGGCCGCTGGCTTATCTTAACTACTCTCAAACCCATCGATGGACAGGCTACGATATTTTTGATATCACTTGTCAACGACAACTAACCTTTCTTCGAGCACATTTTCATTACCTGAAACAGGCACCCCATGGCATACTAGCCATCGTTTTAAATCGCGGTCAAGATGGTCTAATTTTAATTTCGCTCCAGGTGCATCATCTTCCGTTAATTCCATTTTAATAAAGTACGTAGAAAATTCAAAACTTGTGTGCGCCCACTGATTGCCACTGCTGCCTCTGGTGATTTGTGTTTTATCTCCGGAGGAAAAAGACTGGACAAAGGCTAATTAAAAATCAGAGATACTTCGCTATGTTACCGTCAAAATAAAAATATGTGTCGAATGCCTGACCTTATCGTACACTATTGCGTTCACGAAATTACTTTGGTTTTTAGAAAAAAGATTGTTAAATGTTTTGTGATATAAATATTTTTATCTACATGTACGAGTAAAATTTTCTTTCTAATGTTATTTTGTCTTCAGGGCGCTTCCTTCAGTATGCGAGATGGCCTGAATATGTTAGGCAGGGATATTCGCTGCATCTTAGAGCTAGATCTTAACCAACGAGACTACATCGAAAGTCTCATCCCTCAAACGAAGCGTGAAGAAGCACCTCGCGGGCGGGCATGCTAGTGTCAACCAACTGAATACTGTTGTCTAGTCTTTGGTCGGTTTCCACTGCAATCTGGGCTCCTCTTTTCACTCACCATCAGGTGAAGCGGGGATACTATGCTGAGCTAATATAAAAAAAATACTATTTGTCCGTAGATGAACCGTTTAATTTTCATTGTCGTCTTTTAAAGAAAAATACGACTAAAAAGTATAATGCAATTAGACGTAGAAAAGACGGGAAAATCTAATCATTTCGCTTAAGTTCTCAGCGGTTATTTTCAGATATGAAATTGCAAATGACCTATTCATTCCACGGCCGGCAGAAATTAAAAGGTTTTAAAATAACCAGCAAAACCAAGTGTTCATTACGAAGTTAGAAAACTGTTCAACAGTACAACAGATGAACATATACACATACACGCAGTTTTTTGTGTATCGTCAACTCTTAATCATCCCACTGCTGGGATACGGGTCTCTCCACAATCGAAGGGGTTTTGAGCATACTCCACCACGCCGCCGCTCAACTACGGGTTGGCGGATGAAATGTTACGTAATAAATAGTAATAATTTATCAAACCATATCTATATATATAAAAATGAATGGCCATTTCCCTATGTCATCTCATACGCGTGAACGGATGGAACAATTAGCCAATTCTTTTTTTTTTTATTGTATTTGTTATTATCAGGAGTAGGTTCTTATGAAAGAAAAAAAAAACAGAAAGTTCCGCGGAAATTAGAAAATTTAAGAAAACTGAATCACTATAATTATTATCTTTTAAAATATAACTTCATGGCGTTTGACTTACATAATATAACTTCATGAGAATTGTCAGTCATTTGACAGCGTGCAACCAATTCGAATTAAATATTCATAGTTAGGAAGACAGGCCAACGTCAACGGGTCAGCTACTTATAAATATTATTTGATACAGAGCGTCTTCTGTCTCCCTTAAGTTACGAATAAAAAATCTATTACGATTAATGCAATTAAATAAGTCCTATTCTATTAAATATTAAGTTTAACGTTGTGGACTATGTATTGATAATCATTTTGCGATGTTTATTTTCACTATATAAAAAGTACAACTTGGCTCCTTCAAATCGGCTCTAAGGGGGTCTCTCTATAACGCTATGTTGGCTGCAAATTGATGATTTATTTTTAAGTTTTATTTATGTATACACATTCCACATATCATAATTGAAACATGTGTTAATGGGTATTCGTATTTAAACTATGTTGTAATTTTAGTCCTGTCCATTATTATCACAGTAACTAGTAGATAACTGATATTATAAATAAATACATTTTTTTTTGTAAATATGTAAATATAAATACATAAAAATCACCCAGACCAAGAAAAACAGACATGTTCATTTACACAAATATCTATCTTGTGCGGGGATCGAACCCGCGAACTCAGAGTGAAAGTGCCATTGAACAAGACACATTATAAACTAATGACAAATACTAATAATAAATAACTGATTTTGTACGAATGAATAGAATACAAATATTGCCACATCTACAGGCAAAAAGTTGTCGAGTTTTGCAACGTAGTACCTATTTAATTTTGGGTACGCCGCAATTAGCTAAGTAATAGCACCTTTTTACAAGATTATTATGGGCACCTAAGGCAAACACGTCCGTCAAGGGTGCTAAGTTTGTCCATCAGCTCGTGGAGAAAATACACTTGTAAATCGTCACTATTCTGTGAACTGCCCAATAATTGGACGTTTGCCTTTTGAACGTAACTATTTGGAACACCAACATGATCATTATACTACAACGGTATTATCTTCCGCCGTAGGAACTGTCCTAATTAGGAATATCAACATTTTTAGAAGAAATATCTTTATTTATTCTAGAAATAAAGAACGTTCCGGGAGGTTAAATTCCCCAAACGGACAGGCTAAATAAAGAGATTATTAAATACTAGCTTTCAGAACCCCGCCATTACGTATGAACGTTTTATCAAACTTTCTTTTTTCTATTTTCTTCTGCCTATTATTTCTCTTAAATTTCCCCGCCTCCCTCAAATGCTCTCATTTTAACTCTGTTTTATGTTCTAATACATCTAACTTCATCAATTTTGGTTTAATCAGTGTGTTTTGGCTCTTTCACCTGAAGCAGCGGGAACCTTTCCCTTTGATTCTATCTACTGCAATGCTGTCCTAATTTCGAGTTTCTCGCAGTCCCTTTCTGTTCTTTCTACACATATAACAATGCTTCTCCACTTCAATTAAAGTTTTTTATTTATTTAACTAAATTGGCCGTGTGGTTTCCGGCAGATTAGAATAGAATCACTCCGTCTCTTCCCGTGGATGTCGTACAAGGCGACTAAGGGAAATACATTATAAAACATCGATCAGGCCTCCCCAACCCGTCTGGCCAGCGTGGGGAGTGTAGGCCAAATCGGAGACTAAAATGACCTGATGATGATTTATTTAACTAAAAAGCGAGACACACATAAACGCTACCGCAATACCATCTCCCTATACGCTACCGCTCATTCCATATCGCTATCCCTCGCTCCTCCATATCTTCTTTTCTACCTTATTGCCTAAATATATCTAACTTTATGACTTTTGTCATCTTCATCGCAAACTTATTCATTAGATATGACTGCACGTCTTACCACATTACAAGCAATATAAACCAGAAATATACCATACTAATTATTTCTGCCTTTCTGTCTTGAGCGGTTTAGGCTAGACATTATGATCAGGCGTGATACTGCACTAGAGTGAGGCTTCTTTAGTACGTTGCGCCGAGTCATCGCAGTATTAACACTCCGTCGTTATATATATTTTTAGCGGCATGTCATATTAAGCGCTGCGTCGTCGCACGCGACGTTACTATGGATCAACGGATGATAGACGTAGTGGAGGGTGATGCGCTGCGCTGTCGGAGCTCTGGTGCGACGACGGACAGTATTCAAGTTTTGTGCATAGTAGTTCGTGATCTGATGCGCTTAATTTAGTTTGCATTTCTTCCGCGAATTTGGTCACTCTTGGAGAACAATTTCTTTGAGTTCCTGCGAGTGACTGACGTCACCAGAAAGGAAAGAGTCGCTGCGTTGACAGCGGGCGAGGCGGCGGGAAGCGATATTTCATGTTGCGACCGAAAAGAACGTCTGATTGACAGTTCTTGTAGATGATATAAATGTAAAGACTAAAATGTAAGTACAATGTATCAGCAAAGCAAAATGTATCAGCAATGAATCAGAACAAACAAAGTAAAATGTAAGTATCTACGTACCCTACTTTACGTTCATATGTTTTAAACTTAAGTATGAAAATGTATTTAGTAACTCAGCAGTTGCAGGGAAGACTAAAATACAAACAAACAACGACGTGTGTGCGCCGGTCCAAACAAATCTAGTTATTATGGATGCACTGTACGTGTAAGGTGCACGTTAACAGTCAAACTTGAAGATCTTAAAGTTCTGAAATGTCGGGAACAGGAAATTTGAACCAAAGTCGAACACTACGACTTTGGTAGTTAATTTAAGGTAGGTATTTCAAAACAAGCACCTCTTGTATGTTAAATTCACGCAACAATTAATTAAGTAACTTTACAATTAATTTACAGTTTTACTGCAATAATATAATGTAATACGACAACTGATATTATACTTAAAACACATATGTATTTATCTAGTACCCCTAGTACAAACTTTGCTTAGTTTGGGACTAGGTGGCAGTGTGTAATTTGTCCAGGAATATTTATTTAATATTACACCCAAAGAAGAATAGAACGCAGTATGCTTACACCTAAAACTCACTGCCAAGGTACCTAACACGGAAATTAGAGAATGGACTAAAACTATGGATGCCCTAAAACGGGCAAAAAAGATGAAGTGGTATTGGGCTGGTTATGTGATGCGGCTGAAGGGCGACCGACGAATGAGGGAGTACACAGTGTGGCCGCGCCATCGATGGCGAACCAAATACGACTCGGAACACGACTCGGATCTGGGGCCCTATCGCCGGAGCTTAAGCCGATTACAATCGAATTTTTGCTTGCGAAGATAAAACTTCAAGTTAGACTGGGAGTAATTGAATTTAGCTTATCTGGTATAAACGCTAAAGCTCTACCATCTAAGCTGAAGACGTCTTTAACTTTAAGCTAAGACCTTATTTAGGACCTTTTTTTTCAGCTTAGGCAGCAGGGCCCCAGTATGAGTTTAACTTGCCACGGACAAACACATATGGAAAAGTAGGGAGGCCTTTGCCCAATAGTGGGATGGACTATAGCTAAGGTAATTTACAAAAGATAATGAAGTAATTATAATAATTCATACAATATTTAATAAAGTTGATATTGTTGATTGTTGGCAGTTGGTGGAACATTATTATCATAATGTTATAATAAAACCCTTGTACTGTTCCACGTAATTAATTACGTAGAACATGTGGAATTTATGGTGGAATTACGTGGAACAGTACTTGTACTGTATATATTGTAATGTTATAATAAAACACTTGTGTTTTATTATAACATTACAATTTTTTAATATCTAATTTTGACTAAGTAGATATATTTATACAGATTTCAAATGTTTATACATTTGATTTTTAGTGACAGCAGACTTGAATAAATAAATAAATATTTATTTATTAATCACGACTATCAGTTACAGTAGGATATGAAATGTTCTCCACTAAATTTTGGGATTCATTATGTGATGCAGGACATATTGCAATTTCAAATTTGCTATCCCGAGGGTGAGCGCACGTGCCGCATGTCAGTATTCAGTACTATCCAATTTACTGCAAAGGGCAGTATCTAGGTAGTTTGTTATATGTAATTTCGGACTCGTCACCAGCTCCTCGGATGACATTTCTATAACAGACCACGACAGTATCTAGCGATATGATCCTCTGCATATCTACCGCCAAACCGTAGAGTGTAAGTGGTTCCTCAACATCTTTAAACCAAAGCCAACTAACTTCACCTGTACATGGTGCACTGACAACGATCTCTGGCGAAAAGAGAGGTCCCTACATTGCGTACTTTGTAAGCTGCCCGACTGGGGAAGTACCTCCACCTAACTGAATACCACAGTCAAATAACAAATCCCTTGAGAGTTGTAGTGTTCCTGCGAGTGAGTGAGGTCACCAGGAAGGAAGGAGTCGTTGCGTTGGCAGCGGGAGCTAGCGGCGCTCGAACGATATTTCATGTTGCGAATGTTTATATGGCTACGGTAACCGCTTCAAATCAGGCGCTTCAAATCACCTGTCTTCCATCAGTTCACGCGTGATGCGATGACATAGGGAAATAAACATTCATTGTTATATACATACGAGTATATAGATGAGCAACCTACTAGGATCAATCACGTTAATATTTTGCAATTCGACTATAACTAAGTCCGTAGGTACTGTATGAGAACGAGTCGATGTGCTCTCCATTGTTGATACAATATACAGCACTACGAGTTAACCAGTATAAGTAATAGTACATATTTACAGCATGAATATTCCTTGCCGCTCTCTTGACACAGATGCGTTCACGCTTTACACAAACGCCATAAATTCGTTTAATAAAGTAATGAACATATTTTTTACCCTGTAATTCTCCTAGAAAATACAATGAAGTTAAATGGTAGAGAGTACAATATAATACAAGAGAGTATGAATAGGGTTTAGCAGTGAACACATAATGGCTCACGTGAGCAAGTTAGAAAATTTTCCTCAAGGGAAAAAAGTATTAAGTTCTTATTAACAAGAACCTAGCCTTGGTAGAAAATTAATAGCGTTTCCAGACGTTTAAACCAACGTCCTACTTTTTTAAATTAAACGTGTAAAAAATTATCTCCCGCGTGAGACAGCACTTGACGCTCTTTTGAGCGATGAACGCCAAAAATTATGATTTCATCAATTGAAATTAATGAACGAAATCCTAGAATCGAAATCTTTAAAAAAAAAAATTACTTGAAAGTTTTATATTTGTTACATTTTTATAGCACTGAAACATTTTTGATCGTTTGATTATGTACGTTTACACTCATGCAAAAAACACTCATTCAAAAAAAAATAATGAATATTATTATTACAGTTCCACTTTTTTTATTTTCAAAAGTTCAAATTTCGGTAAAATAAATCTGCTAACGCAGATACCTAATGAGTAGCATACTCGTGCCTACTCGTATTTATCGTTGTAGCTGTCAACATCCGATTTGTCATTATTAAAACAAACCAAGTCAAAAATTACCAATTCTGCTTTGCAATTTTGCTTGCTTGCAATTTTATTAAAATTTTAATTTAAGTAAATCAAGTATATAGTACTTTTCTTTATTTCGCATAAAACATTATTTAGTTACTATTTTAACTATAATTAAATTATAACAATAAGTAAATTTCAGAAAAGGTATACTTCATTTTTATTCAAATACTAATATTAATCATTTTAATACTAATATTGTATGTCTTAATAAAAAGAACTTACATAATAATAAAATGTGCACGTGCATAGAATATACTATGGCAAAAATCATGAATCTGATTGCTTAAATTCAGGGAGAAAAATCGGAGAATATGCTTGTGTAGAGAAAGATCAAAAGCCCCATTTAACGTGTCTGCCGAAGCACACATCAAGAGGAGGACCCGCACTCACAAGCTTTTATAAAAGCTTACTAGGAGAGTCCCAGAAATTTGTATAAATATTAGTAGTAAGGCTTTGAAATATTTTTTAAATCGAGACTTAAATGACAAACAACGAGACAACGATGCCATCAAACTTGTCAATTATACAATACTATAAAAATATTCACAGAACAATAATATAATTATTCTTGTAATTAGTTCTCTTTGAAGTTTATGCTATAATAAGATAGGGGTGCTTTGCTTTTCCTAAATAAATAAAATGTATTTCAATTGACAACGTCGTCGGTAGAGCTTTGTAATGATAACAAGAAACATTGATTTTTCACTCTGATCTTGATGGTTTCGGTAACATTGAAATACGAAACGAGGATAAATGTAACTACATAACTTTAATGATAAGCTTTGTCGGCAACCCTTATACTAAGTTCCTATAGCTCTTTATATACAAACCTTGTTTCACACATACCACAACCACATCATATCGTAGCGACAAAATGTGGCCGAGAAGTAATTACATGCAGGGACTGATTACGTTAGCACAAAAATAGCGATTCTCGTTCAATCTCACCTAGTCGGGGAGGTAGATTTTCCATTTTTTAAATATTTATGTTATTTCTAGGTATCGATAATTAATTGGATTATTTCAGTACGGAGGTTACATGTGAATAGTGTCGCTATTCTTGCAGTTACGGTGTGATATCTATGAAATGTCGATGTGGTCACATTGTCGCTCCAGATTTCCTATAGGAAGCTTTGTCTGAACGAACTTATGGACTTGCAAAACGAATATTTTTCTAATAATTGTTACAACATAGGAAATATTGTGGCGAAGTCTCATGTCGTTGCGTCGACACAACACTGTGTTTGAAAGGTGGCCGACCGCTAACTACACGGTGTTGCCGGTGGTTGGTTGCGATGTGGTCGGTATCGTTCACGTGGTTGAATTTGGCGACAAAATGTGGTCTGTGTGAATTTAAACTATTCGTTTTCATACAAATTTGCCTGCCCACGTGTTGCTATGGCATGATTGTAGCTGTGTTACGTATGAGAGAAGCCTAAGTGATACCTGTACGACCCAAATGTATTCTCCATTAGTGAAACTAATTCTATCGTTAATGTAACTAATTGAAAATCAGTGCATACAAGGTTACACGTAGAGACCGGTCAATAATGGGAACTTCAACATTAGGTACAATCAATATTTCTTCCCATGGTAATTCCCATTTCAACCGTATTTTGAACTACAATAAATTCACATTATGAACAGCAATGTACCTTGAAACTGCAATGACTTCAATTTACATTATGAACTGCAATGTACCTTGGAACTGCAATGACTTCAATGTGCATTATGATAAGAATTGCATTGTCTTTTCATTGTCATTTTGGTATATACCGTTGTTATATTAACCCTATGTTATATTATGTTAACCCTAACTATATAGACTGAGATCCAGTTACGAAAATATGTGTTGTATACCGCGATTGGCCTCACTTTGGAAACCTCTAAATTGTAGTAACACCAGCCATTATAGCGATTTTTTTTTATACTCCCAAAGTGGAAGCAGACACCGCACTATGTACGCCTATAAAACCAGGTAAATTTAAACATTTGACCAAAAGTAAAACCTTACCTGTTTCTGTTGCAAGAAGCAATGCATGGCTTGAGTGACGTCAGCAGCATGAATAGAGTTGTGGTACGGATTGGTACTATGGTACCCTTCTTCGATCAGGCTAAAGAGCTTCCATGCCTTAGCCGCGTCCAGATTGAAGTATGACATCAGCCCGTAGATGTGGAATAGATGAACGCAGAGAACGGGTAAGCAGCGACCTGCCACAGAAGAATTAAGCTTTAAGCTTTGTACTTATGCCAGATATTTCAAATCTATTTATATTTCAAAGAGTAATCAAAAGAGGACATTAAGTTGCCATAAAGTTCCGCGAAGTCAAAGCATAACAATTTTCAGGAAACTTGGAAATTGTTAATTAAAGGCAATTATTATGTTAATTATGTAACTACTCAATTAAAAAGTAGATACCTATTAAAGACGCGACAATATATGAGATGGTGAACTGTAATATATTATATATATTTATTTTCCTTTTCTTTGTATACAGTTACATAATAAATAATATACTAGAATTACATCTAGCCAGATTAGTTTTTCAATTTTAGCTTCTGTGTCTGAACTAGGATAGAAGCCTGTATCTCTGACATCAGTCACTTCCTACAAACAATAATATTAATGCAGAAATAATACTTGTATTAATTAACCACCAACCAACTCTAGCTAGCAAAGTCCGTTAATCACATTAATTTCAATTTTCACTTCTCAATGTAACTATTATTTTATGATATGCATTAGTGCATAAACTTTTACTGCTAGTTAGATGTGCCGACCGTGTTCTATTCTGGTCTTCAAATATTAGAGTATGAGTTATTTGCACGGGGATTAATTAATTAAACCTTTATGAAGCTAGCTAATATTAATGGTCTTTAAAACCTAGGTACTACTTAGAGGGGCAATTCTCGTTATCGAAATTAATTCAAAATTCAGTTTAGAGCCACTGTTCATCTTACAAATGTCACATTGGGTATTCTCAAGTCATAATAACAAACTTCAAAGTTTTATTCGAGTGTGATTATATCATACATATATATGCATGCTGACAGAGTCAGCAAGCTGAAGTGGCGATTGTGCTGGCCACATCTTCCGAGTCAGCGATGGCAGATGGGAGAGGAAAGTCCTAGAGTGGAGGACGTATAGGGCGACGAAGCGCATGGCGCTCCTCTCTAGATGGATAGACGACCTTAAAAAGCGGCTTCCACTTTAATTAAACATTAGTTATATGAGAATACCAAATGTGACATTTGTGAGATTGATACTAAATCCCTGCTGAATTTTGACTATATTTTAATTACGGGAGTAATTGCAGCACAGCTTTCTCTTTGGGTGGTTGGTTAAAAAGTCTTTGTTGCCAATTTGCACCGTCCATATTGCCTAGGGAGTAAGCGACAAGTCATAGCAAAGGACTGAGTTCATCGGTAAGTCATGCGAGTAGCTTGGCGAAGTTCTGCGTACTTGGCTAACTTCACGGAGACTACGTCGAGGAACTTTGACCGAGTAGTGAGCATTGAGAAGTGTGTAGTGGTCTCTATAGATTTCCCGGGCATAGTTATCTCCATCGTTCCTTGTTGTATTTTTAACGCGTGTAGCGGTCCGATTGAAATGAAATGAGATACGATGCGGTGAGACGAGACGAGATGAGATGTACTGTGTTTAGTGTAGTTCACTTAATTATAATACGGCATTTTGTGGCGACCGCGATATTGGTATAAAAATGTCGGTATTTACATAATCGCTAATTGTCACGAGAAATAAACAACGGTGCCAAATTGCACCTCAATCGGATAACGGGAAGTAAGTCAAATTTGACTTGCAGGGTTTGATTACGGATAGCGCCGGTGAAACTAAACAAAAGCGTGTAATCATCATCATCATTATCGGCATGTGTCTACCCACTGCTGGATATAAGCTTTTCTCAATGCTTTTCACCATACGCGATACTCCCGGCTTCCGCATCCAACCGCTACCAGCTACTTTTTTGAGGTCGTCGGTCTACCTATAGAAGTGACGCCCTACGCTTTGTCGCCCCATACGTGGCTTCCACTCTAGGAGTTTCCTCCCCCATCTAGCATTGCTGACTGGGCAGATTTGGCCAAACCACTGACACCTCAACTTGCTGACTCTGAGAGCTATGTCGACCACTTTGGTTCTCCGTCGAATTTCTTCGTACCGGATTCGATCCCTTAGAGAAACTCCAAGCATTGCTATCTAATGACACTCCATTTTTTTGGAGTTTGGTTTTTGGTCAGGACCACCATGACCTTCCCCCTGGATCCGCCCTTGGCAGAATGGCAGAATAATATGGAACATATTGACTAAATTGACAACTGTACAAAAACCTTATTCTGGAAAATAAATATTTATTCATTCCAATTTAAGTTCTATCACAAAAAATATTTTTAAAGCCTATAATAGGTTTATAATGAAATATAACTGGGGACGAGCGACTAAGTGTCGGTCGGACGTGGAGCGGAAACTTTGTTACCGCCGCCTGTCCGTTACTTGTGGAACTTGCGGTGCTCTCCCAAACAGACCCATGAAAACAAATTGAATTAACCTACTTTATACATAGCGATAGTTTTAACTTTAAAATAAACTGTTTCAACTATTCCGGAAATAAATTAATCTATATTAGACAATAAGTATTTGGAGAACGGTAGTGAGATATTATGACTAATATTATCGTGGTCGTCGTTAACCCTTTTATATCCCACTGCTGGAATACGGGTCTCCCCTTAATAGAAGGGGTTTAAAGCAATAAATAAAAAAAAATATTATACTTATACAAAACTAGCGGCCCGACCACGCTTCGCTGTGGCTCAATCTTTTCGTTCCCATCCATTTCCTTAGAGATGGCGCTGTATGTGAAAAAAGATTTTCCCGCTTTTCTTTTGAATTTTTTCCAGAATTTTCTTTGCTATAAACCTCACGGAGCCCGAGACCTTTCCAACGAATGCAAAACCGTGGAAATCGGTTCGTGCGTTCTGGATTTATAGCGTCAGGAAGGAAAACCCGACTTATTTTTATATAGTAGAAGATGGCAGAATAAATAACTTCAGTACATTTCATTGCTTTTTAAGTTATATGACATAATATTATGAATGCTTAAGTGTACCATTGTCTAACATAAATATTTTTTATCACACAAACTTTCAGCATCAATTTTTTACCGACAACTTATATCGTCTTCGTCAACTGTTCATCCTACTGCTGGGATACGGGACTCCCCTCAGTCGAACGGGTTTAGAACGTACTCCGCCATGCAGCTCAACTGCTGATTGGTGGAGGCCAGTGTTTTCAAGCCGCCCAAAGGCCAAAATAGTACGAGTAAAGGCATTTCGCTTTCTAAATTTAGTTTAGATATATACTGACTGCGACACGGAGACGCCACACAAACTGTTCAACATTCGTCTCAGAGGGGAGGTGAGGTCGATACTAGAGAGCGGCGGGGAATGGCCATACTGCTATTACTTATACTGTGCTAATAAATAATAATAATAATTAAATATTTTTGGACAATTTACAAAGCGCCATCTAGTCCCAATTTAAGCACAAAGCTTGTGTTATGGGTACTAGACAACTGATAAATTTACTTAAATACTTTTTTTTTTGTAAATACGTAGTTATAATACATAGAAAACACCCAGACCAAGACAAACAGACATATTCATGCACACAATTGTTTGTCTTGTGCGGGAATCGAACCCGCGACTTCGGAGTCAAAGCGGCTATTGCTAACCATTCGACCACCGAGCTCGTCAAATACTTACGAATATAAGGGTCTTAACAAAAATAGTACGGGAAAAGGCATTTCGCTTTCTAAATTTAGTTTAGATATATATAGATATTTCATCTCGTACGTTTGCACGTTTACTGTTAGTACACGGACGGACGCGCTTCCAGTAAATTGTGTACAGAGCAGAGTGTTGTGTAGTGTTACATACGTTTCCTACAAAAATGAATCGAGTTCACTTGAATATCATAAATATATTATCAAGATACGTAACACCCGGGACATTCCTTAAATGGATATTCACTTCTCAGATTTTATTCTTCTTTACTTAGAATTCTTACCGTTATATTTGGACTATTTCTAGAGCATCATTCGTTCCAGTAAATAAGTGGAATATGCTTGCGTTGTGTGAGCCATTTTATAGCAGTATGTAAGTTGTTACACAACCATAGGCTGCGGTACCTGATTTGCATCAGGTGAACTGTATGCTTGTTTCCACCTTAGTGATAAAAAAGAAGTTAAAGAATGTCAACCATAACCGCCATCGGCATCAACCCATAATCGTCCCACTGTTGGGAAACGGGCTCTCCCCTCAACCTAACGTGTTTAGAGCGTACTCCTCCATGCTGCTCAACTGCTGATTGGCGGACGCCAGTGTTTTCAAGCCGCCCAAAGGCCAATGACTTGGCTTAACGACTGTCATCTAATGACAACAACAGGGACAGACTGCTTAACGTGCCCTCCGAAGCCCTGAGGAACTCAAGATAAAGAAACCCATCCACAGATAGGCTACGGCCGACGTTGCTTAACTTGTGTGATCGATTAGATTGGATAGCTCAACGACACCATTGAGCTCCTCATGTCAATAATATTCTGCATTTAATAGGTTTGAAAAATCTGAACACAGCATTGGGTAAAGGGCGTGAAGATATTTCTGCAGCGTCGCCAACGCACAGTATTTTTTTTATATGAGAGGGGGGCAAGCGAGCATGTGGGTCACCTGATGGAAAGCTACACCAAGGGGTCACCGATCCGTTGCCAGCCTTTTAAAAACAAATACTGACTCTGTTCTTCTTTAAGAACAGAGTCAATATTTCCTTTATTCCCAAGTCGTATTTATACTACTGAGGGATGTTGATTCCACAACTTCTCAGTTCGTGGTAGACAATGTCGAACCCTTCTAGTGCGATTAAATATATATTAGTATTATTTTGTATGCCAAGCCACGTCAAACGATTATCGATTTAGATAATTTCTGTCCATATTTTTTTTTACATTTTGTATTTAGTGCTGGTGACCTACGGTAACCACAAGGCATTCATAATAATGTAAAGGTCTTCTTTTTTATATAAAAAAAAAATTGTTTTTATATAATTAGTAACGTCATTTGGTGCTTAAAACAGAAGTTAGCCGGAAAGTTTTAAAAATTGGTGATTTTAAAACGTTTGATTACGTCACGTTCTTCCCAAATTTCTACTTTGTCACCTCGTATCTTTCCCGCTCGCGCCGCCAATTTTGAAAAATAAGGCATAAAAACAGTTATTTATTTTAAAATATCTCTTTTCCGATGAAAGTAGATATAATAGTAACAACTAAACTATTGCTTATGTGTTACCCGACGTAGTAAAAAAAAAAAACTAGAGAAAAATTCCTATAATTTCTGTAAATATTCTACGGGACTTTTGATTTTTGATTAAAAAACTAATTTCCACACCACCATAAAGTAGAGCAAATGGCGTGTATTTCTTCGTGGTATCCTCAGCAGGCCTTATTTACGTGCAATGCACTATTACAAAAATTAGGGCATTCTGCTTTACTTGGTTATTCTTGATCGATCAGGTGTTGCGAGTTCAACGTCTTCAGTATCGATCGAAACGTCATAGATAAAAATTTCTTCCACATCATTTGTATAAAAGGCAACCGTTATTGACTGATCTATCAACGCACAGCTCAATCGTGTTGAAATTTAGCATACTGGTAACTATAATGACATAGGTATTCGCTAAGAAAGAATTTTTTTAATAATTCCACGGGATATCGGGATACGCATGTAGAAAGTCGCGGGCGCAAGGTAATAACAAAATTGATACAGTGATGATGGTGATGGAAATTTAGCATACTGGTAACTATAATGACATAGGTATTCGCTAAGAAAGAATTTTTTTAATAATTCCACGGGATATCGGGATACGCATGTAGAAAGTCGCGGGCGCAAGGTAATAACAAAATTGATACAGTGATGATGGTGATGGTGTACGCGTCGAAATTAATAAAATCACCAATTTCATAACTCCCGAATAACTCACCATGTAAAAGTACCAAATGAATGAACTATGTAGGACACGCATAAAGCCAGAATGTATGAATAAATAAAAAAAGAAATATACGATCATTCGCCGTTTCAAATAAAATTTCATTTCTATCCGTGCAGCTTTTGTCTGTTATCGGAATTGAGGCTTGATATCGGTAAACCAAATACAATGCGTCCGCTGTAACGCCGGCAATACGAGGAAATCAAATTAAAACTAAAAAACTACAGTATGAATTCACTACACACAAAAATGTAGCAAAATTTTTGCCAACTCATATTAAGCGTCATAAAATTGAATCCGCAAGGGGAAAATATACAAGCTAGCTTTATACGCAGACTTAAAACAGCCTAGATATGTACAAAGTATTAGGTTGGGGAAAAAGTCTTTTCGTATTTTATATGAAAATTCAAAACATTTTTTACTAAAGTTTATTTACATTTAGCTAAAGTATGTAGGTGCCATTTTATTCGATAACTTTTTGCCATCTTGTAGGTAGAGACATTGTAACGGTACAGACCGTCTTGCACGTGGGTACGCTACCTTTAAGTGATCTTGGTTCACAAAAGATAAATTATGATTTTAATCTGTGGTATGAATCTATGGTTTTGTTCGGGTGGTTTTGAAATAAAAAACTTAAATATTAGTTTAATAAATGTAAATCAAACAGAAAATAATTCAATTGGTTTGATTTTATCTTTTATAATTTGATTCATGAATTAAATATATATTTTTATAATAATTTATAAATTAATATGAGAAAAAGTAATTGTCAATTATGATACTTCGAATGATTTTAATGGAGTTACTGGGGCAGTTCAACCCAAATATGCTAAAATAATCTAATTAGATTATAAAACGAATTATTAATTCAATTAACCCATATTTTGGGACATTTTGATAAAACTCCTACTGACGTTAAATACGGAAGTACATTTTGATTGGCTGACGGGGTTTGGCGCAAAGAGCGTATGAAGGGGTGGGAGGACGCGAGCCTTGAAGGCTGAGATGATGAGCGAGGGAAGGGACTTTTGGCTGAGACACGCTGGGGAGAGGTGGAGGCTTGGAGCTGAGAATCGTCAATAATAGTTTAAGTGTAAGGTAGATACCAGAGCACTTATGAAGAAGGACTGGCAGAGCTGTCAAGGAAGCTTGATGAGCCCGTTCCAATTTGGCTTCACTGTTATAATTCTTTACTGCACAATTATATTTTCTATTTATTCAAATGTGAAAGCTTTGGTGATAACCCTGGCTGTCGCTGTTCGTCTTGACCTATTAAATACCTACATATTACGGCATGGGAATCCGCCGAAACATATTATTTTTATGGGTAATAATAACCCACCATATTGTACAATTCATAGCATACGGCAGTTTCAATGGCTACCCTCAATAAGTTGACCTCAGTGTGATTCAATAGAGCCTCTGATCGTCAACTGTGTTATAATAACGACACGTGGCTTGGAGACTTGCTAAGCTTGATTGTACACATCATCTACATACAACATTACTGGCCCTGACTGTTCAGTGGCACCAGAGGAATCACCATGCATTTACTAAGGCGTTTTGCCTATCATCGTTGGATAACCATTACTATTTTAATACTTAAGGGAATTAACCCTTCAAATACTAGCCAATTTAGGCTTTACTAAGGCATTTTGCCTATCATCGTTGGATAACCATTACTATTTTAATATCTAAGGGAATTAACCCTTCAAATACTAGCCAATTTAGGCTCTACTGACTTGGGTATTAACCCACATCACTTTGGTGATAAAATCACCATAATACAGCGAAGCAGTTTCAACAATTCGCGTTTGCATTGATATATTACCTCCAATTGCATATAATGCAACTGGCAGTTGTAAAGTAAGAAAGTAGCTTCACCCTGTGGAATCATGGCTGGGTACCTGGATGGAACCCGAGTTCCGAAGGGGAGGGTGTAGGGCTGACTGGGTCAGAGGCCTATATTAAGATGCCGATGATCCTCATCAGACAGAACGGCGGAGCCACCACAGTTTGCAAAATAATGTAAAAGGTACGGGCCTTAACTGCGTTTCCTTAAGCCACTGCGAAGCTGTATTAGTGATTTCAATTAGGTTGTGTTTGTAGGTACTGATTTGCTAATAGAAAGGTAAGAATTCTTATGTAAAAGTGTCATGCAATGAACCATAATTCACTCACAAAGTCCTGGGTTTACTAACGGTCACAACAACAATATATGGGTCCACTCTAGATGATCACACTGCCAAATACACGGTCCAAATTATTAATATCACATCCGGTTAACAGAAGAAAGGGGTATACCTCGTCATGTGGTATATTTTACAGGTGTATACTCTTGTAGGGTTGGGGTGTAACAGCTTATAAGCGCATATAAGCTGACAAGTCGGTAGCAGGCCGATGAGACGTTCAGGATAGAGCCTACATCGTCGATTTCGAGGGGGGGTCGTTACAATTTGATGCCATATGACCAGGATGTAAAGATCTATATCAAGTGACTAAAAGTCACAATTTGTTGCTCGTGAAAATGGATGAGAGAAGCGGTTCAGTTGTATGACACATTATTAAAGTTCGGTTAACACCAATACAGATACTTACATTGACGTTGGCTGAAAGTATTACATACAGTAACTAATAAAGAAAATTCAGACTTATTTTATAACATTTTATTAGTATAATGAGGGTATGACAAGCGTTCTCTTGAGAAAAAAACAGTTAGCGCAGTACTATTACATTCATTAGTGCAAAATCATTAGTATAGGCAGGTAAAATAATAAAAATATTCTAGTTCAAGTTCACACTCCGGAAATGCTCTAGGTGTTGTCAAATCAATCAAGAAAAATCTGTATCTATAATGCTGAAAACACTAATACTCTATTTGCTATGTTGAGTTAAATAAATGTATGTATGTTCTATTAAACATAATATATACATCTAATACTATATATAATATTTATGGGTTTAAATTATAGAGATGGGGGGTTGGTATTGAAATTAAAATGTTATAGAGACAGGGGGTTGGCATTGAAATTAAAATTAACCTACTTATGAAAGAAGTTCTCTTAGAAATCTGAGCGATTTACTTGACATACATAATATTAGGCCGTTAATTGAATAAAATGTACTAGACAGAAGCAGTAGGAAATAGTTATAAATAAATACTTGAGTTTCAAATCGAGCAATGATTTTACAGGTATTTCTGAGGTATTTGTCGATACAAAGAAAAGAAAAAGAATTCATAATAGTAAAACTTTATTTTAAAACATGCTGAGTGATTATTATCACATAATATATATATAATGTAATTAATTTACACAGTAGAATATACATTTAAAAGTAGAAATCATAAAATATTAATAAATCTGAACATTTTAGTTAACTGCGCAGGCATTTAAACTCATAAAATACAGTGCCTGCTATATTCCTACCAACCATAGTAGATAATCATTATTATTATAGTCATGTATTTATTACTCATACTAGTTCCAAATTAGTTCTTGCATCTACAGAATTATCATGCGACAAAACAACTTATTACTTACTTCAAATTATATGTTCGGGTAAAACTGTATGATTCTTTACTGTTGTAATTAACTAGATTCTATTGTATTACTACACATATGACGCTAACCAATCTGTCTTTTATTATATAAATTGGGGGTTGAGTTCAGAATTAGTTTTTACTTCAACAGAAATATCTTTGTCGAATCATTAGAAGTAAACATGAATCACTATCAGTTCCTTTTTATTGAATTGAATATTAAAGAAACGGTGGAATGAAACTAGTAATCAACATAAAAATATATAGTTAAGCATTTTACTTCTAACCAAATAAGAAAAAACAAAATGTAACAAAAATATTTACCTATTCACTTAACCATACTCCACAAAATAATATAATTAAATAGATATTGTCACTATTTAAAAAAATAAATAAATAAGTAAACACTAGAGATATTTATTCACTTCACAATTTGCTTATACACATATCACAAAACACTTATATTTATTTAAATTCTTATAAATCTTGTCGAAAGTATGAATTTCAATCCAAAATATACTCAGTTCTCATGTAAATGTCTGGTTTCAGAACATAATAGTATATGTGATGTCTTGTGGTGGACTTCAATTCACAACCGCTTTGAAATCACAGAAAGCAAGTCCCCGGGTGGTTAAATCTTGCTTCTTTAGTTATGTATACTTGGTCAGATTAACTGTTGCATAATATTATAATATATCTTTATTTTTCTCTCTCTCACAAAGGATAGTATTGTATGCAGTACACATAATTCTTGATAGAAATACACCTTTGCGACTGGCATTTGTACTTTACTACGGTTTGCCAACTTTTCATTTTGCTAACTTAATACTGTGTAGACATTTGTGGAATGACTTTATATTATATAATACTCATAACCACTCCACATTTCCATACAAGGAATGTTATACTACCACAACAAGATTAGTTATATATCTTGATAGGTAGATTTTGACCATTCATTCATTTTATTAATTTTATTGCACCGTAATTCCAATATAAGTTTATACGTATCACGAAGTCAATATTATATATCATAGTTGAGTCTTTAGTATTCAGTAGGTACCCTATTCACCTATTATTATATCTGTTTACAAATATTTTAGGTTACTTTCAGTCATTCAATGATGTGTTTACATTTTACAATATTCTTGTACTTGAATAGCTGTATAGTTTCAGAACATGCTTAGTTCTTGTAATGCAGAATCTTCCAAATATAAAATCAACTTTTAAACCTGTAACAAGAAACATTTGAATTGCACATAAGTTTAACAGTATGTTATTTTATATGAAACAAAACATTAACATAACTTTAAGTAGATACGTACCTTATTATAGATACAACTCTTTATTTTACAAAATGTTTACTTCATTTCCAGATTGCTTTTATATCATAAATTACTCAAAAGTTAATTAATAGATTATCAAAATAGTTTTGGCTTGAAAAATATTTGAGTTGAGAGGGAAAAATAGGGACGTGACAAAGTAATCGTTTATAGAAACAATCGATTTTAAAAATACATAAAATCGATTTTGCCTGATACGTAAAATAGGTTGATGTACTAGAGCCCGGAGCGCGAATTGATATTTGCTATTCAATCGATTAATATTACATTAACGATACCTGTGCATCTACAATAGTTTGTGAAGCTTTTATTTTTGAATTCGTTATCTGCGGATTCCTAGCTTTTATTTCGATAGTTTAAATTTATCTGTTACTTTAGATAGCAATGTAGCCCTGGTTTTCCCAACAATAACTAGAACTTATTTAGGTTGTTGACTAATAATAAACTTAAATGAGTATCGATTATTTAAAAATTTGTTTATCTGTTGTTTATTTTTAATTAATAAATCTATGATTAGTATAATATTTATGACATTTAGTTTGAAATTTATTGGAAATTAGAAAAAAAAGGGGTCGATTAATTATTTTTCAAACAATTATCAATTAGTTGATTTTTCATCTTAAAAAGAATATAATCGATATAAAAAACTATTTTTGTGTAGATTATAGGAAAACATTTGTTTTTATTACCACAGACAAAAAAAAAATGTTCAAATAGATTTTCGATGTTTCTAGTTGCAATATTTGGGGGTTGCCATAATTGTTATTAATATTAACTTTAATGATATTTTAGCCTATCGAGATAAAGAATCAAATTATTTTACATATATGATGTATGTAGTCAAAAGTATCTGCACAATAATATAGATGAAAACGGATTTTATTGAAATTAAATTTTCTCGTTTTACCATAGGCTACTGTGTAAAGATGGGTTCTTTGATGTCGAAAGACGGAAATGTATGTGGTTTTATTTATTTTGAATTATCACATTTAGGAATTATAATGTTGCTATTTAAAAAAAGATAATAATAAAAAAAAAATATGGAACAACTCGACAGCAGCGCGTTAGATTCAAAGAAAGAGATTAATTTTATTTAGTGAAAATAAAAACAATTAATACGAGATCAACTCTATAGCGATTATAAATATTCAAAGAAAAATAATAATTTGAGACCACCAGTTATAAAAAACGAATAAATATTTCTCATTCAATTTAAATTTGTTCACGACCTGTAACTAGTACATATCAATTTTATTGAAAATTTATAATAAATTTCGACTGAAGAGTGATTGCCAACGAGGAAAAGAATGAAAAACTATTTGCTTTGTTTACATCGAGTGGTGACAGCAGTAAAAGTAGCGGCAATTATGTGACTAAATTACCCAAATATTTTATTGTTTATTGTGCTAAAGAGCTAATAATGTCGACACTTAAAATAAATTGTGGTTGGAGTGTCATCCAATTTTATTATAATTGGTAAAAAAGTGGATATCATCAAACGTTTACTAAAGCATTCAACATAAGTTTCTAACCTCAAACAATAATAAATGGCAAAACATTGTATTAGCACGGCATTTACGGGGTGTAGAAGAACTAAGAAGTAACAGCCAGAGTTACTTAATATGAGCCAAGATAATTCGTCAAACATTTGTGATATTAACACCCAACAAAATAAGTTTAAACGGAAGTACTTTCTGTGGTTCAGTTTGCTACTTAGATAAAGCGCTCTAATTACTTTAATGGTTTTGTATATGTGTGTGTGATAAGAGTGGTAAGTGCAAGCATGGTGCTGCTTTACTATCATATATTAATACCAAATTAAACTTGTCAAACACGAGCAATGAACAACAATGTTTTATTTATTCCGTTGATTTGCAAATTTCAACACAACAACAATCATAACCCATTTATAAAGAAAATTAACTATTCAGTAAAATACTAAAACCGTTTTGTTGTCAGTCTTTTCCGAGTTTAGTACATATTTTGCCACGGCATGTACTGAAATTGTTAGATTGCCCTTCACCATGAAGGTTAGTCTTTAACCACGTCTTTATAATATAAATAAAGTTACTTCTGTTAAAAATTGCAAATGTATTTTGTATCGATTATAAACGAGGCTGTATGACTAACAACTGGGTATTTTAATTAAATAAACATTGACAAAAGATTATTTATTGGAACAATATATCATAGGTTGCAATGAGTGCTTACCATCGGGAGGGTCATGAGCCTGTTTGGCACCTTAGTTATAGAAAATGGATAAAAGGGTATTACTGATTATGTGATAGTTACTTGAAACAGATTAAGGAAATTAATATTAGCAGTGTCTGTGGGTTAGTTTAAGACGAGTAGTTAAGGTTAATTCAACTATAACTGCGACTAATGTACATACTTCTAACAAAACTTAAAGATGAAAGACAGGACACAGTTAATCAAAATTAGTTTGTTCAAATTCATAGGAAAATAGTTTCAATTTTAAATCTTTGATCCGGCTTGATCCATTGGTTGTGTGATTCTAAACCATGCTATGGTTTTCATTTTTGATTTGGATGAAATAAAATAATATTCTGGCAAGGTATACTAGACCTACAGTGGCAAAAGTGTGGTATGTAGGTATATGCTTGACTATAAATGGTTTGCCTAGACTATTAGTTTTGGAATTTTAGTTTAAATCTGTTAATAGCTTGCATATGGGCAACAGTTTCCTACTCTGGGGGTTGATTGCTTTTTGTGAGTGAGTAAAGTCACACTAACAATATGCTGCGGGAACTGCTTCACATTGGGTAGGCCGTATGCTTAACTGTTACTGATGTAGGATAAAAGATGTTTTTAAAAATTTGGGTTCCTCAGTACAATTCATGAAAACCGATTTTAATTAATTTCAAGCATTTTAAGATGTTCCTATGTTTAGAAAATTTAAGTGGCTTATGGCATTCCTAGGCTTAGTTATACAGTTTGTACAGAGAGTTTAATCCCTGGTGGTTCGTGTTGGCAGCTGTGCCGGGACATCATTTTCCCAAATGGTCAATTTAGCTCGGCAACTTTCCAACTTTATTGTTCAGTTCCAGACAATTGAGAAACTGTAGGTTGGCAGCGGGGGTAGCAACTCGTGAACGGTACATTTCATAACTGCAAGCGTCTATAGACAAATGATAATTACCGCACCTGGACCTTGGACCATAATATTAAATTTTATAGACAATTATGAAGTCTATTACTGTCATTATAATACCCTATGCCAAATTTATCTGCATATGGTGCACCCTGTCAGTTGACGAACAAGGCTTTGACGGACGATAGGTATGGCAGAAGGATAGATCAACAGGGAAAGTATTTCCACCTGTCATAAGATTGCTGTGGATTCCCTGGAGGGTTGTTGTGTTCATACGAGTGTGTGAGGATTTCCTGGAAGATTGTTGTGTTCATGCGAATGAGTGAGGAATCCCTGGAGGATTGTTGGGATCATGCGAGTGAGTGATGTGACCAGAGGTTGAGGAATTGCAGCGTCGGCAGTGCGGGCAACTAAGCGCGAGTAACACAATATGTGTGCGTTGTTAGCATTAATAGGCTACTGTAACCATTTTGCAAAAAACAAGCATACAGCCCGCCTGATACCGACAGGCGTTGTCCCATAAAGACAGCTTTGGGAAATTGTAGATTTGGGAGATTGTCGTTTTGGGATGTTGGCATTTTGAGACAGTCACCTTTTTAATACTGTTGGTGTTTAATAGGCTACTGTAACCGATTTGTATAAAGCAAGCATACAGCCCGCCTGATACCGACAGGTGTTGTCCCATAAAGACAAGACAGCTTTGGGAAATTGTTGTTTTGGGATGTTGGCGTTTTGAGACAGTTACCTTTTTAATACTGTTGGTGTTTAATAGGCTACTGTAACCGATTTGTATAAAGCAGGCATACAGCCCGCCTGATACCGACAGGTGTTGTCCCATAAAGACAAGACAGCTTTGGGAAATTGTGGATTTGGAAGATTGTCGTTTTGGGATGTTGGCGTTTTGAGACAGTTACCTTTTTAATACTGTTGGTGTTTAATAGGCTACTGTAACTGATTTGTATAAAGCAAGCATACAGCCCGCCTGATACCGACAGGCGTTGTCCCATAAAGACAGCTTTGGGAAATTGTAGATTTGGGAGATTGTCGTTTTGGGATGTTGGCGTTTTGAGACAGTTACCTTTTTAATACTGTTGGTGTTTAATAGGCTACTGTAATCGATTTGTATAAAGCAAGCATACAACCCGCCTGATACCGACAGGCGTTGACCCATAAAGACAGTTTTGGGAGGTTGTAGATTTGGGAGATTGTCGTTTTGGGATGTTGGCGTTTTGAGATAGTTGCCTTCTTAATACTGTTGGTGTTTTGGCGCGGTTGTCCGTGTGAACCAGGAGGGACTAATTATACATATCTATATATAGCATCATTATAATTTCATGATTTAGATGTCGAATGAAGTATACACCAATGGATCGGGCTAGACATAGAGCGGTAAAGAGCGGATTATTAGATGCAGGTTGATAGGCCGTGATCATCTAGTGTTGATGGACTATAATTATCATCATCATCATCGTCATGTTAGTCAGTCCAGGACTTGGATTAGTTGCATCATTGTTACAATTATGTGACATTGATATGAATGATTCATAATTATCATCATCATCATCAAGTTAGTCAGTCCAGGACTTCGATTAGTTGCGATATTGTTACAATTGAATGACATTGACATAGATGAGCCATGGTTATCATCATCATCTTAATTATCATCATCATCAAGTTAGTCCAAGACTTGGAATAGTTGCGATATTGTTACAATTATGTGACATTTGACATGGATGAGCCATGGTTATCATCATCATCATCATAATTATCATCATCATCAAGTTAGTCCAAGACTTGGAATAGTTGCGATATTGTTACAATTATGTGGCATTTGATATGGATGAACCATTATTATCATCATCATCATGATTATTATCATCACCATCAAGTTAGTCCAAGACTTGGGTTAGTTGCAGCATTGTTACAATTATGTGACATTGATATGGATAGGCCATAATTATCATCATCATCATAAGTTAGCCAGGCCACGGGTTTGATTAGTTCCGATATTGTTACAATTATGTGACATTGGTATGGATGAGCCATGATCATCATCATTATTATCATCATCATCATGAAGTTAGTCCAACACTTGGGTTAGTTGCAGCATTGTTACATTTAAGTGACGTTGATATGGATAGTTACAGGACAGGAGTTTTGTGAGTGAATAATGAAAAATAAAATCGAAATTTCAGGTTTATTGAAATCAGGTCAGTTGGTTTAAAAAAAAAAAAAAACGATAACGTAAGTATGTGGAGCACAGTAAGGGCACATTTTGGCGAAGGGAGTTTAATGGCAGAAAGGCCTACTTCCAACCCAACTAATAAACAAAAAAAAAAAGTTTTGGAATTCGTTTTATTTGAGGCTCTTGATTTATTACCCTGTTTTAGTTTCGATTATGGAAATGAATTTGTATATAAATGAATTTAACTTCCTTGGTTCAGTAGTCTACTGGGGAATCGTGTCTCTGAATACTTAGGTATAGTGATCCGAGACTTTAGTTACGATAGAACGGGGAAGTCCCTGGCGGTATTGAACTTGGATTGGTTTTAACAAACAACTTTTAAGCAAAGTTCTTTTGTATTATAAGAACAAAGCTTGTAAGTTGACACTCTACAAGAAGCTGACACTACCACTGATTGGACACTCCACAATCTCCTGGTATTGACTATATAGTGAGTCTGGGTTCGTTTATGGTAAAGGATGACTTGCATTGCACTTGTATCATTTGCATCTGTGGAAGCACATGGATTTTGGAGAGCGAAAGTATGCGATCCCACTTGAAGTACTCCTGTGTCAGTCAAGGTTAGTCCGCTGGCGAGGAAAAGAGTTGGGGTAGTATATTAACTATTCGGTTTGACTTAAGGACATGACTGATGGGGCGACAGCGTGCATACCAATTCCAACTCCTCTTATGTCAGTCAAGGTTAGTCCGCTGGCGAGGAATGCTTTGGGTGTACTTGTTGGCGTGCTTGTCGGTTGGATTTTGAGTCATAGCTGAGTCGCTGTGCCTCACAACCACAGGCTTATCTTGGATTCATGTGTCAGGGTGTAAATTCTGCTGGTTCAATGAGGAGACATCTTGCTTTGATGGAATTTCCCGGCTTATTATATATGATATGCCAGGTATAAATACACACCACACACATGGTAAAATTCGAGGAATGTATCGACAGGGGATTAGACATAGTAACCGCGATTTTTAGGAAAGGTAAAGGTGGTTTGTGTTCATGAAGGTAATATTAAAAATTATAATAACATTTTAAATTTTAGTTTTATTTCTTAACTGAAATTTTAGCCATTTCAGAGTTAGAGGGAGATTTAGGGAAAGTTTTAATAGACTTTATCAAGTCAATTAAATACTTTCGGGGGTTGTGTGTAACGGTACAGACCGTCTTGCACGTGGGTACGCTACCTTTAAGTGATCTTGGTTCACAAAAGATAAATTATGATTTTAATCTGTGGTATGAATCTATGGTTTTGTTCGGGTGGTTTTGAAATAAAAAACTTAAATATTAGTTTAATAAATGTAAATCAAACAGAAAATAATTCAATTGGTTTGATTTTATCTTTTATAATTTGATTCATGAATTAAATATATATTTTTATAATAATTTATAAATTAATATGAGAAAAAGTAATTGTCAATTATGATACTTCGAATGATTTTAATGGAGTTACTGGGGCAGTTCAACCCAAATATGCTAAAATAATCTAATTAGATTATAAAACGAATTATTAATTCAATTAACCCATATTTTGGGACATTTTGATAAAACTCCTACTGACGTTAAATACGGAAGTACATTTTGATTGGCTGACGGGGTTTGGCGCAAAGAGCGTATGAAGGGGTGGGAGGACGCGAGCCTTGAAGGCTGAGATGATGAGCGAGGGAAGGGACTTTTGGCTGAGACACGCTGGGGAGAGGTGGAGGCTTGGAGCTGAGAATCATCAATAATAGTTTAAGTGTAAGGTAGATACCAGAGCACTTATGAAGAAGGACTGGCAGAGCTGTCAAGGAAGCTTGGTGAGCCCGTTCCAATTTGGCTTCACTGTTATAATTCTTTACTGCACAATTATATTTTCTATTTATTCAAATGTGAAAGCTTTGGTGATAACCCTGGCTGTCGCTGTTCGTCTTGACCTATTAAATACCTACATATTACGGCATGGGAATCCGCCGAAACATATTATTTTTATGGGTAATAATAACCCACCATATTGTACAATTCATAGCATACGGCAGTTTCAATGGCTACCCTCAATAAGTTGACCTCAGTGTGATTCAATAGAGCCTCTGATCGTCAACTGTGTTATAATAACGACACGTGGCTTGGAGACTTGCTAAGCTTGATTGTACACATCATCTACATACAACATTACTGGCCCTGACTGTTCAGTGGCACCAGAGGAATCACCATGCATTTACTAAGGCGTTTTGCCTATCATCGTTGGATAACCATTACTATTTTAATACTTAAGGGAATTAACCCTTCAAATACTAGCCAATTTAGGCTTTACTAAGGCATTTTGCCTATCATCGTTGGATAACCATTACTATTTTAATATCTAAGGGAATTAACCCTTCAAATACTAGCCAATTTAGGCTCTACTGACTTGGGTATTAACCCACATCACTTTGGTGATAAAATCACCATAATACAGCGAAGCAGTTTCAACAATTCGCGTTTGCATTGATATATTACCTCCAATTGCATATAATGCAACTGGCAGTTGTAAAGTAAGAAAGTAGCTTCACCCTGTGGAATCATGGCTGGGTACCTGGATGGAACCCGAGTTCCGAAGGGGAGGGTGTAGGGCTGACTGGGTCAGAGGCCTATATTAAGATGCCGATGATCCTCATCAGACAGAACGGCGGAGCCACCACAGTTTGCAAAATAATGTAAAAGGTACGGGCCTTAACTGCGTTTCCTTAAGCCACTGCGAAGCTGTATTAGTGATTTCAATTAGGTTGTGTTTGTAGGTACTGATTTGCTAATAGAAAGGTAAGAATTCTTATGTAAAAGTGTCATGCAATGAACCATAATTCACTCACAAAGTCCTGGGTTTACTAACGGTCACAACAACAATATATGGGTCCACTCTAGATGATCACACTGCCAAATACACGGTCCAAATTATTAATATCACATCCGGTTAACAGAAGAAAGGGGTATACCTCGTCATGTGGTATATTTTACAGGTGTATACTCTTGTAGGGTTGGGGTGTAACAGCTTATAAGCGCATATAAGCTGACAAGTCAGTAGCAGGCCGACGAGCCGTTCAGGATAGAGCCTACATCGTCCATTTCGAGGGGGGGTCGTTACAACATGATCCCATTACTATAGAAATTTTGGGACTTCTGTTCAAAAAACCACGACAAGTGGTTTTGGCAGTCTTCTCGTGATGTTAACCTGACATTGCCTAAAGAATTCTGAAGAGACCGAAACAGGTGGAAATCAGAAGGTGCAAGGTCAGGACTATACGGCGGATGCATTAACACCCTCCAGTCAAACTCTCTTAATTTTTGCTGAGTGGCTAAAGATGTGTGAGGTCTAGCGTTATCATGATGAAAAATCACACTCCTTCTGTTAATTAATTCCGGCCGCTTTCTCTCAACTTTTTGCTTTAATCTCATCAGTTGTTCACAGTAGAGTTCAGAATCGATAGTCCTGCCTGGCGGTAACAGCTCATAATGAATAATGCCCTTCCAATCCCACCATACACACAGCATCACCTTATTGCGGGTTAACCCGGGTTTTGCCAGAGTCTGTGAAGCCTGACCGGCCTTTGACCACGACCTTTTTCGCACGTTCTTGTCGTACGTGATCCACTTTTCATCACCAGTTATAAGCTTTTTCAAAAACGGTTCGCTTTCATTACGTCGTAGTAAAGAATCGCAAATGAGTACACGGTTCATTAAGTTTCTTTCAGTGAAATCGTGAGGCACCCAAATATCGAGCTTTTTAGTGTACCCAGCTTTTTTCAAATGCGCCAAAACTGTTTTGTGGTCAATTCCTAATTCTTCAGCTACGTCGTAACTACTGATATGCTGATCTTGCTCCACTTTTTCAAAAATGGCATCCATTTTATCCGTAACAGGGCGACCAGAGCGACGTGCATCTTTCACATCAAAATTTCCTGATTGAAAACGCTTAAACCAAATTTGTGCTACTCTCACAGACACTGCACTAGATCCATAAACGTCACAAATTTTTTTCGCAGCTTGCGTTGCATTTTTACTTTTTTTGTAGTAAAATTTTAAAATGAATCGAATTTCTTCATTAGATTCACTCATCTTGACAGTAAAAAAAACAAATAAAAATCACACATTTACCTAATTTGAATTTGGAATTATCTTTTTTAAAATTTAAACTTTTTAAAGATATCAAAACCTGCCAGATACAAATGGTATAACCAAAGAGATTTTATTACAAGTTCATACATACTAAAATGCGAAAAGACTTTTTCCCCTACCTATTATGTGCAGTGCGGAAACTTAATGCCCGTCACCAAATTTGTGTTCAAACATGCCAAAAGTTGTTGTCGTTGAAAAGATAAAATTTACTGGCGCGTACCGATTCTAAAGATTATGTCTACGAGCAGTTTCGACCATACTATTCTGCTTATGGTATAGCCTATTTCGTAATAGTCCCTCGCTATATGGCATGGTATTAACACTAATAAGTGAACTAATAGATCTGAAGGTGGCGTCAGTTGATTCGTTGTAACAAGTCAATACAAAATATAAAAATCAATGCAGTTTAGAATCGCAAAATGTAAAAGTATATATTTTAAATTATATTATAAAACAATTTAAAAAATGACGTAGGTCGAATCGTCAAAATAAAGAACGATGTAGCGCTCGATTTTAGTATTAGATAACAAGCCGTATCCAGGCGACTCGGATCTACGGCATTGTATAATTTTATTTGACAATTTTTGTAGCACATGTTGTTGGACAAAGCGAAGTTATTTGATATGCGAATTGCATTGTTTTGGAGCTGTGTCGCTTTATGGAATAGTTGTTTGGACACAAATGACATTAAACAGAAAACGAGCCCATTAATCTAGTGCAAAATAAAGTAGAAATTTTAAACCTTTAAAAATTTTTGAAGGAACCAAAACAATATCTTATTTAACGATATTGATTAGGTTCGCGACCAAAACATAGTCAGACCTCCGCGCGCTAGGCGACGGCCACCATAGTCTAGTCCTAGTAGTAGAAAATATGAAAATAGTTCATTTTTTTTTCTATTGTATAATATAGATATAATATACCAGTTGACCCGACAGGCGTTGTCATGTCTTCTTAACAATGAATATTGAATTCGAATTGGTTTCGCGGAATATGTAAAATGACTGACAGTTCTGTCCAACGACATAAAGTTACATTAGAAATTAATATCGGTCGGTAACGTCGTTCGGTTTTAATTTTAAATTTTCTAATATTTCACGCAACTCTCTTATTTTTTTCTTTAATAAGAACCTTCACCTGACAATGACAAATAGTCAGGTGAAGGGTCTCAGAAATAGCGAAATCGGTTCAGCCGTTCACGCGTGATGCTGTGACCAAGAGAAATAGTTATTTCATTTTTATATATATACTAGCTGACCCGACAGACGTTGTGCTGTCTGTTTATAAATTTATTTTGTTAACAGTTTTAAAACTCGCGCTTCGTTCGAGATTGGGTAGGCTATGTCAGTTCGAAAGAATATTAATGCAAAGAAAGACATCTTGGTCGTTGTTCGTAGTAATGTAGACAGGAATAACATTACGAAAAAAATATAAATAATTTTAACAAAAAAAACGGACTCCAAATAATACTCTACATTATAAAAAAAATACCCCAATGCTTGAAGACTAAAGTCTTCAACCAGTGCGTCTTCCTTTCAATATCATATGGTGCAGAGACTTGGACACTGACCATCGGACTGGTGCACAGGCCGGCTCGGCGATTCTGTGAGGGATCGAATCCGGAACTAAGAAATTCGACGGAGAACCAAAGTTGTCGACATAGCCTTCAAGAGTTGGCAAGCTGTAGTGGCAATGCGCCTGTCACATAATAGGTCTTTACCTATGAAATTGCCGTTCTGCAGTACTGGACATTTCAAATCAAAATAATTTTTGTTTGGCTAAGAATTCTAATTTCAAATTAATTTTATTTTAAAAATATGGAATTATTTTTCCAAAAGTAGTCATTTGTTTATTGATTAGTGTTACATTTTCATCCCATTTCAATCTTTTTCGTCATCATGGATACGTTAAAAATTCGAGTAATTATGGAATATGAGTACCGTCGTGGCAGCAACGCGGCACAAGCGGCACGCAACATCAACGATGTTTACGGAGCTAACACTACAAAACAACGCACCACCTGTTATTGGTTTGCTCGCTTCCGTTCTGGAAATTTCGACCTGAAAAATGAACCTCGCGGTCGTCCGAAGACTTTGGTCGACAATGACGAATTAAAGGCGATTGTGCAAGCTGATGATACACAATCTACGGCTGAATTAGCAGCAGCTTTCGACGTTAGCGGCAAAAAAATATTGGTCCATTTGCGTCAAATTGGCAAGGTAAAAAAGCTTGACAAATGGGTGCCCCACGAACTCAATGATCGCCAGCGCGAAGTACGCGTCGAGACGTGCCTTGCACTGCTCAATAGACACACAAATGAAGGAATTTTGAACCGCATTGTTACCTGCGATGAAAAATGGATTCTGTTTGATAACCGCAAGCGCTCAGCAAGTAGGTTGGATCCTGGTTCAGCACCTAAACAATGCCCTAAACGAAAACATACCCCTAGAAAAGTGATGGTCACTGTTTGGTGGTTTAGCGCCGGTGTGATTCATCACAGCTTCTTACCAAACGGGGTGAGCATTACTGCAGATGTGTACTGTGAAGAACTGAACACAATGATGGAGAAGCTGGCACGTCTCCAACCAGCATTGGTCAATCGCTCGTCTCCGCTGCTCCTGCACGACAACGCGCGACCTCATACTGCACAGCAGACGGTCTCCAAGTTGCCAGAACTGGGGTTGGAAGCTCTCCGTCATCCGCCCTACTCGCCAGACCTTGCGCCTATAGACTACTACTTTTTCCAGAATTTGGATAACTTCTTGGTGGGAAAAAAATTCAATACCCGAGAGGCAGTACAAAATGCCTTTGAAGAATTTTGCCTCCCGTCCAGCTGATTTCTTTAAGAAGGGCATCAATAAACTGCCACTGCGTTGGCAAAGATGCATTGATTGCATGGGTGATTACTTCGATTAATACAAATAAAAAATACATGAAAAAAATTTATTTAAATTTTTATAAACCTAATATTATGTCGAGTACGTGATGGCAGATGGGGAAAGAAGGCATTAGAGTGGAGGCCGCGCGTAGGATGACGTGGTCCGATGACCTTAAGAAAGCGGCTGGATGCGAAAGACGGAGGATCGTATCTGGTGGAAGGCATTTGGGAAGGCATATATCAAACAGTGGGTAGATACAGGCTGATGATGATGATAATGAAAAAATACAGCCGAATTGAAAACCGCCTCTTTTATTGGAGTCGGTTAAAAATAGCTTCGTGCACAGAACAAAATCTTACGTAGGAAGTAAGGAGTAGCTAACGTGACTCAATTGTTTTGCCTTCCCTCTCCACTAAAGTTTGAACTTTATGGTATGGTATTAAAGTTTAAATTGACTTTTAAGTATTATTACGAATCGTTTGTATGGGAGTATAGAAAATTGTTTTTTTAGACTTGTTCCAGGTTATTTTTTTAAGGTTTCTCTGCGTAAGAACCAACCTCGTACTTCAAGGAATATTCTAAAAAAAGAATTAGCGAAATCGGTTCAGCTGTTCTCGAGATTTGCGCTTAGCAACACAAACAACGATTCATTTTTATATTATAGAGAGAAGATAGATACGAGTAGGTTTTTAGATAAGTTTAATTTAGTTTTCTAGATACGTTAATTTTGTAAGTAAAACCTGACTAGATTTGTATAAGAAATTTATATGTATACCTAATATATAACCTCGCAGAAAATTACTTGCCAATATTGTGTATGATCGCCACAGAACAGGAACAAGACCCAGTTAGGGATTAGTCTGATTTATATTAATGCGATTTGGATTATGTATTTATGTTATTATGACTGCGGGCGGAGCCCTCCCAGAGACCTTGAACCATGGTACCATGGTACAACTACTGTGGTAACTACTGCGGTGTAAGTGGCTCACCACGATATTTAAAGCCAAAGCCAACCTCGCCTGCCCGTGGTTCACCCTGCGAACTAGCGAAAAAGGCTTTCGCAAAAGAAATGTAGGGTACAGCGTATTTGTAAGCTCCCCGAATGAGGAAGTACCTCCACTTCACAGAATTATTTTAATAATTCCCTTGAAGGTTATTGTTTTCCAGCGAGTGAGTGAGGTCACCAGAAAGGAAGGTGTTGCTGAGTTTGCAGCGGAAGTACGTAAAAAATGTACGTAAATATACAAATGGGGTCGTAGTATAGTATAGTGACAATTAAAAAGAAATAAATTAGTACTTTTTTCTTTTGAAGAATATTAAAACAAATCTACGCCAGTTAAATTTCAGACATACCTACTTAAAAATAATCTACGTTTCTTCAGCTATCCAACAAGATATAACAAACAGTCTAAGATATTCGCAAAATATATAGGAAAAAAAAAATTGATGAAATTATTGGTCAAATTTATCACCATAGAAGGTAAAAAATATATTCAAGTTTGGGATATATTGTTTCATAGTGAAATCAGTTAGCGACGGTGTAACCTACAACCCCCTAAAGGACCTAGGTCGATTTAACACGTGACCCTGTATAATTAGACGCATGTCATTTACCCCTATAACTATTAAAGGGAACTATTTTACCCCTTCCCTAGACTAGATCTTATTGGTCTAATTTGTTATCTTTTTTCGGATATATTACCCCTGCAGAATCCCAGTTTTGACCCTACAGGGGTAATTACCCCCTGGTGCGGTACCTTGCAACATCAATGTACGTGTATTGAACAATAGATAAAACATGCAACGCGCCCACATCACAACTTAAACGAACACTCTTAAGCGTGGTAAGACAACAATGGGATGTAAACTGAAACAAATCGCTTACAATATATTAGAGTTTTAAAATTAGCTAGACCTGCGTACACGAGCGACATTTTACATTACTTCAAAGTCCACAAACGAAGTATATGTACGTGGCGTAATACGGCTTTTTAATATTTCCCTTTGGCCGTGGTCGTTCTGGCCTGTCGCGTGCGTCCTATATGATTTGTTCGACCAACCGGCACGAACGACGGGTCTCAAACATTTTCAAACAAAGCAATAAACGTCGCGGGCAATGCACAGACACCCTCAGCGGATAGCGGGTTCCAAGTGGAGCATTGGTTTCAAAAAAAAAAATACCTGGATTTGAAAACCTAAGATAGTAAACTTAATACTTTGATAATACATGACAAAAAAAAAACTCATACGCAATAAATTTCTGCACTACAATTACATATTAAATAAGAGACGTTAAATTTATAAAAAAGTGGACAGTCATTTTCCAAGAAGTATTCAAGATGTGGAAAAAACTGAGGTACAATCTAAAAATAGTCGGAGTTTTATGTTAATTTACAACTGCGCGATTTGAGCTTTTCTTAATAATAAATATATATTAAATAGTTCTATACTAAGCAAAACTTGTACTATGGGTACTACAATACGGTACAAACATACTTTTTTTATATAAATTCATACGTGTAATACTTAGAAAAATACCCAGACCAAGACAAACAGATATTTTCATGCACACCAAATTGGTGAATTTGAATTTGTATTGTGCGAAGAACAAACCCGCGATCCTCAGAGTCAAAGTAGCTACGGCTAGCCACTGAGCTCGTCAATTTGTATTTTATTCTTTAAATATTTTGTGGAGTTGTTTTATTGTATTTTATATCAATATTTATTCACCAAAGTTAATATCAGCCTCAAACGTCGGGGTGGACCTCTCAGCTATGAAACCAATAAGCTTCGAGTTTAGGGCTATTTTCCTGTATAATTACCGTAGTACCCAATATGAGTCCGGGCCGACTTTATCAACAAGAAAACGTATGTTTGTTTTCCAACAATCGCATTGAAATTAATTCCCGGAAGGAAACGCAATGTTGATTCTACCAAGCTACATTGAATTATTGTCTTTTTCGCTGTTAATACGTTCCTTTGAAGCTACTATTTTTACGGAAACATGCGAAATGACATGAGATATTTATTTTAATGGCAAATTGTAATAAAATAATAAAAAAGAGATTAAGACGTGGCTCCTTTGAAGTCCGTGTCTGCAGTGTCTTTTAATGTAATGTACATATTAATTAGTACAAGGCTTTTTAAACTTCAAGCTTCCACGTATTCTCCATTACAATTACTAGACGACTGCGAACTTGTTTAAAACAGTCTACCTATAGCAGCGAAAAAGTTATTTTTAATTAACTAAAATATACCTTCGGTATCAAAGAGCATCACTCTGTTAATTAATATGATGAGGACGATTTGTAGACCTATACTTATAAATTGTGTCACATAAAGAGTCGGGGTTATTCCGATCTGTTACCCTAAAGAATTCACCCTGGGGTGAATTCTGGGAAACGTATGTATGAGAATTTACCCTATGCTAGGTTAAAAAACGGTTAAGGTTAATTCTCAGACATACGTTTCCCAGAATTCACCCTAGGGTGAATTCTTTAGGGTAACAGATCGGAATAACCCGACCTTTCTATATTAACTTCTTTTTTATTCATTCTCTTTCCACAGTAAATAAGGGAGCAATCCCTTATTTGCGGCTTATAAACTATTATTGAAACTATTTGGGCTGGTGAAGTACTGTTAGAATCAGTAGTCAGTTTTTCAATATGTGGCGTTGAGGTTTGTTGTGTTCCTGCGAGTGATTGAAGTCTACGAAAATTTAATTTAAATTGGTAAAATTTTC
This sequence comes from Hypsopygia costalis, assembly GCA_937001555.2. Lineage (NCBI taxonomy): Eukaryota > Metazoa > Arthropoda > Insecta > Lepidoptera > Pyralidae > Hypsopygia > Hypsopygia costalis. The sequence continues at coordinate 4,771,374 of OW443326.2, read as the reverse complement.
CGTGGTACTTTCTATCATTTTTTGACGTGACAACGTCTTATAAATTGGTTAGCCGGGTGACACTTCAAGAAACTGGGTCACGTTATGCGCTTACAATGAGAGCGAGTGAAAGGCGCGTGCCTTTCACTCGCTCTCATTGTAAGCGTGTCGTGGACGCGTGTCCCTTCTAATAGCGAGAGAGACAGACATAAAAAGTGAAAGGCATGCGTCCCTTCCACTCGAAAACATTTTACCACTCAAAGTCGTTGTCACGTAAAACTTTCGCCCGTATACCGACTTTACAGGCAACCAATTTTTTTTTTTTTCATAAGGACCTTCTCCGGGCAATAACAAATACAAAAGAATTAGTGAAATCGGTCCAGCCGTTCACGCGTGATGCCGTGACCAAGGGAAATAGGGATTCATTATTATATTTTTAATGTATCATAAGTACGTATTTACTAAAAAAAAATGTATTTACGTATGTTTATCAGTTGCCTAGTACCAATAACACAAGCTTCGCTTACTTTGGGGCTAGATGGCGCTGTGTAATATATCTGACAATATTTATTTATTATTTATTTATTTATATATTCATATATTCTGTAGTCATCACTATTTACACAAAACTAGCTGACCCGACAGACAGGACAACGTCCCGACAGACGTTGTCCGGTCTTCTTGACAATGTTGTACATATTATATTGAATTCAAATTGGTCTCATGCAGTCTGTCAAATGACTGACAGTTCTGTCAAACGACATAAAGTTACATTGGAAAGTTAATATGATCGTGGAGTTTTCTTTAATTTTCTATTTTTCCGCGCAACTTTCTTATTTTTTCTTTGATAAGAACCTTCTCCTGATAAGAATAAATACAACATAAAAAGAAATAGCGAAATCGGTCCAGTCTTTCACGCGTAATGCCGGGATATATATATATATATATAGATTATTGGTACAGACGTCGCTGTTAAAAGTCGCAAGTATGTTTGGCCTATAATGCCCAAGGTTGGTTGTACATGATTAGTGTAGAATTTTGTAAGGTCTGACATAACCATAACACGAGTCCATGAACGCGTTACGTTATGTGTATTGTCGCGTTTATGTGTTGCCAATATGTGATTGTTTCACGCCATACTAATTTGTAACAGTTTACTCCAATATTGTAATGTAAAGCGGCTCTAAAGAATTACTCTGTGACATTTCTGGTGTAGTACAATAGTGAATAACAATAGCAGGTGCGGAGCGTAGATATTTTAAAATACGCGAAATTGCAGGAGTAATCGCTGGCGCCATTTTGGAATTAGTTATTTTTTTTCGTACTATGTACAACAGTGCAAGAGACTGTCAGATGCGAATTCATGATGTCAAAGACGTATGATTTAATAAGTATAAAACTGAGACATAGATTCGCTTTAGCAGTGGTAATGCCATCGTGCGAGGCTGCGAGTTGTGCTCTTGTGCTGGCTATAGTAATCGCTTAACATCACGCGAGCGGTATGTTTGTTTGGCACCCGAAGTAGTGAATTAGTACACCAACTACATGGCGTTACAACACCCGCCGCAAAAGTTCATACTTTTTGTTTTTACACAACTACGGTGGAAAACAAGCATACGACTTGCCTGATGGTAAGCATTCATCGTAGCCTATGGACGTTTGCAACGCTAGAAGTATCACTCACACATTTAAAACCCTGTAAAAACCCCTTCACGCCCTTTTTAAAGAACCCCACTTGCGTTGGTGGCCTACGCATACATGCCGCGTGCGAGTGGTGGTAGAACAAACCTATATACCTGCATCGGATTCGGCATATGGTTTCACGTATCGGCGCAGACATGTACACGCGATAGCAAATATGGAGTTCCGTATACCATAGGTTTGTAATTTACCACTCACACAATTGTACCACTCGTACGCGGTTTGTGAAAAAGGCGTTAGGGCTGGATAGTTACTAAACCGAGTCAGCTTTTACGTCGAGCTTTTATCATCAAAATTCCAACATTTACTTTATATATCTTTAAACTTCGTTTAGAAGTGAGATTCATATTTGTACCTACTCGTATTTATGTTTAATTTAATTCATCCTTTAGTCATTTTAAGTTTTGGGATTATTTGTAACAAATTTTGTGACAAGCCCGATGGTCGAATGGGCAGCAGACGAGCCCCGTGGTCGAATTGGTAACAATGTACACTTTGAATCCGGAGTCGCGGGTTCGATCCCCACACAAGACAAATATTTGTATGCATGAACATATCTGTTGGTTCTGGATGTTTCCTATGCATTTACAGAAAAAAAAAATGTTTTTAAGTAGGTATAATATACTGATATTAGTGAGTTATCTAATACCCATAATACAAGCTTTGCTTAGTTTGGGACTGGACGGCAATGTGGAGTTTGTCCAGGAAATACAATAAACCGTGTTTGTATCATTTAAAAATTATCTATATATGAAAATATATCATTTAAATGAATTAAACAGTTGCGAATGAAAAGTTTTACCTACAGATAAAAAGAAGTAAGATTAGCATACAAAACTATCCAACTCTACGTTAAAACTTCTGATTTCCACTAGATAGGCACTTCGACTTTAGATAACGATGCATCCAATTATCCAATCTACAATCATAACTTATAACTAGGACTATGGATTTATTTCTGCTACGACTGTAGAATGCACAGAAGCGTAGAAAAACTTTCTAGGATTTCCCTATTGCAGGATGCTAATAAATATTGTAACTATCAAGAGCAATCTCAAGTTTGCTAGGAACTTGCTCAAGTAAGTTTCTTGAAACAGCATCGCAGAGTTGATAACTATTGGACAGAAGCGGATGCTCCATTAAAACGTAGTTTTCAATAAATAGGATAGAGATGTAAATAATTTGTAATACTTCAAAAGCATAAACGAGGAAGCCGTCTTTAGGGTTCCGTACCCAAAGGGTGCCAACGGGATCGTATTACTGAGACTACACTGTCTGTCTGCCCGTCTCTCACTTAATATGTAATAATAATATAATGTGATAGCCTAGACACTTGATTGAATGAACTTTTCACCGATTATTTCTACAAATACTAAAAATACAATATAGTTAAAACCTAAACGGAGTCGTCATACAAAAACCGGGTTTTTTCAAGGTTTCTAACTCGCATGACTCGTACCTCTTAAACCATAATAGTTAGACATTAGAAATTTTCACCGATTATGTGTTATTATGGCCGCTATAACAACGAATTGTAAAAATAACATTAAGTTATAATTTACAGAGGGTCGTCGTTTAAGATATAATTTACAGAGGGTCGTCGTCGTGTTTTTGCAAGGAGGTACGGAACCCTTCATGTATGTTTCCGCACATGAAGCACTTGACCGGATTTATTAAAAATTTACTCTCAGCGTGGTGCAGAGCACGTCACAATTTTTGTTTTCAATCTAAAGTTCTCGAAACAGTTTTCATGATGAAGATTAAACTATGGTTGTGTACAAATTTATTCATCAAGTTTAAAAGGCTGAAGGCATGTGTACTGGTGAATATTTGGGGAAAAAAGGAACTCTACTATGTGCCCGTGAATGAATAAATAAATATTCCTGGACTGTAATTTGTCCAATGGTCATCTAGTCCCAAACAAAGCAAAACTTGTAGTATGTTACTAAATACTAGTAAATACATTTTTTTTTGTAAATACATACATATAATACATAGACAACCCCCAGTCCAAGACAAACAGTTTCATTTCCGTTCATGCACATAAATATTTCTTGTGCAGGGATCAACCCGAAGCTCGGAGGCAAAGTGGCCATGGCTAACCATTCGACCACCGAGCTCGCCTTGTAGGAGAAATAAAAAAGAAAATAGATTTATACAGATAAATAACTACTTCCACTAATAAAATACTATTTCTACATCCTACACCTTAAAATAAACAAATCTCCATATGTCTATTGTAATTTGCATACGTGGGTGTCCGCACTTCACAAAGGACTGGTACAGAGAATGTCTCTAGCATTAAGTCCGCCTTTGGTATATGGTATTAGTTATTAGGTACGACCGTACTTCATTCAAAAACTAAAAGGACTCGCCGACTCGAAATAAAAATTCCAGAGACTCCCCCAGACAAACCGTGTATTAAAGTATAATATACATTAGTCACCACACATTTGCCACACAGGTTTATGTTAGGTTGCTAAGGTGGTTATTTAATTACTCACGCTCTGATATTGTATAACTCCACAAACCAAACTATAGCTCGTTTCAGAAACACTATAAAAATATACAGCGCCATCTCTTATCCCAATTTTAAACTACTTTTTCTATGAGTTTGAACAGATACATTTACAATGTATACCATATACCAAAGAAGATTTAATGTATATGGTGCTTAACAAAGTCTTTAAATAAATAAAAAATACTTAACAATTAAACACACATTAAATGCACACATAGACGTATCAATTCCTTTAACACTACTGAAACTGCACTAAAACGATTAATGTAAGCTATGGTAAGAAAAAACTCATAGTTAAGTAATACCAACAACAAGGCAAAGGCTAGCCCATTACCTTGCTCAGAGGATTAGCATCGCTATTCAGCGAGGTAATGCCAGCATCCTTGGTACGCTACCGACTGGTTTCGTACGCTACCGACCAATTTGGGAGAAATATAATAAAATTTATTTATAACCAGCTTCCACTCGCAGCTTCGCCCGCGTTTACTTTTGTTTTAATAAAAAGTATCCTATGTCCTTTCTAATGCCTATGAGAATATGTGTACAAAGTTTCATGATGACCGGTTGAGTAGTTTTGGCGTGAAAGCGTAACGAACAAACTCAAATTCACATTTATAGTATTAGTAGGGGTGTTTCTTTTGATTTCCTTTTATAATGTATAAGGTTGCCTTGTCGCTAAACCTAATAGCCGGACAGTTTAGCAAGTTTGGCCGGACATTTGGGTAAAAAAGCCGGACACCCTTCATTATTAAGGATTTTGTGTCTCAGTATTAATAGGTGTATGTTGTACATAAAATCAACGCTCGACTCGCCCTGCGCTCGGCCATGCTCGGCGCCCTTGCTCGTTTGCGTCATTACGCAAAAGCCTAAGAAAAACCGGACAACCCGGACACCGTTCGTTTTAGCCGGACACGCAATCAAAAAGCCTAACTATGTCCCGCTTTATCCGAACGCCTGGCAACTCTATATATGTACATTAATCAGTAAATTAAGAAATAAACAATAATTTGTAATCATGTAATACCAACTATATTCACTTTCACGCTTTATTCACAATATTCTCATTATGTATATAAAATCAGAGACCCAATTTTATTTGCCAAAACATAGGAATACATAATAACTCGCAGCCAACTGATTAAAATAGCCATTCAATTGTACGGATAGCTCTTTCATTTAACCACGGTGTTCGGGTTTAATTACGATCGTAATGTTAGGCCCGTTTTGTTATATTCTGAATTTCAATAAAGCCACCGATATTACAATAATGCACAACGTGTTGACTGAATTCTGACTGTTCAGGATTTAATTGCAAAAACTTGTAATTCGCCATTTGTTGTTACTGTAATCCATACTAATATTATAAATGTTAAAGTGTGTTTGTTTGTCCTTCTTTCACGTCGAAAGTAACGAACGGATTGACATGTTTTTTTTTTTTGAGATAGTTTAAGACCTGGGGAGTGACATAGGCTACTTTTTATCCCGAAAAAACATCTTATTCTCACAAATAAAGTTTATAATCATTTGTCCTTCTATCATGTCAAAAGGAACCTAAATACAGACATGATTTTTTAATGGAGATAATTTACGGTCTGGAGAGTGACTTAGGCTACTTTTTTTCTCGGAAAAATATCTTAATCCCATGGGAAAAAATAAACTTTGTAATCATTTGTCCTTCTTTTACGACGAAAGGAACCTAAGTACGGACATGATTTTTTAACAGGGGATAGTTTCCGGTCTGGAGAGTGACATAGGCTATTTTTTATCCAGGAAAATCATTTTATTCCCACGGGAAAAAATAAAGATTATAATCATTTTTAACAGGTTTTATCCCACGAAGTAAAAAAAATACAAGAAAAAAATATACACAAATCAATGGCAGTTCCCCTGGACCACGCGTACGAAGCCGCGGGTAACACCTAGTTTGAACTATATTTAATGGAAGGTGTAAGTTCTCCATTAAAAAAAATGTGAAGTTGTCCGAGTGTCAATTTGTCTAAAATTTTCCTTCTAGCACTGAATTTCTAAACCTTCAAGATGGACGGGTATATTTTTTTCTGTTTTGTATTACGAAAATGCACAATTTATGGTGATAAACGTCATAAATAACTATCGGCCTACACATAAATAAATAACGTCCAAGGGATCACATATCACACGAAATTACAGGACAATATTAAAAAAAAAAGACGCCATTGAGCCGATTACGCACTCAGCGAGGGAAAGAGATAGCAAGTATATTAAAACGCCAAAACGACAAGGATGGTGATAGTCTCGCTCCCAGGCGACGGGAACCATTTTCTGACGCAATTTAGTATGTGTATACCATATCTATAGTATTTATAAGATCATTGATTATGATTATTTATAATATTGCATTGGTAACTGTGGACATTTAATTAATAATCATTATTTTTACATGTGACTGCACACAAATGTAGGATACAGTTAAATATAATAATATTTCTAAGCCGTTTAGAGCTGCAAAACTTATATACCCTAGATTTAATTTATGTAAGAGGCTGTTTACCATGTTTTGAGAAATAAATACTCATTCTTTCATTCAAAAATAATAAAAAAATTGTGGAATTAATAGAAGTATTTCCACTGCGAATAGTTTAACTTACGGAAGTAAGTACTAAGTATTGCTTCAACCGTAGTGACAGTTTAAGTAGGACGGTCGTACTTAATTGAGTTCTAGGAAGTAAAATATTTGCGACGTAACATAAATTGAAAAGGAGCCCCGGACGTCGAATGTCATCTTTCCAAGTAAAATTACCATATTCCCTGAACCTAAGTAACTGTAGAGGATTCCAATTTAAAACTCAAATTATTTCTCCAATTTTACTTAACTGATATTTGGGGACATCCATTCGTAATGAACATTCGAACTCTCAAGTTGTGGAATTAACTTCCTGCCAATATTTTTTCAGGAGGCTACAATATGGGATTCCTGAAGAAAAACGTAATGCGGTTTTACAGGATCGGCAACGCGTGAGTGATTGCATTGGTCATTAAATTGAAAAGTATGGATTTCTATGTATGGAGGAAATTGTACAAGCGGTGTGCGAAGTGGCAGAAGAGAATCTCTTGTATAAGCAAATTGAATCTGTTAAAAAATTCGTAGCCAACAATGCGATAAAGGCTACGCCAGTAAGTTTCTCTTGAACTGGTACTCAGGAAAAACTAACTGGGAACAACTCTCCTAGTACTAATTAAAATAAGATATTTTTGTAATAAGAAGTTATTAAATAAAAGAAAAACCCGACTGCATAACGATGTCAGTGTTCTGAACAATTCCATTGAGGGTTGTTGTGTTCCTGCGAGTGAGTTAGGTCACCAGGATGTAAAAAAATGTTACATTGGCAGCGGGGGTGGCGGCGCACAAACAATTTTTCATGTTGCGAGCGTTAACATAACTACGGTAAACGGTAAACGCTTTACATAAGTCGAGCCGTACGCTTGTCTGCCACGCGACGTAGTATAAAAAAATGATGTATTATTATAAATTATTTACAGTGCAAGCACTTCCTTGGAACTCGCTCGCAACTGACGTGTAAATAAATAAATTAGATAAATTAAACGGGTCACTCACGTCTTTTTGTCAGGAGAGCCGACTAGTTAGTAGAAGAAGGTCTCCTTTTGAGATCGAAACTAGTCGGCTTTCCCGACAAAAAGACTTGAGTGACCCGTTTAATTTATCTATTTAATTTAGTATAATGTCTCACGTGAGTTTTAATAATATTATGACGTGTAAATGTTTCAAAGTATTCAACCTACACCTGATGCATTTCGGCGGGGCTACATCTGTAGATATCTACCTAGTGTTCTTACACTTAATTAGACATAGAACCATAACGGAATTAATTTATTATTTTAATATATAAGTATACAAGTATAATTATGTTCAAATTTTACTTCTACTTTTTATTATTATTATTTTATTAAAGGTTCAATAAGTAATCAAATTGTATCTAAGTTTTCGCCAAACTTTATATTCATTTCAAGTATTTCAATGACTTGAAGAGATCCCTCGTGGGATAAGTCCACCGTGGTACATGTAACTCTTTTATTGTCATGTTTATGTTGTGTCTGTTATACAGTAACGACTTATTGTACAAGGTACATAATTCTCGATAAAAAAAGTTACCCTTCCCTCTGCGGCATGCGAGTAAAAATCTCTTACATTTGGTTTTTAAAATAAACATATTGTATAATCAGTCAAATAATTCTGGTCGCAGATATAATTTCTCAGTTCTAATTTGTCATTCGCCGCTCTCGGGAAATTGTGCACTTGTCGAGCTTTTTTAGTGTTTTAAAATAAAAAAATTAACCATAAATAAATATTCATGGTCAAATTACACACGGCCATCTATCTGGTCACAAACTAAGCAAAGCTTGTACTAGATAACTGATATAATACTTAAATCCTTTTTTTTTTATAAAGACATACATTTTATAATACATAGAAAACACCCAGACCAAGACAAACACTTGTTCATGCACACAAATATTTGTATTGTGCGGGGATCGAACCTGCGACCATGGAATCAAAGTAGCCATTGCTAACCTAACCATTTGACCACCGAGCTCCTCAGACATATTTTCAAAAGATACCAATTACTAGACAAAGAGTAGAAGTACCATCGAGTGTCCTTCTAGTATTATTAAACTCGAGCTGTGCGACACTAGCTCGTTTGCGAGCTCCACTTGTTTACTACGCGAGTATGCTCCGGAGACATCATTAACTTTAAAACGATGTAAGAGGATCCACAATAATAACCTTCGACTTAAGCCTAGGCCACACGGCACAATTTCATTAGTCAATTTCTTTAAATTGTCAATCAAATTGTTTCGTGTGTATAGTTCGAGATAAATCTCAAATTAGAGGAAATTGGATGGTCTATATTATGATATAAAAAGTAAATTGGCAATTTTCAGTCAATAGTCGCCCGCTAATATAAGAATTTTATTTTTTGTACGCAAGTGTTTCTTTCCGTTGGTTGCGTTTTTTATACCACCCACGTGCCAAAATAATAAAAACTCCACCTGATAGTAATTGGACAAATTATTAGTAAATTGGCAATTGAAATTCGTATCCTATGTACCGCTAAGATGAGCGGATATCATAACACAAAATTTATACAAAAATCAATTGCCCATCAGATTCTGTCGTGTGAACTGGACTTTAGTTGGCCGCATTTGAACTATTTTCTCAGTGCATCTCTTCAGTTTTTATTAAAGTGTTCCAATGTTTTACTGAGAGAACAGAAATAGAAATCTGCAATATAGAGCTGTTTTGTTGACAAATGAAAATCAACAACTCAGAAACAATTAAAAATCATACTTTAAGCATTTTGCGCGGAATAGTTTGTGTTTCCTAGCCGAATTAATAGTAAACGGACAATATTAGTAAATTGGCCATTGAAATTTGCATCGCATGTATAGTGAATCTGTTAACACCTAATTTGCACAGAAATTAATTGCCAATCAGATTGTGTCGTGTTGACTACATTTCAGATGGCCGCATCAGTTATTTACTCAGTGCACCTCTTTAGTTTGTATTAAAGTGTTCCAACGATTTCTTAATGAGAAAATTGTCATAAAAAATCTATAAAATAAAGCTATTTTACTGGCAATTGAAAATATTATCGCAAATTTGGTAATTACAAATCGTATCGTATGTATTTCGAGCGGAATAGTTAGCATTTCCTTCAGTTTTTTTATAGGTACCACTCAGGAGGCGCCAAACCAGCAGAATGGATAGTAAGCGGACAATATTAGTAAATAACCAATTGAAATTGGTATCGCATATACCCTCTAATTAGATAGCACACAATTTTCACAGAAATCAATTGCCGATCAGATTGTATCGTGTGAACTACTAGACTTTAGATCGCAGCACTAGAAATAGTTTCTCAATGCACCTCTTCACTTTTCAACTAAGGCGATCGATCTCGTACTGAGAAAAATCACATAGAAATCTTCAAGTTAGAGCCGTTTTATCGCCTTTCAATTTCCTCAAAGGCTTGCACTCCGCAGTTTTTAAAAGAAAATGCAACGTAATAAGCAGCAAAACGAAAGACACTTACTGCCTCAAGCTCTCCAAAAACGTGAAGGTGTTTTACAGCATACGAGAAAAAACAATTATGTGTAGGTAATTATTGATTTGCTGATGATTTAAAAAAATGACATACTTTCATTTCTATAAAGTGAAATCCACTGGAACGAGATAGGAACGGGAAGATTGAGCCACAGCGAAGCGTGGGCGGATCGCTAGTAAATATATAAAAAACATGTTTTAACGTACTCATGACGTGCTTAGAAGAAATTAATAAAAAAACATTACCCGTTTTGTGGTAATTTACCTAGTACAATATTTTCTAAGACTGCCTATAACTTTCTAAAAATTGTAAAGGTCAAGTCTCATTGTGTATTAATTTCCGAGCTCAAATTTAATATTTACGAAAAATAAAGGTCTGGTAAAATTGTTTAAATATAAAGATAAAACTCATGTTAACGATTAAAAAATGCTAATAGCAGTGTCTCCTGACGAGTTACACTATAAAACATAAATAAGAACCATCGCCAATGAACCACAAAACCTTTAGAAAAAACGGAATGTACATCGGTTGAACCATCGCCAATGAACCACAAAACCTTTAGAAAAAACGGAATGTACATCGGTTGAAAGATTTCGAAGATAACTTGCAACATACAGATAACCTCTCGTCCTAAACTTCCTTCCTAATTGTACAAAATTCTAAATGACCCTTTTGCTCCTACTTGTCTTCGTACACGCTTCCACCTTCTTCCTTCTAGGTCCCGTCCTCTCCGTCAATGCGTTACCAAAACATTATTACTTCCTACTGCGCGTACAAATTTCTTTTATAATTATTTTACCTAGCGTGCTGCGTTCTGGTGGAATAAACTATTGTCATATTCGCGAGAGTTCGTCGGTCACTTCATTTAAAAAAAACCGGCCAAGTGCGAGTCGGACTCGCCCACCGAGGGCTCCGTACGTAGGATCATTATAAATTTGATGTTTTTCATCATAAATAAGAAATAATGCGTTGGAAAAAATAAATAAAATATATTTTGCTATGCACATCAAGCCCTTTCATATGATACCCCATTTGAACTAGTAGTTTCAATTTGAAATTTCGACCTCCTATAAAAATATAGACACCCTATTTTTTAAGATTTAAATACAAATGTATAGTTTTGAGATTTATTCCTGTACTTGTAGTCTATAACGATGTTACATGCCAAATTTCATAGTTCTAGGTCAATGGGAAGTACCCTATAGGTTTTTCCCTTGAGAATGTCGAAATATGCGTTTTTTGCTGAATAAACGGCCGTAACTTTTTTTTACGTAAACTTAGCAGTTTGATTTTTTTACAACTTCATGGGACCGTAGACCTGAGTATACAGTTCAAATTTCAGCTTGATACCTCCACGCATTCTCGACATAGAAATTCTTGACAGACAGACAGACAGACAGACAGACAGACAGACAGACAGACAGACAGACAGACAGACAGACAGACAGACAGACGGACAACAAAGTGATCTTATAAGGGTTCCGTTTTTCCTTTTGAGGTACGGAACCCTAAAAACGACTAAAGGATCACTCACACTATCTGATAACAACATGTACATAGCAGCTTTTGGTTTGACAACGACGTTATGCTAATGTATAAATATATGAAGAATGTCTCAGATCAGATACAAATATATAAATAGGCACAATATTAATTGTGCCTATTTATATATTACAATCTTGCTATCCGTTATCTTACAAAACGTCCCACAGCACAGGTGGACTGGAAGAAATCTCTTAGAGAGTTAAGCTCGCCCTTGTAAAACTACAAACTGTTGCATTTATATAAGTTCTAAGGATTTTTATATTGTTTGTTTGTAACACCTGTTATGTATTTTATTTATAAAATAATAACAGGTGTTGCAAACAATAAAGTATATATAAATATACGCACTATCTATCGATCGACGGAGGTAAAAATATTTCTAAAAAGGTAACATTCATGTACCTACGTGTTTCAAAAACATTCCATTTACAGCGCATTTTAAATTGAAAAGCAGTCGTGTACAACTAATGTCATAATAAGCATTACCCGAGAATAATTTATGTGCATAATTATGTTATAACACCCAACAAATAGACAAATAGCTAGTGTAAGAACATTGCACTTTTTACTTGACTCTGAAAAAGTAGTGCCAATTCGAGACGTGTCTATATACGAGTACTTAGGGAACGTACCCATACTACGGATTACTACACGACCCGTTGGGGGGGGGGGGGGGGGGTGTCATTGTTCTCCAAAAATACCACACTTGGTCACAGGGAGGGGGCGGCGGGATTAAGTTTTTATCACGTACCCATATAGTATTAGTATTAGAAAAGGGAATTTATTCGATGAAGATGTCGAATTACGATTTTTTCGTAAAAAGTTTACTTCTTAATTATTATTATTTTTCACTTGTAAGTATACGTACTCTTGGCTTCACGCGGCATACGCCATATTAACAAGAGGAATACTAGCCAAAATTTTTTTCTAACTTTGTCTTTGCAAAATATGATTTAAAATTATATTTATAGATTACTTCGTGAAAACCAGTGATGGAGGGAGGTCTTGGCATATACTACCAGTGGTCACCAGGGGGGCGGAGAGGGGTAAACATTAAAGAAAATTCGGTCGCATAGTATGGGTATGTCCCCTTAGAAGGGTAACGGAGGACACTTCATTGTCACCCTACAGCATAAACTGAGTTAAAAACATGGCCAAAACCATGCTCTCTGGGAGTGTGATTTTTGGCGGCGGGAGCGGGTCCACATGTTAAATTCGTTGCATGTCGCATCCGGGGTAGTACACTATTCGGATTTGGTAGCAACAAGGGGAAATTACCAAGCGTTCAGACGATTTTTCAATTCATATAATTGGAATCGGTGTGTTAAGTAACAACGCAATGTTTTAGGTCCCCAATACTTAAAATCCGCACGGCAGTTGTGCTTCATTTGACAAGCCATCGTTTTCAGCTCTTAAGGCCTTATTTGCCATATTGCAGTCTCACACATTGATAAGAGGGGATATCAACTTCCAAAAGCTTCCTACTCCTACTAATTTCTTATGATTAAATTCGTTGTGAGTTCCAATCCAACCGTAGTGTTACACCCGAGACTGCAATGGACTTCATACTATAGACAGGCTGTGGTCGACGTTGCTTAACTTGCGTGTTCGATTAGACTGATACGCGCAACGACGTCATCGAGCTCCTCGTGGCACTCATAGAGTGCAATTTTATCATTTAGTAAATTTCCTTGTTTGTATTATACGAGTATGTTCAAATATCGAAGCAAATCAACGTTTTTAAATATATTCGTACAGGTGCCATAAAAATAATATATTCGTCACTCACACATCGATTGTCACTGTACCGCCGTGTAATGTTCCGACACTAGTAATACAGTAATACAGTTAACAAAGGCACAAACTAATTATACTCATGTAGTATGTCATACTATTTTCACGTGTTCGTTAAGGCCAACTAGAAAATGCGGCAAAGTTTAACATATTGGACGAAAAGCGAAGTCGAAAGATCGTCAGTAAGTAAATTGACGATGTAGGTACCACACATGAATATTTTTAAAAATTGAAAAATTCACCTCCCATCGGTGGGATTTAAACCCAGGACCTCTCGATGGCCGGTCGAGTGCTCTTCCAACTGAGCTACCACGAAGGTTTGTGTGATGGTGACGAATATTTGGCAAGTTGGCCGGAATCTACTATTTAAATAATAACCACACATTGAGGCTGCAAAACAGGACAAAAAATATACCCGCAATGTATGGGGGACAGTTATTGGTATATTCTATTGCAGATCTGAGAAATTTGAGAACAAGCATCCGAACTGCATTATGGTAAGCGTAAGCAATAATAGTCATTTAACAATAGTAAGTATATAAAAAAGAAACTTGAATAAATTTATAATTATTGTATACATTTATAATATAATGGTTTTTCAGCGACAAATGATTCTCTCTCATTTAATTAAGATACTTAATGGTTATAATAAATGGTATATATTCACTTGTGTGATTTCTTGGATGTGGATTTTTAAATCTGCAATTGTAAAGTTTTATTTTGAACTAATATCATACGTGTATTTGTTACCTGTGAAAACTTTTTAATGGCTTTTTGAAGTTAATCAGTACTATTGTTTATTTTGATGCTTATAGCTGTAAGTTTTCTGAATGAATATAATAAATAAATAAAATAAATAATACAAAATGTATGGCGAACTTTACCCACGAGGGATATCTTCCACACAACCTTTGAATGGCTGAATTGAATACATACTAAAAGTGTTAGTGTGTTTGATTTGTTACTTGAGTTGTTTGGTACTTCTTTCACATGGTAAGGAACCAATGGTTGACACAATTTTTGTATGGAAATAGCCTTTTGTTATAATTTTATTTTTATTATTATAATAGTTTATTATAATAGTTTCATGCCTGGAGTGACATAGACTGCTTTTTATCCCAGTAAACCTTATTTCCACTGGATTTTTTCTTATGAAAATATGCAATGACCACGCGGGACCCTCTGAGACGAATCTGGTACAGTTTGTATGGCGCCGCACTAACACACGCTCATTCACGTTCTTCACAGACATATTTTTTTTGTCGCCTATCGTGATAATTATTTTAATTTTAATTTTACATTGCCTAACAAACGAGAAAGGGGTAGTTTTTAGGAGGAAAACGCTTAATATTAAATTCAGCTTTATTAACAAAACATCTACAATTCAGATGTTATTTATTGATTTCTGTTACCCAAGGCTTTGAATTTATTTTTTCAGGGGCATGAGCTGTAAAGGTTGACTTTAAAGGTTTCTACGTAACCTTCGGACTACCCCTTTGATTTTAAAATTGATGACGAAGGGCTGTCACACATGTAATAATGATTATTTTGATATATTATTTATTTAATGGCCTTGTAGTCGCGAAATTTACCCCCCCCCCCCCCCCTCCCCGTGTAAAAATCATACTTTATGGTTCGGGATCGTCGTCAACCCTTATTCATCACAGTGCTGGGATATGGGTCTCCCCTCAATTGATGGGGGTTTAGAGTATACTGCGTATTGGCAGAGGACAGTGTTTTCAAGCCGTTTAAACGCCGCTGACTTAACGACTGTCATCTATAATGACAACAGCTGTGACCGACGTCTTAACATACCCACCGAAACACGGAGGAGCTCGAGATAAATAAACCCATCCATGGACAAGCTACGGCCAACGTTGCTTAACTTGTGTGTTCGATTAGACTGACACACGCAACGATGCCACCGAGCTCCTTGCATTTAGGATGAATATCAGAAATTCTTAAACTCAGCTTGTTAACAATACAAAGAAAATAGAGTATTTTCACGTCACTACTACTACTACTTCTCAAAATGTTGCCAGTTTAAGTATGAAAAAGTAACAGACAGACAGACACACTGTCGCATTTATAATATTAGTATAGATTACACATTAAATAGTTTACATACTAAACAAACAATCATACAATTTGTGGCACTAGGTCATCATATTTTTGTGTTACAAAACATTATGTGATGTTTTGTGGTTCTAACCTTACATGTATGGTTTGGTTGAATACGCGGCAACATGTCACGACAAACCACAACAAATGTGGCTTGGCCTTTAACACTGTTATTAATTTATGAATTATTATTGGTATTAGTATTTAATTTTTCCACAATTTTACATGGTCCATAAACTTATTATTGGTTCTCTGTGGTCGAATGGTTAGCAATGGCCACTTTTACTCCGAGGTCGCGGGTTCGATCCCCGCACAAGACAAATATTTGTGTGCAGGAACATGTCTGTTTGTCTTAGTCTGGGTGTTTTCTATATATCATATGTATGTATTTACAAAAAAATGAATTTAAGTATAATATCAGTTATCTAGTACCCATAGTACAAGCTTTGCGCTTAATTTGGGACTAGATGGCGTTATGTAAATTGTCCAGCAATATTTATTTATTATAAATATTTTTCGAAAAATGGAAAAATTCACCAAATTTTTTTTAATTATATTTATGATTAAATGTGCAATCTTCTTACTAATTACAAGTCTCCATCAAAATTCCTTTTTTAAAATTCATTTTATATATAAAATAGATTTTAAAGTAGTATACTACTATAAAAGTAGCATAGCTACTACTGCCGTGAATTGCTGCGGTTTCGCGAAGTAACGAACACAGTCTTCATGCACTTACATTTTTTTAAAGACCTCTCCAATATTACATGACACAATTTCCTTTTTAATTCCATTTTGTTTTCGTGATTTATATGTACATACAGGCCAAGCTTTAGCTTTATAATATTAATAGTCTCTCAGCTAAGCCCCGGACGGACAGACAGACGGACATGACGAAACTTTAAGGGTCGTTAACTAGGTAACCTAAAAAAGGTAATATTTATATTTTTATACTACACTTTTTTTGTAATCTTACCCTAACTGCCCTAACACTAACTGGAGAGAAAGTCTCTCATTGTTCTCCTTAAACTTTGTTACTCCTAAAACATCAAAAAACATTTTTTTTTGAGAGGTAATTGCATTAAAATAGTAATTAATTTTATTGTCAATAACTAAGTAATGATTTGTTCAGTCAGATACTGATAGTGGTTCGAATTTAACTTGCAAGATATGATTACATACACCGCGGTGAAACTAAATGAAGCTTGTAAAAATAATAGGCGCTTAATCACTTATTGAGAATCCAGGGAAGTCAAGTACCACATATGCTAGAACTGTCTGGCATATGTGTTTGCATGTATGTGCAATTGTTTTCTTGCGAAATATTTACAAGTGTAGTATAACTACGTACATGACTCGTAGCTGTTTACGGAGCACAAATGCACACTCGTGATGTAATTTGTGCCTTCTACTTTCCCTTCAATATTCCATGTGAGTAAACTATTATTTCAGTTCCATGTCCGTTGCCAGGTACTGTAAAACACTCGTAAATGTTTGTGAAATTTCACCATGTGACGCAATGCTCCTGTAAATATGTGGACCCTTAGGAGAGCACCCGATAGCCTTGTACGAATTTTATTTTTAGCTACACGTCCTGCGGCGTCGTCGCTCGATTAATTTCATATACCTAGCCAGCGCCTAACGGAAATCTCTAACGATGCCTTATCCACTTTTTTGATCTTATTTTAAGTTTTCTATGCTATAGGTATATATATCTATATAGTATGACTGAAGCCGGTACTCATAGCACAGGTTAATCCTAATTTGACCACCGGCAGCTATATTGTACGTGTTTGCAATGCTCATTTTGTATTAGCAATAAGTCTGTGTAAACATTTTGAATCAAATAAAATATTATTATTATTATATCTGGTAGGTGAAAATAAAATCACTACACCGCTGTAACCAACTCTCGCAACTGTTTAGTGTTCCGACGACTCAACTTTTAGCCAGATTGTAATTGCAATAAGTTCTACAATGCGGCTCCCAACGTTTAGCAGCATTTAACAGCGTTGTAGCCGGACAATGCTAAATTTCTAATGAAATAAAATTTCTACTATTCTTAAATTTCTTAGTATATTTTTTATACCAGTAGGGTGGAAACAAGCGTAGGGGCCGTCTGATGGAAACCAGTCATCGGAGCCTATGGACGCTTATAACACTTTTATATGTGGTTCGTGTCAGGTTTGTCTTCTTTGTCAGTTATGATCTGCAATTTGAAGTAGGAGTCCTTTCGAAGTGATGCTCCTCAACGTATTATTACGCTTTCCAGTTTTGTTGTTGTTGTTGTAAATATCTTTATTGTACAAAACATATTTCAGTACACAGAATAATAAGAAATGTTGACATACAATTTGTACAAAGGCGGACTTATCCCATAAAGGGATCTCTTCCAGTTTTATTCATGCATTCCCTATGTCGACGTAGCAACGCTTCTCTTATTTGTGGTTGCAAGTTAAAACAAACCTAGTCTAACCGAAAAACGAATTTAACCTATAAAGTGAATTAATTAATTTCATTATCATTAAACTCGACATAAAGCCATAATCATCCCACAGTTGGGATATGGATCATCGCTCAATTGAAGGGGGGTTTTGAGCATACTCCACCACGCTTCTCAAATACGGGTTGGCGCGGGCCAGTTTTTTCAAGTCGTCTTAAGGCCACTGACTAAGCTTAACACCTGTCACGTAATGACAACAGCCGGGACCGACGGCTTAACGTGCCATCCGAAGCACGGAGGAGCTCAAAATAAATAAACCCATTCATAGACCGGCTGCAGTTGACGTTGCTTAAATTGCATGTTCGATTAGAATGACACGCGCAACGATGCCACCGAGCTCCTCATTAAACATCATAAAGTGAGACTTAAGGAGGAAAGTTAGGCTTAGGCACGCTTAGGTATTAAGTATGTACCCAAAGATGACATTTTAGTGGAATATTTTTGTATTCCACTATCCATTATATATAACTAAATATCACATACAACAGTGAAAAATATTAATTTATTGTATTATAGGAAATACCAATCAACTAAAAATCAATAAACTAAAAAAATCACATGCATAGACATTGGAAATACAAATATATTATGTAGTCTAGAAACATGATTGAAACCTTCAAGCCTTGATGTTCAAACCTTGACATACACAAAGGGTAAAAACAAAATGAATTTCCAATAAAAATTCCGCCGATTAATTCACGGTGAATTCAAATTGACAATATCAGCGCAATATCGAAAATGAAATAATGGAAAAGATTTCACATTTCATGTAGATTTATTTTATTGTCTGAAAGCTGTATCGGCTGATATGTTTGATACTTATTTTATAGCTTAAAATGGTACTTTACATATACTAGTAAAAGGTATACAATACACAAGAGAACAGTTTTTAAAAACCGTAACCCGAGTACGGGAAAAAATCATTAAAAAGTATAAATCGACTCCTTCTATGTTGAAGTCGGTTAAAAAGAAGCTATGTTACTCGGACTATAATAATAAATCGATTGCCATTTTAGGGATCAAAATTGAATGAGTAATTTAGGCGCCTCTGTAGCGCGTAAACCATACATTTTTTTTTTAATGAGAGGAGGCAAACGAGCTTGTGGGTATCTGATGGTAAGTAATCATTATCGCCCATGGGGATCAGCAAACCAAGAACTTGTTTGACGCCTTAGCGATATAAAAAAGACGAGGATAAAAGGACACATAGATCACAGAATGAATAACAGAGAATGAATATATAAGAGTCATAACGTATTTTTTAGCTGCCCATCTGGGGAAGTACCTCCACCTCACTACCGTAGCCAAATAACAATTCCCTTGATCGTGACCCACACGTTCGTATTCTTTATAAAAAATAGAGTTATTTTATATGAAGAGGGCCTCATATAAAATAACTCCATTTTACAAAGTCTCCGCGCGAGCGCTGTCGCTGTCAGCCGCTATATTTTTTAAATAAAATCAATCATCATCTACGCTACGAGCGGTGACAAACTGGTATAACCGAAAGAGACAAGGCTCGTCCAGTATTAAAGTTGACGAAAAACATCTATGAGTTACTGTAGTTAAGTCAAACTTTGGCCATCAATACGATCGGTTTTGGAAATTTGGCAAGGCGTGATTCCTCTGGTGTCGCAAACTTTCATAGCCTGACATAACTGCTTACCGGCAGGCACGTCGTATGCTTCCCGATAGCATAAAAATTGTCTCAGCCTTATGAATTTAAATACGTAATGTACTTTAAAGATGCCAGTCATACATTTTTTAATTCCCGCTTTTATAACGTTGTTATAGTTTTTAATCTTTTCTTAGCGGATGCCAATTCTTATGAGACTTCACGATTAATTAATTTTTGACTACCTTAATCCGTCCTTGTGGTACCTTATTACTCTATTGTCTCTCCCTAGAGTCGTTCCCTCATATCTGAGGATCGTGGTCAGTGTCAGGGTAGCATCTGGATTAGATGGTCCGCCACCACATGTTCCCTTTTATTGATTACCCTATTTCTTGATATTACATTTCAACATTTTCAACCCATCTTCAAGTCTCCAACAGCAATAACAAAAGTCTTGTCGCAAAATCCGTTCTTAGCTGACGTTTCCTACCTATAAGCTAGTATAGTTTTCTTTAATACGTCGGATAGAAAACAAGCACACGACCCGCCTGATGTGAAGCGGTTACCACAGCCGTATAAGTCACCCATGCTTCCAACGCAGCAACTCCTTTCTTCCTGGTGACCTCACTCACTCGCAAGAACACAACAACCCTTAACAGAATTTTATTCTGTGACGTGAATGTGGCAGGTCCAGTAATTTTGAAGTTTTTAAGATCATTTTTGTATAAATAGAAGATAGTCACATTACAATCTCATACCCACAGAACACTTAAAGAGACTAGAAAGGCCATGTATACGCGGCAAGCGTTTCACAAGTATCCACGATGTTTGTATGTTTTCCCGTGCATGCAAACGTACCGCTTGGTCGCTAGCGGATTTAATAGCAAAGTTTGTCTGTTGAGAAGCCGCAATCCAATCACTGTTGTCGATTTGAGGTCGCGTGTGTGTGCGTAACCCTGTGCATAATACTTTGCAAGTACGAGTATAATAGTAAAAATAGTGAGGTCTAGTATGCAGACACAGGTTTCGTAGAAAAAGAACAACGATGCCCTTTCTTACCTCTATTCAGTGCTCTATGTTCATATCATTTGATAAAAAATCTGAATGTAATCATATAGCTATGTATAGAAAATTATCTTTGATTTATTGAATAATTCTTTCATAAGCAAACATAATAAAATGGTATGAATAGATGTTTCTGTATCGACTGATTGGATATGAATATAACACAAAATTACATGATTATTTATGACTAAGAAATAAAATAGAAATAATATATGTCTGCGAATGGAAATTATGTACCTATATATAACTTAATGAAAAGGGCTATTTATTGTAGGCCTAACATAAACAACATTAATTATATTGATGAATTTAATACTGTCTGCCTCCAAAACGACTCGACCATTTTTAGATTATACATATTATATATAATATGTATGATCACTATGGGCCTTATAAACAAGCTCAAAGTAGCCCAACGAGCTATGGAGAGGGCTATGCTCGGAGTCTCTCTGCGAGATCGAATCAGAAATGAGGAGATCCGTAGAAGAACCAAGGTTACCGACATAGCCCAGCGGATTAGCAAGTTGAAGTGGCAGTGGGCAGGGCACATAGCACGGAGGACGGATGACCGATGGGGTCGAAAGGTTCTCGAATGGAGACCACGTACCGGCAAGCGCAGCGTAGGACGTCCACCCACAAGGTGGGCAGACGACCTCATTAAGACCGTTGGATCGCGCTGGATGCAAGCCGCTTCCAACCGGTCTTATTGGAGATCTAGAGGGGAGGCCTATGTCCAGCAGTGGACTTCCAATGGCTGAGACGATGATGATGATGATGATATAATATAAAAAATACTAGTTTCAAAAACGTTATTTTTGCATAATTTGGGGTAAAATTCATTCATCAACATCCTTAGTGCGTAAGACAAGCTCACCTGCACTTGGTGCACCCTGTTATAAATAACTGCTAGCTACCTGGGGAAGTACCTGCACCTCATAGAATATGGCAGCCAGATAACATTTCCCTTGGGAGTTGTTGTGGTCGGCAGGAAGGAAGGAGTTGTTGCGTTGGCAGCGGTGGTGGTAACGCACGAGCGATATTTCCTATTACAACGGTTTATGTGAATACTGTAAACGTTTTATATCAAGCGGACCTTGTTTGACCCACACGACTTAATATAATAATAAAAAATATATATTCATGAAAACCAAACTGACGCATTCAGTTAAATCGCTAATAAGTGATGGTTGCGGTTAGAATTTGAACGATATATCAGATATCAATAAATATCGACTCAATAAATAACGACATTTATTGATATTGAAAATGACTCAGAATATTGAAGCAAATACCCGATCAAAACCGTATATTTACTAACTAGATCAAATAAAATCCGGTTACATCCCAAGCTGTCAAACTGTTTTTAAGTTCAATAAGTACTAAAAGACTGGGAAAATTGTCCCATGACTTTATTTAGGTATATTGATTTTTAAGAAACTACACAATAGCTATGAAAGTTTCATACAACTAAAAAAGGTATTCGCATGATGCTTTTTTTAAGTTATATATGTTCTTTTGATATATCGATATAATGATATATCAACCTCATAAACCGATATATCGATATCGAAATAAACCGAAAATATAGATCGAAAGAACATACTCATCTATGTAATATATAGGTATATTTTTATTTATTCTGGACTTCGAATAGGATATATAAAAGAAAATCATGGCAATCGGTTTAGTAATTTATGTGTGCTGAACAAAAAAAATCATTCTCATTTTTAACGAGCCAGAAGGAGCAAATTTTGGTCATCCCTAGGATACAGGTATTTGTTTGGGATACAAGGTTTTTTTTGGGATACCCTATTATTTATTCTGAATTTTTACTATGATGTATATAATGAAAAAGCGAAAACATACGTACAACATGTACGTATGTTTTCACTTTTTCGGCAATTTCTCGCGCGAATGCGAAGCAACCTTGCGTACATATTTTGTACGCATTAAATCAAATATTTGTACGACAGCTATGTTAAATATTGCGTTTATATAACAAAAATATTTACTGTTTCTCCAATGGTAATATATTTTTTTTAATCTATCTTATGTCTATAAAAGAAGAAACTGATTGATATATCAACTTACAGCCCAAACCGCTGGGTCTAGTGATTCTTAATTTGCCACGTAGGTTCCTTATGAGGTCTAGGCACAGAGACAGAATTTTAGAAAATTTGTGAAGTCGCAGTCGCAAACTAATAATTTCGTATTTTAAAATTGACTATCCCATCAAAACTTTGATCGACCATAAAATATTTATCATTTTAGTTTTAGATCATTAATTTAGTTTAGTTTATTTTAGTTTTGTATATTTTACGATTTATTATACTACTTTCTAGATAGCGCCCTCTCTAGATGGACCGAGGATCTCAGAAAAGTGGCTGGTCGCGGTTGGATGCGGAAAGCGGAGGATCGCATACGGCGGAAAGCATTGGAAAGGCCTATATCCAGCAGTGGGTAGCTACAGGCGAATAATGATTATGATACTTTACTATGTAACTATTTTAAAGCACTTTTAACGAACTTTTGCAAATGACCGTATCAATTCGTACGCGCGTTTTGACCTCTAACGGTTTCCATAAAATTTCTAGAATAGAGGTAAGACATCAATAGCTAGTAGTGGATATTTCACTAGATTTACTTTAATCGAGCATTTTTTCACCTATGAAAACATTTATACTGTCATTTTTATCGTACACGGATAATTTTATTATAACTCTGAATCGACACGTTATTCCAGTTAGAGCTGGATCGTTTAGGTACTATCTTATTATTATAATTTATCCCTTTTATTCTTAAAACAAATACAATAGAAATCCTGAACCGCGATATCTTTCACAACACTCCTAATTGGAACGATGTAAAAGGAAAAAGAATAAAAAGTGCGTATAAAATGTAGTGGATATTTTGAATTTAATAATAAATTTATTTTATGGTATAATTTAAAAAAATGCTCTTGCTCGCAATTTCCCTATCATGTTTAGAGGAGTAGCCTCACCAGCGCTTAATGCTAAGTGCATTAAGCGCTGGTGCAAACGAGAGGACGGGTAAACAAATTTGTACAGTATATATATATTTTGTCGATTAAACTCATCTATGTAAAATATATATATACGTATTTTTCTGAACACCTATTCTTTATGAATTGAAAGAATGGAAAAAAGTTAAATTTATTCCCATAGCCGGTAGTTTTTCTTCTACAACTTTAGGTAGGAACTGTACATAAGAATTCTCTACAATTTTTATAAATTTCTATCGGATATCATATCCTTCGTCTTCAAGTCAGTTGACCCATAGCCGGTTGAGATTAAGGGCAACATACGTCCCTAAACACATATTTGTGTAACCACTTCAATCCCATATATTGTAAACGCTCTACTAAGAGCATTCAGTAAGATATACATGCTGGAAAGGATATGAATCTCTCACTTAACTATACAAGATATAATAACTACGATTTATTAAAAGATTTATGAACTAAACTGCCACGAACTGTGAAAATGTGGACAACTTTCCTCAACAGCATTCCCAAAATTGCACGACATGGGAGGCTTCAAGAACATAGTCAAATTTTCCCTTAAAAGGCTGGCACCGGATCGGCGACCCCTTGGTGTTGCTGATTTCTATGGGCGGTGGAAATTGCTTGCCACCGGGTGACCCACATGCAGCGAACATGTGGGTCACCCGATGGAAAGCAATTTCCGTCGGGCCCGCTCTTATAAGCGATAAACAAAAAACTCAGATTAAAAAAAATACTAATAATAAATAAACATCTGAACTAAGAACTATTAAACCTGTGTTTCGGGTAAAGTAGAGCTTTCATTATTAAATTAACATTAAAAATTCGCTTTCTAAGTTATTAGAACTAAGACGGGCAGTAACCAATGTGTATAGATTAATTACATTTGATTTCTATGGGCGGTGGTGATTGCTTTCCATCAGGTGACCCACATGCTCGCTTGCCCCCTCTCATATAAAAAAACAAAGTTATGAATAATGCTTATATTAAGTAAAATATATAGAAAACATGAAAATGTTGAATAGATCCAATTTTATGAACTACGGAGGTCGCCCGCAACTTCGTCTACGTGCACTTTTATCTGGAATGTATTAGATAAAAACTATCCATATTTAAAGTTGGACAAAGTTAGACGTATCTGTACACTATCAATATAATAAGTTATGTGAGTACTTTTGAGGTTTATCGCGGACAAACTGACATGGGATTTGTATATATTAGACTAGCGACCCGCCCCGGCTTCGCACGGGTGCAATGCTGATACTAAATGTACTACAGAAGGTCTTTGCGCTTTGTCCTATCCAGTCCTTCCCCAGTTATAGGCACACGCCGCCGCGCCGGCTCCGCGGCCGGTACCGCCACAGCCGTTATGTCCCTGCATTTTAAATGTGTAATATCTTCTAAACTATTCATTTAAATTACATGCTGTGAAGGGCCATATTGATCTATATTAAATGCGCAATGTATTTAAGGTACTTAATTGGATAAGGATTAATTCTGTATTGCTTAAAATCGCTTCGTAAATAAGGCATTATTTCTTGTAAAAAGCAAAGGATAAAATAACGGTTATTGTGTGTTACCACTAAGAGATAGACATATACCATCGCGGACTTTTTTGTAGACCATTTTAAGGTGAACAATACTGTA
Source organism: Hypsopygia costalis (assembly GCA_937001555.2). Lineage (NCBI taxonomy): Eukaryota > Metazoa > Arthropoda > Insecta > Lepidoptera > Pyralidae > Hypsopygia > Hypsopygia costalis. The sequence continues at coordinate 4,745,757 of OW443326.2, read as the reverse complement.
CTACATTATTTTGATCTATCTCGTTGGGTTCAGCCAGCGTTTGCAATGAAAGAGCAAAAAAATGTGTTTATTTACGACATCACATTAGAAACCTCTAAATTATCAGTGTTTTTCTACTATGTTATGCATATATTATACATATAAACTTTCCAGTTGAATCACTCTATCTATTAAAAAAACCGTATCATAATCCGTTGCGTAGTTTCAAAGATTTAAGCATACAAAGGGACATAGGGACAGAGAAAACGACTTTGTTTTATACTATGTAGTGATGTAGCTCAATCCTCCGGTTCCCAAATCGTTTCTCTAGATTTACAAAAGACCACACAAAAGACCTTGTTCGGAAATGGTTTTTTTTTTTTGTAGTTTAGTTCTTTTTGTAGTTATTCTGCTGTTCGGGATGGAGACAATTCCAACAAATCAAAGATAATAAAAATCAGTCCCGCTATTTTTAAGTTAAGGTGTAACTAAACCGACTTTATGTTAAATAAATATACAGTGAAACCTGGTTAAGTAAGACTTTAAGGGACCTATAAATTTTGTTTCACTTATAGAGGTATTCCACTTACCCAGTGTCTCAGATATCCAGGTACAAATAAATATCTGTCTCATTTACAGAGGGTTCCATTAATAGAGGTCAGAATACAGGTAATTTCAGTTTAGAGGTGCGATTATTATATAAAATAACATATTATTTAATCACTATACGTTAGTTTTAATCTTTATTGGAAATCAAAAAACAATTTTAAAGGTAATAAATGCAATAAACAAAAATATTCAACTACGTTTTTTTACAAATAGTATTCGATCATTGCAACATAGTAGGTACAAAAATGTAAACAAAATGTATTAATTATAAAAATTGATCATTTTAGTTTATATTTTGGAAGTATCAGCCATCAGATGTATTTCGATGTTATAAATTTTATCAAGTATGCTTTGGTCACCAATTGATCATTTCAAATAAATAACAAATTTAAATAACCCAAATTAGAGAGGTGATAAATTGATGTTGTCTCAGTTACAGAGGTTAATGCATATAAAATTCAATCGCTGTTCAGTTATAGAGGTAACTATCACTATAAAATCGAAAGAACGAATCCCAGATATAGAGGTTTGCTTCGTCCCACTAACAGAGGTAATTCAGTGCCAAAGTGTTGGGACCTCAGCATGAGTTCCAGTTATGGAGGTTTCTCACTTATCCAGGTTCCACTTAACCAAGTTTCACTGTAATAATATTTATATAAATATAACATTATAATTCAACTAGGTCAAACTGTTAGTACAGCCCCCTTACTACCATCTCTTATTGCGATTCAATAATTTAATAGAGTGTTCAAACCAATGTATAAGCGACTCTATTCCATTTGAAATAGAGTCACTTATTCATTGGTATGAATAAGCAATCTATTCAGTTATTGGATCACAATGAGAGATGGTGGTAAGGGGGCTGCATGCAATTGAATGAATAAATAAATAAATTGATACCATTTGATAGAGCTTGTGAAGCACTTTCGGGATCAGTATTTTTATTTATACTACGTGCTATATATACGTGCTACTACGGCAAGTATATTTACCCATATGGGTAAGTATACTTGTCGTAGCTATATTAACGGTCGGAACATGAAATATCGCTCGCGCCCCGCTATCCCCGCTGCCTACAAAGCAATTCGTTCCTATCTGATCACCTCACTCACTCGTAGGAACACAACTACCCTCAAGGGTATTGTTATTTGGAGGCACGCCACGCCAATTAGTTTTTCAATGACTTGTGTAGTTTAAAAATAATCAAATGAGATCACTTATCGTTTCCACCCTATGTATCTTACCTTAAAAATTAAAAATAGTTGTTTTTTTTACCCGTAATAGAGCGTTTACAATATATGGGTTTGATGTGGTTATATAAATATGTGTTTAGGTTTTTTTTTTTTTTTTGTATATGAGTGGGTGGCAAACGAGCATGTGGGTCACCTGGTGGAAAGCAATCACCACCGCCCATGGAGACCAGCGACACCAAGGGGTCGCCGATCCGTTGCCAGCCTTTTAAGGAAAATGAAAACTCTGTTCTTGAAGGTACCCATGTCGTAGTTGTTCGGAAATACCGCTGAGGGAAGTTGATTCCACAGTTTCACTGTTCGTGGTATGAAATGTCTTAGGAAACGTACTGTAGTAGATCGCCAATTATCAAGATGATATGGATGGAATTTTAATTTATGGCGAGTTGTACGATAGTGGAATTCAGCGGCAGGTATCAAATCAAACAGCTCATCGGAGCACTCCCCGTGATATAATTTGTATAGAACGCAAAGAGACGCTACATCTCTGCGTGTAGAGAGAGAGAGTCCAATCGATTCGAGATCATTGGGTCACCGACGATTCGAGCTGCTCTTCGTTGTATGCGGTCAAATGGAGCAAGCAAGTACTGGGGCGCACCTGCCCAGAGATGCGAACAGTACTCCATGTGAGGTCGAACCTGGGCTTTGTATAGTTGAAGGCGGTGTCGGGGTGTAAAATACCGCCTGGCTTTACTAATCACACCAATCTTCCTGGAAGCCAGTTTGGCCTTGCATTCCAAGTGACCGCGAAATTGAACATCACTCGATATGTCGACACCCAAGATGGTAATGCTAGTTCTTACACTAAGGGGAGTACCTTCCAAACTAGGAGCTACCACGAATGGGGACGTTTTAGCGGTAAACGCACAAACCTGTGTCTTGGAGGGATTTAGCTGCACCAAATTCAATCTACCCCAATCCGAGACGTGTCCAAGGGACGTCTCAATCTCAGACACAAGTTTTGTTCGGTACTCATCGACGCAATCCCGAGAAACATTACATTGGCCAGTGTATCTTACGTCCACTGTACTGTCATCCGCATAGCAATGAACATATGTCTGTTACCCTAAATTTCAACGTCGTTTTCATATATACCTACCTACATATATATACCTACGCGATCGCGAGTAACGTTATATTCTGTAGAAAATGTAGTTGCGACTTTAAAAAGAGTTAGCTTTTGCACCGCCACTACAGTTGCGTAGAAGTGGTCTCCATTCCGTAGCGGCCTCCTTCGTGGCCACTTCACGTTTGTTTTCCACTACACAGCTGTATAAATACCCATAGCTTTAAAATATCTCTATGGAAAATGTGAAATCCTTTCTTTTTTGCTATAATAGCCCTAGGGAGCTTAGCTCGGCATATCTCTAAGGGATCAAATTCGAAACGCAGAAATTCGACATAGCTCTTAGATTCAGTATGCTGAATAGGGAATGCAATCTCGTTCTCGCGAGATCTCGCCGCAGGGCGGTGGCGGGGCCTGAGGTAGCGGTCGGGGGACGAGGTCTAAGCGAATCTAAGCGAGACCTCGTCCCCCGATCGCTACCTCAGGCCCCGCCGCCGCCCCGCGCGAGATCTCGCGATAACGAGATTGCATTCCCTAATGCTGAATTGGCAGTGAACCAGCCATTACTGCCGAGTCAGTGATGGCAGATGGGGGAGGAAAGTCCTAGAGTAGAGACATCGTTTGGGGTAACTAAGCGTTGGGCGCCCCTGTCTAGATGGACAGATGACGTCAACGAAACGGCCAAAATCGGCTGGATGCGGAAAGCGGAGGATCGCATATGATGGAGGGCATTAGCACCAGGGGTATCACATGCGCGTTGCCGACCCTGTAAACGCTTATTTATGCCCCATGTCCCATTGAAGAAGCCCATGTTGTAGTCTCCTGAGAAAACTTCGTCAGGCAGTCATGCTATTTAATATCTGACAGGAAAAGATGAAAGGAAAAATCCTTTATTCTGATAGAATAACACATTAGTAGCATAACATTAGGACGACAAATAATATGACCAGCCTGCCTGAAAAAGGATTCTTCTATTCATCTTAGCAGAATGTTGCAGTTGAAACTGCAACACTGTTTTTCAGACAGATCCTTATAAGGCTACATTGTCACAGCTGTCAGAAAAGTATCTACATTCCTGTGATGAGGAGGCTTTTATTCATAATGCAAATCTTTTTTTTTATGTGTGAGGGAGGCAAACAAGCATGTGGGTAGCTTGATGGAAAGCAATCACCACCGCCCATGGAGATCAGCAACACCAAGTAGTCGCTGATCCGTTGCTGGCCTATACTCCTTCTTTTATTTCTTTCTGGTGACCTCACTCATTCGCAGGAACACAACAACCCTCAAGGGAATTGTTATTTGGCTGTGGTATTTTGTGAGGTGGAGGTACTTCCCCAGTCGGGCAGCTTAAAAATAACTCTATGCTCTACCTCTCTTTTCGCCTGAGCCTCGTTTGTCAGTCAGCAGGGTGCACCACGTGCAGATAAGATTGGGTTTGGTTCAAAGGTGTCGATGAACCACTTACACCCCAATCTAAATCTGAGTCAATGGTATCTCGTGTACAGCTAAGCTACACGTCCCATCGGCAGTATCATTAAAGTGAGTCCTCAGAGATTGTTTATGCCATTAACAAGCTTGTTTCTTTTTCTGTTTATGTTATTTCTTTTTCTATTTCCATTCATAAACAATTTTCAACAAGATTGAAAACACCGCGAGGGAAAATGATAGCACAAAATTCTTCAAAGGCATTGGAGACAACTTAGGGAAGTTCGTACGAGAATTCGATCACAAATTCCAATCACTGTATATTAATGCTTTGTTTATTTCACGTTACGCATCTATATAAATCAAACCGCACAAAATCTAAACATGAAAACAAATTATCAGCGGCGCTACTAGGGCTGCCACCTCTCTTAGGAGGCCTACTCTGAAATAAAAATAAAAGTTTCGGCCGAAAGTTAAAATGTAGTATATTATTAATATATAATCATTTGACGATGTCTAATGTCTAATGGCTAGCAATGGATACTTTGAAACCGAGGTCGCGGGTTCGATCCCCGCACAAGACAAACATTTGTGTGTATGAGCATGTCTGTTTGTCTTGGTCTGGGTGTTTTCTACTCGTATGTATTAAAAGTAAGCATTTACAATAAAATGTATTTAAGTACATTTATCGCTTGTCTTGTACCCATAGCAGTGCTTTACGCTTAATTAGGGATTAGACGACGCTCTGTGAATTGTTCAGAAATATTTATATTATTTATTTATAATCATATAAAACTTTCGTAACACATTATCATTATACATCTTAATAATAAAAAATATCTCATCAAAATCTGTCGCTTTGTTAAGGAGTTAGCAGATAAACTATAATACTATGTATACATAAGTTTAAAAACGACTAATCCCAGGGAAAAACAAAAAAGGTGGAATCACTCTCACCCCGTCAGCACCACTCAGAGCTCTGTTCATGTAGATTTTTTTTAAATCTGATCGCAATAAAAAAATAGTTATTTACTAACAGACAACCGTTATGTTATTATTAATTTCACTTTTAATAACACAGGATATAAAATCGATCACAGCGTTTGGATACTTTAAATTGTTATTAAAACCAAACATCTTGCTTAGGTGGGATCCAATCAATTGATTTTGTACCTACCTACGTATTTCATGCATACGTAATTGATTCATTACGGCTGACAAGAAAACGTTTACAAACCATGTTCTTTCATTCGATAATACATCGATAAAATCTCGTATTCAATCATATTTTTCCAGTTTTATAAAATATAATCATCCTTTATACATATAAAATTGATTCGTCCTGGATTCGGAAAAGTTGTGATTTTTAATAATTACAGGTATTTCTCACAAATCTTCTTTATAGTCAGGAGAAGGTTCCTGACAAACATTTGTGTGTATGAAGGTTCCTGAAAATTTAAGAAAACTAAACGACCATATTATCTTTTCTAATGTAACTTTATCTTAGAGACAACTCATCATTTGATAGATTGCGCGAAATCAATTCGAATTCAATATTCTATATTAAAAAGACAGGACAATCCGTCTTTCTAACTGCAAATTCTATAGAAGATTTCATACAAAAAAATAAACGCTTTGGAGACTTCAATTTACAGTCTGTATCTTATTTTAGACTGTATCCAGTGCTGCAGCATCACTGGTATTTTGAACCTCTTTGATCTTTTGTCCACTCCATGATCCTTTAGTCGAGGCTTCCCAACTAGTCTATGACGTCGGTTTATTTGAAACTAAATACATTAAAAGGCCGATTCTCGGAATTATTTTACGGTCGCAGATTGAAGGATGACCAAGTTGAGATTGAAGTAAGAATGATATACTTGACTTCATGAATTAATTAATATCAATTATTGTTACTAGCAGAATACCTTTCTTAGTTTGTCGTATTTGCGGTCATATTTCGAATTAATCGCACTATAAATAATCTATGAAATTGTGATAAGAAAATACCAAATGTGATATTTATGAGATCGAGACTGGATCGGAACTGAAATTATGACTGGATTTTATTTAAGAGAATTGCCCCTCACATCTTAAGTGGTCAGGATATTTTGTCATTACCCTAATTCATCGCTCTGCTAGGATTTAGAGCATACTCCACCCCGCTGCTCCACTGCGGATTGGCGGAGGCCAGTATTTTCAAGCCTTCTAATTTGTCATAATAATCAAGTATTTTACGAACTCATTAGGACCCTTGCATGTTCTGCACTCTGGACTAGTGGCTTTCATTACAACTCGTAATTTGTCATCACAATTAAGTATTTTATGGTCTCATTAGAGCCCTTGCACTCTGGACTAGTGGCATAGTTATAAACGCATTTAAATGTAGTAATTTAAAGTGCTAAATAATTGTTCAGTTTTTTTAGCACTTCCACTTTCACATTGAACCGAACTTGCTATCACTTGTATTATTGTATCGGATGTATTATTCGGAACAGATCCACCAATCAGAAGAAATATATTCAATGTATTAGTCCAAATTGAATTAAATACTAAAATATCTTAAAATAAAATTAATATAACTACATTAAAAACTAAAATTATAATAAAATACACAGAAAAAATAAAAAATATCATTACCTATATTAATTGTCCCGCAAATTTTCGGGGATTGTGGCCAAAAGGCTGGCCGCATTTCATTTGTGTTAGTTGGTTGCAACGCAAAATGCTGAATACGTAAAACATATAATATGTATTAGCTGCATAAAGTTCAGTCAGATACAAAGCCTACCGCCCAACCGCCCAACACCGCCACTCACCTCATTTCGAACTGATTGCAACGTACGTAACGGACCACGGGCTTAATGCCTGGTTGACACTGAATTATGCAGCATCCGAATTAATGTATCTTTGTGTTAATCAGTGCTAATGTGTACTAAACTAGTGACCGTGCATATTCTGTTCGATTGTCAAAGGGGATTTGTAACGCTTCTGTTAATCCTTTACAGAATCAGAATAGAACACTAGGTAACCTATATACACTGTCACTGTGACGTCATTACACTAAACACGGTGCACGCTAAGTAGATCATAGGCTCAGAAGCATGTATTCGATAAATCAGGGTTATCAAAATCAGAAAAAGATTAAAGAGAAAGACAACGTATGTCCTTTTATTTGGCGAGGTAGAGAATGGTGGAACTCAAAGAGTAAAGGGTTTTTTGCTAGAAATCTTTACAATAAAAAAGAAAACCTCTCTTTTAAGGTAATGTAATGTAGCACTAATAAATGATATAATCCATACGTATTATACCTATTATTTTATGCGAAAACACGCACTGCTCCGGGTTTTTTCTTCATAAAAAAATCGATAAGCATACATAAAAGAATCCAACTGGTAATTAGAAGTGTGTGCTTAAACTCACCTACATAGGAAATTCAGATGAATTTCTCAGTCCCGTACGCCTATAAAATACAAATCTCTGTTTACAGGTTTGGCCTTTGCAATTTTTTTTTTCTTGTAAACGTTAACAATTCGTGCAACAGCTACTAACAAAACAAAGCTCATTACATGAAGTTCCAGTTAGATAAAAATTACATTCATATGTTTTGTAATTGCTGAGAAAAATCCCTGCCTTCAAACTCGTCAAGGCTTCGTCGTAACTAATTCTTTCCACCCCGCGGCTTCGCGGTAAACAACGAACCTGCTCAATAGCAATCTTAAATTCCTATTTAAGATTTATTATATTAATTTATTCTTAAATTAGTCTCCACTACAGGAGCACGACCCTCTCTCGTCCGTCCCAGACAGAAGGAGGATTTGGCCTACACTCCCCACGCTGGCCTGACGGGTTGGGGAGGCATTTTTGAAAGCGAAAATCAAACTACTGCTTACATTGTTGGTATTTATGTTTAGCTCAGCTCGCAGAAACCCCAGAGCTCTACCGACTAAGCTGAAGATGTTTGTCAATAACTTTAACCTAAGATCAATTTTTGAAATCAAAAATACCGATGGTAATCGGCTTCAGCTTCGGCGGTAGGGCCCCAGCCCCCCTAGCCAAGTGTAATTCGTAGCGTAACGAACGTTAGATCACGTGACATTTGTCAATTCGAACATTTTAGTATGAGCTCCAGTTCAAATTAGCGATCGCTACGTTTTTCTACTTCGCAAACTGCCATTTGGCTAGCCCCCCAGATCATTTCGTATTTATAACCTAAAGCGCTTAATAATAAGCTGAAGTATTACAGGTTTCAATTTTTTTTAACACACAGTTTTCCACCCTTAATTTATGAATTTTCATACATGAGGAAACACGTATTTTTTTATTGTTTTACATACTTAGAAGCTTTTAGATATTTAATTTCACCGCGGTGTCTTTCTAAAATCAGATCTTGCCAGATAAATTTGACCCAATTTTCAGTGTCCAATTGAGCTGAAGTTTGACACATTCATTGGGTTCGCGCGACAATGCATGATTAGGTAAATTCTGACATTTTAAATCCAATATGGTGGTCGCTACAAAACGGCGAGCTATAGTTTTCATTTCAATCCCTGTGATATCAGTATTCATCATCATGCATTGTCATGATTAGGTAAATTCTGACATTTTAAATCCAATATGGTGGTCGCTACAAAACGGCGATCTATAGTTTTCATTTCAATCCCTGTGATATCAGTATCAAATGGTCTTGATGAGCGAAATACATTATGAAATTCTTTTATTTTATTACCAACAAATTAAATCAATACTGTTCAATTGAATAGTGCGCGTGCTAAATTAACAGTCTGATGGATCAACGCAGAGCCAAAACCACAATGGACAGACCGGGATTACATTCGGTACACTACAATAGTTTAGTAATATTAAAGGTTTCACCTCGAAATAATAGATAATTCGCTGGAAAATTTTAGACACGTTCATTTTGACGATCTAAAAGTTGACTCTAAATTCACATAAAATCTTGTTACGCAAATTGTTAAGTTAAACGCAAAAAAATCAGATTCGTCGCGATGCGATCAATCGCGATCTAGGTAGCTATAACTCCAACGGTGTGTGTGTTTTTTAAATTAATTTATCTCCATTGTTTGTCAGAGACCTTGTTAATTATTTTTTATATGTAAAATTTTATAGAATATAAAAAGATCGGGCAGGAAAGTCCTAGAGTGGTGACCTCGTAAGGGGCAAGAAAGAAAGCGTCGGGCGCCTCCTCTCTTATTATTATTTCACGGCTGAACGGATTTAGATGAAAATTGGCACACAGAATTTGTTCTATATACATAAGCATACTTTTTACGGAAAGTGTGTTATCGCGGGCGAAAACTTGCCAGGTGCTGGTCTGGTTACAAACGAAATATATATATATAAATGAGAATCCCTATTTCCCTTGGTCACGGCATCACGCTTCAACGGCTGGACCGGTTTCGCCAATTCTTTTTATGTTGTATTTGTTATTGTCAGGAGTATGGTTACTCCTGTGAATCAATCATCCTCAACCTCCATGTGAATTCAATATTTATTGTTAAGAAGAAAGGACAAAGTTTTGACGAGCTCGATGGCGTAGCGGTCGATGACGCGGCTTCGACACCAACGCTCGTGGGTTCGATTCCCACATAGGACAAACATTTGTGTGCATGAACATATCTGTTTGTCTTAGTCTGGGTGTTTTCTATGTATCATAAGTATGTAGACCTCGTAAGGGGCAAGAAAGCGTCGGGCGCCCCCTCTCTAAGCGGCGATTAGATACGGAAAGCGGAGGATCGCATATGGTGGAAGGCATTAGAGAAGGCATTTGTCCAGCAGTGGATGGAGGCTGATGATGATGATTATATACAATTTTGTTGTATGTCATCGAGATTTTAGGGACTTCCACATTCTTGAAGGGACATTAGTTTTTGCATCGGCGGCTTCTATTTATTACAAGTATGCATTTACAAAAAAAAAGTATATTTTATCAGTTATCTAGTGCACATACATCTTTGCGACTAGATGGTGATGTGTAATTTGTCCAAGAACATTATCATCAAACTTTTAACTCCAACTAGCTAGGTACTGTTCCGTAGTTCTAATTTCATTAGTTAAATAGATAGAGTTCTCTTTATATTAATACAGATGAGAGAAAATGTTTGACAAACGATTTCTTTTGTAAGTCTGAAAAGGATATTTACTATTAAATAGTAAATATTTAATAATAAATAAGCTCTTAAGACGCAAAAGGCACGGTCCCGACTCTCATTTTAAACTAGGAAGATATGAAATATAATATTTAGCGAGTCCTGAGTTTACACTGTAAATACTTATAAAACTAGACTGAATTTACCTCTGTGAAAGAAGCGAGTGACAAATTTTGTACGGGTAATATTATTTTCTGTGATTGTTGTTGATGGACACGGGTCTCCCCTCAATTGAAAAGGATTGAAGCATACTCCACCACGCTACTAAACTGCGGGTTGGCAGAGGCCAGTGTTTTCAAGCCACTTACAGGCGACTGACTTGGCTTTGCAAATGTCGTCTAACGAAAACACCCGGGACCGACGACTTACCGTACCCTCCGAAACACGGAGGTGCTTGATATAAATAAACCCATCCATGGACATGCTACTGTCGTCGTTGCTAAACTTGCGTGTTTGATTAGACTGACACGCGCAACGACGCAACGTTAGTTTTTGTGTCCTATTTGCTTGTCGTCGCGCATGTGTAAAGGAGAAACAGCAATAAATTCACATATAGATATTACTCATGTTCACCTACTAATAATATAATTGCCGACAAACCCAAGTAAATCCGTGAAGGTACTTGAAACGTCGCGACATTGTTATTTGGCTTTGGTCATGATGGGCTGAGCTAGGATCATCTCAATACTAATAAACGACTAGTGTGTAAAATTCACAGGACAAAATGTGCTTAAACTAACTTACGATGCCAGAAAAGCTTATTGCAGCGTTAGTTGGCATGTTAATGACTAATCTAATAACCACTGCCGCTGAATCACAAAAAACCCTTAATAAAAAACCAACACACAAAGAAGTCTCATCATCATTATCGTCTTCCAGAGCAGCGGCAAATAGTTTCGGGGAAATGACAAAGAAATATACGCACAAGTACGACAGCAGCAGCACCTATTTCGGCGATTTTAATAAATATGGTTTTACAATTTAACTTATGGAACAAAAAGTCGATTAGTTAGGTTTATAAAAAAAAATCACTTACGAGTATCGACTTGTTTCGAAAGTTCACGACTTTAAATCGAACGGAAAGCTACATGCCCGCGTCGGTTGAAGTTATTTTCATTACCGCAACTAATTATAATATTGAAATGCAAAATACAAAGTTTATAATGACTAATACTGTTTTCGATGTACGTGGTCTCAAACAATGCATTTTCCATTTAACTTTAATAAACTAGGAAATGGTAAAAGCAATTATGCATTTCAATCTCGTCGGAACACTAACCTACTCTGTCAGGCTCCACCCTATTCTATCGGATAGAGGACTTCGAACGTAAAAAAAAAGGAACAACCACGAGCTAATGTCGTAGCGCCCTACGATATCCCCTGTATTCCCGAATAGGAAATTTTCTTGTATCATTACTTGTTAACCAATTTCGGTTCTGTTTTGAATAAAAAAAAATATGAAAAAGTTAAATTATCAGATTTGAAAAATAGATTTAAAAATCTCATCGAAACGAAAGTGCAGTTATTCAGCACCGACAAATTCGTCATCTCGTAAAGAATTACAATAAAAAAATAAACCCTCATCGATTCATAAAAAAACAAAGATAAAATTCATAAAGCGAAAAAAAAGTGAAAGAATTGACGTGAATTAGAGACATTTTGGCAAGTTTAAAAGTTAGATTCATTGACATTTAGATACCATTTGAAAGGTAATTTAATAAGGTCCAATGTCTCCGTACATGTGAAAGAGAAATAAATCGTAGTTTCTAAGATATAAAGCGTTCTCTTTGAGAACGTGCCGCAACACGGAATTGTTTTTCTAAGCCTAACATTCAGCTATCCGCTCGGTTAGTGTAAAAGACACTAAAATACCATATAATGTCTTAACCTAAATACTGCCTTCACAACACAGAAGGTGTGGCACAATAAACTATTTTAAGAAAGAGTATTAGAGGAATGTTAACACATGAATAATTATTAATTTTAATTATATTTATGTTCCTGCTTTATATTTTTTGTTTTTTCTTCAACAAACTTCATGAACAAACGTTTGTTCAAGAAGGTAAATTTTTAATAAATCGAAAAAATATCAAATTATCCAACACACCCACAAGATATTATAAAAAAAGAAACAAAATTCGCATCATCGCAGCAAGCAAGTCAGCAAGTAATTAGCTCTATAAAAACCAGTACCCTGACCACCACTATCACCTAATACAATATCCTAATATTATACAAGTTTGAATAGAAAAACTTAAGGACAGCAGTAGAGAAAGCCTATATCCAGCACTGGTTAAATACAGGCTGATGATGATGAAGAAGTTTGATTGAACTCCTTTTGGTAAAAAAGAAACAACATATTGACAGCACATTTCTAGCTAGCTATAATAAAAACAACGAATCCATTGCGTAATATCAGAGGCGCAATTCTCGTAATGAAAAAATATAGTCAAAATTCAGTTCCTATTCAGTCGCCATCTGACAATTGTTATATTTGGTATTTTCATATCACATTATAACACTTCGAAATATAATTACCCCTTTCATTGGTATAGGCAAAATAATGGCCATAAATAATGGCAATCGAAAAACATAACCCTCCTTCGGCAGTCGGGTAAAAATTAAACAAACTGAGAACGAAATAGGAACGCGCAATAAGAATTGATGATAATTAATAAATGAAACCAGGTATACCATATCCAGTCAAGTCGTAATTTAATATCGATTGAAGTTTCTTTCTGCGCTGTAAAGTAATTATGAGAATTTGCCTTCTGGTCATTATACTGCATTATTAGTAAGGGAGTACAATTCTAAAGAAGTGGCAGGTGGTTGGTTATATATATATATATATATATATATATATATATATATATATATATATATATATATATATATATATATATATATATATATATATATATATATATATATATCATAATTACATATATATATATATATAATGCCACTTTTCGTTGTAATTTTATAACTCAAGAACGGGCTCACCTATCCAAACCAAATGTTTAGGGTTTATTCGGACTATTTAGTAGATGGTTTATGTGAAGTTTGCACAAAATCGGTAGAGCGGTTCTTCATTTATCACATTTTTTGTAACAAATGAATTCAATAAATGGCAGATCATTTTGTTAATGGGGATTTTGCTGTCAAATTGAAACTTTTTTCAGATGGGGATTGTGCTGTCAAATTGAAACTTCTTTCAGTGTTGACAGTACAAGCATGTTGTTGTGTCATTCATGCGGTCATTTCATTATGGACGTACTTCGACTTTATGTTGTCTGTTCCAGAGTCGGTACCCCCAGCCGTTTGTTTATTCATGCTCAAAATGGAAAAACCAAAAATATTGTTTATCCAAATGTTTTGGATTAAGTTTTAAAATAGCTAGAAATTAATAAAATATTTTTTTGTAACTTTTTTGTTTGAACAAATAAATTGGGTGTTCCAATGAATTTTATATATTATTTCACTTTATACGTAGCGAAGCACGTACCGGGCCGCTAGTATATATATATATATATATATATATATATATATATATATATATATATATATATATATATATATATATGTATGTATGTATATATTTATATATATATATATATTTTTGCGATTTCACCCTATGATGAGCCCGGTAGTGGAATGGTTAACAACAGTAGCAACGGCCACTAATACTCCGTGGGTTCAATCCAATCCAATTGGGGTGTAAGGGGTTCATCAACATCTTTGAACCAAAGCCAACTTCACCTGCACGCGGTGCACCCTGCTGACTGATAAACGAAGCTCTGGCGAAAAGAGAGGTAGGGAGCGTAATTGTAAGCTACCCGACTGGGGAATGTACCTCCACCTCACAGAATACCGCAGCCAAATAACAATTCCTTTGAAGGTTGTTGTGTTCCTGCGAGTGAGTGAGGTCACCAGAAATGAAGGAGATGCTGCGTTGGCAGCGGAGGTGGCGGCGCGCGAGCGATATTTTATGTTGCAAGCCTTAATATGGCTACGGTAACCAGTAACATCAGGCGGGCCGTATGCTTGTCTGCCACCCGACGTAGTATAAAAAAAGAAACCCGCAAATTTGTGTTTATTAACATGTATGTTTGTATTGATGAAGGTCTTTGGAAAACAAAAAAAAAGTAACTATTTTTATCAACTAACTAGTACCCGTAGCTTTACTTAGAGACGAGATGGCGGTATGTAATTTGTTAAAGAATATTGACTTATTTATTTTTAGTTATTTATTACTGTTTGCTTATTTTCAAAATTTTATGTATTGTTAAACTTCATTGCAGTTGTTGCTGTACATAACTTCAATTTCCCTCAACGGTATATCGGAACAATCACGACATGGGAGCCTTCAAGAACATTCTTTAATGTCTTTAAAAGGCTGTCAACGGATCGGCGACCTCTTGGTGTCGCTGATCTCCATGGGCGGTGATGATTGCTTTCCACCAGGTGACCCACAAGCTCATTTGCCACTCTCTCGTATAAAAAAAATGCTAAACCTAGTATATACGTATAAATATTAATTTGCAAGCAGCAGTTCGTGATAATACAATCTACTAATATTATAAACGCGAAAATTTGTGAGGACGGATGTAGGTACATATGTTTGTTATTATTTCACGGCTGAACGGATTTAGATGAAAATTGGCACACAGAATTTGTTCTATATACATAAGCATACTTTTTATCCGGAAAGTGAGTTATCTCGGGCGAAAACTTGCCAGGTGCTGGTCTGGTTACAAACGAAATCTATATATATATATATATAAATGAGAATCCCTATTTCCCTTGGTCACGGCATCACGCTTCAACGGCTGGACCGGTTTCGCCAATTCTTTTTATGTTGTATTTGTTATTGTCAGGAGTATGGTTACTCCTGTGAATCAATCATCCTCAACCTCCATGTGAATTCAATATTTATTGTTAAGAAGAAAGGACAAAGTTTTGACCAGCTCGGTGGCGTAGCGGTCAATGACGCGGCTTCGACACCAACGCTCGTGGGTTCGATTCCCACATAGGACAAACATTTGTGTGCATGAACAGTACTGTTTGTCTTAGTCTGGGTGTTTTCTATGTATCATAAGTATGTATTTACAAAAAAAAAATGTATTTACGTATGTTTATCAGTTGTCTAGTACCCATAACACAAGCTTCGCTTACTTTCTGGCTAGATGGCGCTGTGTAATTTGTCAGAAAAAAAAACAAATTTCCATTGGTCGCGGCATCACGCGTGAAAGGCTGGACCGATTTCGCTATTTCCTTTTATGTTGTATTTGTTATTATCAGGCGAGGGTTCTTATGAAAGAAAAAAAAAATTAGAGAGATGTGCGGAAAATTAAAAAAAAATATCAAAACTGAACGACCATATAAACTTTTCTGATGTAACTTTATGTCGTTTGAAAGAAGTCTCAGTCGTTTAACAGATTGCGCGGAACCAATTCGAATTCAATATTCATTGTTAAGAAAACAGGAGAACGCCTGTCGGGACAGCTAGTATAGAATAATAATGATATTCAAAAACGAATACATAACTGAATCTCCATAATATTTACCTATATATGTATTACGCTCGATATAGTTATTTTAGGGTATAGTGATAACTTAGCCGTGTGGTTTCCGGCAGACTAGAATAGAATCACTCCGTTTCTTTCCGTGGATGTCGTACAAGGCGACTAAGGGAAATACATTATCAAATATCGATCAGGCCTCCCCAACCCGTTTGCCAGCGTGGGGAGTGTAGGCCAAATCCTCCTTCCGTCTAGGACGGACGAGAGAGGGTCGTGCTCCTGTAGTGGAGACTAAAATGGACCTGATGATGATGAATAACTTAACAATATAAGTACATAGATGTAAAACTACAAAACATAATTTTGACGAACCCGGTGGTCGAATGGCTAGCAAAGTCCTCTTTGACTCCGGGGTCGCGGGTTCGATCGCAATGATCACAAGACATATTTGTGTGCATGAACATGTCTGTTTGTCTTGGTCTTCGTGTTTTCAGTGTATTATATATATTATATGTATGCTTTTACAAAAAAAAAAACTTAGTTATCTAGTACCCATAGTACAAGCTTTGCTTAGTTTGGAATTAAGATGTCAGTGAGTATTTCGTCCAAGAATGTTTAATAATTACTATATATATATAATAAGTTTAATAATTACTATAAATCATTATACTGATAGCACTATAAGCTTAACCTCGGATAAGAATTTGACCACGATGATGAGCAAAAAATTGCCTTTATTTCGGTTTCAAGTATTTACCCCCTGTCTCAAAACATACTCGTATGTATATGTTTAGTCATTTACAAAATGCATATTACAATTTGCGAAAGAAATCATTCTTGGGTGGTGCATTAACGTTTACATTTTTTTTATACCACTAAGGTGACAAACAAGCATACGGCCCGCCCGATGGAAAGCAGTTACCATAGCCTATGGACGCTTGTAACACTTGAGGCATCATACACGCGTTGAACCCCGTAAAAAACTCTTACGCCCTTTTGAAGAACCCCATGCCGTAGTCTCCTGGGAGAACATCAACATTATTAATATTACTATTAATACTACTACAGTTGTGAGCACGCGATTTTAGACTATATATGGTCTTTTGCAAATGACTGTAACTCTATTAGCAGTAATATGTTGTTGCTTTTATAGATACACCTGCTTCCGATTTGCACGCATAGGTAATTGTTAGATAAGTACTGGCAAAATTATAGTATATTATATTAATCTGTGATAATATTGCCTATGAGTGGTGGTTAAGGCGCAAGCTGCTCTGTAGAGCAGGAGCTATTAAATTCAAGTCTAGCATTACAAACACTCAACATGAACAACTTTTAATCCCGTGTGAAATTAGGTAATAGGAATTTAAGTACCTACAGTAGGTACTAATGTCTAATGATGGCACTAGAGTTGCTTAGTCATATAATAATCGCTCAATATTATAAATAAGTCGACATTAATAAGGTGTTCATGTTGACTTAATATCCTCTTTTGATACAAATATAAAAACAAATATAATAGTATTGGTAATTAACTTTACCCCCTGAGACGTTTTCTAACGTGAAAGCATTGAATTTCCAGAGCACGGATTGGTTCAGGATACACTGCAAAGAAGCAAAATAGTCATTATTACAATTCACATAGGGTTACATATCGCATATTTCGCAGGTGCCCTCATCCAAGATCATTCGCTCGCGCAGCATATAAATATTCGCTGAGGTTATCAAATTAGAAAAAGCATAATTAAGAATTTTCTAGTCGCCACATGAAGTCGTCGACCTCCATATCCATCTGGCAATAATATGCCGTCCCGTACGAAACAAAAGCATGCGTTTACGTGTGGTTTATGTTTACAGATTCTTGGCCGAGTGTCAATGTCCACTGCACAGGAAGGAATTTTAATACCTCGTTCCGTGCAAGCGTACTTGACGGTACTTGTATTGTTAAAACGTAACAGCGCACATTAAAAACGATGTACTTCCTCATAATACTCCATTATATGACAAACATAGCTGATAGCGCGACTGTTATTTATAGATTAATGAAATAAACTGCGCCAATCGTAACTGTTAATTTGCGTACACGATCCTTATGTTCTGTACTCTTTGGCTCCAAAACGTAAACACATAAAATTTAGTTTTATTCATCTTAATTGAATTATTAATATGAGTTCGCGTAGCGCGCTCTTGTTAATATTAGTATCGTGACGTCACATCTAAAGTCAAGCGTACACTGTTCAATTATAGACATAAAATTAATCTTTTCATTCGCACAGCTCGTCCTTGCTTCAACTACTCGGAACGCATAACGATATCCGACAATATGTCACAAGAATATACCTACAAATAGTGCGTGAGGACGCTTCATGAATACAAACAAATGACATTTAAATTTGTGGCGGAGCTCGGAACAATACGCTGTATTATGAAGGACTAGCGGAATGACCATGGCGGGAAAATCGAGCAGCGCGCCTGGCTCACACTTACCTGCACTTGTCCAAGCAGCAGGTCATCGAGCAACGCGAAGTCTTGGCACAGAGAGCGAGTGAGGAGCCTCTTCTTGCGGCGCTTGTGCATCGTCAGAAAACGACCGGTGCCGAGGTTCTTGTGAGGCATGTTCGCGAGCTCCGCGTCTTCCTCGCTCGGCTCTTGATCTGCAACAATATCATTAATTACTGACGCGTACTATAACCGTTAAAATCAAGGGAGGGGACTGCGAACGATTCCTCGATTGAACAATCTGATACGAAGCATCTATCAGAGACAGAGCTGTTTATCAAGCACATTGTTTACTAAAGCGTTGATAAGAGGCCGGTAAAAGCGTGTATCGGTCACATTAAATAATGTCACATTTCTGAGTACTACAGCAGTCGATTACTGAATCCTGCTGAACTCGTTACGAGAGAGTACAATTTAGCGCGTACGACACGACTACTATCCGACACTTTTTCGGCAACGCGCGTGTTATGCCCCTGGTGTTACAGGCGTTCATAGGCTACGCGGTAACTGCTTTGCATCAGGAGGGCCGTATGCTTGTTTGCCACTCTGGTGATATAAAAAAAATACACTATGAATCGGAAACAAAATAGGAACTAACAAGTTTATCAAAAATATATAACGAAATTGAAAGAAATGTACATGCTTTACGGTATATATTACGATGTTTTTTTTTTTAAATACCTTCATCTGCATAATTATCCATTTAGTTTCGGAGTGGGGTGTTTGTTATTAACAAACACCCCGATAGCGATATCAGCGAGTATTATTTTGGCGTTCAAGAGTACTGTTGAGTGCTATAAAGGCAGAAATACGCCTGTGTACAAATCTGTTTCTCGGATATGTCACGCCTTCAACATAGTATCTTACTATATTTTCAGGGAAATATAGTAAGATACTATTATTGATACAACAATCAGATAAAGTAGGATCAGATGAATGGGCAGGCATGCTTTCTCATATCCATGAGCTGGAGTAGATATAGGACTGCACATACCAAACAGATTCAGCTTGTTGGTTGAAATTATTAGCATGTATACCGGCTCCTACCTGGATGGTGTCTGTGATTAAGATATGCAGACGTCACCGACCAATGTGCTAAAACTGCAGTTACAGTTTCAAATTTTGTTGCCAAACATGGTCTAAAATACAACTCTAAGAAAGTCAGTTCACGACTGCTGGTAACAAATGTCCGAATAGCGTGGCTTCCAGAGACAGAGAAACTCCTCTAAATTTCCTATATTTTTTAGTTTAATCTAAGCAGACACTTCAAAAAGCTATTTGTATTTTATAAAATAGGTTATAGCTTTTTTACAAGTAAAAACTAAGAGCGTCGTGTGTTTTCACTTGAAATAATAGGTATATTCATTCTGATGAATGAACGCGTCACGTTTAACTTTTATATACAAAAAAGGCAAATTACCGCCATGAAACTGGACACGTGAAAATGGCGTTTCGCACACAGCCCGTCATCATAATTCTCGTAAACCAAACGTCATACATCTTTAAGTACAACGAGACGATTACGCAACGATAGACTTCCACACAAAACTCGTCATTAAATCCACATTGTTTAGTAGACATGATTATCGATCATCGCAAACGCATCATCTTTGTCTACCATCGAATATTATTACCATTATTTTAGTATATTGTGCGTAATAGAAGAAGATATTAAGTTTTTGGGGATATTCTGCCAACTGGACATTTTGCGATCGCTACTGGACATTTTGCGATCGCTGGACATTCTGTGTCTAAACGCTTGGTTGGTAACCATTTCTATTATTTTCTTGTCTTTTTTCCATTACTTAAGATCGGTGCTCGGCACGATCTCGTACAGCATACAGCAACTCAAACTAAAATTATAAACCTGTTCTTTTTTGTCAAATTGGTTATCTCAAATTATCTTAAACATTTAATTATTAAATCGCATAGTACACTTAAGTTATTTTGATACCCTATGTAAAAGTAATTGTTCGCAAAAGGATAATAGTAGATAAAAATTAAATATATAAACACTTACATAATGATAACTAATGATAATTAAATGTAACTAGCCAATGTTTGTACATATGAGATATCATCTAACAAAAATGTGAGGGGTATTTTTAAAAGCAATAGAACCAAAACAATAACTTTTAGAATGGTTGTCTGTCTGTCTATATGTTTATACTCGCATCATGCAAAACTTACTAGGTACATCCATGAAATTCGATGCGGTTTTCGCTTGTCGAAGTGTAAATTAAAATCTGATGCATGTTTCATTGGCATAATGAGTAGAAACGGAGGTACCTAATAATAACAACTGAATATTCATTATTATAAGTGTAGCTAATAAACAATTAACAGTAGCAGTAAAAGCTTACCGTCAGGTGGGTCGTAAGTTTATTGCCACATTAGTAGTATAATATAGGTCTACGCGGACGTAGTCACGGGCGGCGGCAAGTAAGGTTTATTACAAGGAGCGAACCCTAATTAAGCCAAAAAAAATTATGAAAAAAACATTTTTAATTTAAACGGTTTTATTGAAAGTAATGTACTAAAAGCTAAAAAATATTTTGGTAGGTCCGAGGTTTCAGTCATCATACCCCTCTCCCTCATCAGTCTAAGGCATTGATCAGACAAAATAATAAAATCGTTGGGCGTTGCGTAAACTGAGTTGATTGGATAGAAACACGGGCCCAACGATTTTATTATTTTGTCTGATCAATGCCTTAGACTGATGAGGGCGAGGGGTATGATGACTGAAACCTCGGACCTACCAAATTATTTTTTAGCTTTTAGTACATTACTTTCAATAAAACCGTTTAAATTAAAAATGTTTTTTTCATAATTTTTATTTTCAAGTTTTTTAGTTCATAATTCCATTACATAGTACTTCTCATTCAATTAAGATTAGACTTGACTTTTGTCATTTTTTAAATTTGTCTTGTATTAATTTGATACCCATATTGAAAATTGAGAAAATATGTAACCGCCAACCGGCCATTTTGTTGACGGCCATCTTGGATTTTATTATAATATTCATGAGAGCGACGAGCGACGAGCTGTGTTCTACTAGTCAAGCTCTTTCATTTGATACCCATGTAGTGGTAGTCATGACAAAATGTGTAAACTACCATTTTATAGCGGCGGCCATCTTGGATTTTCATTTTTTTTCATGTGAACTGTGTTCTACTAGTCAAGCCCTTTCATTTGATACCCATATTGAGGTAGTCGTGACAAAATTTGTAAACCGCCATTTTGTAGCGGCGGCCATCTTGGATTTTAATTTTTTTTTCGTGTGAACTGTGTTCTACTAGTTAAGCCCTTTCATTTGATACCCATATTGAGGTAGTCGTGACAAAATTTGTAAACCGCCATTTTGTAGTGGCGGCCATCTTGGATTTACAATGAAACAGAATTTATTTAATTGTATTGTCACCAGAACTAAAGGTGTGTACCAAATTTCAAATCAATCTGTCAACAGGAAGGGGGTCAAATTTCAATTACTAGATTTGACCCAAAAATATAAACAAATATGTAAATAAACAAACAAACAGGTCAAGCTAAATAAAACCGTTTAAAAAGGACGGAGTTATACAAACGAAGAGTATACGACGTAGTATAAAAAAAAAAAGAAGAGGAAAGCTGGAATGGGTCGGGTCATGTAGACAAATGATTTGGACGCGCCGCACGGTGAAAGTTAAAAAGTTCTAAATTGTGTCGCGTCTAGAGTCGCTAATTATTTAATGACCTTATTTAAGTGAAGTTTCTGTTAGTACTATTTCTTATTTTGTGGTAATAGTTTCTCGCGCTGCTTTCAGCGTACGCCTGGTGTACGCTACGCCTACGCCACAAACTCCACCCATGTAGGAAATGTCTAAATTGACAAAGCCGTCAACTACAAGTAATTGTTGGTATGCACACACATTCATATAAGTGCGATACGGCCAATTGATTAACACTTACTGAAACTTAAATGATCATTTGTATTGATACAGCGGCGCGTGCGCAATAATCTCATATTCAAACACGAATGTTAACGATGTTTATGTCTTTCTTTGATGTTGTGGAATGGCAATAATCGTTATGTAAGCGGTGAATCACACACATGTTTAATTTTAACTAACATGTAAATATAAACGAAAAACGTGTATAATGTGAACATCGTAGATAAGGCATAGGCCTTATCATTGCACTTATTACAGTTTCCAGACCAGACTAAGGGGTCTCGGGTGATGTTAGACCACTATCAGAAAGTTAATATCATTCATAAAATTAAATATTTTCGGTAGAACATGATTCTACTTATTTATAGATATCATATTCAAGCTCGGTGGTCGCATGGTTAGTAATGGCCACTTATACTAGACCAAGACTTTCATGTTGAGAAATTGAGATATTTTGGACGAATAGTTCTTTCGCAATTTCGAAAACACTGTCCGAGCTCACAGAAATGGAAATGGTAAAACATTTAGATTTGTATGGAACCAAGCATGCCAAACTAACGCAACAACAGGCAAGCAATATGAGTATACTACTAATAACTTCATGTTGTAATGGGGATGTTTGATATTTTTTCTGACATTAGATGTCGCTAGGTAGGCGTCGGATTGTCAAAATGTACTGAATTTTTTGACAGTGAAACTTTAAGACAACAACACAACACAAGACGTCAACAAGATATTTGACAAGATGCTATGAATGAATTGACAAATGATTGGACCCTACGCTACAGTGCTGCCAAAAGACCCTCATTGGTCGAATTTGGTTGTATTGTATTACAAAAGCATCTTCTACTTGCGTCGTTCTCCTCATTACTGAGGGTCGTGACCTCCTTAAAAGGATACGTGGAGACGTATCCTTTTAAGGACGAACGCTCTCCACTTGTTGCGGTCCTCTGCGCAGCGCAGTGTCAGGCAAGTTGCTGTAAGCAGAGACACGAATCTGAGGCTCAACTCTAAATATTTGTCCTTATTAGACATATTCTATAATATCTTTGAGAACAGAGTTCCCAACGGTGACTGGAGTGAGTACAAGAAACAAGAAAAGAAGATTCTACTTTATGTCCGTTATGGCGCAGTCTAACGCCCACCTGTTGAGATGCTCTGTTAAGGTTTTCCAGCATTGTGCCCAGGTACGCCAACGATTCCGGCATGACCACTATATTATCAGAATGCCAATTCTAGTAATTTTTCTACGATCGTACATTGAAAGTTGACCGAATCGAGATTGAATTGTGAATTGTCTAAAATTATAATACTTGGATTTCATTAATTAATTATTATCAATAGCCTATTTGACAATGTTCAAAAATTGTATAGATAATTTAGCAATATCGTAAAATACACAAAACTATAAAGATCTGCAAACTTTCATTCTAATATCTTCGATTTTAACTTTCGATTCTAAGATTTTAGGGTCGATCAATGTTTGGCGGGAAAGTCTAGTTTAAAAGTATGAAATTATTAAAAAAAAATATTTCGTTTGGAGAAGAAAATACTATAACTTTTATTATGATACTAATTACATAAACGTAATAGTTAACATAGTTGTCGTACAACTTTCTGAGTTGATGCATACAAAATACAAACCTGTGACGTCATTCCTCAGTAGCCTTTTGTATGGAGCGTTTTCGGGAATGTCCAAAATTGTGATTTTCAAATTAACATATCTCGAGAATTGTTTGTGCTATCGAAGTAATTCTTTCACCTATGGTTATATTATTGAGACGTTCCTACACATCAAACCGAAAAAATTGGTGGTCAAATAGCCTATTCTTGCTGTTGGCAAAGTAACATTCTTATGCTGCGGCTACAGTACCGTGATATGCCAATAATTATTGCCATAATTTCAACAACGCCTAGACCACCAATAACCACGATTTATGGCCATAATTTTACAATGCCAATCAATATGGCAAATGACGGTAGACAATAGCTCCGGCGGCGGTCTTTTTTCGCACATCAAAGAGAATTACCGCAGTAATTAATGCGTTTGTGGCCACACTACCGTTTGTCCAGTGTGCAGCATGAGCTCAACGGCGACGCACGTATCGACCGACATGGAGTGGTCAAATGAAAAAAGCTTAAGTTTTGGAATTATTCTAATGCGAACCGTATCTTTTTATTATGGGCTTTCGGTCGGGTATCCCCCGATAAAAATCGCGGTGTACAATGATGGTTTGAAGAAGAAAAAAGACCGAAACCATCTAAATAAATATAACAGCTGCAGCTTCAACCTCCATCTTGAAAAATGATATTTTTACCGCCTAATTTATTGACATATCTAGATAAACTCTAGTGTAACCACCCCACTTCACACAGTGATTTCAACGGTAATTCAATGCCATAATTATTGCGGTAACAGCCCGGTAGACGGCAAGGTAGTGTAGCCGCAGCATTAGTTAGTTTAATTTTCGGTCATATTTCTTTATAAACCCACTTAAATTAAACTTTGAAGTTACATATTTTGATATGAGAATACCATTGGTGAGATCGAGACTGAAACGGAACTGAATTTTTAATTACGAGAATTGCCCCTCAGTTAACCGAAGGTATACTCGCCGTTGATGTGAAAGCCGTATTTTTTTTGTCCAGAAGCTTGAAAACGTTTTCTAATGCGCCCGTGAACAGATACGGTAATAGAGAACATCTCGCTGTCTCACGCCTCTTTGTAGTTAGATAGGTTTCGTGTACAACCCGCTTACCACCATCTCTTATTGCTTAATGGAATAGAGTCGCTTATTCATTGGTATGAATAAGCAATCTATTCAATTATTGAATCGCAATAAGAGATGGTGATAAGGGGACTGGTCCCGTAGTCGTACCGACTTAAATAAATGTAAATAAATAAATATTTCTGGACAATTTTACATAGCGCAATCTAGTCCCAAATTAAGCATAAAGCTTGTACTATGGGTACTAGACAACTGATAAATGTACAGAAATACATTTTTTTTTGCACATACTTAATTATTTTATTGAAAATAATGTAAGTAGGTACATTAATATATATTTTTAAAATACCTAGATCACGAGAAACAGAAATGTTCACACACACAAATGTTTGTCATGTGCGTGGATCGAACCCGGGACCTCGGAGTCAAAGTGGCCATTGCTAGCCATCGACCACCGAGCTCGACGACGACATAGTGGCTTTCATAATACTCCTCAACACTTTCAATATACCTATGCACGGCTCATATCTCGGAATCGAAACTTCATAGTCCACAAACGCTAAACATAGTGGTCGACTATTCTGTTTAGAGTAGAGAGCATAAAAAAGTAGCAAGGAATATGATGCAGTTTCGTAGCTAGTCAGCAACACGAGTCGTCACCTTTTTTTTACATCTGCCCGTTTCGTATCCGCTCCCTGCAGTTACAAAATTCTCATATTTGCATCAAAAGAAAAAGTTACAAATGAAAATATATATTGCCTTGCATCCAACTCTCAAACGCTTTGACACATGCTCGCTTTGAAAAAAGTTATTTCACGTATGAGTACGTACTTCGCTTATTACAAAAAAAAAATAAACAATTTTTAGCCTTTATAATCACACGTGCATAAACGCTCGCCTTGTCAGAATTGCACTACAGTGTGTATATTACGTACGTGACCACACGGCCAATAATACACATAATGTGTATTATTGGCCGTGTGGTCTCCGGCAGACTAGAATACAGTCTACAGTGTGTCCCATAATGTGTATTATTGGCCGTGTAATCTCCGGCAGACTAGAATACAGTCTACAGTGTGTCCCATAATGTGTATTATTGGCCGTGTGGTCTCCGGCAGACTAGAATACAGTCTACAGTGTGTCCCATAATGTGTATTATTGGCCGTGTGGTCTCCGGCAGACTAGAATAGAGTCGACAGTGTGTCCCATAATGTGTATTATTGGCCGTGTGGTCTCCGGCAGACTAGAATACAGTCTACAGTGTGTCTTATAATGTGTATTATTGGCCGTGTGGTCTCCGGCAGACTAGAATAGAATCACTCCGTCTCTTCCCGTGGATGTCGTACAAGGCGACAAAGGGAAATACATTATAAAACATCGATCAGGCCTCCCTAACCAGTCTAGCCAGCGTGGGGAGTGTAGACCAAATCCTCCTGTCTATGACGGACGGGAGGGTCGTGCTCCTGTAGTGGAGACTTAAATGACCTGATGATGATGAGAGTGTCCCATAAAAGTACACTTGTCCCCATATTTGAAAATGTACATAACATAGATAGTACATAACATGATTTATTCGTTTTTTTTTTAATATAATTATAGTAATAAAATATCCGATAAGTGCATAGTCATTACATAAATTATGACTTATGTAATGACTTATATCTCACTATGATTCATATTTAATAAAAAATAAAATATTAATTTGCTAATGCCTTAAACTTGATAATGCCTTAGCGGCGAAACCGGTCGATAAAAATAAATATAATTACGTGGAACAGTCCAAGTGCTTTATTATGACATTATGACAAAAATATTATTATACATATTTTATTATTTTAATTCTTATGGCTATTGGGTATATATAAGAAAACGACTATTAGATTAATAAAATGTATGCTTACTAATTCTCATAGTTTGTTAATAACCATATTTTTTTTGTGGTGTAAGTGTTACATCAACATCTTTGAACCAAAGCCAACCTTACCTGCATGTAGTGCACCCTGTTGACTGACAAACGAGGCGAGGCGCAGCCTCATAACTCTTGAGGGTTGTTGTGTTCCTGCGAGTGAGTGAGGTCACCAGAAAGAAAGGAAGGAAAAAGAAAGAAGGTATAGGCTGGCGACCCCATGGTGCTGCTGACCTCCATGGGCGGTAGTGATTTTTTTTTTTTTTTTTTTTTTTATACCACGAAGGTGACAAACAAGCATACGGCCCGCCTGATGGAAAGCAGTTACCGTAGCCTATGGACGCCTGTAACACCAGAAGCATCACATGCGCGTTGCCGACCCTGTAAAAACCTCTTTACGCCCTTTTTGAAGAACCCCATGCTGTAGTCTCCTGGGAAAACCTCAACAGGCAGTTCATTCCACAGCTTGATAGTACGTGGAAGAAAATTTATCTGGAACCGCACAGTACGTGTCCACTTCGGTTCTAATGTGTGAGGATGAATTCCCTGTCGATGGCGAGCGGTGCGACTGTAAAAGGAGGCCGTGGGCATCATGTCAAACAACTCCTCTGAACACACCCCATTGTACAAACGGTAGAACACACAAAGGGACGCAAAATCCCTCCTCAGACTTAAAGGTTCTAAACCGTCTGTCAGTTTGGGATCGTCAACAATCCTCACAGAACGCCTCTGAATCGAGTCACAAGGTGCAAGCTGGTATCTAGGCGCTCCCGCCCACAGATGGCAACAGTACTCCATATGCGGCCGTACTTGAGCTTTATAGAGCAGAAGCCTTTGCCGCGGATTGAAGTACTGCTTGGCCCTGTTGAGCACACCTAGTTTCTTCGACGCCAGCTTGACCTTCCCCTCCAGGTGACAACGAAACTGGACGTCGCTGGAGATTTCAACTCCTAGAATCCCAATACTTTTTGCGATGGTGAGGGGTGTGTTTTCGAAGTGTGGAGCCACAGCAAATGGAGTTTTCTTAGCGGTGAACGCGCACACTTGTGTCTTAGAGGGGTTAAATCGGACTAAGTTCTGTCGCCCCCAGTCGGACACTCTACTTAGTGTGCTCTCGATGTCCGACACAAGTTGTTCGCGACTCTCCTCCACCAAAGAACGAGGGATATTTGCGCGGCCCGTGTAATAGGTATCTCCGGTGCTATCGTCCGCATAACAATGAATGCCGTCAATAGACAGCATATCATTAATATGCAGCAGAAACAGCGTCGGAGACAATACAGAACCCTGCGGGACGCCAGCATTAATGTCCATGCTATCAGAGCAACTGCCATCTACAACAGCTCTAATGCTTCTGCTGGACAAGAAGCTAGCGACCCATTCGCAAAGCCCCTCAGGCAGACCGTATGCCGGTAACTTTGAAAGAAGACTGCTGATGAATGATTGTTTTCCATCAGGTGACCCACATGCTCGATTGCTCCTCTCATATAACAAAAAGTTAAATTTAATTGAACCTGCGGATGCACTTTTTTAGAGCGTGCCGTACGACGCTCTTAATAAAAATACAATACATAATTTTAAGTGTTATTTTTACTTACATTTTAGTATATAACACTCAATTCGTGGAAATAACTTTTTATATAGCAGTTTGATTATCAAGTCGCTTCCATACAACAGACACTTTGATACTAACCTCGACTTCAATACACAAATCTTAAGTATCACAAGAATGCACTTATAAGAATAATTGAATAGTAGTCATATTTGATAGCAATAAAGATAATAGCTAATAATAGCATGTTTATTTTATATCAGGAAATAAGATACTCAAAGGGAAATAATTAAACATAATATAAATTTCTATACATACGAAAGAGGAAACATATTCATCGATCAATGCAGGGATGAACCCGCTGGCGCAGAATAATATACCGCTGGGACAGAAGAATGACATTTTCCAGAAAGATATTAGTTTTTGTAAAAGCAAATATCTAACCAATAGTCGTCGACAACCCTTATTCATTCATCCCACAGCTGGGATACGAGTCGCCTCTCAATCGGAGGGATTTTTTTTATTATTAAATACGCCAATCGTATAGCATGCGCAGATCGGCTTACTTTGAAAATGGCGCGAGCGCACCCCTTTCGTAGACAAGGTTCTTATTTATCTAATTATAATACTTTAAAACAAATAAATTAGTATTAACATACAACAAGAACAGGATAAAATTACGACATACATTAATTAGCATGGTGCAAAAGCATAACATAGTCACAAACAAAACAACAAAAAATACATGATAAAATTGAGCTATATAAATTAAAAATAAAAAGTTTACAACATTATGTCTACCTTAATGGACGCCGACTAATTGGAGGTGATGGCTTGGTCAAACTTAATATCTAAGTATTGTCAATCTATCCATAGCTGCCCTCAGCACACACTTAACTCAATAACCCTCACCTAGCCACAGCGATCGAGACGCCTATCAAAAATATAGGCGCCCAAGTCCAACATTGGTCCTACATGTTGCTTGTTTCGCTTGATGACAGCCATAGCTAGATTGACACAAAAGTCAATAAACTTATGCCTACTTTTTTCAGCCATTACCTCGGACACGTTCGCTTCAGTGAGCCGCATTCTCAAACGCTACTCCCACTCCCATATTTGTTTGGAGAATGCGGGACACCGAAACAAAATGTGCTGTACTGTCTGACCCTCGCCAGCTTCACAGAAACACGATGGGTCGCCTGCGCACTTGAACCTGTACAAGTACGCGGCAAACCCACCATGTCCCGATAACACTTGCGTAGTGATGTCTAGCATCACTACGCAGTTACGGAGTCATTTTGCCCACGATACTGTACGCAGCGGTCACACTCGGAAAAAACAGCTTCGTTAGTGAAGCTGTAGTCCCCGAGCGATATCTCCCATTCATCAATGGTCGCCTTACGGATCATACCCTTGACGAATGAGACAGGGCAGCGGTCGTAGGCGGGCCCCTAGTTCGTCTTCAGGGCCGCACTCTTTGCGAGTTCATCGGCTCGTTCATTCCCCTCAAGACCCACATGCGCCTTGATCCAGAACATCGAGACGCTCTTGCCCTGCGCTTTGCATAGTTTAAGAGCGCAGTCCCGCGTCTGTATCGCAAGGGAGTGAGGGGAATCACCGTTACCTAGCGCCTGGAGTGGTGCCATGCCACGCATCCAAACAGGCTACACCATTGAAAACCGCTAACCGGCTAAGCCCCTTCTGAGATTACCAAACACAATTGCACAAATAGACAAAATTTTTAAAAACATTTTTTTGGCCTCGATAACATAAGTACTACAACGTGTGAAAATAGTTTTTTTTTACTTTATAATATATAATTTATTATTACATTTCGTACGTTTCATTC
This sequence comes from Hypsopygia costalis, assembly GCA_937001555.2. Classification (NCBI taxonomy): domain Eukaryota; kingdom Metazoa; phylum Arthropoda; class Insecta; order Lepidoptera; family Pyralidae; genus Hypsopygia; species Hypsopygia costalis. The sequence continues at coordinate 4,715,275 of OW443326.2, read as the reverse complement.
TTTGATATAATATAACACATGTAGTACCTTCATTGTACAGGCAACGTCGCACAAGTTTAGAGATTGAGGGTAATTTGTAAAAATTCCCACCTCAAATTTACTGTTCGTTCCCTCCATCACTCGCAGCAAGCCTCATTCTTTCCTTGTGCGTGGCAACGAGCACTTCTCTCGAATTGAATTATTTAAAGTCAGTTCCAAATTACGTATTTTTATTTTTTAATAATGAAAATTCTATTAATTTATCTAATTATAGTAATGCCTAAGCGTAGTATACGTACTACAAGTAAAATTACTTATTACGAGAATAAAATCAAGAAATTAAAAGAATGTGCAAACAAAAAACGAAATCGCGTGATCATATATTCATCTTCGTCGGATTCCGAAGAAAATACAGGTAAGGAAAATATGTTTTAATAAGTGATTTCAAGTGCACGATTCTGCCTATAAAAGTAGCATCTCTAAACTGTCTTGGAGGATATCACATTAGGGTATCACGAACGATTAGCATGAAGCGCACATTCCCGCCTATAAAAGTAGCATCTCTAAGCTGTCTTAGAGGATATCACATGAGGGTATCACGAAAGATTAGCATGATGCGCACGTTCCCGCCTATAAAAGTAGCATCTCTAAGCTGTCTTGGAGGATATCACATGAGGGTATCACGAACCATTAGCATGATGTGCACGTTCCCGCCTATAAAAGTAGCATCTCTAAGCTGTCTTGGAGGATATCACATGAGGGTATCATGAAGAATTAGCATGATGTGTATAAAACCTAACCTGACAGTTGAATGTGGGTCAAATAAATAAATAAAATAAATATTGACATACAAATTACACAGTATCCAGCCCCAAAGTAAGCGAAGCTTGTGTTATGGGTACTAGACAACTGATAAACATACGTATATACATTTTTTTTTGTAAATACATACTTATGATACATAGAAAACACCCAGACTAAGACAAACAGACATGTTCATGCACACAAATGTTTGTCCTATGTGGGAATCGAACCCACGAGCGTTGGTGTCGAAGCCGCGTCATAGACCGCTACGCCACCGAGCTCGTCGTCAAATATAACAGTATATTAAAAATGTTTCACACGTTTCATATGAAATATATATAGGCTACGATAATGGCCTACCATAAGGCTGGCCGTATGCTTACAACGATGTACTTATGAAAACGCTTTATACAAATCATATTCAATTATAGGCTACTGTAACTGCGTACCAGCAGTTGGGCCATATGCTGATTAAAAATCATAACGATATCTACTATATAAAAATAAGTCGGGTTTTCCTTTCTGACGCTATAACTCCAGAACGCACGAACCGATTTCCACGGTTTTGCATTCGTTGGAAAGGTCTCGGGCTCCGTGAGGTTTATAGCAAAGAAAATTCTGGAAAAATTTGAAAAGAAAAGCGGGAAAATCTTTTTTCACATACAGCATAAAACGAAGCCACCTGGTGGCGAAACGGAGTTCGCCGGGTTTGCTAGTCTATATATATATAAAAATCAATGCCACTTTTTGTTGTAATTTTATAACTCAAGAAGGGGCTCGCCTATCCAAACCAAATGTTTAGGCTTTGTTCGGACTATTTATTAGATGGTTTATGTGAAGTTTGCACAAAATCGGTAGAGCGGTTTTTCATTTATCACATTTTTAGTAACAAATGAATTCAATAAATGGCAAATCATTTTGTGAATGGGGATTTTGCTGTCAAATTGAAACTTTTTTCAGATGGTGATTGTGCTGTCAAATTCGCCCCGAAAGCTACCCACTGACCGAAACTTTTATCAGTGTTGACAGTACAAGCATGTTGTTATGTCATTCATGCAGTCATTTCATTTTGGACGTACTTCGACTTTATGTTGCTTGTTCAAGAGTCGGTACCCCCCAGACGATTGTTTATTCATACTCAAAAAAAAAAAAAAAAATTGTTTATCCAAATGTTTTGGATTAAGTTTTAAAATAGCTAGCAATTAATAAAATATTTTTTTGATTGAATAAATGAATTTGATGTTCCAATTCAATTTTTTTAGTATTTCACTTTATACGTAGTGAAGCACGTACCGGGCCGCTAGTATATTATAAAAATATAACCGTCGCATTTGAACGTTTTAGACGGAACCAAGCAAGATGATGTCATTGACATTGAGTGTCCTCTTCCTATGGAGCCTCACGATGATGACCAGCACTCCAATGATGTCGAGAGTCACAGGCGGAATCAGCACGAGGTGCAACTCCGGACTTGGACCCCGAATTGTTATTAGCATTGGGTGACCCCGCAGAAAAGCAGCCGGCTTTTGAAAAAAAAAAAAAAAAAAAAAAAATATTACAATAGTCTAGCACAGCGCTGGATGCCCATTTTGGTAAAAGGGCTTGATAAAGAACAAAAAGAGAAATTACTCAGAGTTCCCGATACCCGAAAATTGCAAATTACTTAAAGCGCCTTCTTTGAACCCTGAGATAAAAGCAGCGGTGTCTGAAATCGTGGCTAATCGGGATAAAAATATACAGATCAAGCAAGACCAATTAGGTCTTGGTATAACAGCAATTAATAAAGCTATTAGTTTGCTTCTTCTGGGAGGCGACAAAATACAGACCGTTAAAATTCTGTCAGATGGCTGTAGGATCCTAACAGATCTACATTACGTAGACACTCAGGTGCGAACAAAACTCATTACTTCTTGTCTAGATAAGGCTTTTACACTATTGATCAAAGACCATGAGAGAGACGGGATGCTTTTTAGAGAAAAGCTCTCGGAAACAATTAAAGCTTCTCTAAAGCTATACAGCGACAAGGCTTACAAATACAGAAATCTGCCCAAACGGCACCTTCTGCACCAGCAAGTATTGCAGGTCCATCGACATACAGTACATGGTTCCCAGGAAATGATACACGCTCCCCTCGTTACCTCTCGGGGAACAGGGGGGGAGGGCGAGGACTTCCACGGTCAGCGACTTCATATCGGAGAGGCGCGCCGGCGCCGACAACAAAATCTCGCGCTTTCCCTAGCCAGAGCAGCCAGCGGTCGCACGAGCGACAGTAGCTACGTTCAGGTACACGCTGGCCGCTTGCAATATTTCTATGATTATTGGATAAAACTAAGTAATAATATTGTAGTTTTAGACTGGATTCAAATGGTTACACGATCGCCTGTTGAGGACAGTTTGCACACTGACCCCTTGCAAACGCTTTACGGTTACGCGTACAATAGACATAAATGAATCGTATCTTTTGGTACCTATTAATCGTTCATATAGAAAATATTTAAGATTTCAATTTCAAAATGAAAATTGTACCAATTTGACTTATGAATTTAATGCTATGTCTTGTGGCTTGTCATCCGTCCCAAGGCCCTTTACAAAAATAATGAAAGAGGTAGTGGCCTACCTCAGATACGGCGGCTTTTCTTTCTTTATATATCTCAACTATTATGTATCGGCCAAACATATGCAGAATGTTTATGCAACGTTACTGAAACACAGAAATTACTTGTTAATTTAGGTTTCGTAATAAATTTAGAAAAAAGTTCCATCCAACCCTGCCAACATACTAAGTTTTTGGGGTTTAATTATAATACCATTAATATGACCCTATCATTACCTAATGATAGGAAGCGAATACACATATAAATTTTGATTTCTCAACCGTGTTGCACAGTTCGAGAATTTGCCTGCCTGATCGGTGTTCTTATGTCTGCCTGTCTAGCCGTAAGATACGGTTGGGTTTACACAAAACGTCTTGAGAGACAGAAATACTTAGCATTAAAGAAGCACAAAATATACTAGGCGAAATTTAGCATTTCCCCTACAGTTTTACCCGATTTGTAATGGTGGTCACAAACATTTTCACGTTTGCTATCCCGCTAAAGCTTGGCAAATTTAAATTAGATTTTTTTACAGACGTAAGCAAGAAACGTTGGGCGGGCGTATTGTAATAATCGAAGAGTAATGGTACATGGAAATCTACAGAGTCTAAATTCTATATTAATCACTTATGAGTTGTTGGCAGTGTTTTTGAGCTTAAACGTTTTGCACATGACATACATCACTGTTCCATATTATTACGCGAGGGTAATACAACAGCATAGGCTACGTGAATCGCATGGCTGGAATCCAATAGGTACCCCCCTTTAAATGACATTTAAACGTCCATATTAATCTGTCTGAACACATACCATTCGAAGGATTAAACAAAAGTACTGGCAGAAAGCGGAGTGGACATAACAGCGTGGGGCGCACATAGCACGAGACGCGCTTCCTTCCACAGCGCGTACACAGGGCTTCTCCCTGAACATCATTAGGACTGGTTGGTCGCGAGTTTCAGAGACGTTCGCAAGATTCTATAACCGCCCAGTGACTGCCGAGCTTGGTCGGTTATTTTGGTCCCAAGTCGGTATGAGCTTGTTTAGGATTAGTTTCATTTGTTACCTTCTTTACTCCTTACTTAATACTTAATACCAATATTATAGACGATAATGAATATGTGTGTAACAAAAAATGTGCCATAATTATTCTATGTAACAATTATTTAAATAAAACAAGATGGTATTGAGACATCTTTTTATTCACTTCACCTCCACAAAATTTTCATCTCTAAACATCTACATGTGTTATATTATATCAAAGAATGAAACGTACGAAATGTAATTGATGATTAAACGAACTTACCTGTAAGTGAAGTTCTATCACAATTATATGAGTACGTTTCATTCGAAGATATAAGGACCCTCCCATCCCAAAACCCATGAAATTATGAAAATTTTGTTGTACTCTAAAGAATGAGGCTTGCTGCGAGTGATGGAGGGAACGAACAGTAAATTTGAGGTGGGAATTTTTACAAATTACCCTCAATCTCTAAACTTGTGCGACGTTGCCTGTACAATGAAGGTACTACATGTGTTATATTATATCTTCGAATGAAACGTACTCATATAATTGTGATAGAACTTCACTTACAGGTAAGTTCGTTTAATCATCAAATATACAGAAACGGCTGTTTTACGATTTTATTATATTATGTAATATGGATAACGTATACTAATTTCATTAATTATTTGCTAATAGTTCATTTTCTAATCATACTAATAAAAATCTCTATAAATACTATGTGAGTGCAATAAAATGTATAATCGTAATTGATTTCCGTTTTATAATCGTCCCATTAGTTAGAAGGGCACCATGCAGGATATTACAAAAGCAGTCTTTATATACACTCAACGACACTGAATAAAATCTATATTAATCAAAACTTTATGTTGCGGACTCTTTAGTGGGCAGCCTCGCAACTGGCCACCGATCGACAACACAGAAAAAGAATGGACGGATAATGGACAATGGAAGAGTATGAGAGTAGTGAAGCTAAAACTGGAACTGAAATGTAAGTAAATTTACTATTCGGAGGGAATGTTAAGCCACCGGTATCGGCTTGTTGGTAATGGTTGTCATTAAATGACATATTAAATTGACGAGCTCGGTGGTCGAATGTTTAGCAATGGCCACTTTGATCCCGAGGTCGCGAGTTCGATTCCCGCACAAGACAAACATTTGTGTACATGAACATGTCTGTTTGTCTTGGTCTGGGTGTTTTCTATGTATTATAAGTAAGTATTTACAAAAAAAAATGTTATTTTATTAAGTAGATTTATCAGTTGTTTATTATCCATAACACAAGCTTTGCGCTTAATTTGGGACTAGATGGCGCTGTGTAAATTGTCCAGAAATATTGATTTATTTATTATTAAATTAAATGGCCGTGTGGTTTCCGGCAGACTAGAATAGAATCACTCCGTTTCTTCCCGTGGATGTCGTACAAAGCGACTAAGGGAAATACATTATCAAATATCGATCAGGCCTCCCTAACCCGTTTGGCCAGTGTGAGGAGTGTAGGCCAAATCCTCCTTCCGTCTAGGACGGACGAGAGAGGGTCGTGCTCCTGTAGTGGAGACTAAAATGGACCTGATGATGAAGATGATGAAATCAAGTCAGTGGCCTTTAGGCAGCTTGAAAAAACTGACCTCCGCTAACGTGCAGTTGAGCAGCGTGATGGAGTATGGTCTAAACCCTTTCGATTGAGGGGAGGCTCGTAACCCAACAGTGGGATGAAGAAGCGTTGACGAAGAATTATTTATTGTAGTAACGACGGAACCCTTTGCTAATCTTGGCGAGACAAACACGCTTTGGACCGGTTATACTTATTTCATTAAATCAACGCAATATACGACGACGCACGCGAGGCAGGGCTGGGGGTCATTTGTAATGCGAAAATATCCGTCGCGACATTCGACTATATATAGACCACTGCCATTGCTGCTTCTAAAACTAATTCAAATTTGCTTTGTTTACGTTGATAATCTCAAGGAACATGCTCTATTCTCTCGGTATTTTTGGGGTATAAGTGGTTCATCAACCACTTTGAACCAAAGCCAATCTCGCATGTACGTGGCGCGCCCTGCTGACTGAGAGATGAAGTTCTGACGAAAAAAAAAATAGGGCATAGCGTATTTTATAAGGTGCATGACTGGGGAAGTACTTCCACCTCATAGAATACTGCATCCAAATAACAATTCCCTTGAGGGTTGTTGTATTCCTGCGGGCTAGTGAGGTTACCAGTAAGGAAGGAGTTGCTGCGTTGGCAGCGGGGTTGACGGCGCGCGAGCAATGTTTCATGTTGCGTGCACGGCTTCGGTAATCGCTTCACATCACGCGGGCCGTCTATTTGTTTGCCATCCGACGAAATAAAAAAAATCTGGCGCATCACGCGGTCGCCCTTTGACTATAATTTAATATTGGATTTTGAATTCCATGAATTCCCCTGGAGAATTCATCCTGTCCTTCACCTTGGAACAAAGATGGTCGTAAACCGGTTTCAGAGATATTTTGTGGAATGAATTATGTCATGAGATGGATGGGTTTCCAAAGAGACTCGGTATGGGCTTCTTCAAGAATAGCGTGATGTGACCAGTGGAAATACGAGACAGTATCACTGTGTCCACTTTCAAAAAGAAATTAACAGAGCAATATATAAAGTCACAAATAAACAATCAACAAATAAAATCCTTCGAATGGGTAATCCAAGAACAAAGGGTACCGATGCAGGCTTCGAAAATGATGGAAACAATAAATAGGCTTTTGCAATAGGCAATAGGATTGTTGCACTGCATCTATGAAAACAAAAACGTGAAAGGTACAATCATATCAATAGCCGTGGAGTTCAATTTGTATTAGCCAAAACCCAGCTCAACCACCCAGCCAATCACGACCTCCTCTTTGTATGAAACATAATAGCGGATTAAATATGAAATACCCGTTTTAACATACTAGCCACTTTAAAGTAAAAATGGATACATTGATAATATTTAAAGTAATATTTAAATACAATCTCCGACGTAGAACCAACGCAGCAGAAACAGCTCGCAATATCATTGATGTGTTTAGAGCGAATATGGCTAATGAAAGTACCGTACGTTTCTCGTTTAATCACTTTCGTAGTGTAAACTTCAACTTGGAAAATAAACATCGCCGCCAACCAGGAAGACCAGCCACTAAAGCAAATAACGATGAGTTGAATGCGACGGTGGAAGCGGATTCGTATCAAACTACCCAAGAATTAGTGGCATGGTTTGTTAGCTTAACCACAATATTAACATAAAATCAGAAGCATAAATAGGCGAGACAAGCTTCTACGCACGCATTTCCCTGCAGGTGCAATTTTGGGACGAATTGTGTGGAGTGATGAAAAGGGGATTCTTTACGATAATCGTCATCGAACGCCGCATTTGTCAGCGTTTTTCTGTTAGGATGAGGTATTTTATCAGTGGCTTGCCAAGCTGCTTACCAGTGACAGGAGGTTGACATTGGCTCTAAAATGGGGAGAACTACTTACACTACTACAAATAATGTTAGAATAAAATCGACCTAATAACGTCGGGTGTTCGGACAGGAAGAAAACAAACGAAGTGCGGAAAATTTGTAATTTTCTTACAAGTCCCAATGGTGTTGACCCTAGATGAAACCGGGGGTCAACGGATTGAGCCGAGCAAGAAAAATGCCTACACCATGCGTACATGTACTAACTAATTTAATACAACACATCCGAAGATTATGTCACTGCTTTCCAAACATGCCAAAAACACAAGAACCGCTTCTTCTCCACTCCTCCTTAGAGCCACCCGTGCTGGTTTGAGATTTCATCATCATACTAATACTAGTAATAATGTTTTGACGAACCATAAAGCTGAGGAATTCTTTTGTGCATAGTGCCATGATGGTAAGCGAAAAGAGATTCCCAAATTGCAGCGGAAACTGACCGAAGACTAGACAACAGTATTCTGTTAGTTGACACTGCCATGCTGGGCTGCGAGGTGCTTCTTCACACATCGTTGACTTTATTTTCCAAACGCACATCGCGCTGCTTGATGTGGATATAAGGCCACCATTGGAGGGTATCATTGGAGGAGGTTGGTGGTCGCGTGCTACTGTCATCGACCTGGGAGTTAGCCGCAAAGAGGCTGGTCTTAAGTTATAATTCCTTACCAGCCAGCACACGTGTTTACCACTTCCATTAATCCTGCTTCATTTAGATGAAGCGTGAAGAAATACTTACGTATGGGAGGGAGACTAGTGATCAGGTTCCCCACATTTGGTCTTCACTTAAAGACATTTTAGTGTATTACATTAAAAAAAAAGAACATGCTTTGATTGAAACATTTCGTATAGGCAAATACCTGTTTTTTAATAATCAATGTACTTATAAACAATTCAATATTCAATGTATGTATAAGTAGAGTATATATTTAGTATGTTATAGTGTTATATTATTACCTAACTGGTAGGGATACTTAGAGATATTTTCCCCAACTACCGCTATCGGTATCGCTACCGCTATTCCTACCGGTTGGGATATGAGTATTCTTCTGTTACATATATTAATGGATAATTTGGTGTAGCTTCAAAAATATTTCACATTTATAAAGACGGTTATTATATGTGATACTGTCACAAGTAATTCCAAAGTAGCTAATTAATTATACAAAGAAACCATTTAAAACTCATTCCTACTGGTAGCGATACATGGAAAGGAAAATCCTACTATCGCTACATAAGCTTATATATACATCGCTATAAGTAGGAATATATGTAACAGAAGAATCCACATATCCCAACCGTTAGTTGGCAAAAAAGTTAAAAATCCACCTATTTCTAACAGTGCAGTGGGGATATACGGAGCAGTACTAGTTGGGATTTGTCACTAGGAATATATGGATTTTATAAGCTTCTGGCTGTCCATTATTTGTAATTTGCAACAGATACACCTATATTGTTTCTTGTGTCTGTGCAATAAATGTTATGCAAACCCACGCCCCATCACGTTAAGTGAAATGTGTTAAGAAATACCCAGGGTGGGAGGTTAATAGTTGTAAGCGATCCAATGGAAATGCAGGTGGATGGGATTTGCATGTAATGGAGTTCGACGTGAGTGCAGAATCCAATGCTAATGTTTGTTATTTGTTACGGTAGACCCGACACATTTATACACATTATCTACATTTGCACTTAATGGAGAAGGTTCACCGCTTTAATTATACATTATATGACCTACCTTTATTTATTGCTTCATTTAAGTCGAACCATAGTATCAATACACTTTTTTTAGCTGTTTTATAACAAATATAATTTCCTTTTGTTAAAAATTGTACGTGAGCACAATTTTTAATATTATTTTGTGGTATGTACATACGTTTTCCGAGATACATTTTGTAAAAATATGTTATTAGACATATCAAGATCGATCGAAAATGCGGTTTGAAATAGTTACTTATGCATAGTATACATATTATACAGCTGATGTTCCTCCTTTACATCCTTTACATCTCTAAGTGCAACATGTAATGTACAGACCGGCAAAAATTATATAATTTATTTATTAAAAATGTTTTATATGTAACTAACAAAAATGGTTGAATAGTCTCACATTAAAAAATAATACCTATTATTATATTTATTCTTTCAAACCTCATAAATACAATTATTTCTGAGAAACTAAATTAAAAATAATAATAAAAAAATAATATAAAATAAAAAATAATAATGTAAATCTCCAAGCGCCTGGTCGAGACCACTGGTGACCGAAGAGCTGGCGGCTTTCTCGCACAACGGATTAGTATTGCCATACAACGAGGAAACGCTGCCAGCATCTTCGGTACAATGCCACGGGGGCCTTTTTTAGATAATATTTAATTTTATATTATTATATCTTTATTTGTTTTATAGTAAGGTAGATTCGACAACATTGTATATTATCTCTATACACATATATGTCGACAAGTGAGTGTACTACTTTTTTAAAGTCGGTATGGGTGATTACTGATATGAATCATTGTGAACGGACACGTGCCCCCTCGAAATTCTGCAATGGGCAAGTATACTCACACACTACGGTGGACATAGCGTATCTGATAACAGGTTGTTATATCCATAGATTTAGATAGACTAGATGTCGCAAGAAGGCAGGCCAAACGTGTTAGCCAAGTTTTTGCAGTTAAAAAAATGGTTACACGCAGAATGTGCACTTCTAATACGAAATGTGCATTTCGCAGGTGTTTTTCTATTTTCTCGTAAGGCCCCCTTATCAAAATTTGCTTTTCGGAAAATGAGAATCCTAAATAAAATTATGTAAAATTCAATACAAGTGCTTTATTATAACATTATGCAAAATTATCTTTGTAAACTCCTGTTAACTGTTGGATTTTTGTTCTATTGTATTACAAAAGTATGTAGGTTACGGTGACACTTTAGATCAGTCGAGCCGCATGTGTGTTGGATATCCGACGTTGTATAAAAATAAAGAGATCTCGTGCACAGATAAATCTAGGGACCGTAACAGACATGTACCTGTTAGCATCGATGATTGATGATTTCGCTGCTTTTTTCGATGCCAGTCGCAGCAACTTCAGGTTAAGCGTCCGTGGAATGCGGCTCAGTATTTCACAAAGTGCTTTAACGAACAACGATAACGAATGTCGACCGATTCCCTTCGTTGCTATTGTAAGAAGTCGACGCAACGCTAAACGGGCGTTTCCGATACTGCAACCGAATGTATGAAGCCAATACAGCATCGATGTAATCGCAAAAGTGTCAATCACCGATGCTAAATAAAAGTAGCATGTCTGCTATGTAAATCCAAGGTCATTGGACGAAAAAGAAAATAAAAGAAATATCTTAAAGATACCTAGATCTTAAAGGAAAGAAAACGCTTGTACTGCGTGGGCGATGAAATGAATATGTTCATAAAATAATTCTCATTCTTTCACACATTCTCTTGTACTAGATGTTTTAATGCAGGTAATTATTGGACTAAGACTTAGTGCGTGAAATTAAAATCAAGAAAATTTTAAGGACAAAAATGGCACGCTCGGTTTTCATTTTTTTTTTCATTTCAAAGCTGTATCTAGTAATTTTTACATCTGTTGTTATCACATATTGCTAAATATCGCGTGGTTCCATTGATAATGGAGGTATTTAGACTCAGCAGGTTATTGCCGATTAGTGTACAGAGTGAGAAGCTCGATGGCGTCGTTGCGCGTTGAAAGCTTGAGGCACTTATCCCACCGCCGATGAAATAGAAGCATGTAAAAGCAAAGCAAGCAGAGCATGTAAAAGCCTAGCCGTCACTGTGAATATATGCATCTCTTTCATTCACACGAGATTATTTTCTGTTGTACCATTCTCGAACGATAAAATAGTCGATAATTGGTTGTTCCCTCGCCCGCGCGCGGTGGTACAAGTGCCTAATCATACTCGTAAGTCAAGCGGACGATCCGTTGCCTGATTGTGTATGGCTTAATTCATCTCGTTCTCCTCCGTACTTCAGACGGGGCAATAGGTATACAGTATGAAGTGTAAGTAGCTCACCACGATCTTTAGAGCCAAAGCCAACCTCACCTGCACATGGTGCACCCTGACGACTACCGAAAGAGGCTCTGGTGAAAGAGAAGTAAGGTACAGCGTATTTGTAAGCTGCCCGATTGGGATACTACCTCCACCTCACAGAATACCGCAGCCAAATAACAATTCTCTTGTTGTTGTGTTCCTGCGAATGAGGATCACCAGAAAGAGGAGTTGCTGCTTTGGCTGCCGGAGTGGCGGCACGCGAGCGATATTCATATTGCGCGGGTTAATATGACTACGGTGACTGCCTCGCATCAGACGGGCCGTGTGCTTGTCCGCCTCCCGACATAAATATCGAATATTAAACTCATAAGCCGGAGAACAAAAAGATCAAAATGTGGACCAGAAAATGTTTTGTTTGATATAACAATAGATACATGTAATATATCTATGGCTGGCTGCGTAGTACGCTCCGAACTACATTCAAAGAGCTCATGTATACAGTTATGAGCCGATGCAATTACCTACATGCGAATTTCACCTGCAAATGTAAAATTGCATTCTCCGTGTGCGCTTTATTGACACCTGACTATTTTACTTCTCCATTTTCATTCGGACATGAGTATTTCCGGATTTACTTTTTATGCAAACGCTTTTACAAAGCTCAACAACATTATTCAAGTTAGAAATTAAAACGGTCGAGTATTCCTTGCAATTTGATCTACGCTACTTTGAGTGCTTCGGCCACCAATTAGTTCATACAAACTACGACCGGTCGGCACCCACCCACTACCTTTAGTAGATGCGTGCGACTCCTATGGCTGCTAAACTAATTGGTGGCGGAAGCACGCAAATTAGTGTAGATCAAATTGCCTGTAAATTTGACTTCCGCAAAATAACACCTGAATCAATTAACTATCGAGTATTCCTTGTCTAACAATTGTCGCTCATGTTGAGCGTAGACTTGCAATGTGAATTATTGCCGACGATAATTAGACTGTATTAATCTACACTAGTGGTCGCTGATTGGTCGAAATTCGACCGTAATTAATTTAAGTTATGACATTAACAGTAAACAAAAGAGTATATATATGCGTGTGTGTGTCAAATACATGGTAGTGTGTGTAATGTATTTTTTATTGTTTTGATATTTTTTTTTGTATAATTATAAAAATATTAGCATTCTGCACTCCTTGTCTATATAAACTATAAGTGTGCGAAATTTAATACTTCTCCGTCCGCGCAATTTTCCTAATAAAGGGTAGGTACATAGTTTTTGCTTAACGTATTGATATAATGATGATGATATATAAAACAAAGTTGTGTCTATTACTTAGACATTTATAACTCAAGAACAGCTGGATCGATTTTTATGTTCTTTGATTTGTTGGATTTGTCTCCATCGCGAACAGCAGAATATATTTATGATGAAATTATCAAGACAAGATTTGTATAGGAAATACTAAGAAATGAGACGGAAACGAAAAGATTGAGCCCCAGCAAAGCGTGGGAGGTATGCCTGTAAATCCGCAATTGAACAGCTTGGTGGAGTTTGCTCTAAACCCGTTCGATCGAGGGAAGACTCGTATTTATCAATAAGGTCGGAAATAAAGTCACTCAATTGATTGTTGATGCCTAGAACGCAAGCCACTGGCTTGGATGAGCCTGCGACGAGATGGGACGAAGTGGGGCGAAAAGATAAAAGCAGACAGAGTGGCCCTCTCCGTCCCCTACGGGGCGATCGCTTAGATGAAACTTTTAAGGCCCTGCAAGGCTAAAACAATCCCTAGGTGGTGTTTAGTCGGTAAGAGTAAGACATAACCAGCGTAGTCTTACGCTACGGGGTTATCCATGAGGATTCACCACCTCCTTTCCGTAGTCACCTCCAGAAGTTCGTCCTGCGCGCAAGGACGAACTTCTGGAGGTGTAGGGCGTAAAAAAAACTACGTGGACAGTCATCGCTGTGCACCGAATCGAGTAGACTCATCTGTTCTAAGCATATTTGTATAGTAATTGTTGTTAAAGCAATAAGTGCAACGTGTCTTTTTTTTATCTCGAGCTAGACCCTTGTTGTTCAACATGGACAATGATGCTCCCACAGTCGAGAGGAATCTCTCTCCTGCAACATATATATGTAATAGTGAAAGAGGTTTGTTTGAAACACGAGCTCATCTGTTTGACGCGAGTCTCACTCGACTAGTGTTTCGACTTGGAGCGTTTGCAAACCGCTATAAAGCGTCGACTCAAGTATTTAACAACAGAGCTACCTAAAACTGCTCAGTTTTAGGTAGCACTGTTGTAACTGAATCGCATTAAAACAATAGTCCCAGTTAAATATAGGAGATATCTTAGTATGTTTATGCAGGAATGTTTAATAACCATTTTGTTTCTCAATTACTCTTACTAAAGCAACGAATGAACGACTACATTGGCGGTGTTTATGAAAATAACACATTTCTTTTTTCAAGCATGGGGTTACAAATATTTATGTTTTTTTTGCAAAATTATTTATTCTTAATTCAACTTTATCGGTCGACTCTAAAAGTACGGTCAACCGAAAGTGGCTCGTTACACTTGACTTGGCCCGCCCACGAGACATGTAGCGCTACGCTGGGCCCTCTAATACCGGAAGTGTTTTTTATATACTACGTCGGGTGGATAACCGTACCGTTATTGTAGCCATATTAACGCTCGCAACATGACATATCACTCGCGTACCGCCACCCCGGCTGCCAAACCAACAACTCCTTCCTTTCTGATGACCTCGCTATCAGAATCCTAAAGGGAATTGTTATTTGACTGCGATATTCTGTGAGGTGGAGGTACTTCCCTAGTCAGGCCGGATACAAATACTCAGAACCCTACCTCTCTTTTGCCAAAACATCTTTCACTAGTCGGCAGGATGCACCAAGATTTTTAGAGCCAAAGTCAACCACAATTGCACGAGCGAGTGAAGTTGACTTTGCTCTTAAGATACATACACCCCAAAGTGTAACACTCTACATGTACCATTGGCAATCCGCGAACCTCACAAGGAAAGCTCCCTTAAGAGGTTTGCGTACTGTCACATAAGTTAAAAAAATCACCGCCGATAAACATCAGGATCACACCAGTAGTCCAGTAATCAACCCATAGCAACCTCAAAGACAACATTGACTCTTCTCTCGTAGGTTCTAAAAATAAACCCACGTTGACACATCGAGTAGTGGTATTGCCGCTCGTGCACTCAGTGCAGAGCCTTGGGGAGAAGCGCACACTTACACGGCGGCTCGCATGCACAAGCTCGGCATTGCATCACGGATGCAATCGGGTCACGCGTCTTGGGATATTGGCGTAGATACTCGTACTTTAAACTAATAAGTAGTATACATCCGGTTTCAGTTTCAATTTCCTTCGAACGTTAGTAGATTATAATAAAACTCTGAAATTTTGTTATTCAATAGTTTTGAAAGTGAAACAATAAAGTAAGCCACAAAAAATACTATATGGGCCACTGAAATGGGATAGGTTAGGTTTGGCGTGTTTATTCTAACTTTAGTCGACAAGTTAGTTTAATAGTCGCCCAGTTTTATAATTTTAGATGCTCGGTTTATTACTACCCGTTTTTTTTTATATTAGCTCAGCACATTGGCTCCACTACGCCTGATGGTAAGCGAAAAGAGGAGCCCCAATCGCAACGGCAACGGACAATAGACCTTGATGTCTTGTCAGTTGACGCTGCCTTGCTGGCCTACAAGATGCTTCTTCACGCTTCGCTTGAAGGATCCCATACTGTATGATTGAGGAAATACATACAACAAGCAACGCGTTCCACTTTTCAATAGTTCGGCATAGATAGGTGTTGCCAAACTTTTTAGTACGCGACGGAATGATACCACCGGTGAATTTGTGGTATCGCAAGCCGGTACGTGTTGTTGAAATGAGAATAAGGAAAACATATAATAATGTAAAGATATTAAAATGACACAAAACTATAAAGATCTGCAAACTTTCATTCTAATATCTTCAGTCAGACTTTTTTTTAGCGTCGATCAAAGTTTGGCGGGAAAGTTCATTTTAAAAGTATGAAATTATTAAAAAATAATATTTCCATTGGAGAAGCAATAAAAAATGCTATAACTTTTAATAAGATACTAATCACATAAACGTAATATTTAACATAGCTATCGTACAAATTTCTGATTTGATGCATACAAAATACAAACATGTGACGTCATAATTCGGTAGTCTTTTGTATGGAGCATTTTGGGGTAGTCTAAAAATTGTGATTTTCAAATTACTATATCTCGAGAGATTTTTGTGCTATCGAAGTAATTCTTTCACCTATGGATATAATTATGGAGACGTCCCTACATATCAAACCGAAAAAAATGTTAGTCAAATAGCCTATTACGAAATTTTAATTATCAGTAACAAAACCTATTCACTGAAACTGCCAAATCATCTGAAACATATTTTTTATATATATATGAGAGGGGGCCAAACGAGCATGTGGGTCACCTGATGGAAAGCAATCACCACCGCCCATGGAGATCAGCAACACCAAGGAGTCGCTGATCCGTTGTCAGCCTATACTCCTTCCTTTCTTTCTGGTTGAGGTCACCTCTTCTCACCTCTTCTGGCTCGCCCACGAGGCAAGTGGCGTTACGCGGGGCCCTCTAATACCGGAGGTGTTTTTAGGGTTCCGTACCTCAAAAGGAAAAACGGAACCCTTATAAGATCACTTTGTTGTCCGTCTGTCTGTCTGTCTGTCTGTCTGTCAAGAATTTCTATGTCGAGAATGCGTGGAGGTATCAAGCTGAAATTTGAACTGTATACTCAGGTCTACGGTCCCATGAAGTTGTAAAAAAATCAAACCGCTCAGTTTATGTAAAAAAAAGTTACGGCTGTTTATTCAGCAAAAAACGCATATTTCGACATTCTCAAGGGAATCAAAACCTATAGGGTACTTCCCGTTGACCTAGAACTATGAAATTTGGCAAGTAACATCGTTATAGACTACAAGTACAGGAATAAATCTCAAAACTATACATTTGTAATTAAATCTTAAAAAATAGGGGGTCTATGTTTTTATAGGAGGTCGAAATTTCAAATTGAAGCTACTAGTTCAAATGTGGTATCATATGATAGGGCTTGATGTGCACATTACAAAATATATTTGATTTATTTTTCGACGCTTTATTTCTTATTTATAATGAAAAATATCAAATTTATAATGATCCTACGTACGGAACCCTCGGTGGGCGAGTCCGACTCGCACTTGGCCGGTTTTTTTAATATGCTACATCACGTCGGGTGGATAACCGTACCGTTATAGTAGCCATATTAACGCTCGCAACATGTTCCCGGATGTCAACCCAGCATCTCCGTCCTTTCTGATGATGTCGCTCGCAGGAACACAACAACCCTCAAGGGAATTGTTATTTGGCTGCGGTATTCTGTGAGGTGGAGGTACTTCCCCAGTCGGGCAACTTAAAAAATACGATATGCCCTACCTTTCTTTTTGCCAGAGCCTCCTTTGTCAGTCAGCAGGGTGCACCACGTGCAGGTGAGGTTGGCTTCGGTTCAAAGATGTTGATGAACCACTACCATATAGCCATCGATTGTTTTTATTATTATATTTACAATATATCACAGCTTTGCTAATAAAAAAAATTGGTTGCCTGTAAAGTTGGTATACGGGCGAAAGTTTTACGTGACAACGACTTTGAGTGGTAAAATGTTTTCGAGTGGAAGGGACGCATGCCTTTCACTTTTTATGTCTGTCTCTCTCGCTCTTAGAAGGGACACGCGTCCACGACACGCTTACAATGAGAGCGAGTGAAAGGCACGCGCCTTTCACTCGCTCTCATTGTAAGCGCATAACGTGACCCAGTTTCTTGAAGTGTCACCCGGCTAACCAATTTATAAGACGTTGTCACGTCAAAAAAAAACAATTTGATACCATAACGATATTATTAACATATGAGTTAATTTCGCATCATACCCAACGTGCATTGTCCGGGGTCCGCCATCGACCGTAGAGCCAGACCTGTGCCAAAATACGTAAAACGTTTAAAAAATTAATAAGTATGCCTATCCAGTGTCAATTCAAAAAATTATGCCGTTATATTATTAATCTACAGAGTATAAAACTTAGTCTAGGAAGCTACTAGTATGTTCAAAAATATATTTAACTACAACTACCCGACAGACGTTTTCCTGAGCTATATATATAAACCCATTTTTAATATATTTTCTAATATACTAAATTTGTTATAAAATATGTTTCATTCTATTGTCAGCTCAGTGAAGGTCGACTTCAGTCTGGATCTTAGACTATTAACAGAAGTGATTGTCCAGTATTCCTTTGCATAAGTCCATTGCTATCTCTAACAGGCGCGTGTCGCGTTGTCGATTTAGCCAATGACAAAAAGCTACTCATGCACAAACTACGAGTTATATATTGCACAAATCCAACATTTATGTGCATGAACGTCATGCAGTGAGTGCGATACGATCGCTCTGGGCAACGTTTTAGCTGGAGTATCCGTCTGTCCGCCCTGCGGCATAGCGAAACGAAGTCTATTTTCTGCAATATTGCAGAATGAACGATTCGTATTTATAAAACGTGCGTAGTGTGTTAACAATGGGATATCTCACATGCACAGTGTGCCGCTGTCACCGACACATACGAGGCCTTGTATTATGCAATTGAAAATGCCATACGCGTTGCTAACTATCGACCTACTCAAATATGAGTTATTAGCCTTTTGTAAACACAGCAGTAAACAGAATAAGAATTTTCAAGGGTTCCTAATTACAAAACAAAAAGGAGGACCGTTTGACGAGTAGCAGTGGTTTACGAAATAACTGTTAAATAATATTTTCTAATATACCCAAATAATGTAAGCGCACGAGGTTGAAGTTGTAAAAACCGTAACTGTATGAGGAACAAATCTAAGATCATATGTACACTTAGTTATGCATTAAAGAATTTTGACTTTGACTTTGACTAACACATTACATTTCAATTTGTACTTTGGTTTAAAGTGACACATTCACTACTGACGTCTACAGATTGTAATGTTCTTAATTCTTGTATACCAGTTTGTCTTATATCTGGCCGGCGGGGCCGCGTTTGTTTGGAGAGGAGAAGTCGATGAGATGGACGGCAACCGCAGCTACAAACGACAAGGGACTCTACTTATAAGAATATACATGTATCTGATTCCAAAAGCGGCGGCAGTTAAGCTAGCATACACTGCGGCGATTCATTATAGCTGCAGTCGTTTGCCGCCCATTTCGAAATCGTACCCTAAACAGAGTCGACTGCTGCCGTCAGGGATATGCGACCTAGATAGACCGGCTTTAGCAGAGAATATTGCTGACGCCACTTAGTGTCTTGGTGCCATCTATTCTATGTATACATTAGATTTTTAATAATTATACGGTGTCAGCAGCTCAACTAGAGAAGATTAAACATGGCTCATTTACACCTGGTCGACAGGTCGGTTTCCCGTGAAAGGTCGTAAGCCGTCCGATATAATACTATGTTTGACTGCGATTCCCAGGGATAGTGTTGTAGCCCGAGATAGTCGTCTCAATGTATCGAGCTATTCAACTACCTTCAGTGTGCGACCTAGTCTCGCCGAAGATGACCATCATCCCGATTTGTAAACAAACCAACGAAAGATTAGTTCACTCTAGCTATTATCTAGCTGCAATCGAGTAAATTACACAGAACAGGTCACCTGCACTCGCCGAAAATGCGATAGTCGTCCCGGCATAAATCCAATCATTTGCCTGATGATCAAATTACACTCTGGCGTGCAGTAATCCGATATCAGGAGGACGAAAGTCAATATTATCTAGGGGTAGATAGTTTACAAACATGGACTTGGGAATAACCGCTGCACTGGTGATTCAATTATTATAATCTTGTTGATATTTGGGAATATAGTGACCTCATATATAAAGTCATATATCAACATTTCTGTTTTTCATTTGAGTAAAACTTTTGAATGAATAGCTAGAAATAGTGTAATTTTTGTATTACTGTACAGAATAGGGCTTCAAGGTACATTAATTTGCATTTTTGCGCGTGCTGAACAGTTTGGTTATCTAGGCAATAAAGTGTTATATTTCTATATTGAATAATTTATTAGAATAGAATTTAGTAGTATAGTATATATCATATAGTTCCATTCTATTTTTCTATTCTATTATAAAATTTATTACCAAAATAAGGAAGATTACTTTATATTTTTATATCGACATTAATCCATTATCAAGTATGAATAAGCGTTCACGATACAATCATTTAATTTTTTGTATATTTCTTCTATAATATAATGTGACATAAAAGGATTTTATTTTCTAATTACAATTGATCATCGTAGGTATATATTTTCTAGATATCGATCGCTGCGCTGTACTCCGCGCGTCACTACTACTATGACACTTTTTTAACAAGTCATAGTATTGACTTAAGATTCAAAAAAATGATTAATGTGTTATAATTACATAATCAAATGACGCAAAACTTTATTGATGTTTTACGTCCTGCCATTATATAATGATTATTGTATTGGAATTTATTCAACCAATATAATATCGTTTGTCACGCAATTGTTATTGCTTGAACGATAAAAGTGACAATTGGATATTCATAAAACCACTGTCTTGATATTTGTCACTGTATTTCGAAAACGGTTTTATTATCAGCGGCCCTACCGCCGAAGCTGAATTGGTCTTAGTTTAAAGTTATTACCAAACATCTTCAGCTTAGTCGAAGAAGAACTCTACGTTCTAGAGTTTCTATCAGCTGAGCTAAACAAACTTAATTACTAATAATGTAAGCAGTTGTTTCATTTTCGCATTCAAAAAATCCGATGTTCCGATGTCTATTGATTATATCAGCTTCAGTTTCGGCTATTGTAACTCCTCAAAATTTTGCACGTTTAACAGAGTCCAATTTGTCGTCATCGTATTTTATTGTCATACCTGTTGAGTTCTATCTAGTAAGTTGAAGTTTGATTGTCGCAATTAAGAAATTCCATGGAAATCGGCTTCAGCTGCGGCAGTAGGGCCTCTGATCTATATCTAGCCGCGATTTCGTACGCACGTATCCCAGTATCCCGTGGGAATATCCTATCCTATCTTGGCAGATGCCTACGTCATAATGGAATGAATAAATGAAACAATGATAGGCCACAATAAATGTTTCTATGTAATATGGTATCTATTATTTAATCTAAAAGTATCACATTGCGATGGCACAAGTATAAACGAAAAGAGTTTAGCCTTAATATTTCTATTTCCAGTTAAAAATTGCTCACAAATAAAAGTTAAGACCATTAGGTATTTAATTTCTCTTTTACCGATTGAAAATTGTAATTAAAGTTCCTGTTTAAAAACATACCCAAGTAACAAGTCGAACTTTTATTTGCAACTGATACTCTATTAAAATGAAATAGAGGTGGACCAACAAATTTCTTTTGAGCAGCAACTATTATATTTTGAGAAGTGGAGTAAAATTTAGACCTTTACGATAGACAGTCAGAAAAGCTAAAGTTAGTAATGGTTAGTTTCTATGCCTGATCTTGAACTACTATTAATTAATAAGAGACCATCATCATCATTAACGAGCCCCCTTTATTTAGGCACAGTAAATATAAATAAATAAATAATCCTGGACAAATTACACACGGCCATCTAGTCCCAAACTAAGCAAAGGTTTGTACTATGGGTACTAGATGACTGATATTATACTTAAATACATTTTTTTTTTGTAAATACATACATGTAATAGGTGCATAGAATACACCAAGACCAAGACAAACAAGCATGTCCATGCACACAATATTTGTCTTGTGCGAGGATAGAACCCGCAACTTCGGAGTAAAAGTCGCCATTGCTAACCATTCGACCACCGAACTCGTCGAAGTCGAAGTCGAATAGTACTATTACGAAGTATAAGTAATAGTACTACTACAGTATGGCCAGTCCCTGCCGCTCTCTCGTATCGACCTCACCTCCCCTCTGAGACGAATCTGAAACAGTTTAGCTAATTCACGTTTTGCACAGACGTTATTGTATGTAATAATTACCGCCGTGTGATTTCCGGCAGACTAGAATAGAATCACTACGTCTCTTGCCGTGGATGGACATTATAAAACATCGATCAGGCCTCCCCAACCCGTCTGGCCAGCGTGGGGAGTGTAGGCCAAATCCTCCTGTCTGTGACGGACGAGAGAGGGTCGTGCTCTTGTAGTGGAGACTAAAATGGATGACCTGATGATGATGAATAATTACCGACGCGACATTTGTATGGACTGGCCGGGATGTGATTTAGGTAAGGATAAAGGCCTGCACAGGCACTGACCCCTCTGCCTGCAGGCCGTGAGATACAGTACTTACAAAAATATTTGTTATTATTATGTTTTCTTGTGTATTAAAACAGATTAATAAATTATTCTAATCCTTTGTGCGAAGTCGTAGGCAGTACGCCCTAGTGTTTTCCCACATTTAATTACACAGGTAGCTATACTTATATATTTTTAATTGGGTGTAATTAAATGTGGGAAAACACTAGGGAGTATCGCTAAACGAAAATAAAATTTTTGAGAGCGTAAATGGGGCGTAGCGAAGAATGCTAATCTCTGATGGGCGATGTTTCTATAGAAATTTGGTACTCAAAAAGTTTCGGGATGCAAGTGACTCTCTACCATCTTTGAGCCAAAGCCTCACTTGCACGTGGTGCAGACTGACTGACGAGGTTCTGGTGAAAGAAAAGTAGGGTGAGCGTAGTTGTAAGCTGCCCGAATGGAAAAGTACCTCCACCTCTCTCTCAGAAAACAGCAGCCAAATAACTATTCCTTTGAGGACTGTTGTGTTCCTGCGAATGAGTCACCAGGAAGGAAGGAGCTTCTGCGATGGCAGGTGAGGGCATCGGCGTTCGAGCGATGTTTTATGCTACGAGCGCTTATATGGCTACGGTAACCGCTTCCCAAGAGACGGGCCGTATGCTTGCCTGCTTTCCGAAGTACTATAAAAAATAAGACTATTAATTTATCCGGGTGCCAGACGCGTATGGTCAGCCTTACGATTTTATTTATATACTACGTCGGATGGCAGAGAAGCATACGGCATACAACCCGCATGATCTGAAGCGGTTACCGTAGTCATATAAAAGCTCGTAGCATAAAACATGGGTCGCGCCGCCGCCGCCCTGCTGCCATTGCAACAACTTCTTCCTTACAATTTTTTCCAAAAGCATAGTTTATTAATCCACTGATTTTTGTTAGAAACGAATTCTCTTCAAATTCGCAATCAAATTGAGTATCTTGATTACATTTGATTCGGTAAAATAAAAACATTACAAGTGAAATATAATTCTCTAGCAAATTTAATCTCCAGCCGGGTTTTATGGAATCATCTCCGTCGTACTAGAGATATCTGCAGAGAATATCTTGGACCTATTTTAATTAACAGTATTATGTTTCTCTTCACTGATAAAATCAAATTTCATTTCAAAATCTGACTAGCTGTCGACGATTCAAACATTTTGTGATTCGATGCCCCATTCGGCGTTCTAAGAATAATCAATGTAGACTATAGATTAATTTATATTGTAAATATGTATATATTTCGCTGTACTATTGGGCACTCTCCTTATAGATGGTCCGATGACCTTAAGTAAGCGACTGGATACGGAAGGCGGAGGATCGTATTTGGTGGAAAGCATTGCGGAAGGCTTATATCCAGCAGTGGGTAGATACAGACTGATGATGATGCTGATATATTTCGCTTTTATACATACGTCGGGTGACAAACAAGCATATGGCTCGCCTGAAGTGAAACGGTTACTGTAGCCATATTAACGCTCGCAACATGAAATATCGGTCGCGCCGCCACTTCCGCTGTCAACATAGCAGCTCCTTCCTGTCTGCCGACCTCACTCACTCGTGACGGAGTGGAGAGCTAGAACAGGCGGCCGAAAACCGGGTCAACTGAAGACACGCTGGTCTATTGACATTGCCACAGTTGTCGGGAAGCAATTAAGGGTGGCATTTGTTCAATACTGGACAGAAAGATGCTGACGATAATGATGATAAATGACTATTGCAAATTAGAACCACGAGAACCTCTTAATACTCCATGCATGACATACATGTAACTGTAAAATTTTGGCGACCAAAATTGTCTTTTTGTTTTTTATATGAGAGGGGGGCAAACGAGCACGTGGGTCACCTGATGGAAAGCAATCACCACCGCCCATGGAGATCAGCAACGCCAAAGGATCGCCGATCCGTTTCCAGCCTTTTAAGGGAATTAAATACTCTATTCTTGAAGGCTCCCATGTCGTAATTGTTCGGAAATACCGCTGAGGGAAATTGATTCCACAATTTCACCGTTCGTGGTATAAAATGCCTTAGCAAAAGTATTGTAGTAGATCGCCAATTATCAAGATGATATGGATGGAATTTTAATTTATGGCAAGTAGTACGATAGTGGAATTCAAACGGCAGGTATCAAATCAAACAGCTCATCTGAGCACACCCCGTGATATAATTTGTAAAGAACGCAAAGAAACGCTACATCTCTGCGTGTAGAGAGAGAGTCCAGTCGATCTGAGATCATTGGGTCCCCAACGATTCGAACTGCTCTTACTGTTACTGTCTTCGAATATGAATATATTCGAATACCTTTACTCTTATCCGCCTAAGGCAAACGGTACAGGGGCCCACCACTTTATCTCCTGTGTAGCCAGGATTAACAGCGGCGACCACCAAATAAGGCAATAAACAATGAAGTCCACTGCAGTCCCGGGGGTAAAACTACGGCTGCCTTGGAAATCACATTGACGAGCTCGGTGGCGTAGCGGTCAATGACGCGGCTTCGACACCAATAGGATTCCCACATAGGACAAACATTTGTGTGCATGAACATGTCTGTTTGTCTTAGTCTGGGTATTTTTTATGTATATTAAGTATGTATTTACAAAAAAAAATGTATTTACGTATGTTTATAAGGCAAATAGTTTGACGAGAGACTGTTTGTCTCATATACAATATGAAATAGAGCGTTCAAAATAGCCTTTGAATTGAATGGCTATTATAGCTGTTTCATTGAACAACACCATTCAACCATACGGCTAAAGTTCATTTAGGCGAGATATGATAGCGGTGAACACAACGTCCAACAGTACACAGCTGGACGAGGCTCAGCTAACTGATTAAATACCAACTTGTTATGTTAACCGTCGTGTATTTGAGTTGATTTTCGGTTAGGTTAGATTTTTCTTGTGTTCTCTAAAAAAATAGCATATACTAACAACCTAGTTCATGTAATCTGGTGCTAAGGTTAATAAAATTGGTGCTTATTACTTTAAACAATTTATGTTGCACCTATACATTTTGACCGTAACAGCAGCATTATATGTGGCGATTAAATAATGCTGGGCACATAATTTGGTTATTATTTTCACAATAAAACAACTTAATAACGTAACGATAAAAAAAACACTGGTTTTTTGACGCCAAAATGAAACGAAACTAGCGCAGCGGGTACCGAAAAACATACTAATTCAATTATACAGCGGTGTTTCAGTCAGCCGTGATGTTGAACGTTTTAAATACCGTAATAATACAACTATAAAACTAGTTGTGTGGTTGTACGACGTTGGTCAATGAAACAGCTAGCCGTTTAATTAAATGGGTATTTTAGCCAATTAGTTGCAACTGTGACACATACACAGTTTACGGTGTTTTGCTTGCCGATATATTTAAGGGTCTATTACATTATGCCGTTTTCAGACAGTCCAACATGCCGTTTCGCTAGTATTAGAGAGATGTAAGCAAGACGAAGCTATGATAGACAGACTGAATATCACGTCATCTAATAGGCTCTTTAGTCAGCGGCCGCTACCGTTAGCTACGAACTTATATATGCCCAATGGGCCCGCCAAATATACCTACTTATATAAGAAGAGACATTAATAAAGTTCAGAGTGAATATTTCTACGGGACTTCTTGGCATTTGAGTGGGCGATGCGTCCAGAGAAACTTAACATTGATACATTTAATTGACTGTATTACTCTGTCGTGATATTTTTCAGCTGTGACTCACAGTTTACGACTGATATTCTGGTTTTCACGATTCATTACGAAATCTCACGTTTGAAGGCATATCAGTTATGTAAGACAATTTAAATTGTATGGCACAGATTTTATGACGTCTGTAGTCGACGTGAATCGACAGGGAATGTGTAGATACATGATTTCAGTTTACGATCAAAACCTGAATTTTAATTCCATTGCTAAAGGGACGCCCCCCCCCCCCCCCACATATTCCCACCACTGTATCTCCTGTGCAGCCAGGATTAACAGGGGCGACCGCCAAAAAAAGGCAATGAACTGTGAAGTCCATTGCAGTCCCTGGAGTAAAACTATGGCTGCCTTGGAAATCACGACGAATTTAATCAGAAGAAATTAGTAGGAGTAAGAAGCTTTTGGAATTTGACTTCCCCTCTTAGCAATGTGAGAGTCAGCAATATAGCAAATAAGGCATTAAAAGCCTAAAGAGATGGCTAGTCAAGTGAAGCTCAACTGCCGTGCACCACGGATTTGAGTATCTAACACTATTGGGGACCCAAAACATCGAATTGTTACCTAACACATCGATTCATCGAATAACATTCGAATCCATCATTCATTCATCAGCTCCATCATTGCAACATCGACAGATTAAATATAATAATCATAAGGGGCCATCCATAAATTACGTCACACGAATTTCATGATTTTTTGACCCCCTCCCTCCTCCTTATCACAGCTTGTTACATTTGTGAGACTCCCTCCTCCCTAGTGTGACGTCACATATTTTGCAAATTTACATCTAGAGTTGCAAATGTTTTTGAGTTTTTCGTTAAAAGTGCAAAGTTCGTGTTAACACTTAGATTATAAAAGATTTTGAAATGTCACGTCGCAAAATTTAGGACCCCTCCCACCCCCTTGTCACACAATGTCACACTTCATCGACCTCCCTCCCCCTCAATGTGTGACGTAATTTACGGATGGCCCCTAACACCGGAATTTTATCGCATATCTTAGCGATAAAATTCCGGTGTTATGATCTATAGCTAATAGGTAGTTGTTTATTATTTTTTAAGTTAGACATAAACGCAGGCAGACACAATCTCGCTCACAGCTCACAATATATGTATTAGCTGCCATGGCTTTTGAAGTCGGTCATTTTTTTTACGTAAATAACTTAGTTTCTTCTACGGATCCACTTGTTGCGCTTTTTGTCCCGGAGAGGTACCCAGCATTGCTCTTTCCTTTACTCTGCGCAACGCGGTCGCGTTTCACCCACGTCGAGCATTTAAATTAGAAATATGCACACAGATAGCGTTACATTGCATTATTAATTACGACAATGTTTTTAACAGTATTTCTATTATGAAGTGGAGCAGTATTACCAAAATTTCCTGGGAAAACTGTAGAAATCTAGAAAATTGTCTTAATTCCTCGTTCAAAATTTTCGCCAATTCAACATTGCCTGGAAAGGCACTTTTATTTAAGACGAGCTCGGTGTATGGTTAACAAAGACTACTTTGACTCCGTGGTCGCGGGTTCGATCCCAGCACAAAACAAACATTTGTGTGCATGAACATGTCTGTTTGTCTTGGTCTGGATGTTTTCTATGTATTATAAGTATGAATTTACAAATGTATTTAATTATTTTCGAATTTTAATTTGATTTTGATTTTCTATTTGTCTAGTACCCATAATACAAGCTTTGCTTAGTTTGGGATTAGATGGCGCTGTGGAAATAGTCCATAAATATTTATTATTTTTTATTAGATTAGTGAGTGAAGTAGCTTTTGTACATTTAGATCCTTTTTGGAGATTTTAAGCGAAATTCATTGAGCTTATGAAATCGTCCGGTCGTTCTGTCTGTCCGTTGCCATGAAACTCAAAATTTAGAAATTCTGACTTCGGATTCGTGTAGAGCATCAAAAAGTAGTACTGTAAAGTGATCTTGGATTTCGATATCATTCGAAAAAAAAAAAAAATTCGCAATGGTGGCGCGTCCGAAGTTTTACTTTACATATGATTTTTTTTCTGGTTTGTGCTATCCCAAATATACGAATTACGTAGTACCCATCTCGTTACATCCGGTACTCTAGGTCAGTGTTTCTTAACCTGTGGTCCGTGGACCCGGGGGGTCCGTGAGTATTTGTATGGAGGTCCGCC
Source organism: Hypsopygia costalis (assembly GCA_937001555.2). Classification (NCBI taxonomy): domain Eukaryota; kingdom Metazoa; phylum Arthropoda; class Insecta; order Lepidoptera; family Pyralidae; genus Hypsopygia; species Hypsopygia costalis. The sequence continues at coordinate 4,687,136 of OW443326.2, read as the reverse complement.
GTCTTAACTATGAACATTTGAATTTATCCTTTCGGCACTGTAGGTCTTATTACCGGAATGTCCAGTCGGTTCATTAAGTCTATTTCCCTGATAGTCCACTTCCCCGTCAGTCCATTATCCTAAAAGTCCACTACACTAATAGTCTGCTTCACTGTAGCAAGACTTGCAAAAAAGCAGCACTAACCTTCACATTATATCGGTATTTTTAATTTATATAAAAATGTAATTCGTTTTCAGTACTAAAATAAATCGTCTTAAATTTATTTCTGTGTTTTTTATTAAGGGGGTCCTACAAATTGTGCTTGATTTTCTAGGAGTTCGGTGACTGAAAAGATTAAGAATCGCTGCTCTAGTAATTACTATTCGGCCGCCACTTGAAAAATGGATTTATCCGAAAAGGGCCCTTCCTTTATAAACTAAAAGCAAATGTTTCACCAATAGAAATAATCTGATTAAAGTTGAGCTTGTTTTGATTTCTTATGGCTGACATCTCAATAACATTGGTCTCTTTCTTCCTTGGCACATACCGATAATAGGTGAAAAAGTGATCCTTTTACCGACATCAAAGACGACACCTTTTTACATATTTTGAGGAAAAAGGAAAAACATGACTTACTATTTATTTATTTGCGGCTGCGTTCGGGTCCGTGAATCACGATATCATATAGAGGTAAGAAGGGTGACGAAAAATATTATAAATACTGTATGCAATGAAATCAATAAGTGGTTACTTTTGGCAACGTTAGTAAATCAGTATGTTTAATTACAGGCATCAATGAAAGCGCAAATCACCGAAAATATTGCCAAGTTGTGAGTGATACCTTTGCGGCCAGAGGCTGCGGTGACTACTTATCATCAAGCAAGTCGTATGCTTATTTGCCATCAGTGAGTAATATATAATAAAAACATGAAAATATACTGTCAACCGAACGTAGCTTTCAGCATGAGAAGGAATGCGTATTGCTTGCGAATTTTGAATATATGATGGCTGTACGAACATTGACCTCGTGTTGGATAGCCCATTTATCGAGAAAGACTATATGACATTACATTACAACCAATAGGAGCGGAAAATTGATAAAAAATATAACATAAAATAACTGAAATTTATCGATTTTGCGGGTTTTTTTTCATACGTAAAACATACATTTAAAACAAAGAATTAAGCTATTTATTCCAACAATAACCTGACTCCTGAAACTATCATTAACGGATTGTATATTACATATAATAAAATCATAGGTGGGTCGAGTTTGTACACCGATTTATCTTTTTTTAGATAAACTCTACCATCCTACATGTACAAAATCCTAAATAAACAATATGTTTCACACAAAATCACATAGAATCTGAACAGATTTAGATTAAACGTAAGACGATCGTATTAGATTAACTTCTAGATCAACATTTAGGTTGTTAGAAAGAAAGATTAATATTTTATTGCCCACACATAATTATTGTATTCTTCTCCTATAATATTGTATTATTTATTATATTTATGTACATAATATATAGTTATATCCCCCAAAAGTTTGGTAGTCCACTTGCCTATTCAAGAAATCCTCTCAGATAGGTACCTACTCTAAGGTTGGCTTGAAGAGATGAGGGATAAGTCAGCATTTGTAGTTTTCCTTAATCTTACTGTATTGTAAGTTACTTTTATATATAATAAAGATATTACAAACAAAAATGATTCTAAAACTATGTAGGTATTACAAAAAAAAATCACAGCACAACATGTGCCGCCAATATAGCCCCAGTTCAGCGTATCTGACGCTTAGTGACAGCGTATTCTACACGACTGCACTATCGTCCCTGTGAGGTTAAAGACGGTTACCTTTAGGGTTGCCACCCGTACTTTATAATAAAGTATTGTACGTTATTTCAGGTAATTATACTCTATACTTTATGAGAATAATAAAGTACACGAAAATACTCTATTTCGCATGAATTGATTTCTTTAAGATTTTGAAAAGTTTCAATGAATTACTTATTCCCTTTAATTTAAATATAGACTGTAAAGGTACTGTCCAATTGTTTAGTACAAATACAAATTTGATACAAACTTCAAAAAGCAATAAAAAATGTGTTTCTAAACATAATAATAAAGAAAAATTAATTGTAAGTACTTTTTTTTTTATATTATATACTTTTTTTTTCTAACAGATAATAATCAATGTACTTTCATTACAAAAAATAAAGGTGGCAACCCAAGTTACCTTATGTCCCTGAAAATAAAGCTTCTTCTGTGGGATAAGTACTAACATAGTATTTTTAGAATAACCTGATAGGTTAATTATTATTTAAATAGTCTATTTCAGCCTACTTGCCAGTGTAGTGTATGATGGAATATGTATTTATAGGTGTAGTATTTAAGAATATGCAATCATCAATGTAACCTGAACGACTAATAAACCAAATGTAAACCTATTCAGACGTTTGCATAATCTCCCACTCACCACCTTATTACAATATTTAAAAAAAATGGATAAATTCACCTCCCCACCAAGGTGGGATTTGAACCTGATGGGTTTTTTAACAGGACTTTTAAATCTCCGAAAGAGTCAAATTCCAAAGGCTTCCTACTCCTACTAATTTCTTCTGGATAACATCTTTATGAGCTCCAAGGCAGTCGTAGTTTTAATCGTAGGATTGTAATGGAAATATACACTCTTGATCTTTGTAAATGAGAAAACAATGTAAAATAATTTGTATAAATGGTAATTAAAATAAAAACTTCATTATTCATTGCCTTTTTTTCGTGATCGCCGCTGTTAATACTGGGTACACAGGAGACACAGTGGTGGGAATGTATTTGGACCCCCGTCCCGATTTAAAAATGACCTTCGAAAGAACCAGCCAAACAAAGTCGTGAGCCTGACATTATAAAACACTTTGAGTTCATCTCATTGGAATATGATAGATTTACAGTGGCATACCTTTCTCTCACTACCAACCTGTGGAACGTCCAGACGACGTTCGGAAGGAAGTTTTTGCAGGCCCGGTAACGCGCGTGTGTTGCCGGGGTTTGCAAGTGTACCTACATAGGCTACAGTAACTGCTTTCTTTCCATCAGGCTAGCTGTGTGCTCGTTTGTCACTTCAGTAAAAACAAAGAACATCGATGCAACATTGTCACATTGTTATATCGCCTTACCGTATATTGTAAAACGTCGTATTTATTAGAATAGATTAGTAATAACTGTTTTAATGCAGTAACAAAGCAATAGGTTATCGATTTTGAACAAAACGCATGGCACAAAACGTCTAGCACAAATTACTCGCAATATAATTAAAAATCAAGATAATTGAACACGTTTCATCGCCATTATCTCTACGTGTAATATCTATCATTAAAACAGTAAATTTACAGAAGTTGTATTTATCTATATATTTAATATCTACATTTATCGATTAACGATATTAATTGACATATGTTATATGATTTATTACAAACACTACAATTACGTAGAGAACTTGACTCGACAACATTGTAGAGCACGGAATTCTGCTAAGTAACGATTTTAAAGTATAATATTACATTATTAACAAAGCACTTGTACTGTTCCACGTAACGTAAATTTATTATTACTGCGCGGACGAAACACCATCTGTTTACCGTGATAATGCCTTATAGCGAAAGCGGTCGGTAAATATAAATTGTATTACATGGAACAGTACAAGTGCGTTATCAATAACAGAATGTTAATAGTTTCACCAACAACAATATATATATTTTAATTACACAACGACACTAGTCCCAAACTAAGCAAATCTTTTAAGACTATGGATAGAGATAACTGTTGACTAGATAACACCACGCTGCTCAAGCTGTCCCGGGTTGGTGGAGGCCAGTGTTTTCGAGACGCCTAAAGGCCACTAACTTGGCTTACGACTGTCACCTAATGACAACAGCCAGAACCGAAGGCATAACGTGCCCTACGAAATACGGAGGAGCTCGAGATAAATAAACCCATCCATGAACAGGTTGCGGTCGACGTTGCTTGACTTGCGTATTCGATTAGACTGGCAGGCGCAACGACGCCATCGAACTTGTCATACAATAGTCGACTCAAAATTTGCCTGGAAGATGTAAAAACATTTATCATAATATCATACAGTACCTAAACACGCCTCAACTAACAAAGGTCAAAATCACTCATTATAACCCGTTTATTTTTACTTGCCACCAGAGACCCCTATAAAGATTTGCATACAAACTATGGAAGTAAACGCGAATGCAGTAACACAGTAGCGTTTCATGATCATCAGGTTAATTTTAGTCTCCACTACAGGAGAGCATGACCCTCTCTCGTCCGTCCTAGACGGAAGGAGGATTTGGCCTACACTCCCCACGCTGGCCAAACGGGTTGGGGTGGCCTGATCGATATTTGATAATGTATTTCCCTTAGTCGCCTTGTCGACATCCACGGGAAGAAATGGAGTGATTCTAATTCTATTCTAGTCTGCCGGGAACCACACGGCCAAGTAGGCCAGTAGCGTTTACTATTGACGAACAATCTTGTAACTTATGTATAAGTTACATATAAAGCAATATTAGAGTATAGAATATTTGACGAGCCCGGTTGTCTAATGGCTAGCAATGGCTACTTTGACTCCGAGGTCGCGGGTTCGATCCCCGCACAAGACAAATATTTGTGTGCATGAACATGTCTGTTTGCCTGTGTGTTTTCTCTGTATTATAAGTATTTATTTACAAAAAATATATATCAGTTGTTTAGTACCCATATTACAAGCTTTGCGCTTAATTTGGGCCTAAATGGCGCTGTGTAAATTGTCCAGAAATATTTATTTATTTATTTATAGAAATATCGAAGGGGAAGGGGAAGTGAACAAGTGGTGTACATAAAACAAATACCCTTACTTCTAATGTAAGAAATATGTTTCATCTTAGTATCTAAACCAGTGGCCGTGTGGTTTCCTGCAGACTAGAATAGAATCACTCCATCTCTTCCCGTGGATGTCGTACAAGGTGACTAAGGGATAATACATTATAAAAAATCGATCAGGCCTCCTCAACCCGTTTGGCCAGCGTGAGGAGTGTAGGCCAAATACTCCTTCTGTCTGGGACGGAAGAGAGAGGGTCGTGCTCCTGTAGTGGAGACTAAAATCACCTGATGATGATGATGATGATCTAAAACCAGAGCCCTACCGCCGAAGCTCAATCCGATTACCATCGGAAATTTTGAATGCGGAAATCTAATTTTAGCTTAGATTTATGATGCCCATGTTTAGATTAGCTGGTAGATACCCTAGAGCTCTACCAAATAAGCTAAAGATGTTTGTCAATAACTAAAACGTAAGACCTATTTTTAACCGACTTCAAAAAAGGAGGAGGTTCTCAAATCGACCGTTTTTTTTATGTATGTTCTTCGATATCTTCGCGAATTGTGAACTGATTTTCAAAATTATTTTTTATTTCAAAGAGTAGGTAGGGATTGCAAGGTGGCCCCATATTCACCAAGTCAGGATCTGATGATGGGATCCCAGGGAAATCAAGGGACACCGTTAAATGATATAAGCACGTATGGTCAAATTCTATTTTTTTTATTTGAAAGGATATGATTGCGAGGTTGTTACATATTCACCAAGTCAAGGTCTGATGATGGGATCCCAGAAAAATCGAGGGAAACCCTTAAATTTGTCATGTGGTTGCCGGCAGAATAGAAGTGCGCCACTCTATTGCTCTGCGCTGGATGTCGTACAAAGGAAAAGTTATTGCGTCACACAAGAGTGTGACGCAATAACTTTTCTCCCAGATGACGGACAGCAGCGTCTCCCATGGGTATTCCACCAATAAGCTGTGCTCGCCAACTGTCTTTTAATTAAAAAAAAAAACAACTTTTTCGAATTAAAATATTTGATGGTATTCAGCTTCCGCTTCGGCGGTAGGCCCCATGGACGTATTACCTGAATGTTAAGATGTGACTTATATATGCATTATATATCAGTTATACCTACCTTATAAACGTATATGCACCTTTTGAAGATATTAAATAGCTATGTACAATTTCTAAACGTTTGTAATAATTATTAATAATAGGTACCACCGCACCGTTTCTCGATCCATGCGACTGACTGCAACAATTTTAGTATTTTCTAGTGTTTCTCAATGTAAGTGAATACTGTATTCTATTTTTGAGAAATAAAAGTCTTAAACCATTTAGGCTCTTTCAATTTAGACGTTTCATGGCGGACCGCTGCCGAACGTTTAATGCACCGCTTGCTATAACCGGACCGCTGCAGGACGGCTGTCGGACTGCTGTCCGACATGAACCGTCTAAATGGAAAGCGTATCAGACTGCGGTGCATTCATATTCTAGTGATGCCTCAAATATATTTGGCATCAGTCGAGCCATGGACTCTGACGAAGTAACATTACTTCTGGTGCTCTTGCTGAAAATCGTCAAACAAAAATGGCGCCACAGCAAAAAAGCATTACGTAGTTTTCGTTAACATTATAATTCTTTGCATTTTTATTTTTTAAATCCTCGATAAATTTCTCACAGATGCCTTCCCCAGCATTTTTTGTCTCCAAGCGATTACTGTACATGACACATTTTGAATTCCTCAAAGCAGGACGTATTTCCATTTCGTTTATAAACTCCCCCACGTTTATATCGTACATTTTAAATTCAAAATTAAATAAATAAGTGAATATTCGGAATGAAATTAGTTACGTACGACTAATTAGGTACAGCACTATTCAACAGCGAAATGAGCACGTCGCGACGTTGCCGCCCTATTGTCCTGCGCGTGCGGAAGTGCGGAACAGCACTATTACCGCGCCGCGTGCTTTGTATGAAATAAAATATTTTTGAAAAAGAAATGAACCGACTTCAAAAAGTTAATAAGGAACTCACTAAAATGTAAAAAAATAATCAAACTTATATTTTTAACACAAAAAAAATGTTTTAAAATAAAATATTTACATAACTAATCGCTATAATAGCTAACTGAAATAAACAAAAACCTTATTTAACGTATCTCCTAGTATTTTATATTCTACTATATACACACAATTTAGCTTAATACCTACCTAAACCTATTTATGTATTTACAATATAATTATAACTATTTTATTTTACTCTAGTGTTAGATACTCGTAGCTACTCAAGGCAAGGCAAGGCAGTTATTTGATTAAGTCTTACGATGGGTAGGTGAAGTAAATGTGCAGCCAGTATGAGGAAAAATAGGAATAGAGAAACAATTGAAAATAGGAACGATTAGCTAACGTTCCCAAGAATCACTTTTGGCTCGAAATGAAAGGCTATCGCAAATGAATAAGAGAAAACGATAGCGAAGTAAATCGTGAGTACTTAGCTGTGACAGACAGAGTGTGTGAGAGATTATTTCCGTTAATTATGAAGCAGCATTTCATGGTCATCTCGAGAATGACAACAGTAGTGAAGATTACCCTAACACTAACCTAAAAAATGATTTACTGCAGATTTTCGAGGGTAATGTTGACACTTAAAAGTTAAAGAAAACGACTACTCTTTGAAATGTAATAATAATATATTAACTTCAAATCAAGATGTTGCTAATGCATTTGGAAACTTTTTTACCAATGTTCCCATTGATACGACTGCCTCTCTCAATTCATCAGCCTCAGAATCCATAAGATTACTTGAGGATAATGTACAGCCCTGTGAGCATGCATTTAAATTTTGTCACATTACCCCAGATGACATTATTCGAACATTCAAACATTTAAATATTAAGAAATCTGAGGATCTCTGGGGAATGTCCACTCAAATTGTTCTTCCTATTTTGGATACTGTTGCTGCTCACCTGGCTATAGTTTTTAATGAAAGTATAGAGAGTGGTATTTTCCCAGACTTAATGAAACTTGGCAAACTTATACCTTTATTTAAATCAGGAGATAATCGTGAGCCTGTTAATTACAGACCAATCTCTATTCTGCCAGTATTGAGTAAAGTGTTTGAAAAGATCATGTCAAATCAGCTGCTCGCACATCTTAATAAGTTCCACATTCTACATAAGAAGCAATACGGGTTCACCGCCGGAATGTCCACTACAGACGCAGGAATCGCGCTCGTGAAATACATATTTGAGGCTTGGGAGACGTCTCAGGACGCTATCGGTGTGTTTTGCGACCTCTCCAAAGCATTTGATTGTGTTGATCATCAGACACTGCTGCTCAAATTAAATCATTATGGTATTAAAGAGAAGGCTCTGCAAATGGTAGAATCATACCTTAGTAATAGAACTCAAACGGTGGATGTAAATGGCACAAAATCAAATGCATTTGATGTAAAAATGGGCGTGCCCCAGGGTTCAATTTTGGGTCCTCTCTTATTCTTGGTATACATCAATGATTTGCCTGATTTGGTAGAAAAATTTGCCAACGTAGTACTGTTTGCCGACGATACCTCACTTATTTTTAAAGTTGCTAGGTATAAAGACAAAATTGATGATGTTAATAATGCTCTCTCTGCAATTTTGAACTGGTTTACTACAAATAATCTCCTTCTTAACTCACACAAAACTAAATGTATTAAATTCACGTTACCCAATGTCAGGCAAGTTCATGCTGATGTAGTCATAAAGGATAACACCCTAGTTTATGACAATGATACAGTTTTTCTTGGTATTACCATTGATTCAAAGTTGCAATGGGGCCCTCATATAACTAAACTAGCTCGCAGACTCAGTTCCGCAGCTTATGCGGTTAGGAGAATAAGACAGATAGCGGACGAGACAACTGCTAGGCTCGTTTATTTTAGTTATTTCCATAGCATTATGTCATATGGCATATTGCTTTGGGGTAAAGCAGCTGACATTGATAAAATTTTTGCATTACAAAAGAGAGCCATTAGATCAATTTACAATTTGGGTTCTAGGGATTCACTCCGTGAGTTATTTAAGGAGATAAACATCCTCACTGTCGCTTCTCAATATATTTATGTAAATATTATGTACGTCCGTAAAAATATTTCGAATTTTACAAAAGTATGTGATATAACTAATGTCAACTTGCGGAACAAAAACAAATTGGTTATTCCAAAACATAGACTGGGGAAGGTCAATAATTCGTTTGTCGTAAACTGCATCCGCTACTACAATAAGTTGCCGGAGTCGGTCCTGATTTTACCCGACACTAAATTCAAACAGCTTATTAAGACCACCTTATGTAAAAAGGCTTACTACAGGACCGACGATTACCTTAATGATAAAAATGTATGGCAAATTCTCGGCACAGGATGTGAAGCACAGGCGTCTTATCTTTACAAGTAGTATTGTGGATATACATATTTAGACTTTATACAATATGTATATAAAAATAAATAAAAAAAAATAAAATAAAATTTATTACCACTAGAAATACAACAAAAAATGCTATAACGTTTTTAACAGCATCAGCCACAAAAATACAATATTATACATAGCAGTCGTACAGTTTTCTGAGTTAATGCATGCAGAATAAGAGGTGTGACGTAACAAAGTGGTGGTCTCCTGAATGGAGCGTTTTCGGAAAAGTTCCGTTACTGTTATTTACACACGTTTATTGTTTATAATTTTACTGACAACATCTATACTATCTATCTAACAAAAGTTTCATTATTATTATTATATATATATATATATATTTTTTGTTGTTTTTACACTCTATACTATGATTTTTTGTATTTTTATTTTTTTTACAATTTTATTTTACTTGTTTTTTTATTTTTTATTATCTCTCTTATTTTGGTTGACATACCATTTTTTTTATTGTACATTGACATTATTTTTATTGTATTATGATAATATTGTATGGCTATTTAAAAAAAAAAGACCTATATTGACAGAGTTTCTTTCGGCATTTCTTCTCGTCAATGGTCATTCCGAAATGCTGGTAGATAAAAAATATACCTAATTGTAAAAGACGTGTCTAAGTGCCCGCGAGGGCCCACAGAATAAAGAATTTTGACTTTGACTGACGGAACATTAACTTGCAATGCTGTTACAGTTGCAGTGCATTGCAGGAATCAATCGGGAGTGGTGTCATATTGGTTGTTCGATTCCCATGCCCGCGGCGCTTGAGAAATCTCATTTCTGACCAAGACCGGTAGGTTTATCTGGGTTCAGTATTGTACCCCTATATTTTTATTCACGACCTTCCATCATCAGAACACCTGATTAACTACTAATAATAATAACTAACAGTCTGAATATGCGTACAGTAGCGAAAGAATTATCCTTTAACTCCTAACCATTGAGGAGTTGACCTTCCATCATCAGCTCAGCCACATAAAATTATTACGATCAGGCATAAATATTGGTGTTGCTTTGAAAAAAACTATAAAAACATTACATGTGACTATAAAAATTGAGGGTTACCCTCGATTTTTCTGGGATCTCATCATCAGATCATAACATGCTGACAATGGGACCACCTGGGAACCATACCCTTTTGAATAAAAAATGAATTTTCCAAATCGGTTCAGGCGTCTTCGAGTAATCGGGGAACATACATAAAAAAATAAAATAAAACATCCCGACGAATTGGGAACCTCATCCTTTTTTTGAAGTCGTTTCACCGCAGGAGGCCGTCGAGAAACGCATGAGTAAATAGTACTACGTACAGTATGGCCACTCTATGCCGCTCTCTCGTGTCGACCTCACCTCCCCTCTGAGACAAATCTGGAAAAGTTAGTATGGCGCCGCACGCAAAAACGGTTATTCACGCTCAGCACAGACGTCGTTATGTAGTAGTTCACGACTCGAAATTTGTATGGAGTGGCCGGGGTGTGACATAGAACATACTGCACGCGGCTCATTGCGGGTGGCGTTTTTATTTTATTGTGAGCCGCCAAAATGACTACAACTCTCCTGATGGAAAACACAGGTTTGTATTAGTATATACGAGTATATTATACAAAAACCTCGTAGTGGTCCGCGAACAAAAAATATTTTGGGAACCACTGGTCTAGAGGTATCCACTTGAATAACAGTTACGTCCTACAATACGTGGAGTTTCCTAGAGTTCCTGGACCTCATTTATTACTGAGTTAGAGAATGCGTAGTTTTTAATAATTAGTTTTTTGAAGTGAAAACTTCTTTAGCGACACTGTGCACTTTTTTGGGATGGGTAAAAAATGTTAAACTCGCGTCAGGACAAAGCTGCGTAACTACAAAATTCAATTTTAAGAAAAGACGATAAGAATTATGATAGAATGATGAAATACGTAGTGTCACCTGGTTCGAGAACAACGTTTGCGTTTAAAAGAAATTAGAACATAATTCTTAACACAAAGTAAATTTTAGTGCGGCGCAGAACGCTTGCGCGAGTGTGCGTGTGTGTTTGTACTACAGTCTGCTACGCGCATCCACGGATGGTGACAGCTGATGGCTTGAGCGTCTATATACTTGTAAAATTCGTGTATATAAAATTTTTTAAATATAGAAATTTTAAAAAGTGCATTTATTAATGAAAAGAGCAATTCATGCGAAATTATTTTCTAACCATTCCAAAATATTCAAAAATGCACAACGTTAATGTTCAAGTTTTCACTTCTGCCGGCACTCCCGGAGTGCAACCTGTTGTTTTTAGGGTTCCGAACCTCAAAAGGAAAAACGGAACCCTTATAAGATCACTTTGTTGTCCGTCTGTCTGTCTGTCTGTCTGTCTGTCTGTCTGTCTGTCTGTCTGTCTGTCTGTCTGTCTGTCTGTCCGTCTGTCTGTCTGTCTGTCTGTCTGTCTGTCAAACATTTCTATGTCGAGAATGCGTGGAGGTATCAAGCTGAAATTTGAACTGTATACACAGGTCTACGGTCCCATGAAGTTAAAAAAAAATCAAACTGCTAAGTTTACGTAGAAAAAAGTTACGGCCGTTTATTCAGCAAAAAACGCATATTTCGACACACTCAAAGGAATCAAAACCTATAGGGTACTTCCCGTTGACCTAGAACTATGAAATTTGGCAAGTAACATCGTTATAGACTACAAGTACAGGAATAAATCTCAAAACTATACATTTGTAAATAGATCTAAAAAATAGGGGGTCTATATTTTTTATAGGGTGTCGAAATTTCAAATTGAAACTACTAGTTCAAATGGGGTATCATATGAAAGGGCTTGATGTACACATTGCAAAATATATTTTATTTATTTTTTTCGACGCATTATTTCTTATTTATAATGAAAAATATCAAATTTAATAATGATACTACGTACCTACGGAACCCTCGGTGGGCGAGTCCGACTCGCACTTGTCCGGTTTTTTTTTTCTTTTGTTCACTTTGAACGATTTTGTACTAGAATAAAGAAGCGTACCGATATGGTTACTAAGTTGGTAAGTACGCGATTTGGCAATACAGCAAATCTAGCCACATGAAATATCGGCCGCAGTATATTCAAAGAGATACAGTGATATTTATTTTTGTAAGGTTTTAAGATCCCACGTGGTATACAGAGGGTTAAAGGTCAGTCATTCATTATGCACCTACGCAGAAATTCGACGCATAGGTTACAACAACAACAGTACCTTTATTTGGGGTGTAAGTGGTTAATGAACATAATTGAACCAAAGCCAACTTCACCTGGATGTAGTGCACCCTACTGACTGACTAACGAGGCTTTGGCGAAAAGAGAGGTAGGGCGTACCGTATTTTGTAAGCTCCCCGTCTGCGAAAGTATCTCACCAAATGGAGTAACCGCTTTATATAAGGCAGGCCGAATGCTTGTTTGTCACCCGACGTAGTATAAAAAAATCCTATATAGAACTGATCACTGATTATCATAGTAGTAGAAATTAACAAAGATCTCATATATTATCTTAAGAGTAGATCTAGGGGTCTAGTGAGCAGCACCAATGATACGTCGACCCTTATGGATCTTTTGTGCTCTCCCTAATGCTTTAGTCCCCTGACTGTCTGGAGACATGTTTCATATACTTCAGTATGCCGCTTATTAGGAAGAGCCTGTCGCCAACCAGCCCAACCGCCGAAGCAGAAGCCGATTACCATTGGATTTAATTATTGCGAAAATAAAACTTCGCCATAGATTATAAGCTTCCCTTAACCTTATAAGCTTCCCTTAAGCTTATAAGCTTCCCTTAAGCTTATAATACTGCTGATGGTTTTTAAGATTTTCAAAACAATAAAAAGACAAAAATTAATACATAGACATTTTTCAAGGCCTTAATTATTTTTTTCAGCTCCCCCACCAAACACAACTGTGTGCATCGTGCACGAGACTACGTGATAAAAGAGCACCATCATGACAAACACCGCAGAGATCAACTCAAAATTTGTGAATGTATTATAAGCTTAAGGGATGCTATGCTATATGGTTGTCTTGACAAGGATGGAGCAACCATAAAGATCACCATATCTTTATGGTTGCTCCATCCTTGTCAAGACAACCATATAGCATAGCATCTGCTATAAAGATATGGTGCTTAAGGGATGCTATGCTATATGGTTGTCTTGACAAGGATGGAGCAACCATAAAGATCACCATATCTTTATGGTTGCTCCATCCTTGTCAAGACAACCATATAGCACCATATCTTTATAGCAGTATCCATGTTCAGCAGTGAAATGGTTTGACAGAAATGATGAAGTTCACAAAGAGTTGAAAAACATTGCGACTGAATTTTACGAAACTTATCACCTGATACGTTACGTAAAATTCAGTCGCAATGTTTAAAATGTCCTGTCGAGTTTGTGTTTCAATATTAGAATCAGTTTTTTATTCGTTCAATTGCTCGTTCGCAAGTTTCTGGCTTCCAGAGTTTTCCAATATCGGTATTCAATTGCTGTAGTTCTTTTTAATTTTGTAGTAGTTTTATTTAGTTTCACCGCGGAGTCTGTAATCAAAACATGCAAGTTAAATTTGACCCACTTCAAAGTGTTCGATTGATTAGATATTTGACATACCACTCATATGATTTTCGTGACAAATCATGTTTATCAAAATGCTGCCATGTTTCAAACCAATATAGCAGCAGTATATGTATATGGAATATTGAAAAAAAAAAACAGACGACACACAAACGTTCGTCTGTATATTGACACGAACCCATTCGAGTACTTTTTCAGCCGCTAGAACTTTGTTCTTTTAAAGTCAAAGTTTTAAAATTTTGAGAGTACAGCAGCCAAACTGCTATAGAAAAATAATACAAATAGGAACTAGGAATGCGGAAAATGGGAATTGGGAAGACCCACCATACAACCTCTACTAATTCGTGCATTTTAATCCCCTGAGAAACGAATTACTCTATTTTAATTCGTATGCGTGATGAATGATGAGTATTTTTATCCAGAATTAACGGGACGGGGTTCCATCAGACATTCCCACCACTGTCTCCTGTGTAGCCAAGATTAACAGCGGCGACCACGAAAAAAGGCAATGAACAATGAAGTTCATTGCAGTCCCGGGGGTTAGACTACGGCTGCCTTGGAACTCAGAACGAATCAGAAAAAAATAGTAGGAAGTAGTAAGAAACTGTTGGAATTTGACTTTGATTTCTTCAGAGTTAGTAAAAAAGCCGGAACACTCAGTGTGTGAAGCTGGACAGCACTTGCTATCATACATAACAAGCATATGGCCTGCCTGATTTGAAGTGGTTACCCTAGCAATATACAACATGAAACGCTCGTAACATGATATATCGCTCACGGTAATTGCGATTGTGAGCTTTGTAAAATTATAAATGCCTCTCGCGTAATTTAAATTAAACATAACGCATTATTTGCAAAATAGTTACCCCTATTGCAGTAAAGCTCGATGCATTTTGATGTTCATAAACCAATGCGAGCAATTTGACACCTCCACACTCTGCAGTCAGGGCTGTTACAAATGCATAAACATCTAGTTATTTATGTGTTTATTATTATGCACATATTTTTCAGACAACATTCAGCTGAGGCCGATGTTTATTAGTAAAATATTATTTTTGGAATAGCATAGTATTTTAATTGAAGTTTGTAAATATGTATGAGTAAAAGACTAAAAAGATTCGATTTATGCATATTCATTATTTTATTTGCAAGAAAACTAGATTTCACTGTCTACGTTGTTAGTTTATTATTAGCTGCAAGATATTAATTCAGATATACCTACATTATATAGCTATTACAATATATAGCTGTTACAATAGGCTCATGGACATATTATTTCTATAATATACCTATTATGTAAAGAGAAGTATCCGAAATCGACGGGCCTGCATGAGGAGGTTAATGAATGTGGAGGAAGCAAAGAAAGTATGTTTGGATCGGTGCACCTGTCGTTCCGTGGTCTCTGCCTACCCCAACGGGAGACAGGCGTGATGATAAGTAAGTAAGTGTAAAGACGCCGCAGTAATATAATACGGGACTGGGGCCCACCACACATTCTGTGTCAGCACTGTGTCTCCTGTGTTGCCAGGACTAACGGCGGCGACCACCAGAAAATTCAATGAACAATTAAGTCCACTGCAGTCCCAGGGCTGCATTAGAACTCGTAACGAATTTAATTAATAATTATCAATAAAAGCGGGTCGGTAACAAAAACACCAATAACTTACAAAATATTTTAGCTAGCTTTATGAAATAAATACTGAATTAAAGTTTATATCCTTACAAATACAGGCAGAAGTAAAATCATTTTATTTCTTTTTGGTGATTGTATTAAAACCATAAATAAAAAATAAAGACGATTTCAAAAATTGATGTTTTTGTTACCGACCCGCTTTCATAGCGGCCCAGTGTAATAGGTAAAGAAATACTTCGATAGCATAAAAACTTCTCCAGATATGGTAACATGAAAATCGCAATTTTAAATTTTCCCGAAAACGCTCCATACAAAAAAAAAGATTTGTATGGGAACTCGGACGGGACGGGGTGGGCGCTTCAAGCAGATATCGACTTAAAGAGACGGCAATAGTGTATTTTTTCCAAGTGCCATCACGTACCGCCCAGGACGCGGCGTGATGTAACATAGTGATTGAAAAAAAAAAACCTTATCAACGTAGCCTTAGGTCGTTATCAACTTCACACCTTCCATAAATAGTTTGAATATGCATTAAATCAGAAATTTATAAAACAGCTATGTTAAACATTGGGTTTGCGTAGCTAGTGCTGTAACAAAAGTTAAAGTATTTTTTATTGTTTCTCGAATAATATATATATATATATATATATATAAATTAATGTCTATTTCCCTATGTCATCGCATCACGCGTGAACGGCTGGACTGATTTCACAAATATTTTTTTTCTTGTATTTGTTAAAGAAAAATTAAAATAGTTGCGTAGAAAATTAGAAAATTGAAGAAAACTGAACGACCGTATTATAGGTAATATGGTCGTTCAGTTTTCTGAACTTTTAGTTTGAAAAGTTAGGACTTTTCTAATGTAACTTTATGTTGTTAGACAGTACTGTCAGTCATTTGGCGTTAAGAAGACACGACAACGTCTGAAGGGTCACCTAGTACCTAATATTTTTTTTATAATTTCATCCTTTTAAAATGGACTTTCCCACCAAATTTTGATCAATCATAGAACAAGTCGGACGTTATACTCGCAGATGGTTCCAATTTTGTATATTTTGTGTATGTGATTAATATATTTTTTTTAACTTTAAAACATTTAGTTAAGAATATTGTCGATATAGTGCATAGACTACTGGTGAATAACGAGAGTAAGAACGTGATCGCTCCCTCAATGTACTCGGTAGCTTAAAACAAAAAAAGAAATATTTTTTTTTATTTCTCCAAGCATCTAACCGCCCATAAAGGTGCAAAGTACCTTGCAATCCCGGAATTAAAGCACCGGCGGGCGACGGACGCAAAGTGGAGTACTCCTCAGCGTCCGGTGCCTAGATGTTTCTGTTTTATAAAAAAATTATAAAAGCAGATAATTTTATATATTCCCTTCAGTATCGATAGATTTAGTGATGCAGCTGACTCTATTATCGACACTACTTGTATTTTTAGTAGTAAACCAGGAACCCTTATATATATATATAGAACAAGTCGGACGTCTTATATATATATATACTGTATATATATATATACAGTGGGACCTGGATAAGTGAGAAACCTCCATAACTGGAACACATGCTGAGGTCCCAACACTTTGGCACTGAATTACCTCTGTTAGTGGGACGAAGCAAACCTCTATATCTGGGATTCGTCCTTTCGATTTTATAGTCATAGTTACCTCTATAACTAAGACAGCGATTGAATTTTATATGCATTAACCTCTGTAACTGAGACAACATCAATTACAACCTCTCTAATTTGGGCTATTTTGCATTTCAATTTGTTACTTTTTTGAAATGACATCAATTGGTGACCAAAGCATAGGTACTTGATAAAATTTATAACATTGAAAAACATCGGACGGCTGATACTTCCAAAAGATAAAATAAAATGACCAATTTTTATAATTGATACATTTTGTTTACATTTTTGTACTATTTGCTTTGATCATTAATTTAGTGATCGAAAAATATTTGTAAAAAAAAAACGTGGTTATATATTTTTGTTTGATATATTTATTACCTTTAATATTGATTTTTTGATTTCCAATAAATATTAAAACTCACATATAATAATTAAAAAATATGTTACTTTATTAAATAAGCGCACCTCTATAACTGAAATAACTTGTATTCTGACCTCTATTAATGGAACCCTCTGTAAATAAGACAGATATTTATTTATACCTGGATATCTGAGACACTGGGTAAGTGGAATACCTCTATATGTGAGACAAATTTACAGGTCCCTTGAAGTCTCACTTAACCAGGTTTCACTGTATATATATTATATAGATATCGCGTGTTTAACAATGTTAAAGGCGGAGCCCCATTTTTGTCTATCGTGGCTTGTTACGAAGTCCGCGTATCCAAACATACTATACATGTAAAGCTAAATAGAACCACAAAACATTACATTTTCAGCATTACAAAATTCACAATATTATTTTTCATCGGGTAACCCATATACTCATTTGCCTCCCTTTCATATAAAAAAAGTATGGTTAATGTGAAAAAAAAAAATACACGCTACGACATGAGAGATTCCTTTTTTACGTCGGTTAAAATTGTATTTTCAAAGCCATACGAGTGGGTATAAATCAGTATCAGTGATCGCTATTATCTACTAATCCCATTGTGACGAATGTGTTAAAAAATGATAAATTTCGTATGCGAGACTGATTTGAACTGATAAACGTTATCAATTTTATCTTATGGCCTGAATTACAATCGATATAATTTACAAAACTAGTAGTTCTCGTTTACATTACAGATATTAATGTAATATACAATCACTAGCATATCACGATAAATATTACGTAAAATGTAATAAAACGCATCCAGTTCACATCATTCTGGAATTTAACTACAGTTTTCAATTAATTTCAAAGAGATACTTAGAGCGAGCGAAACGCTTACCTATACCTACGCCGAAAAGGTACTTTTGGAAATGAATAGACTTCAAAATCACTGACCCGATTTTAATGAAACTCGTCAAAATTAAAGACCAAGACATGCTTGAGGTTTGCGTCGAAAAAAAATTGAGATCGATCTTGTCCTTGAGGAATGATCACCAAATTCATTTTCCATTGAAATCAATGGAAAACATACACACTCAGCAAATCTACTCCCCCACTCATCCTCGATTTCGGCCCCGTGGGCTAGAGGTCACCAGCGAATTCGTCCGCCGATCCGATTTTCTTACAAACTTCTGTCTCCTATGGATTGACAAGCCACCATAAGGATAAGGATGGAACCACCAATGGATGAATAAAATAAATAATATAAATTAGATCTTATTTCTCAAGTTGGACTAAATTACATATGATCATCATCATCAGCCTGCATCTATCCACTACTGGATATAGGCCTACCCTAATCCTTAATGGTGTGGGAGGGCGCTTTATAGTCCCATACGAGGTCGCCACTCTTCGTTTTCGTGCCGTATTCGTCCCTTAGGGAAATGGCGATCATAGCTCTCTCCATCGCTCGCTGTATGCAAAACTTTTATGGACAAGCCGAAATGTACTGCACCGTTGGTTATGCCGGAGGGCGCCCTGGTTGAAGACTTTGATCCTTATCGATTGCGGTATTTAGTTTGCGAGGAAGATGACAAACAAGCATACGACCCGCCTGATGGTAAGCAGTCATCGCCCTCTACACCAAAGGCATCACTCACGCGTTCAAATCTCCTTTAAAAGGCTGGCAAGTGATAGGTGACCCCATGGTGTTGCTGATTTCTACGGGCCCGGGCGGTGGTGATTACTTTCCATCGGGTGGCCCAAATGCTCACTTGTCCCAGTTGTCCTCCTCTCATATACAAAATCCCCCATGCTGTAGTCTCCCGAGAAAACCTCGGCAAGTAATTCACTCCACAAGCTGAGACTCCGTGGAAGAAAACATCTCTGGAATCGCACAGTTTGCGACCATCTTGGCTCCAATATGTGAGGATGTGTCGAAGCTTCCCCATAACTAAGGGGTGTAAGTGGTTCATCAACATCTTTGAACTAAAGAAGCCAACGTCACCTGCACGCGGTGCACCCTGCTGACTGACAAACGAAGCTCTAGCGAAAAGAGAGGTACGTAATTGTAAGCTACCCAAAAAAAAAATCCGACTCTTTTTTTTTTCTTTCCCGACTGGGGAATGTACCTCCACCTCACAGAACACCGCAGCCAAATAATAAATCTATTGCGGGTTGTTGTGCTCCTACGAGTGAGTGAGGTAACCAGAAAGGAAGGATATGTTGCGTTGGCAACGGGGGTGGCGGTGCGCGAGCGATAGTTTATGTTGCGAGCGTTAATATGGCTACGGTTACCGCTTTACATCAGGGGGGCCGTATGATTCTCTGCCACTCGACGTAGGATATAAAAAAAAACTGCCCAGCCCAGTCGAATGCTTCTAGCGAATACTTTGTTGTAGTTACCCCGACCCAGCTCACTTGTCCGAGGTAGACGTAGTCTTTAACCACTTCACTTGCCGAATTTTCAACAAACAACGGGCTGGTGATAACTTATTCGATATACATGACTTTTGTCTTGACCAAATTTGTCCCAGCTAAGCTAAAGTTAGGTAGTTAAGGGGCCATCCATAAATTACGTCACACATTAAGGGGGAGGGAGGGGGTCGATGTAGTGTCACATTGTGAGACAATGGGGTGGGAGGGGTCCTAAATTTCGTGACGTGACATTTCAAAATCTATTACAATCTAAGTGTTAAAACACGAACTTTGAAATATTAACGAAAAACTCAAAAACATTTGCAACTGTAGTTGTAAATTTGCAAAATATGTCACGTCACACTAGGAAGGGGGGAGTCTCACAAATGTGACAAGCTGTGAGAAGGACGGGGGGAGGGATAAGAAATCATGAAATTCGGGTGACGTAATTTATGGATTTCCCCTAACCATACGTTGTTGGTTGTAACATTACGTGGCTTTCTGTAAAGGTGCAGCCTTTCACAGAAAGCAACCTTGTTGCATACATTCAAGTTTGCAATAATAATAATGGGCGGAATAGTGATAAGACGGTATATTATCGATTGAGTGAATAAATGAAGCTTCAGATTGTTGACGAATGTCAATATTGTATTATGTAATTTGATGTGCATACATGATTTTTACATTTCTCCTATTTTGTGTGTAATTGTTGATTTTAAGGTGACGTGAGTCCAGGGCTTGGCCGTTTTCGAGGGGGTGAGGTACGGGGCTTGAGAGGAGCCGGCGCGGGGTACTCGCTTACAAGCGCGCGATCGCTGCCGAGACGCCACAGTATAGCGAAGCGACTACCTACACCCGTGTAGTACTACACCCGTCAATACAATAGTTAAGTTAAAAGTACTTACTGGAAATATAATTATATGAAAATAAATAAACCACATGTAAAAATACATTTTTTTTATTAATGAAGTATATTATATTCAACATGCAAACAAGTGATGTTTTGGTATATTATGAAAAAGTAAAGAATTCAAAATAAAAAGAAAACTATTCAATAATTATTTTATAATCAATTATATTTATTATTGGTCAAACTAAAATAGGTACATACTTAGACTAACTAACTATCACGCGCCAGCATACACTATTCTTCATCCTTCTAGGAATCGATATGTGCCGTACAGCACGCGTCTGTCCCTAGCTACTATGCCCGAGCATACAGCGGTATTGATATTAACAGTATTTATATTTGACAACCCCGGTGGTCCAATGGCTAACCATGTCCAGTTTGATTCCGAGGTCGTGGGTTCGATCCCCGCACAAGATACGAGTAAATATTTGTGTGCTTGAACATGTCTGTTTATCTTGGTCTGGGTGTTTTCTATGTATTATCTATACTAATATTATAAAGCTGAAGAGTTTGTTTGTTTCTTTGTTCGAATTGAAAAAATATTTTAGTGTTAGCCTATATTTCAAGGAAGGCTATATATAGGCTATATAACATCACGCTAACACCAATAGGAGCGGAGCACCGATAAAAAACCGGACAAGTGCGAGTCGGACTCGCCCACCGAGGGTTCCGTAGGTACGTAGTATCATTATTAAATTTGATATTTTTCATTATAAATAAGAAAAAAGCGTCAAAAAAAATAAATAAAATATATTTTGCAATGTGTACATCAAGCCCTTTCATATGATACCCCATTTGAACTAGTAGTTTCAATTTGAAATTTCGACACCCTATAAAAATATAGACCCCCTATTTTTTAAGATCTATTTACAAATGTATAGTTTTGAGATTTATTCCTGTACTTGTAGTCTATAACGATGTTACTTGCCAAATTTCATAGTTCTAGGTCAACGGGAAGTACCCTATAGGTTTTGATTCCCTTGACTGTGTCGAAATATGCGTTTTTTGCTGAATAAACGGCCGTAACTTTTTTCTACGTAAACTTAGCAGTTTGATTTTTTTTTAACTTCATGGGACCGTAGACCTGAGTATACAATTCAAATTTCAGCTTGATACCTCCACGCATTCTCGACATAGAAATTCTTGACAGACAGACAGACAGACAGACAGACAGACAGACAGACAACAAAGTGATCTTATAAGGGTTCCGTTTTTCCTTTTGAGGTTCGGAACCCTAAAAACGGGAAAAAAATATTCCTTTTGAGGGCTTACGTTGCGTGCGCTGCGTAAATTTGCGCATATGCCTATCTTTTAAGATTAAATCACTATAGCATAATATAGGTAAAAGGTTGTTTGTCCTTCTTTCACGTCAAAAGTAAACAACGGATTTACATGTTTTTTTTTTAAATAGTTTAAGGCCTGGAGAGTGACATAGGCTATTCTTTATCAAGGAAAAACATTTTATTCCCACGGGAAAAAATAAAGTTTATCATTTGTCCTTCTTTCACGTCAAACACGAACCTAAGTACGGACGTGATTTTTTTAATGGGGATAGTTTACGATCTGGAGAGTGACATAAGCTACTTTTTATCACGGAAAAACATCTTAATACAATGGGAAAAATAAACTTTGTAATCATTTGTCCTTCTTTTACATCGAAAGTAACCTAAGTACCGACATGATTTTTGTTAACGGGGATAGTTTACGGTCTGGAGAGTGTCATAAGCTACTTTTTATCCCATCAAGTAAAAAAATGACAACAAGAAAAAAATATACACAAATTAATGGCAGCTTCCCTGGACCACGCGGGCGAAGCCACGGGTAACAGTTAGTATGTATGTATTTACAAAAAAATATATTGATTTGATTTCATGATTGATTGAGAGAATTGTTATTTGGCTGCGGTATTCTGTGAGGTGGATGTAATTCCCCAGTCGGGTAGCTTACAATTACGCTCCCTACCTCTCTTTTCGCCAGAGCTTCGTTTGTCAGTCAGCAGGGTACACAGCGCGCAGGTGAAGTTGGCTTTTGTTTAAAGATGTTGATGAACCACTTACACCCTAAAATATTAATGATCCAACGTCCTAGCTCCTACACCAAAAAAATATTAAGCGTAAGTCGTGTCCTACACCAAAAACGTTGGTGGCGGAAGCACGCAAAGTAGTGTAGATCAAATTGCCTGTAAATTTGACTTCCGCAAAATAACACCTGAATCAATTAACTATCTACCTACTAATATTATAAATGCGAAAGTTTGGATGTCTGTTTGTTCCACTATCTTTGGGGTTATCACTATATCTGGGCTGTAAGTGGTTCATCAACATCTTTGAACCAAAGCCAATTTTACCTGCACGCCGTTCACCCTGCTGACTGACAAACGAAGCGCTGGCAAAGGGAGGTAGGGAGCGTAATTGTAAGCTACCCGACTGGGGAATTTACCTCCACCTCACAGAATACCGCAGCCAAATAACAATTCCCTTGAGAGTTGTTGTGTTCCTGCGAGTGAGTGAGGTCACCAGAAAGGAAGGAGTTGCTGTGTTGGAAGCGGGAGTGGCGGTGCGCGAGCAATATTTTAAGTTGCGAGCGTTATTATAACTACGGTAACCATTTCACATCAGGCGGGCCGTATGTTTTTACGGCCCGACGAAGTATAAAAAATAAAAATTATGACGCCTAAACGGCCAAACCGATTTCGATGATCGCGTACCTACATGTATGCGATAAACTCAATCGCTACTGAACGAATTTCAATGTGGGTTTACAGATATTCCAAGAAAGATTTATAATAAAGTTTTCCAAAGAAACATCTAGCATTAGAAAAAAAAACCGGGTCTCAGTAAAAAAATAAATGTATCATCATCATAGTTGTTTTGTTGTCTTACTGATATTCCTACACTGTGTTTATTTCAACGTGTTTATTGACAACGCGTTGAACGGACGCGCGGCACAGGTCCTACCTCGAACGCAGCTCCTAGAGCACTGACGTTGAGAGCGATCGAGAATCGGGGAGGGTGCGCGACCGCAAATCGTTATTCTTTTAATAATTTTATTTAAATTATTTTATTTTTAAAAGTAATAGCATAGTGCTCTCGTAATTAAAATTATGAAAATTTTGGTATAATTTCCTTATAAAAAAATTGTATTAAATAGTTATAATTTTTAGTTAGTGCAAATTTAGAGAGTAAGTTCGCGATTTTTTTCTATCGAGCCAAAAATTATTAATTGTGTTTTCAATAGCTTTGTGCCCTGCAGAAAGGACTTAAGATTTCATAGTTAAATTTCTAAGAACCAAATTGAAATAGTTTAATAGAACTATTCTTTCAATAAACGTGTTTCCTGGACTCACTTCACCTTAAACATGTATGTCCGTAATGTCGCAACTGCTCCTGATTGAAAATCAGTGCCGATTCAGATTTCTGTTTTATGCTGAGTTGGGATTTTGCGACATTTGGGGTGTAAGTGGTTCATCGACATCTTTGAACCAAAGCCAACTTCACCTGCACACGGTGCACCCTGCTGACTGACAATCGAGACTTTGGCAAAAAGAGAGATTGGGAGCTTAATTGTAAGCTACCCGACTAGGGAAAGTACCTCCACCTCACAGAATACCGTAGCCAAATAACAATTCCCTTGAGGGTTATTGTGTTCCTGTGAGTAAGGTTACCAGAAAAGAAGCAAGGAGATGCGGCGTTGGCAGCAGGTGTGGCGACACGCGAGCGATTTTTTATGTTTCGAGCGTTAATATGGCTACGGTAACCGCTTCACATCGGGCGGTCCGTATACTTGTTCGCCACCCGACGTAGTATAAAAAAAATGCAATTTTCTTGTATAATATTTGTGTGTTTAACTTGTCTGTACGAGTATGTACAATGTGCAAATAAATGTTATTCTTATTCTTCTCAATAATAATTATTATTGTTGTTTATTATATTATTTATACAAATAAAACACATCCGACCTAAATGTTAAACAGAAGTACTTCATAATGTCACGATGAACTTGTCTTCAATTTTATGTCGAAATATGAAAATTTTCATTCAGGTGAAAATGCAGCCAGGAATTCAACATTTCCCTGAAAACGCGGACAGGTTTCATATTATATTTTATATCACAATACAAAAGCAACCGACAGTATCAAAATGAAATCCGATTTTCACGGAAAATCATTTAATTTGTGTTCAGCATAAAATAATTGATAATGAAAGAGAAACACATCGCATTGATACCAACCAACACGTTTATTTAATTATTTATGTCAGAAACTGGACAGTATGACGCCTACTACTATAACAAATATCTACTACTAATACTAATAAATACTACTCTACTACTATAACAAATCTATATATATAAAAATCAATGCCTCTTTTCGTTGTAATTTTATAACTCAAGAACGGGCTCACCTATCGAAACCAAATGTTTAGGGTTTATTTGGACTATTTAGTAGATGGTTTATGTGAAGTTTGCACAAAATCGGTAGAGCGGTTCTTCATTTATCACATTTTTTGTAACAAATGAATTCAATAAATAGCAGATCATTTTGTTAATGGGGATTTTGCTGTCAAATTGAAACTTTTTTCAGATGGGGATTGTACTGTCAAATTGAAACTTCTTTCAGTGTTGACAGTACAAGCATGTTGTTATGTCATTCATGCGGTCATTTCATTTTGGACGTACTTCGACTTTATGTTGCCTGTTCCAGAGTCGGTACCGGTAGAGCCGTTTGTTTATTCATGCTAAAAATGGAAAAACAAAAAATATTGTTTATCCAAATGTTTTGGATTAAGTTTTAAAATAGCTAGAAATTAATAAAATATTTTTTTGTTTGAATAAATGAATTTGGTGTTCCAATGAATTTTTTTTATTATTTCACTTAATACGTAGCGAAGCACGTACCGGGCCGCTAGTATCTTATAAGATATTTGTTATCGCATCTTTATATTTCTTTGTGAACAGTAGTGGAAACTGTAGGTCTTAAGTACCATTTAACAAAGTGAAGTTGACCGTCGTTCAAATCGACTATGACAAGACGCAGTCGACATCAAAGTGCGCTTTGATTATTACTGCTGCAACGAACGAAGACCGGTCCAAGTAGTTACTCAAATACACTTTGCCCAACTAAGACGTTATTACCTATAGATGCGTTCTACCAGACTCCATTGTTTTTTGAAGTGAAGTTTTCACTTTAAAAATGCTTGAAAAAAACAAATTTTATCTTTCGAAACTACAACATTCAACTTTAAACAAAGACGATACGATTGAGAATTCTTTGAAAATTTTAATGATTCGAAATGTCAAATGACAGTTCGTAAGACGAAGCTGCGAGACTACAAAATCCAACTTTAAGCAAAGACGATACGATTGAGAATCGAAATGACAGTTCATAAGTTGTGTACGATAGCTCAATAAATGAATATTGTATTTTACCACCTTAATGCTACTTTTATACTGATAAATAAAACAATTCGTGCGAAATTATTTCCTAACCATTTCAAAATATTCAAAAATGCACAACGTTAATGTTCAAATTTTCACTTCTACCGGCACTCCCGGAGTGCAACCCGTTGTTTTTTTATACTACGTCGCGTGGAAGGCAAGCATACGGCTCGCCTGATGTGAAGTGGTTACCATAGCCATATTAACATTTGCAACATGAAATATCGCTCGCACGCCGCTTGCCCCGCTGCCAACGCAACGTCTCTTCCTTTAGTGACCTCACTCACTCGCCAGAAAACAACAACCCTCATGGGAATTGTTACTTGGTTGCGGTGTTCTGTGAGGTTGAGGTACTTCCCCAGTCGGGCAGCTTACAATTACGCTGTACCCTACTTCCTTTTTTGCTAGAGTCTCTTTCGCTAGTCGGCATGGTGCGCCACATGCAGGTGAGTTTGACTTTGGCTGTAAAAATCGTGATGAGCCAAGTGCTCACTACGATAATCTACTATGGTGTGTAAGTACATTCCACATTGCGGCAAGTACAGTCAGACCGTGCGTCGCGACCAGAGGGGCAATTCTCGTAATTAAAATACAGTCAAAATTCAGTTTCGATCCAGTCTCGATCTCACAAATGTCACATTTGGTATTCTCGAAACACAATATGTAACTTCAAAATTAAATTTAAGCGGGATTATATAAATAACAAGGAGGGAAAATTAAACAAACTAAGAATGTTACTTTGCCAACAACAAGAATTGATAATAATTGATTAATGAAATCAAGTATATACTTTTAGTCAATTCACAATTCAATCTCGATTCGGTCAACTTTCAATCTGCGTTCGTAGAAAAATTACGGGAATTGGCCTTCAGGCGTTAGCGATAATCACAAGAAACAATTATTGAAAAGTTGAAGATAAAATGCCTTCCTGTGTTCTTTTCCTTTCTTTGTGTACTGTCTGTATACATGAGTAGATACTAAGTAAGTATTTTGTAGCCAATTTTTACTGCCATGATGTTGACCTATGAACCGTCTATATATACAATGTCAATGTCATATTGCACAACCAAGCAGACTTTGTTCCTGTCATAGCGTCTTTAAGCAAAAAAACCGGCCAAGTGCAAGTCGGACTCGCACACCGAGGGTTCCGTACGTAAGATCCTTATAAATATTATATTTTTCATTATTTATAAATAAGAAATAATGCCTCGGAAAAATAATTAAAATATATTTTGCAATGTACACATCAAGCTCTTTCATTTGATACCCCATTTGAACTTATAGCTTCTAATCTAAATTGAAATTTCGACATCCTCTAATACAAATGTATAGTTTTGCGATTTATTCTTGTACTTGTAGTCTATAACGATGTTACTTGCCAAATTTCATAGTTCTAGGTCAACGGGAAGTACCCTATAGGTTTTGATTCCCTTGAGCGTTTTTGCTGAATAAACGGCCGTAACTTTTTTTTACGTAAACTTAACAGTTTGATTTTTTTACAACTTCATGGGACCGTAGACCTGAATATACAGTTCAAATTTCAGCTTGATACCTTCTCGCATTCTCGACATAGAGGGTCTTGACAGACAGACAGACAGACAGGCTGACAGACGGACAACAAAGTGATCTTATAAGGGTTCCGTTTTTCCTTTAGAGGTACGAAACCCTAAAAACTGACAATAAAGGCAAATTACTGAACGGTGACGAGGCCAATAGAGAGCCCGGTGGTCGAATGTATAGCAATGTCTAGTTTGACTCCGACGTCGCGGGTTTGCTTCCAGCACAAGACAACATTTATGTGCATGAACAAGTCTGTATGTACAGTAAAAATATATTTGTCCAGGAATAATTAATTTAACATATTAATTGAAGTTAAAAGTTGATCTATTTCCTATTGATGATAAATGATGTCAATAATAGGCTATTTTCCAATGTTTAAAAATTGTATAAATTATTTAACAATATCGTAAAATACACAAAACTATAAAGATATGCAAACTTTCATTCAAATATCTTCAGTCAGACTTTTTTTAGCGTCGACCAAAGTTTGGCGGGAAAGTCCATTTTAAAAGTATGAAATTATTAAAAAATAATATTTCCATTGGAGAAGCAATAAAAAATGCTATAACTTTTATTATGATACTAATCACATAAACGTAATATTTAACATAGCTGTCGTACAAATTTCTGATTTGATGCATACAAAATACAAACCTGTGACGTCATAATTCGGTAGTCTTTTGTATGGAGCGTTTTGGGGCAGTCTAAAAATTGTGATTTTCAAATTACCATATCTCGAGAGATTTTTGTGCTATCGAAGTAATTCTTTCACCTATGGTTATATTATGGAGACGTCCCTACGTATCAAACCGAAAAAAATGTTAGTCAAATAGCCTATTATATATCTATATCTGACCCATCAGACGTTGTCGTGTCTTCCTAACTATGAATATTGAATTAGAATTGGTTTCGCGTACGCTGTGAAATGACTGACAATTCTGTCAAACGCCACAAAAGTTACATTAGAAAAGTTAATATGGTGGTTCAGTTTTCTTAAATTTATTAATATACCGTGCTTTTTTTTTCATAAGAACCTTCTCCTGACAATAATAAACATAACAAAAAACGGGTTGCACTCCGGGAGTGCCGGCAGAAGTGGAAACTTGAACATTAACGTTGTGCATTTTTGAATATTTTGGAGTGGGTAGGGAATAATTTCGCACGAATTGCTTTATATAGCAGTATAAAAGTAGCATTAAATAAAATACAATATTCATTTATTGAGCTATCATACACAAACATGACAATTAGGAGCAGGCATTCATTTTCGCCGTGCGGTAGAAAGAGAGGGGGATATATCACTACCTCTCCTAAGCTGCACCGGTCCGCGCCGCTCCGTCTTACGAATTTTCGATAAGCCCTTTACCACCAACTCTTATTGCGATTGAATAACTGAATAGAATGCTTATTTATACCAATGAATAAACGACTCTATTAAAGTTGAAATAGAGTCGCTTATTCATTGATATGAATAAGCATTCTATACAGTTATTGAATCGCAATAAGAGTTGGTGGTAAGAGGGCAGGCCACGTGTCCTAACGCGAGTTTAACATTTTTTACCCATCCCAATAAGTACACAACGCCGCTAAAAAAGTTTTCACTTTAAAAAGAATTAGCGAAATCGGTCCAGCTCCAGCCGTTCACGCGTGATACCGTGACCAAGGGAAATAGGTATCGATTTTTATATATATAGCCATTGTATTTACCATAATATGGTAATTATTGATTAAGTATTTGCCATAATATGGTAAATACAATCACGGTCAACAAAATCGTGATGCCGTCATGTTTTCACAAAGAAGCGTCAATTTTTTTTTTTTTTTTTTTTTTTTATACTACATCGGTTGTCAGACAAACATACGGCCCGCCTGATGTGAAGCGGTTGCCGCAGCCATATTAACGCTCGCGCGCCGCCACCCCCACTGCCAACGCAGCATCTCCTTCCTTTCTGGTGACCTCACTCACTCGCAGGAACACAACAACCCTCAAAGGAATTGTTATTTGGCTGCGGTATTCTGTGAGGTGGAGGTACATTACAATACAATTACGCTCCCTACCTCTCTTTTTGCCAGAGCTTCGTTTGTCAGTCAGCAGGGTGCACCACGTAAAATATCAATATAAAGACAACATATAAAGAAACAATTTTAATACTTAATGAAATTCTGTAGGAAGGAAACGAAACCGCGATTAAAATGTACATTGGAAAATTTCGGCACATAGGCTTTATTTTATGATTGGGCTTAATTGACAACGAGTAATGGTATATGCTGATAAATATTCATTAAGTTCACATTTACTGATTGAAAGGGATTGATTACACAATCAATTTTCGCCGCAACGTATAAATTGATTCGGGCCTTAGCGAAAAGCCATGTTTATGAAATGTAATTCCAAATGAATGGAATTTCATGTAATTTTAATCCTAGTTAATTTTACATTTCTCAACTAATTGGCACTTTTGTATGCAAAAACAGGAGGTGACTTGGTTCAATTGATCGTCAATGTAGATACACATTCATACCAATGTCACTGTAAACACTGTATGTGTGAGAGTGTGTTATTTTTTATATTCGGTAGGTATGTACATAGGCTAATTTTTTCCCCGGAAAAACATCTCAATCCCAAGTTTTATTAAAATAATGACAACGCGGGCGGAGTCACGTGCAACAGGTGGTCAACTAAAAAACTTACTTTTACCGTACGTACTATGACTTATACTGTACAAAGGGTCCTTGGGGTCAAGCTCCCAAAAAATTGTATCGGCCCATAGATCTAGCAACAAATGACTTGAGTCCCTGTAATGACAACTAGGTACCAAAGTACCTAAAACGCCGGCCCTCGCCGTACATGTTAATGTACAGCGTGATTTTTTTTAAATTCATTCTTTACTAGGCCAATTGAAGTCGTAGACGAGGTACTATAAATAATGACTTAGCGACTAATATTAACAGTGGGATTACAAACATTGTATTATAGGCAACTATATGCTACCATATAAAAAAACACCTCGGGCTATAATATGCAGGCAGCTATAAAAATTAAAACGCGCATCTATATAATTATATAAAAATTAATCCCTATTTCCCTTGGTCACGCTCACGGCATCGCGCATGATCGGCTGGACCGATTTCACTAATTATTTTTATATTGTCAGGACAATGAAAGAAAAAAAAAAGATAATTGCGCGGAAAATTTGAAAACTGAAGACCATTTTAACATTTCTAATGTAACTTTATGTCGTTTGACAGAACTGTCAGTCATTTTGACAGATTGCACGACACCAATTCGAATTCAATACTCATGACGGGACAACGTCTGTCGAGTTATTTTTTTTTTGTTTTTTTTTTATACTACGTCGGATGGCAGACAAGCATTCGGCCCGCCTGATGTGAAGCGGTTACCGTAGCCATATTAGCGCTCGCAACATAAAATATCGCTCGCGCGCCGCCACCCGCGCTGCCATCGCAGCATCTCCTTCCTTTCTGTTGATCTCACTCGCTCGCAGGAACACAACAGGCCTCAAGATCAATGTTTGTAGAAACATAATTTCAATAGAAGTTTTTTTAACAGAGGTATCAACAATTAAACATATGTAGTAAATGTACTTGTGTACTGCGCTTTTAAAATTCCAATGGTACTACTGATCCTAAGGGAAAATTCCCTCCCCCAAGAAGTGGAGTGATGGGTAAACAACATCAGTTTTCTCTTAAATTTTCAAAAAGGACTAATTTACTTGTGTCTGATAACCGCTTTGTTACGCGGTTATTATACAAAACGTATAAGGGAAACACCTTATAAACACAGTTGACTTTAACGCCAAAGGCAACAATGTGCTCAATTTGTTCTACAGAATTCAAAACATTCATTGGTGAAATCGAGAATAGGTCATCCATCACTCATCAGTATAACATAAAGGAGTGGTGGCAGGTTTCCGGACCTGCCTTACCTTATAGAACAATTCCCTGTGATCCACAAAGAGACCTCAATTATAATTTCTAAGGGTCTGACTCTGAGTAACAAGCGCTATATAAAGTGTAGTGTAAGTATAAAGATTAGTATAATAGGTAGGGGAAAAAGTCTTTTCGCATTATAGTATGTATGAACTTGTAATAAAATCTCTTTGGTTATACCATTTGTATCTGACAGGTTTTGATATCTTTAAAAAGTTTAAATTTTAAAAAAGATAATTCCAAATTCAAATTAGGTAAATGTGTGATTTTCATTTGTTTTTTTTACTGTCATGATGAGTGAATCTAATGAAGAAATTCGATACATTTTAAAATTTTATTACAAAAAAGGTAAAAATTCAACGCAAGCTGCGAAAAAAATTTGTGACGTTTATGGACCTAGTGCAGTGTCTGTGAGAGTAGCACAAATTTGGTTTAAGCGTTTTCAATCAGGAAATTTTGATGTGAAAGATGCACGTCGCTCTGGTCGCCCTGTTACGGATAAAATGGATGCCATTTTTGAAAAAGTGGAGCAAGATCGGCATATCAGTAGTTACGACGTAGCTGAAGAATTAGGAATTGACCACAAAACAGTTTTGGCGCATTTGGAAAAAGCTGGGTACACTAAAAAGCTCGATATTTGGGTGCCTCACGATCTCACTGAAAGAAACCTAATGAACCGTGTACTCTTTTGCGATTCTTTACTACGACTTAATGAAAGCGAACCGTTTTTGAAGAAGCTTATAACTGGTGATGAAAAGTGGATCACGTACGACAAGAACGTGCGAAAAAAGTCGTAGTCAAAGGCCGGTCAGGCTTCACAGACTCTGGCAAAACCCGGGTTAACCCGCAACAAGGTGATACTGTGTGTATGGTGGGATTGGAAGGGCATTATTCATTATGAGCTGTTACCGCCAGGCAGGACTATCGATTCTGAACTCTACTGTGAACAACTGATGAGATTAAAGCAAAAAGTTGAGAGAAAGCGGCCGGAATTAATTAACAGAAGGGGTGTGATTTTTCATCATGATAACGCTAGACCTCACTCATCTTTAGCCACTCAGCAAAAATTAAGAGAGTTTGACTGGGAGGTGTTAATGCATCCGCCGTATAGTCCTGACCTTGCACCTTCTGATTTCCACCTGTTTCCGTCTCTTCAGCATTCTTTAGGCAATGTCAGGTTAACATAACGAGAAGACTGCCAAAACCACTTGTCGCGGTTTTTTGAACAGAAGTCCCAAAATTTATATAGTAATGGGATCATGTCTATACCTACAAGATGGCAAAAAGTTATCGAACAAAATGGCACCTACATACTTTAGTTAAATGTAAATAAACTTTGTTAAAAAATGTTTTGAATTTTCATATAAAATACGAAAAGACTTTTTCCCCAACCTAATATATAATATATTACTCAATTTGGCCGTACTTCTTGTTCACAGAACACAGGAGCCAATTGCTTTTTGGCATGAATTTTCTTGACATTAATATTAATTATTAATATCGGATTAAGTGTCTCTTCGCTTTTCATCGTTTCTCATCGTAAATTATGAAAGCTACAGAATTTGTTGATGGTACCTATGTATATACTATGAACGATTGCGTACCCATTGGCAAGAAATATGCTCGTAATGGACGCCCCATTACGAGCATATTGCCGTTTTGAGAAAACTTGCGCTTAGAATACGCTTCGCGCGAAATCCACTGCTGCTCGGAGAAGATGAGAGGGGCAATTCTCGTAATTAAAATATAGTCAAAATTCAGTTTCGATCCAGTCTCGATCTCACAAATGTCACATTTGGTATTCTCGTAACACATTATGTAACTTCAAAATTAAATATAAGCGGGATTATATCGAAATATGAGTGAAAATTAAACAAACTAAGAATGTTACTTTGCCAACAACAAGAATTGATAATAATTAATTAATGAAATAAAGTATATAATTTTAGTTAATTCACAATTCAATCTCGATTCGGTCAACTTTCAATCTCCGTTCGTAGAAAAATTACGAGAATTGGCCTTCTGGTAGTTCTGTTACCAGAATCCGCGGACCACTGATTGGGAACCCCTGGTGTAGATGGGCCAGGGGTACACCAGGGGTTCCCAACCGGTGGTCCGTGAGAGCTAAATCAAGGTCCGTGATACAGAATTATAATGTAAGAGATTGAATAATAATATACTAAACCAAATACTGTATTCTCGGTATAAAGTCTAGTTGATATGTAGGACAGTTGGGTCTCAACATTGAACAGTGACTTGGAAGTGGTCCCCGAACAAAAAAAGGTTGGGAACCACTGTTCAGTGTTCACTTCATCAAGTCTCAATTTTTTGTTAATTCGACAAGTATTTAAATATCTATTAATTTGGTTTTTATTGTTCAAACGTTTATTATATTTTCAGCCCAACGACGCCTTCCGACTGCTGAACAGAGGCAAAAGAATATTATCGATAAACCTCTAGTTAGACGGAGCATTAGGTGAAAAAAAAGTATTTTACGTCTAAGTAGATTTAAGTTGATCAGATTACGCCTGATTATGGAAAGTATAAATATTGTAATAAAATTTTAATACTTACTCATTTCTTCCGATTCATCGGAGCCGTCGGAGGATTTATCCTCGATTTTCTGCGAACAATAATTAACAATTAGGTTAATAGTAATTACCAGACATTGTTGATAGGCAGAATTACATGGATATCTTATATTTTAAGTTGTTTTTATACCATTAGGGTGGCAAACCAGGGTACAATCTACGTGGTGGTACAGTCATCGCTGCCTATGAATGTTTACGAGATCCTGTGAAAGCCAGTTTAATGATGATACATACGGTAATCCGGTTATACAAGAAAGCCATAGGGACTAAAGTACCAAAAGTAAAAATGAGCAATTAGATAGGGAAAAACGGAATGAATTATAGGAAAAAACGGAAAGAATTTTCTAAAACCAGTTTTAAAAGAACCCCATGCTGTAGTCTCCTGGGTAAACCTGGACAGGCAGTTCATACCGCAGCGTGAGAGAACACCTCTCTGGAATCGCAGAGTACGTGACCATACCAGTTCTAATGTGTGACGATGGTCCGTGTTGTGCAGTGCGAATGTACCAGGAGAAAGACTTTCTGAATTACATGAGCGAAACCGCGGGCATATCTTAGAATATTTATAAAGACAAATGTACAGACAATCATCTTGCCCCACAATCGCGTTGTAAATATGTCGTGGGCAATAACGGCAGTACTATAAACCACGTAAGTCACGAGCATGGCTCAGGTAGTTGAGGTAGGTCGGCATAATAAAAACAATGAGCTACGATTAGAGATGGGCAAAATGCTGAGCATTTGCGATAAATTCCCAATAAGTACATACATAACTTACGTAACGTAACTTGCTCATACGTTATGTTTGGAAGGATTTTTCATTAACAAGTAGCATGCGCACTCTCTTTAATCCAAAAGTCGCGCCACGCGCAGCAACCTACAATGCTGCGTCCCTTTTTATCTCAAGAGATTTTATTGCATTAAAATTTTATTCACATTGAAATTTTACCAGGTTTTTTGCAGACAATCCTATATAATAGTGTTTGTATATAGCGCTTATTTTGATATAAGATTTATTTATTAAAAAAAAATATTACAAGATCTGTTTATACCTGGGAACCCAGTACAGCGTAGTACACTTAAGCGCTTCGATGTATGTACCGATAGTTCGGCACCGCTGGAGAGACTGTAGCACTGCCCATGTTGCAATCGAATCAAAGGCTTTTCATAGTCCAAGTACGCCTGACAGTGGCAGATTAAACTCAGTCTTCTGTATAATCTGTCAAAGGGTATGTGTGTGGTCTACGGTGTTGAAGCCTGTTCGGAATCCGGCTTGTTTGAGAGGCTGGAATTCATCAAGTCTGCGTGCGAGACGGTTTGTCATGACTCGAATCTAATATACTCGTATCGTATACCTATAAAATTCTCGTGTCTCGGTGTTTGTTACCAAACTCCTCCGAAACGGCTGGACCGATTTTTATTTTATGAAATTATGTGTGCATATCGGGTAGGTCTGAGAATCGGCCAACATCTATTTTTCATACCCCTCAATGATAAAGGTGACCCACCCCTAAATATGTATTTTTTATTTTATTGACATTTTATTTTTTATTTTATTATGATTTACCATTGAATAATACATATAACTTCAAATTTTCACCCTTCTACGATGAACCCCTGTTTTTTTAATAGCGATATTAGTATAATTTATATGGCAAAACAACGTTTGCTGGGTCAGCTAATAACATATACTCGTATGTGTAACTCAAGGTACGCAAAACCTCAAACACCCCAACTGAGTTTTATTATTATAAATTGATATATCTAAATAATAATTTCGAAAAAAAAAAATTCTCGGAGACATGAACACTTTTTTGTATCCCTAATAATTCTAATAATTTCTTAGCTCTGTGGCGCTTCCTTATCAAAAAGACGCGCCAATGGCTACGATAGGCAAATATTAATATTGAAGAGCGAGCATCGCGTCAATGACGCGTAAGCGCCGCTCTCTGCACGGCGCTTAAGACTTTTTGGACGCGGCGGTATAACGTTTGTTTACCTACTTCACATTTTCTCCCTTGATTGTCGAGCGCAATTTAATAATAGACACGGCAATTAAAAATATATTTTTTTTTTTTTTTCAAAACCAGTTACTTTAAAATACGATGAAAATTACGAAATTGATTCTACTCATGATTCTGAACAAACTATTTTTAGGTTTTGCGTACTTGAAGTTACACGTTGTATATGCGGTTTAGAAGCGATATCGGCCTGTTGTTCTTCAATAAGGTCTTGTCACCCTTCTTAAAGAACAGGATGACCAAGCTACTGCACCACGCTTCTGGTGTCTCACCGGAGCGTATGACGGAGTTAAATAATTTCTGAAGGGCTACAAGTCCCGTTTTTATACCTTTCAGAAGTTCTGATGTAATTCCGTCCTCACCCGGTGCTTTCCCATTTTTAAGCTGTTTAATTTAAGCGGCTTGTATTTTTTTTATACTACATCGGGTGGCAGACAAGCATACGGCTCGACGGATGTGAAGCGGTTACCGTAGCCATATTAACGCTCGCAACATAAAATATCGCTCCCGAGCCGCCACTCCCGCTGCCAACGCAGATCGCCTTCCTTTCTCTTTCTGGTGACCTCACTCACTCCCAGGAACACAACATCCCTCAAGAGAATTGGTATTTGGCTGCGGTATTCTGTGAGGTGGAGGTACATTTCCCAGTCGGGTAGTTTACGAGTACAATTACGCTCCCTACCTCTCTTAATACTTTATTAATTGTAATTAGCATACGAATCTCGTACAGACTTATGTCCGGGATAACTTCGGTACAGAGACGGATCAGTTTAGTTTTCGGGTCCCTACTCACACTGCTGCGCGTATCTAAACGAATAACTTAAAAGTATTAGTTATGTATAAAAATAAGGAAAACGCATTTTAATATCCATTAGGTATAGAGGATATGTATACATAATTATAAGTTACGGTCAATGTAATTAATTGAGAATTATTATTAATAAGTAACACGCAATTAATGTAATATATTGCGTTTTGATTCTGTTTGGGTTGATTTTCGGTTACATTAGGGTTTTACTTTGTTCCACTAAGTGGCTACTATCTCCATAGTATTAGCTAATTAACAATCAGGTGCCAAAGAAGGTATTTTCATATTTATTAGTCATAAACATGTTGTGTTTATATATATTGCATAAATAAATTTCACGATCAATGTAATAAATAACAGGAAATGTTAATGTAATGTAAGAAATAAATTTCTAAAAACAGTACACAATATTTTCATAATTCAGCTACTAAGTCGATGCTAGTTTCATATCAAATACTGACTATGCCAGCGATTCTAAAACTATTTCAGTGAAGCGACGGAACCCTTTTTAAAAAACCAACTAAATGTGATGGGACACGGATCAGCTAATCTTTGCATTATGCATTATTTATTAATCACTTAGAAGGAAGGGGAGGGGAGAGGGGCAGTTACTTAGCCCCAAACATTTACGTCAGGCCGGTTACAAGCATACATGTTTGTTTGACACCCGACACATGATAAAAATATTCCCCCGAAACGACAAAACATAAAGATGAAGAAGTCAATAACTATTTAAATATCAAAAAATTGCATGTTTTTATTTCCTGATTTTTTTTAAGTTTTCAAAGTAAACCTCGGTTATATTTTTTTACAGAGCAGTGTGCTTATTTGGCATTTAATCTTTTTAAAATAGGCTGCATTTAAAATTTTATACTTAGAAATAAAAAATTAAAACAATTTGTATGAAAACAAAACTATACTATTTGTATACAGTTTTATATACGACTATGTTAATGAAAAAGTTAATTAATGCTCTCCTTTTAATATTTATAAATATATAAATTCCGTTTAAAAGTTCGTTCCCCCTTACCACCATCTCTTATTGCGATTATATAATTGAATAGATTGCTTATTCATACCAATGAATAAGCGACTCTATTCCATTTGAAATAGAGTCGCGTATTTATTGGTATACATAAGCATTCTATTCAGTTATTGAATCGCAATAAGAGATGGTGGTAACGGGGCTTATCTTTTATAAGTACTTTATCTTGTCTTTCATAGTCTTACTTTCATTTAATTTATCATGTTTGTCAGAGGATTCAATTCTTAGGCCTCATTTACGGACACGCGGCGCGCCGCGCGTCGCGTGCGGCGGCGCGGCCCGCACTTAATTCAAATACGTATACGGCGTTGTATAAGTGCGTTTACAGAGAAGCGATTTTTCACGCGTTTGTTTGAAATGAAGCATGTTTTGTGGCGGAGCCCGCGGATGGCAACGACGCGTCGCACGCGGCGTGTATCGCTGCGGCGCCCGCGGCGGAAACCATCTGCTTCAAAGTCATCAAAGTCTTAATTTCGAAATCGCACAAAGCAGACATAGTCACCGTCGCAATGGAGTACGATATGATCGCCTTTTTGAAGAAATTTCTATGTTAAAAAGTGAATTATTTAATATAAGAAACTGGTCGGACGTCGGTTCGAGTGTTGCCCCGCATGCGCCGCAGCGATGCCCGCCGCGTGCATCGTCGCGGGCGCCGCGGCGGACCCCGCCACTCTTCCCGTTTTCGTCTCTATGAACAACATCTATATTGCCATATGTTCTGTTTGAGCGTGCGATGACGCATGCCGCTGCACGCACCGCCTGTCAATGAACTGAAAAAACGTCCCACGACGCGAGGCGAGACGCCACGCCGCACGCGACGCGCGACGCAACGCGTCTCCGTAAATAAGGCCTTACGATTGACCCAACTAATCGATGCCATAAAAGTAGAAGTTATTTTTTTTTTTACTAGATCTGGGTGTGAGAAGCATATTTAAAAAAAATCTTCAGTTGTATTTTTGTTCATATCAAAAGTGAAGAAATGTGTGAAGTATGCTATTTCCATTGTTTAGGTAAAACCTACAGGAGGCATTAATAAATTCCACCCTGTATAGAATATTTATGTTCGAACTAAATTATTTTAATAAGACGAGCTCGGTGGTCGAATGGTTAGCAATGGCCACTTTGACTCTGAGGTCGCGGGTTCGATTCCCGCACAATATAAACATTTGTGTGCATGAACATTTTTTTTTTTAATACATATTATAAGTATGTATTTTAAGTACATTTATCAGTTGTCTAGTACCCATAACACAAGCTTTGCGCTTAATTTGGGACTAGATGGCGCTGTCTAAATTGTCCAGAAATATAAAAATATTTTTTTTTTCATCAGTTTCTAATAGCCTGCACAGACAGAGACAAATTAATACATTTGTATTCATTTAATAACATATCATATCCCTAGAGCTGTATATTTTTAGAGGTGGTCACCTCTAGGAATATGAACATGTTGTACTGCTTTTATTTATTGTAACTTCTTGGTTTACTATGATTTTAGTGATTTTATTTTATTTCTCTTACTTATTTTTGGACTATCAATAAGTCACTCAGACTCTAACATGCCTTGTTTTTAACCGTTTCAAAAAAAAATTCTTTTTTTGTTTCAGCTGTATTTTTTTTTATGTTTGTTACTTCATTACTCCGTCATTTATAAACCAATTTGAAAAGAACTTTTTTTTATTTTTAAGAAAATTATACTTCCAGATTGGTCCCATTTTTTTTCATATCCTAAAATTCTGTTCTGATAGTGTTTTTAACTTTTTATTAGTGCTTACAATTGTAGAGTAATTTAAGGACTCAGTTTTTTTTTTGTTAAATTTATGTAATAAATTTTGCAAAAAAACAACTATATGTATGTGTAACATCATATCATATCAGAGGACATGCCATTGTTACAATGCCTCTCTCATTTAGATATGAGTATATTACCAAACACATTCAATATTTATTCAATTCAATTCTTCTTTATGGCGTTCTTGATTAACCGATTCCAAAAAAGGAAGAGGTTCTCAATTCAGCTGTATTTTTTTTAATGTTTGTTACTTCATTACTCCGTCATTTATAAACCGATTTGAAAAGAACTTTTTTTATTTCCAGATTGGTCCCATTTTTTTTTCATATCATAAAATTCTGTTCTGATAGTGTTTTTAACTTTTTAGTGGTGCTTACAATTGTAGAGTAATTTAAGTACTCAGTTTTTTTTTGTTAAAATTATGCAATAAATTTTGTATGTGTAACATCATATCATATCAGAGGACATGCCATTGTTACAATGCCTCTCTCATTTGGATATGAGTATATTACCAAACACATTCAATATTTATTCAATTCAATTCTTCTTTATGGCGTTCTTGATTAACCGATTCCAAAAAAGGAAGAGGTTCTCAATTCAGCTGTATTTTTTTTTAATGTTTGTTACTTCATTACTCCGTCATTTATAAACCGATTTGAAAAGAACTTTTTTTTTTTTTTTGAAAGAGTATACTTCCAGATTGGTCCCATTTTTTTTTTCTTATCATAAAATTCTGTTCTGATAGTGTTTTTAACTTTTTAGTGGTGCTTACAATTGTAGAGTAACATTCGCAAACGGTTTTTTTTTTGTTAAAATTATGTAATAAACTTTGTATGTGTAACATCATATATGAGGACACGTTGCAATGCCTCTCTCATTTGGATATTCTCAATTCTTCTTCATGGCGTTCTTGATTAACCGACTCCAAAAAAGGAGGAGGTTCTCAATTCAGCTGTTCTTTTTTTTATGTTTGTTACTTTGTTTCTCCGTCATTTATAAACCGATTTGAAAAAACTTTTTTTATTTTCAATTCAAAATCTTTGTGGCGTTCTTGATGGTCTTGCTATTGTCAATTTCTTTTATTCCGTTTCAACATATATGACCAAGTAGGTGACTATCTTTAATAGGTGACTCTGCGATAAAATGGCTTTCTGAGTGTACAATAATTTGATTAATTAAACAATAATTATACTAAATGTTAAATCTCTTTGAGATTGCACGAAATCAAGGCAGAATTCA
Organism: Hypsopygia costalis; assembly: GCA_937001555.2. Classification (NCBI taxonomy): domain Eukaryota; kingdom Metazoa; phylum Arthropoda; class Insecta; order Lepidoptera; family Pyralidae; genus Hypsopygia; species Hypsopygia costalis. The sequence goes on along the minus strand of OW443326.2, from coordinate 4,645,853 downwards.
TTAGAACATTTCTTTGTGTCAAAATTGTTTTAAAACTAGCAAAACTATGAATATTGAATTTTTTTTTTTTATATGTTGTTTATTACATTATTGACTCGAAACATACATTGATTTGAATCATACATGAAATATCCCTCATGAGCCGTCACCCCCGCTGCCAACATAGCAACTTTTAGTGACTTCTGGGAAGAACCCTAACTAAATAGAAGGAATCCTAACCCTCTAGGGAATTGTTATTTGGCTGCGGTATTTCTTGAGGTTGAGGTATGTCCCCAGTTGGCCTACTTAAAAAAATGCTGTACCCTTCCTCTTTTTTGCCTAGGGCTCTTTTGCTAGTCGTAAGGGTGCACCACGTTTAAATGAGATAGGCTCTAAAGATCGTGGTGAGTCACTTACACCCCAAAGTTGGTATTTCCTACTATAAACTGGCAGTTTTAACAGAAATTTTTCAATTGTTTAGCTTAGCATTATTTAATAATTTACAACAATCCCGAATGTTTTACTACATTGCAATACAGTTGTAACTGATAATTTTGCTGGTTGTTGATAAATATTGCTTGTAAATAAATACTAAATGAGTGTTTATTGTATACTAGCAACCTGCCTCATTTTTGCCCGTTTGAGATAATATAAATATATTTAAATATAAACCTTCTGGAAAACATTCGCTAAAGAAAAAGTGAAAACCACATCAATATATTTGTATGGTTTGCAGATAAACAGACATGGAAAGCAACTTTGTTTTAAACTATTCTACGCTTTCTAATATATAGACATGCCAACCTCTATAATGAATTTTGTGCAATTTACAGTATACTGATCGTTCATTTTCTCGTAAAAATGCTGAGCAAGGTTCGATCACTGGGGTATTAAATAAATAAACATGAAAATAATGAGATGGGCAAGCAATTATGATATAAAAGTAATCATGCTATACAATTATACATTGCATTTGCATCAAGCGTTCACTCTCTTACAATATAAAGTGATTTTAGTAAAATAAATGATGAATCAAAGCCAAAGCAAGACTCAAGTAACATAGAATAATAACAATTTAAGCACAAAAGTAATCCACAAATTTAAAATGTGGTTGGGGGCAGGAATATGATTGATAATTATGTCTAGAACTAATCAATCAACATTTGCATATGAAAATAGCAAATGATTTTGTGAAATCAGTGAAATTAAACTTTCACTTTGTGCATATAACTTCTAATAATAGTGCATCAACTTGACAATTTAACTTTCAGTAAAATATCATCGAGCATACACATAATAGTGTAAAAAACACGTTTTATAGCTTAGCATTGATGGCAGTGGAGAGCCGTAAATATACAAGCACATCCAGTAATAGTACACTATAGTAAATAGTAAACAAATTGATTGCCTAGCTGTCTTGACACTTTCGTCTTTGTGAAGTGTACGTATCATGCAAATAGCATGATATGATGAATTAACAGAACATACAAAAGCATACCAAGGAATTCTACATCTACAAAACACCCTTCTGTAATGATTACCAGTGTATCTTGGTCGCCCAACTCTCTGTAGTAAGATTCGCTGCTTCCCCTTCGGCTGCCGACACACATAGCGCGGCGCAAGAGGCCGGATAACATAGAACAAAACCCACATTGTTGCATAGTTCTGTATTTAAGAACCCCACGAGTGTTCAGAGAAGCTGCCGAGCTCGGCACAGCAAGAGATTTATCTCATCAACCTCGACAAAATAGAATGTTAATGTTCAACTCTTTACATTTTGTTGCGAGTAATCGAGGTTGACGCAATGTCTTAGCAAGTTCAGTACCAAAACATGTTTACATCGATTCAATTATTTTCTCGAATTTTATTACAATGGCAGTAACACCACGCGACCGCGGAGCGATAAGAGAACTAGTACCGATAGCAGCTCTTCGACTACTACGAGATCGCGCGGCCATCGGCCGACGAACTAGAGCTGCCTACCTCTAGGCGCTCGCTCGTTCGACTAGACGGTCCACGCGCAAATTGGTGTAACTGTAATTTTACAGATTGTAAAGAATACATACAAGTAAAAATACATACAAATCACATTTTCTCCTATAATCTCACACTGTTCAAATCTTCAAACGCAACGCAAAATATGCAATTGCAAATTGCAACCTATTCATACATACCTATAGAACGACCGAAAAATATATTTATTATTTCAAATTAATAAAATTGTGATTTTTCCACCTCTGGTAACACTCAGAGAACCGCCAGCGTTTGTAAACATTGTGGTATGTGAATATTTTTTTCTGAATATACTATATTTTGATTGAACTATAATTTGTAATACATGCAGTTTGTATATAATGAGAAAATCTATTTATAGTGGCCAACCACTATAAATAGATTTTCTCATTATATACAAAACTGGAAGGAGTTCTGCATAATATGTAATATGACAACCACTTTGGTTTGTGGTCAAAACTAGCCGACAAGTGACAAATTAAAAATATTAATTGATTAAATTATATATATAAAAAGCTAATAAAGTTTGTAATTAACGTTTGTTTATTTTTAAAGAACAGTATATCGCTAACAAATTTATCAACTTTATGGAACTATTTTATAAACTTAACAGACCTATTTTATGACAGTAGTGGTACACGTGCAATGATTCTATGAGGATTTTGGCAGTATTTCATAAATAGATATTGTTTATTCGTAGGTAATTTAAAATACATTTACAAACAATTACTATGGCAAATAGTTCAACGTGTTTTAAAAATCATAAAAACAGGTGTCATCTTTTATTATATTCTCAACGGATATTTAATATTAAAATAATCTTTAAGTAAGAATTGTGTGTAAAATAATAAGACAATGTTTAAAAACATTGTGAATGAAAAATATAAAACATAATAAAAATAAAATACGGGAAAACTACAGTTGCAAACTTATGATCGAGCTACGTCTGACTGGAGCCAATAGGAAATAGACGTCAGTAATACAGAATTGTTATAGTGTTGCCATGACAGTTAAATACTCCCTTTAAAAATATTTTCATTGCTTTTATTATGTATCATTATTGCAACCATGGTAGAAAGACATATGGTATATTCTTTAGCGAAAAAGTTGACACAATATTTGCGTTGACTACGTCATCTGCTGTATTTTAAATAAAATATTATAGATTTTGACAACCAGAATCCTGACATACCTAATCTTGGCAACTCACGGGAAGAACATAGATAATGTTACAAAAAACATTCAGCACGTTAGGCGCCCATTAGACGCTCATTCAAACGTCAGTCAATTCCATCAGTCATGAATTGCGTTTGCTCGACGGTGACTGATGAAATTTTATCGACATTAGACGGTCACTCTGACTGATCGTCAGTCAAACCCAAAATTTCACAGGGAATACACGTGTTCAGGCGAGAACAAATATTTATTCCTATAATATTTATTCCCTATGTACGCATTTTTTATTTATTTATATTCGCATGAAAGATGCGTGTTTTGATAACCTGTTGATCAGCTCGAAAAGCTCGGAGCAACTTTGCGATATCTTGTTGCTAGTAGAAATATTGAAGACATGAAGTTTTCAGTATTTAATTATGTCATCTGCTGCTATTTGTGAAGCAATTTTAAATACCTACATGTCGGGCACTTATATACGTTTTACAAGAGCTCGATGGCGTCGTTGCGCGTGTCAGTCTATTCGATCACGCAGGTTAAGCAACATCTACCGTAGCCAGTCTATGGATGGGTTTATTTATTTCGAGCTCCTCTGTGCTTCAGAGCGCACGTTAAGCCGTCAATTCCGGCTGTTGTAATTAAATGACAGTCGTTAAGCCTGGTCGGTGGCCTTTGGGCGACTTGAAAACACTGGCGTCTGCCAACCTGTTGTTGTTGAACGCAGTTGAGCGGCCGGCGCGGCGTGGTGGAGTATGTTATACTCCAATGCATTCCATGTCCGACTCCATCGCTGTCCGCGCGCTGACTGACGCTTGACTGATGAATTGCCATTACACGTTCACTCAAAAGTCATGACTGATGGTTGAATGATGCAAAAATCAAAATATTCAGATAATCGTCAATCAACTTCATTCAACCATCAGTCACTGCATTAGACGATAGGTAATCCGTCAGTCATAGCTGTGACTGTGGTAATACTGACAGCAAAACCTATCGTGTAATGGGCGCCTTATGATGGCATTTAGGACATTTGTACGTCAATAGTGAAGTGTGTAACAAAAATAATTTATCGAATGCATAATTTTAAGACAAAAACTTTATTGTGCTGTCACAAATTACGGGGCGGAAAGACACTGGAATTATAACGACGACTAACATATTTTATTATAAGATTAACAAATTAAAAAATAAAGTAGAAAAGCTTAACCCGGGTTATGTTAACTAAAACGAAGATAAAAATATCGTCTAAACGTAGTCTTAACTTTGTTTTTATTGCAATAAATGCAAATTGCAATTGCAATTGCAATTGCAAAAGAAGCGTTTTTTTTTTGCACCACTAATGACTTTTTCCATAAACATACGCATTATGGTAAAAGTCGAAGATAAAGTAAATGTGTACAAATCTGATCAATCCTGTTTCTTTGAAATTGAGAAAAAAACTTTAATGTACCGTAATTCGCGTAAGTTCACGCACACAACTCTTTGTCACATTTCTTTACATTAATAAATTGGGTACAAAAACATTTAATATTTTCATTGCAATATTATCAAAATGTGTTTTATTAAAACTTTTTAAACAAAACCCATTTATGCAACTTTCACTTGACAATATTTTTTCGATAATAGGTCACGTCACTATTTTAATGTTTTATTGCCCTATAGAAAACTAAAAATGGTTAGAAAATTAAATATTCAATCCTAGATTTATAATACAGGTGCTAGATAGGTATCAATAATTATTATTTGTGATTGATTGTAACAACTGGTTTTGAATTAAATCATTTTGTATCCGTAGACACAATGAATAATTAAAGTAAAGCCTATAAATGCTTGCAACTACAGACAGCTTTGATACTCAAAGACAGACAGACATAAAATTTCGCTCACATGACCAAACAAAAATATAAAAAATAGGGGCTCCACTATCTTTGGAAAAATCAGTTTTCATATGGTAACCCTGGAACACTTCTGGACGAACCGATGTTTCTATTTCTTTCTGATTATCGCAACTTGCAATTAGTTGCAATGTACTTTTGTTTTCAGATAACGAAATAACGAATGTTTTTCTGAACATACCTACTTTTTATAATTTATATACTTTATTTTCGTTAAATAAACCATATAGTTTTTCATAACAAAATATTTTATTTCTGTTTACGAAAACCTTATGCATTTTGCTTATAGTTTAATTTTACGTGCACAAAAATATGTTCGAGCAAGATAGTTTTATGATACCACTGTATCTCTTTCCAACATTTTTTATGGTCCTACGGCCTTGGATACGAGTTCTTTATAGTCCGATTTTTGTCAGATTGAGGCACAGAAATGAAATGAAATGGAAATGTTACGCAATTATATTTGTATGAAAACCGAGCATGTAAAACTCGCACAACAACCGACATGCAATTTGAGTATATTATTAGGTATTAACTTCGTATTGTTTGGTAAAATTGAGTTTTAGAGTATCGTCTCATAAAAGCATAGTACAATTAATGCGTTCTCAAAACTAAACCGTAATGTTGAAACTAAAACTCACAGCTAAAACTACGTTTACCAATTGCCAGATAACAGTCGCCAGCCACCTCAAAGCTGCTTTGTCAAAAAAAAAAAGAAATCAAAAATGCATAATCGTTCATTACTGCTATATTTCTCTAATAATAATGCTATTACGTATGTATTAGATGGTACTGTAAAAATATAACACAATTGATCTACATAAAATTAATTGATGTTCATTTAAAGTAATAGAACCCAATTTTTGAGCGTAAGTACAAAACACATCTATGAAATAAGTTCGTATTTTAACTATTGATACTGCATTCAAACAGTACGTAGCTTTAGAAAAGCTTCTTAAAAAAATACATACAGTCGAACATAGAACCGCCTTATGTACATTATATAACAATAACATGTAATTTCTGGGACAAAAACTATCCTATGACCTTTCCCAGATTTATGCGTGAAGAGGTTACAGACAACCACTCCGTCGTTTTATAATATTAATATGGATTGGCGTTCCGAAAAACCGTAAAAACTACACATATATTGATTTATAGACATTTCAATTCCATCGCACCCCATCATGGGACTATGGCCACGTTAGCCACGTTGAATTTTAAAATCGTTGTTGTTTTCGTAATCAGCGACCAGGTAAACCATGAAAACAATGCCCATGACGATTTACAGATTTCACCCCATTTTACCCCATTTAGGGGCTGAATTTTGAAAAATTCTGAAACACTTGTTTACCCATTTATCTATAATAATACTCGTGTAAAGTTTCGGATAAAATAGTCCAACTAATCTTGTTTTCCCATACAAACTTTGGACGCCCGTTTCACCCTCCTATAGGTAAAATTTGAAAAATCTTTGTAATTCGTGTCCACTAAGTTATATTTTCAAATTGATGCCATTGTCGTAATTAACGTCCCAGAAAACCATAGAATCAACACCCATATTGATATTATTATGACATTTCAACCTCATTGCACCCAAAAAGTTGTCACGTCGGCTATGTTGAATTTTCCAAATTCCCGTCTTTGAGCACCTACGTCCTAAAAGGAACCCCCATGCAAAATTTGAAACTCCTAGCACTTGTAGTTTTGAGATTTCGTGATGAGTGAGTGAGTGAGCAAGACAGCGGTTTTCTCTTTTATTTATTTAGAAGATAGATATTTAAGGCGAAGCGCGGCCTTCGACGCGCAATTTATAGGCATGCGCCGCCGCCGGCCGGGCCAGTACCGTCGCACCGCCACCGCTATGTCCCTTCATTTTAAATCTGTAATATCTTAGGAAATATTAATTTAAATTATATGCTGTAAAGGGCCATATTGATCTATATTAAATGGACAATGTATGTAAGGTACTTAATTGGATAAGGATTAATTCTGTATTGTTTAAAATCAGTTCGTAAATGAGCTGTTTTTTTTCGTAAAATGTAAAGGATAAAAAATGGTTATTGTGGGTTACCCTTAAGTGATAGACATATACCATCACGGACTTTTTTGTTGATCTTTTTATGGTGTACAATAATGTAGTACATTATTTTCATTTATCTCGTGGGGTTTAGCCAGCGTTTGCAATGTAAGCGCAAAAAAATGTCCTCTCTTTCTAAACCTCTAAATTTATCAGTGTTTCTCTACAATATTGTGCATGTATTAAACATATAAACCTTCCTCTTGAATCACTCTATCTATTAAAAAAACCGCTTCAAAATCCGTTGCGTAGTTTTAAAGAATTAAGCATATATAGGGACGGACAGACAGCGACAGCGACTTTGTTTTATATTAAGTAGTGATTACATAAAAATCTTAATTAACAGTGTATTCCCATCGAGTAACAGTGTGACTCGTTGGTAATTTTTTTCCCAACCAGTCACAGTGTTACAGTTGAGGGTGTGACTCGTTAGGAATAAACGCGATTTTCTCGGTGACACTACGTGTTTCTCTAGGATATCTCCTTCTCTCTTCGGCGATGTGTTCGAAGTACTCCAGTATTCTTTGAATATAGGTATACATACTTATATGGTAAGTAGGTACTTAGCCTGGATTTCACTCATAGCTCGACATTGACGACGTTGGTTTGTCGAGCTCTCCAAGGAATGAGCGGCTTACGTCTTCAAACCCACATCTCAAAGGTATCTATTCGGCTCCGGTCGGCCGCCTTAAATGTCATAATCTCACATGCATAAAGGAAGATTGAAAAAACTAGTGTCCGTAGGTGCCCAATCTTTGTGGTGATACAGATGTTTCTGTTCCTCCAGATGTACCTACTGCAGCTGAGACATGGCACTCTTTGCCATCCCCGTGCGTTTTCACACCTCTGTTTCACACGAATTGTTATTGTAAATTATGGAGCCAAGGTAGTTAAAACTTTGTACGGTTTCAACTGTAAGAGAGTGCATCTGGGTTGTAACTTTCCGGAACGATCAACCACCATCGTCTTTAGACTTGTTTACAGAGAGCCCCGTGCCGTTGCTGCTGTGTTCCAGTCTCTTTTAACAGTTCAGTCATTTCAGCCACGTTCGCTGCCACGAGTGTCATGTTATTGGCGTAGCGCAGATTACTCAGTTTCACACCGCCAATGCTCAATCCACCATCCCAGCCCTCCAAGTATTGTCCAAGAAGTACTCTCCGTAGACATTGAACAATATAGGAGACACGCACCCCTGTAGTACTCTTTTCTCAAACTAAAAGGGAAGTGATGGTGTCAACGCTAACTATACCCTGGCTGTATTGATACAGGAACTGCAGGAGTGCAACAAGATGTCTTGGTACTCCCATATGTAGAGGGGAGTATGTACTCCCATATGTACTTACTCCCATATATCACACATTTAAAGTAAAGAACTAAATGTTCTAGGTAAACGCAAACTAACGTAATGAATTTTGGCGGAAATGGCGTCCGAGTTAAATAGTTGCGGCTATGTTATCATTTTAGTGATAACTTGTTATCATATTATGTTACCAGATATCAGTCAACTGATCTTGCCCAGCTGAACGAGAGGATACCAAAGAGAATGTAACCACTACGTTTTAAGAGACGGATGTGCCATACAAATAGCGTAATTCTAATATGTATGAAATGGAAGCGAAAACAATCAGAATTTGTACCAAATTCGCTTCCGATTCATAGAGTCGTTTTTTTACCTTGAGTTGCGCCAGGCTGGAGGATACCACGTATGTACCGGAATGGAACGGCAACTCTTAATTAGTAAGTTATCTCATATTGTTAACTAACTAGTAATTTAAAATCTAAACTATGTACTACATTACGGCAGTTATGTCGTTAGGTTTCTTCAGCTATAACAGAGAGAAATTTAGATGAAAAGCTTACAGCTAGATAAAAATTACGATGATTAAACTAGCGGCACGCTATGATGGCCGTTTTGACGTTTGTCCACTCATGAAGTTTCGTATTAATTAATAATTACATAAGAAGGAGCAAATTGCTGTTCTTTATTGTCAATAGTGACGTGCAGTTAGTCATAATTTATCACTTGGCCCTAGAATGAACAAAAATGGTACATAACGACATCTATTGCTTTTTTAACCGACTTTAAAAAAGGAGGAGGTTCTCTATTCGACTGTTTTTTTTTGTATGTATGTTATTCGATATCTTTGCGAATTGTGAACCAATTTTCAAAATTCTTTTTTTATTTGAAAGGGTATGATTGCAAGGTGGTCCTTTATTCACCAAGTCAGGATCTGATGATGGTATCCCAGGGATATCAAGGGAAACCCTTAAATTTTATAAGCAAGTTTGGTCAAATTCTGTTTTTTTTTATTTGAAAGGGTATGATTGTGAGGTGGTCCCATATTCACCAAGTCAGGGTCTGATGATGGGATCCCAGAAAAATCGAGGGAAACCCTTAAATATGCCGTGTGGTTGCCGGCAAAATAAATTTGAGCCACTCCATTGCTCTGCGCTGGATGTCGTACAAGGCGACTAAGGAATCTTGTGTGACGCAATAACTTTTCTCCGGGAGACGTGCAGCAGCGTCTCCCGGGATATTCCCCCAATAAGCTCCCCAGGAAGTCGGTTTATATATTTAAAAAAAAAATCATCATTTATTTAATAGATAGTCTACGCCTACAATTCAATCATTCATTTCTGAGTCCACTTTACACAACATTAGTAGGTAAAGGCCCTCCTATTTACTTACTATTTTGTCGTTTAAAATAATAAAGCAACTTATTTACCAAACAAGAATCATAAAAAATAAAAGTAAATGCACAAATTACATAAAAAAGTATAATAGACAAAAAAAAATTTTTTTTTATGAAAAATAAAACTAACACAGTTCAATATTTTGATAACGGTTAAGTTAGGGGTACTTATAGTGTTCCATAGTCAAATCAGTCAACAAAGGTGGAATCTGCAACTCCCTGAAGGATCCAGGTCGATTTAATTTTATGTACGAGTATCTATCTATAGATTTAATCCTACTTACTTATAACATAGAGAAAGGATAATAGTAGGATACTTGTCATTTTATCTTGTTTTGTTATCTATGGGCATTGCATTAATATAAGTATAGGTGAAAGAATTACATCGATAATATAACAAATTCTCAATATATGATATTAGAAAATAACAATTTGGACTTTCCCGAAAACACTTCAAACTTCTTTAAACAAAAGGCTAGTAGGTTGTGACTTGTGACCTCACACATTCCTATTTTATATACATAAGGCCGTGCACAAACGATAGACTATCCGCGACGCACTTTTTAATCGGTGATAATAGAACCAATAGAATCATAGGCAGTAAAGCACACGACGCACAAAAAGTCCGCGAGTTTGTGACGCACCGCGCCACACCGCACGGCTCAAAACACTGCCAAAGCACAGTATAAGTAATAGTACAACGTACAGTATGGCCTCTCCCTGCCGCTCTCTCGAGTCGACCTCACCTCCCCTCTGAGACAAATCTGGAACAGTTTGTATGGCGCCGCACGCACACACGCTCATTCACGCTGTGCACAGACGTCATTGTTTATGTAGTAGTAAACGACGAGACATTTGTATGGAGTGGCCGGGGTGTGGCCAAAGTAATACAATTTAGTCCGTAGTCTGCTATTCGGTAATGAAGTATTGAAGGACGTCATGGCTCGAAAGATCGATGTATCGATAATTATTCAAGAAAATCGCTCAGAAATAATAAAATATCTTTTTAATCAACCCTATTTTAAAGTATCATCATCAGCCTGTATCTACCCACTGCTGGATATAGGTCTTCCCTAATCGACAAATACGAACCCATGGACCTTTAGAGATATCTAGAATCTATGGACAGATTACGGCCAATGTTGCTTAACTTGCGATTAGATTGATTGATATGCGTAACTACGCCATTGAACGTTAAAAGTTGCGAGGTAACGACAACTGCTTGACGTACTCTCCGCTGCAGCTGGGCAGGCTTGCAGGTCCTGGGTTTTTTTTATATTACGTCGGATGGCAGACAAGCATACGGCCCGCCTGATGTGAAGCGGTTACCGTAATATAAAACATCGCTCGCGCGCCGCCACACCCGCTGCCAACGCAGCATCTCCTTCCTTTCTGGTGACCTCACTCACTCGCAGGAACACAACAACCCTCACGGGAATTGTTATTTGGCTGCGGCATTTTGTGAGGTGGAGGTACATTAGGCTATTTGACTAACATTTTTTTCGGTTTGATATGTAGGGACGTCTCAATACTATAACCATAGGTGAAAGAATTACTTCGATAGCACAAAAATCTCTCGAGATTTGTTAATTTGAAAATCACAATTTGAGCCTTCCCCTAAAACCCTCCATACAAAAGGCTACCGAGTTATGACGTCACAGGTTTGTATTTTGTATGCATCAAATCAGAAATTTGTACGACAGCTATGTTAAATATTATGTTTATGTAATTAGTATCATAATAAAAGTTGTAGTATTTATTATTGCTTCTTCAATGGTAATATTGTTTTTTAATAATTTCATACTTTTAAAATGGACTTTCCCGCCAAACTTTAATCGACCCTAAAACAAGTCGGACGGAAGATATTAGAATGAAAGTTTGCAGATCTTTATAGTTTTGTGTATTTTTCGATATTGTTAAATAATTTATACAATTTTTAAACATTGGAAAATAGCCTATTACGCTCCCTACCTCTCTTTTCGCCAGAGTTTCGTTTGTCAGTCAGAATGATGTACCGCGTGCAATAGGTTGATGACGCCACACTGTGACTCACGCAGTAAAATATAAGATGCAAAAATTCGTCAGCAACACAAACCTTCCTGGTAGCTCAGTTGGAAGAGCACTCGACCGGTCTTAAAGAGATCGTAGATTCAAATCCCACCTAGGCGGGCGAGGTGAATTTTTCCATTTTTAGGGTTCCGTATCCAAAGGGTACAAAGGAACCCTATTACTAAGGCTCCGCTGTCCGTCCGTCCGTTCGTCCGTCCGCCCGTCCGTCCGTCTGTCACCAGGCTGTATATCATGAACCTTGATAGTTAGACAGTTGAAATTTTCACAGATGATGTATTTCTGTTGCCGCTTTATCAAAAAATACTAAAACACAGAATAAAATAAATATTTAAGGGGGCTTCCATACAACAAACGTGATTTTTTTGCTCGCAATTGATAACGGCAATAGGTAGACGCTTGAAATACTCACATAATATTTAATTATATATTCACTTTAAAAATAAATAGTTAAACAAAAATAAAACAAATATTTAAAGGGGGCTACCATACAACAAACGTGATTTTTTTGCCGTTTTTATAGATAATAGGACGGAACCCTTCGTGCGCGAGTCCGACTCGCACTTGGCCGGTTTTTTTAAATATTATATTCTGACAAGTTGGCCAAGACAACTATTTAAATAATAATAATTTAATTAGTTTGGTGTTATAAAAAAATAGCTGAATTTTATCTGCAACGACGGACTGCTATGCCTTGTTTAGTAGTGTAATTACTTAATAGGTTGATGACGCCACACTGTGACTCACGCAGTAAAATATAAGATGCAAAAATTCGTCACGAATACAAACCTTCCTGGTAGTTCAGTTGGAAGAGCACTCGACCGGTCATCGAGAGGTCGTGGGTTCAAATCCCACCTAGGCGGCGGAGGTAAATTTTAATTGATAAAGGCACTAAGTAAGTAAGTTTGCTGTAGCCGTTTCGGAGGAGTTTGGTAACAAACACAGCGACACGACAAATTTATAGATTAGATACTTATAATTTGTTTTGTGCATACATAGTTATAATACTTAGAAAACACCCAGACCAAGACAAACAGACATGTTCATGCACACAAATGATTGTATTGTGCGGGGATCGAACCCGCGACCTCGGAGTGAACAAATAGTAACCATTGTTAGCCATTCGACCACCGCACCGCGATAGTCATATTTCTTAGTTTTCCTTTCGGTAAATATCGTCCATGTCTCAATTTGACAACTTCCCATCTGGTCATTATCCCAAGAAGACTAGTTCCCAAAAATATCCCAAAAGCGCTTCCCAAAACAGCAACTCCCAAAAGGTCCACTTCCCATACCGACCACTCCCTAATCGACCACTTTAAAAGTTGTAAGGTAATGTTTCTTTTTTATTTATTGTATAAAATCTTCTAGGTTCACCCCCCTTACCACCATCTCTTATTGCGATTCAATAACTGAATAGATTGCTTATTCATACTAATGAATAAGCGACTCTATTCCATTTGAAATAGAGTCGCTTATCATTGGTACGAATAAGCAATCTATTCTGTTATTGAATCGCAATAAGAGATGGTGGTAAGTGGGCAGATCTAGCATAAAAATTCAGTCGACAACTAGTACCTACTCCAGATGATCATCCACCAAATTATTGTCCAGAATCCACATGACCTTTAGTCAAAACTGGGTTAGGTCAAAGTCTTGACGATTCCTGGCAACGATCCAGAAGCGTTCTTCTATTAATAAACCAGATCAGCAAACACAATAACGGATGTGTGTTTGTAGTTGTATCTATGAAATAAACGTTATTAGCTTTGAACATTTTTGCCTGCTTGCGGAGTTGGTAAATGGTTATGACAGACAGGGCCGCGGAATCAAGTCTACTCATCTAAATTAATGGTTTTCTTTTATTAATTCAATGATTTGTCACGTGTATGGATTAAATACTACATAAGTATTGAGGTTTTATATACTTTTTTTTAGTAACTACATATTTAGGGATACTTAGTTTATCATCATATCATTAAATTAATATGTGAAGCAAAAACTTTGTACCCCTTTTAACAAAAATTGCGCGGACGGAGAAATTTCGCACACTTATCTATATATATAAAAGAAAGTCGTGTTTGTTACAACACTTATAACTCGAGAACGGCTAGACCGATTGCCATGGTTTTTGATTTGTTGGATTTGTCTCCGTCCAGAATAGCAGAATAACTATTATTTAAAAACATTGGAAAATTTACGAAAAAAATAAAATAAAAGAAAAATCATTTTTCCATACAAAATGTTCGTGGATGTCGGACCTGTCAAACGTGACGTTAACGTGCGTACGTCAAATGTATGCGTGCGTTCAGAAATGTGGGTATAGGATAATAAGTATTAAAACATTGACAAAATTGTCGAAAAATTTAATTTGAAAACGGATTGGGATATTTATTGATTTTCAATTAAATGTCAAATCGATTGGTCTAACTTTTACGTCGCGAAAGTTGTCCGTTGTTGTTTTGAAAATTGTTTATGAATGAATGCTTGAAAATGAATATTAATTGGTTGTCAAGTGTCATGGTACTTTATTTTGTGACATAGTAAAATACTGAACTTAATATTTACCCACTGCTAGGTAATATTTACCCACTGCTGGGTAATATTAAATACGGGTCTTCCTTCAACTGAATATGTTTCGAGCATACTCCACCACGCTGCTCAACTGCGAGTTGGCGGACGCCAGTAATTTCAAGCCGCCTAAAGGCCACTTGGCTTAACGACTGCCATCTAATGATAACAACCAGGACCGATGGCTTAACGTGCCTTCCGAAGCACGGAGGAGCTCGAGATAATCTAATGATAACAACCGGGACCGACGGCTTACTTGCCTTCCGAAGCACAGAGGAGCTCGAGATAATCTAATGATAACAACCGGGACCGACGTCTTACGTGCCTTCCGAACCACGGAGGAGCTCGAGATAATCTAATGATAACAACCGGGACCGACGGATTAACGTGCCCTCCGAAGCACGGAGGACCTCGAGTTAATCTAATGATTACAACCGGGACCGACGGATTAACGTACCTTCCGAAGCACGGAGGAGCTCGAGATAATATAAACTCATCCATGGACAGGCTACGGTTGACGTTGCTTAACTTGCGTGTACAATTAGACTGACACGCGCAATGACGCCATCGTGCTTCTCTATTATTTTCTATTATTCATTATATTAATTTCAAGACATCATACATTTTGTTCAACTAATATGTATACCACGACATTCATTGACAATTAGGCGGTACGAAGTTCGCCGGGCTAGCTAGTAGTTTATATAGAAAAGTAGTGCAGTATGCTAATATTTTTTTATAATTATGCATAATAGGTTAAATCAATAAAAAAACATTGCACGAAATATGGATTTGCCAGCCGGAGGTCTCAAAAAAAACCAAAATTTTATCACTATTTTATTAAAGAAAAGAATATAATTATACAAAATTAATTACAACTAATATTAATGCTAATGGGTCGAAGTGTGAAGCCCAAGTGAACGAGTCCACGCGGCGGCGAGGCCAGGCACCGATGCGAACACGTGCTGCTGCATCAGCGGTTTACCGCACTTGCGAAATATTCATGCATCGGTGCCGTGTGCAATGTTATGCTGCGTCGGCGGTCTTCATGTAGGACGATACCGTAACACCTCCACCCTTAGAGACGCAACTATTTTAAGGTGTTTAGCAAAAATGTTGCGTTGTGTCTGCTTGCAGGATTCGGGATGCTGTATACCGGTGAAACTTCTGGATTTTCTTCAATTTTTGGATTGTCCTTGGAAGGTTCAGGATTCTGGTTCCGTTTCATGAATTTCTTATATATCGGGACTGCGACAGCAATGCTGATGATGATGCTCAGGATAGTGTATAGTGGTAGCGTGGTGTAGTACAAGGATGCTGTGACGACATCATCTGGCTTCATAGTTTTTTGTGACAGGATTCTGTCTTGTATCTCTCGAAGACTTTTCAAACTTATAGAGTTGAGCGTTATCGTTGGTTGAGATGGAGTGTGTCGTTCTGGCTGCGCTGGAATGTTGAGTATCTTAACGGGTTGTCCTTCAATTCGATCCTGCATGTTGTAGATCGTGAACTCGTCTGTTTGTATTGAACACTGAGATGGTATAGTAACAAGATGGCTGCGGTGCAGGATCCGGTATTCGTCTCGCTCGCATGTGAGCCTTACTTTGGTAGGTTGAGGTAGGGTGATGATATAATGCCTGTCATCTAGCTTCTCCAAGGTTTCTCTTGTAAGCGTTATAGTTGTCTGCTGGCAGGAGTGACTAAGAGTTTGTTTGGAGGTGAGAGTCTGGATACAGTCGGAGTCTGATCTTGTTTGCTGATAGGATTTTTCTTGACATAGATACCGAGATCTTATCTTCGGGCATTCAGCCTCTATGTACAAATACCTTTTATAGTTAGTTGCTATTAAGGGATAGGGTGGAACTAGAATTTGGTTATGTTGATTGGGTGCTATAGGTAATTTATAGAGCTCGTATATCTCTGCGGAAAGGATCGGAAACTTAAAAACTATCACTATCTGCCTGTTCATAAAGTACGAACCTGCTTGTATAACATTATAATAGTCCCTTAAATCTATGTCTAACAGCTGATCGCTGTCATATAGTTCCTTAAGATTTCTAATAGTCTTACCTAATATATCTACCCTTAACATTGAATGATGAATGCTTGATGAACGAGTGAATGCTAATATGTCCTCTATTCTACGCAATTCGTTTGACAATTCCTCTACGTTATTAGTGATAATGAATAGGGATTGAGCTAACTTAGCGTACTTGATAAGACTACTATCCCTATATATATTTCGTCGTTCAGGAGCATGTTCAATGTGTTGTTAATATTCCTTTGATTTTCTACTAGACTAACTAGCACACTCGCATGGTGTTCCATCCAATCTTTACTTAGAGTAATGTGTGCGTTATAATTTTTAATTATTTTGTCCTGATTAGACTTAAGAGTTTCGATAGCCCTATTATAATTAATAGCATCTGCATAGTCTAAATTACCGGTCAGACTCTTTATTATCGAACCTAGACCATTAATGAGACCTCTCCGTGAACGGTGGGGTTCCAAACTATTTAATTCAAAGCTTGTTTTATTTAATTTGCTGCTTAAATAGTTTATCTGGTTTTCAAATAATATGTAGGTATCGTTTGGTAATCTATTCTGCAGCTCTATGATCTGGTGTCTAACTAAGTTTATATGATCTTCTATATCTTTAAGTTCGACGTATTGGAGGAAGGAATGGTAATGTGTCACTAGTCTAGTCGGTCCCAGTTTAAAGGGTAAAAGTCCTGGTCCGTCTTCTAGGCTGTCAACTTGTATCTCGTGTGCTCTGGTCAGGGTCAACATTAGGAGGAACCTGTAACAATTTTGCTGGTTTGGGTATTCTTTTTAGTCTAGCCTTTGCAATAGGACCGCGTTTCTTAGTGGTATAGATATGTATCGGTAGGTCTGCTAATACAGTGTCTTGTGTGTAACGTGGAGCTATTTTTTGTCTACTGGCCGCGGGGTTAGTTATAAAGACTTGTTGTTGGGGTTGATATTGCAATTCTGGCTCGCGGTTTTTATTGCGGTTCTCTATAATAGCTGCCCGTTCAATAGAGGTGGACTCATGTATTATGTCGTATACTGTTTTCATTCGGTCTTTGTGTGTCTGTAGGTATTGTTGCATTAAGTGCCCAGTAACGTCCATGTCTATGGGGTCTCGGGGGTTGAAATGTCCATTTATTAAGTCATAAGGCCGGCATTTGGTGAGGCTATGTATAGAACTGTTGTATGCTATTAGAGCATATGGCATTAGGTTAACAACGGGTTCCGCTTTGCGTTCTAAACTAAGGATGCGTAAGTGCTCGAGAAGAGTGGAATGAAAACGCTCTATATTGCCGTTATCGCTAGGGGTATGAGCTAGCGTTTTATGATGCGTTATTTTATGTAGTCTGACGAATTCTGAGAACAGCTGATTACTGAATTCGGGACCCTGGTCAGTGACAATTGTTAAAGGGAGCCCATGATGGGTACAATATGTTAAGAGGCCCTGTAAGATGCTAAGAGCTGTACCGTCCCTAAGGAGATATGCTTGCGCATATTTAGAGAAAACATCTATGATAGTCAAATATTTTTCGTTTTGAGCTGTAAATAAATCCATGTGAATTACTTCAAAGGGCTTGGATACCGGTGGAACAAGATTGAACTGTGGCCTGATAGGGTTCCTGTCGTATTTAGCTTGGCCGCATATAGTACACTCACTAATAAATTTGGCTATGTGGTCTTTCATTTTGGGCCAGTAATACCGTTGGGAGAGAGACAGGTAACACTCAGTGACACCACGGTGATTTGTTTTACCATTGTGGTAACTACTGATTAACTCCTGTTGTCTAAGGTACTCTTTTACATTCTCTATTTCCTTTTTGGACAGTACGAGATTCATAGATGAGTTTTTGAAACTCTTCTGTATTATAGGTATGATTGAGTACATTGCAAGTGGAGGATTTATTAAGATAGCTGTTTTTACCTTAGGGTTAACATATTCTTTGATAGAATTGATAACTTCCTGTTCCAGGTTGGATTCAGAAAGTTGGACTGAGACCCGGGTGTGCGTATCGAATGGCTTTGAAACGGCCGGTCGCTTCTTTACGTCACCCACAATAGTCAATACCAATTGCCTGTGAAATTTGTTAAGAGGGTCATCAGTAATGGGGACCTCTAATATGGGATTTTCTTCACTAGTGTGAACTGTAGCAGTGGAGGAACCATGTAAAGTTTGTGGTTTCTCTGACGGGTTCGCAATTAAGGATTCTAGTTCTTCAAGTAGAGATTCTAACTCTTCGTTGTGAATTTCGACTCGGGATAGGGCATCTGCATTGGTGTTATTTTTACCCTTCTTGTATACAACTGAGAAGTCGTATTCACTAAGTTTTAGCCTCCATCTCGTAAGACGTGAGTTGGGTTCACGCAGACTCATTAACCATTGAAGTGGTTTATGGTCTGTTATTACCTTGAACTTCCTGCCAAATAAATACGGCCTGAAATACTTAGTGGCCCATACTATAGCTAGTAGCTCCTTTTCTATAGTGCTATAGTTGGTTTCACTAGTATTGAGGGTGCGGGATGCATACGATATAGGCTTGTCGGAGCCTATAGGCCCCTGGGATAATATAGCGCCAATCGCGAAGTTACTTGCATCTGTAGTCAATATGAAGTCCCTTTTGAAGTCGGGATAACTGAGGATAGGGTCATTAGTTAGCAAACTTTTGCATGTCTCAAAGCAGTTAACGTAAGTGGGGTTATCTATCGAGATTTTGTTACCCTTCTTTAGACATTGGGTCATTGGTTTAGTGATTCGGGCGAAATCGGGTATGAATTTTCGGTAATATCCGAGAAGTCCTAGAAACTGTTTAATCTCTTTGGTAGTTTTTGGAATGGGATAATTAACTATAGCTGAGATTTTATCTGGGTTAGGCTTTATACCTTCACGGGTTATCACGTGTCCTAGGTAAGCGGTTTCGAGCTTCAAGAATTCGGATTTATTCATCTGAATCTTGAAGTTAGATTCTCGCAGTCTCTGGAAGACTCTTTCGAGGTTGAGGATGTGTTCTTGTAAGGATGTACTGAAAACGATTATGTCATCGAGATAAACGAGACATATTTCGTTTTGGAGCCCTCTCAGCACGTTATCCATCACCCTTTGAAAGGTTGACGGTGCATTTTTAAGACCCATGGGCATCCTCAAGAACTCAAAATGCCCGTGCTCTACACTAAATGCTGTTTTAGGTATATCCTGAGGGTTCATTTCACATTGATGAAAACCGGATGCTAAGTCGAGGGTTGTAAAATATTGACATTTTCCTAGCTTGTCTAGCACATCATTGATATTGGGGATAGGATACTTGTCGTCAATCGTTTTTTCGTTGAGTTTTCGAAAGTCAACAACTATCCTCCATTTTTTCTTACCGGAAGCATCTGTCTTTTTCGGGACTACCCAGATAGGGGAGCTCCACGCGGATTCGGAAGGTCGTATTATACCTTGATCTAGCATTTTTTGAATCTGTTCTTGAACCTCTTGTCTATGTATAAAGGGATATCTATAGCTTTTAGTATATATGGGAACTTCGTCTGTGGTTTTAATGCAATGCTTGACTTTATTGGTAAAGGTCAAAGGTTCATTATCTAGGTAGAAAATATCAGAGTATTGGGAGCACAGACGGATCAAGTTAGCTTTCTCTTCGGGGTTCAGGTGATCAGTGCGTAATCGAGATAAAACCTCTTGTGTTCGCGCGGATAGCGGAGGCTGTTCTGTGCTGATGCATTCAGCGTTAAACATTTCTGCTTCTGCAGGTCGATCTAAGGATAATATTACGTCATGATCAGATGGATTTTCTATCTCAATTATGCCACGGTTACGTTTGACAGATGTTATACATTCGTGAATTAGGCAATTACATAATACCTGTTCTGGTATATATGCGTCACCATCACGCGCGTTAATGGGAATTCTAATTAATTTAGAGGATCTAGCGGGTATGATGTCTTCGTAAAGATTGACATTCCTAGAATTAAACATACGTATTGGGTTAGTTGCGCTCTTAGTCACTAAATTCAGATCTTTGAGGTCTAATTTGGCTTCCCATTGTGTAAGCAGATCTAATCCGATCAACCCATCGAAATAATCATGAAATTTATAAACGAACATTTTGATGTTACTATTGCAATGGAATTCCTGGAAACACGGTATAGTCACAGAGTAGTCATTCTTAGAAGTACCATGTATATTAGTAATTACAAAGGGGTCATAATTTAAGGGAATATGAGGGTAGTACTTTTGCACGGCGTCGGGAGAAAGAAAAGACTGATTTGCGCCAGTATCTAAAAGAAGTTTAAGAGGGGGTTGGCATATCTGCACATAGGGTAGTTGCCGTTGTGTTTGCAGATTAACTTCTATCTTAATTTTTTTATACGGCCCTTTACTTGAAAATCCTCGTCCTGGCTAGACGAAGGTTGAGGTACGTTGTCTGTCTGTTCGTTATAGGTAAACTCAGGGGGTTGTTCGACACAGGGTATTTCTTCGTACATATAACTGGTTCTGTCATAGTCAGTTTTTTCGGGGTAGTTAGTATATGTATTATAATCATTTGGTAAATAATCGGGTTCGTAGTACATGGGGTAGTACGTATAGTCAGGTTCATAATTATAGCACTCGTTTAGGTTTACATCCCGAGATTTGAAATAGTTATTGGGTGGTGGATTCCCGTGCTTGGTCCAATCGTGACCACTAGGTGGCAGCGCTTTCGGGATGTAGTGATTAACTCCGCTCATGGGGCGGGGACCCGTGTTATTATTAAAATTTCGGGATGGCAATCTAAATGTGTTACTATTAGCATTATAATTTCGCGGTGGTGCTGCGAACATTTGTTGCGTGCGTGAAGGCATGCGGGGTTGACTTGGGTGAAATTGTGGATGAGGTTTAGGTTGCTGGAAATTGAAGCTATGGCGAGATGGGGCTTGCATCATAGGACTGAAAGTAAATGCTTTAGGCATCTGAGGCTGTGGCGTCGGTATTGGCATCTGTACAGGTTTAGGGGCTGGTGCTCCATGTGCATTTTTAGGAAGACCGTCATTACGTTGCTGTAAGTATATAGTATTCAGCTCCTCCTGGACAAATTCCAATGCTTTTTCCATGCTCTCTGGCCTCATGCACCTTATACGAGACCCTAGGGGTTCTTTAAGACCGCGCACAAAAGCCTGCATAGTAAGTTTTTTATATAAATCTCTCTTGGCAGTTACTGTAGTAGGTACGGTCTCGTGTAAGGTGACATACGTCATAATAGTACTAAATAAGGTCTGACACCGATCGTAGAACTCTTGTGGAGAGCTATTGCCTTGAATCTGCATCGCTAAATCGTTATACAGGGTGGTTTCATCCCTTTGGTCGCTAAAATTATTAATAAGTGCATTTCTAATACCTATCCAATCAGATGGAATACCATTGGAGTTTATGGTCATAGCAGCGGGTCCAGTAATTTTATTTAATATGCCATTAATTAAGTATAAGTTAGTCAGATGGTTATTTTCCGTGCCATAGGCTCCTACAATCTGGTCACATAATTGGATGAACCTCGGTAATGTATGAGGGTTGCCATCAAAATCCGGCGCCAATCGAAGGGCCTTTAGAATGATGTCCGGGTCAACTAAGGCGGGTTGGCCGGGTTGTTGACCGGATGATGCTGCTGGTTGAGACATCTCTATAAAACTATCGTCTAATTCTAACTCTCTATTACTATCAACTAAAATGTCCCTAGCCTGCTTGGATGCAGAGCTACGAGCTGATTTACGGGGATGAAAAATCTTGGAAGAATTTTATAATAGGAATTATATTAAGGACTAAAGGAAAGCAACACCACAAATAAATAGTAATGTACTTACAGTATCATGATCTCGATACCTGGTTCTTTTTGAACGATATCGATGTCTGGAGATCTCCTCGCGGCTCGGCTGGACCCGTAGATATGGAGAAGGTCGGCTCGACGAAGGTTTAGGAACCAGCTAGTCACGCGGGACCCGAAGCTGAAATTCCAGCGGATATCTTGATCGCGTGCGCGCCTAGCTCGAGCCCCCTACCGAAAAGACTGCGCCAAATATGGATTTGCCAGCCGGAGGTCTCAAAAAAAACCAAAATTTTATCACTATTTTATTAAAGAAAAGAATATAATTATACAAAATTAATTACAACTAATATTAATGCTAATGGGTCGAAGTGTGAAGCCCAAGTGAACGAGTCCACGCGGCGGCGAGGCCAGGCACCGATGCGAACACGTGCTGCTGCATCAGCGGTTTACCGCACTTGCGAAATATTCATGCATCGGTGCCGTGTGCAATGTTATGCTGCGTCGGCGGTCTTCATGTAGGACGATACCGTAACACACGCACTACTTTGTATTTATAACATACTATTTTGTTTATTGTTATAGTCATAATTTAAATTAATTATCATCGAATTTCAATCAATGGGCGACCACTAGTAAATGTAAATGCATATTAACCGAATGGAATTTGCTAAGGACTTCTAAGTCCATATAATCTATTATATACCGAAGAAAACTATGTTTTGTTGCAATAACCGACATTGAGGCGAGCAAAGCCACGTGTACAGTAATATTTCAAGAAAAAAAGTATTTGTATAAGTCTATTAGTTATCGCAAATTAAGCAAAACTATGGGCACTGCTCATAATACAAGCTTTGCTTAGTTTGGGAGTAGATGGCGTTGAAATTTGTCCAAAAATATTTATTTAATTATCTACATAAATGCTTGTGTTGTGCGGGGATGGCATTCGCCCCTAAAGGTCTAAATTACTAGCCATACCACATTGACAAGATCGGTGGTCGAATGGTTAGCAATGGCCACTTTGACTCCGAGGTTACGGGTTCGATCCCCGCACAAGAGAAATATTTGTGTGTATGAACATGTCTGTTTGTCTTGGTCTGGGTGTTATCTATGTATTATATGTATGTACTTACAATAAAAATGTATTTAAGTATATTATAAGTAAACTAGTATCCACATAGCACAAGCTTTGCTTAGTTTGGGACTGAGATGAACAGGGTATCTCATCATTGGCATCATCAATGACTTGTCCTTTTCCTATCAATTGAGGTGGGCACAGTATCTTTTTTTCTTCCATTCAGCCTCATCAGCCGTCTTAGCTACAGTTACTCCTTCCTTACAGTTATGAACAGGGTACCTAGCAAAACCCGAAATATCTCGTTTTCATTAAAATGCAATTATCCTGAAAACATGCAATCGTTCTAATTAACAAGTTTTAATATGGCAAGCAGGGTAGGTATATCTATCTTTTTCGTATACAGATTAGGATTGAAAAATACTCACACACGGTTGATAATAACCGCTGAAATAATATTGAAAGAAACTTAAAATTTGTTCCCCTGAAAAATGGCTACGGTAACCGTTTCACATCAGGCGGGTCGTATGCTTATTAGTTCCGAGGCGGATTAATAGTCTTGGCCAATCTAGGCCGTGCCTTGGCCTCCCTAGGTCGCGTCATGTGGCAGTCGCCTAAACCGTATTTTAGTTTTAATACAAATTCAAAACCGACCCGGCTCTTTACTTACTAACTCCATTTTAAATAACTGTTCTTCGTGATCTGTAATTTGTAAGAATTATTCAGGAATTATCCCTCCGGAAAGCTCTTGACATTTGGCCGCCCTTGGCCGGGCCTAGTTGGCCTTAGGGAAAATCCGCCTCTGTGTATGCCACCCGATATAGGCATGAGTTTGAGATGTCATCCCTTCATCTCAACCGTTGGTATAATATCTAGCCGTACTTGTCTTTCCCTGATGTCATGTATCTCTGAAGACAAGCAGTTGTCGCAGTTTAGACATCTGCAACGCCAGAGGGCATCTCTCGGACTCGCGCAATCCGCACCCTATATACATGATGATCTTTTTTATGAACTCCAAGATGTAGTATTTTTATAAAACATAAGCAGTCTATGAACTTTTAAGATTAGTTAAAACTTTGAGATTGGGATAGCCCTACCGCCCATTCTCACCGCTATGTCTCATGTGTAAACAGGATTCACAGTAGCGACCACAGAAAAGGCACCGAACAGTTCATGAACATGTTCATTGCCATCCCAGGAGTAAAACTGCGGCTGCCTGAACAAAAAACAATAGAAATTTGTAGGACTAGGCTTTAGAATTTGGCTTCTAATGTCAAATAAAGTCACAAAAGCCTAAAGAGATGGGTAGTTACTGATGCTCAACTGTTAAGAAGCCTGCAGATATTATAAAGTGCACATTGCAGAATTTGTGTGAGAACGAGGATGCACATTGTTGTATACAAAATACATGAAGATATACCACGACCACCCCGCTGTCTATGCCGCACGCACTTCTCAATTACCTTGCTCTTTGGCCTTGCAGCCTTTTGTAAGGCGGAAACTAGTGAGGATTCGAGTGGAGTACTCCTGCAGTAGGGTCTCTCCTGATTAAACATAACTGTTCAAATCTGTTTTCGCATCTTATTGCTATGTCCGTCTATTTAGGAGTTCCAGCAATATTTTTAGTATACGGTGTTATTTTAAAAGTACAAGTGTTTTATTAATAACTATTTTAAAATTACTTAAAAATAACACAAATATTTTTATTTTTATTTAGACTATCGGTCAAAAATATCGGTTCCATGCGGCAGGGGGGCAAGAAAACTGTCTGCGTTTTCTCGCTGAATCGCAATACTGATTTTTTGAGCGAAGAAAGAACCAGTCATCCTGTCTTATTACTACTTATTACTACTACTATTAGGTAATACTATATAGAAACTTATTAGATAGGTAATACTATATAGTGTTATAGTTACATTTAAATAAACTTAGTTTTAAGTAAACTGTACCGGAATGGCCGTTTAAAAGTAACGATTTTCGAATTAATCAAGATGAGCAAAAAAACAAAAAATTTCAACAACTATATAGTAACAACAACTTTGTTCCATAAATGTTAATTGTCTCTAAAATATATCGTATTTTTTTTATTTGTACTTGTTTTGTATTTGGCGAATAACATTTTTTCATTCGGGTGGTTATAGCAGGGATCCCTACTTGACTACTTTTGGACGAAAATACAATAAGAGCTGAACCTGACGTACCGCAACACAAAATTCATGTAACAAGTACCTACTTTTACGTACATAGGCATAATGGTGAGGCTGCAGTTTAACTAATATCACTACCCGGCCACTAGATACACATGTCGTGTCGTGAATTACTACATAAACAACGACGTCTGTGCAGAGCGTGAATGAGCGTGTGTGCGTGCGGCGCCATACAAACAGTTCCAGATTTGTCTCAGAGGGGAGGAAAGGTCGACACGAGAGAGCAGCAGGCCGTGGCCATACTGTACATACATAGTGCTTATACTTTGTTAGGACTATTTTTTACTCTGTGGTTTTGATTTCACATAGCGTTGACGGAGCAAAATGTGGTTGTGTTTTAGCAACATATAGTTCAATGGATTTCGCCCTAATCCGTGCTCTTTGGAAGTATTCCAAAATGTCACATAATTTTACCCTCATGGCTTAAGCGCGGATTAGTGCAATGCAATATAAGTGCCCATATGAAATATTATTTTCTTGTTTACTACTGCAGCTTCCCTAAAGTTTTGTGTTATGAATTTATAAATAAATATAGTTTTAAAAAAACTAAAAATCACGCTTATAAAGCACATGAAACTAACTCGCAGGAACACAACAACCCTCAAAGAACTGTTATTTGGGTGTGAAATTCTGTGAAGTGCATATACTTCCCCAGTCGAACACCTTAAAAATTACGCTATGCCCTACCTCTTTTTTCGCCAGAGCCTCGTTTGTCAGTCAGCAGGGTGCACCACGTGCAGGTGAGGTTGTATTGTTCCCGATAGATTTGTTATAACCTTGAAACCTGATCGTGTTCAAAGTCCATTACGTGGCCTTTCTCACAAGTGCAAACACGACTATGATACGATATTCCATCATGGAATGCCAGTGCCTATTTCTCATTTACTATTAGTTTATGCTCATTCACTCAAAGGTTATTAACATTAAGTCCTCCTTTAGTACATATATTTTGTGGTCTATAAAGTTTACATAAATAAAATAAATTAATAAATTAAACTTATAGGAATAATAAGTATTCGTGTTAGTATTTTATAATGGAAGTATGTATTATTTATACTTGTATACATTTACTGTCTCTACATGTGGTGACATCGAGCAAATCCATGGACTTGTATTTGTTTGTCTCCCGTACAAAGATTGTTTCTTTAGTAGGCATTGGAGGTAATGTTCCAATAGGTATATGATCTTTCCTAAGATCTCTTGGACATATACCTATTGGAACATATACCTCCTAGAGATAAGCTAGGCTTTCACAACTTACTAGAAAGGTAAGCATGTCATACTTTGTATTTTTGACTTTAGTAATGAAATCAGACACGAATAGGCTACCTGAAAATGTTCTAAAAATATATAAATAAATAAAAAAGTAATAACTAAAACGATTTGCGATTTTAAAATTTTAATAACTTAATAATAATAATAATAAGTAAGTTTAAGTCCGCAGGGCAGCTTGTGTGGCGAGCTGTTGTGTGAGTAGCGACACCACGGACCCGAGTCTCCAGAGAGTCGGTCAGGGCCTTCGTCTCCGGCGTGTCTTCATCGGTCGGAGTGTAAACACAAGAAGGCCCGCAGGACTCTCAGCTCTGGCTTGCCTTCATTGGCCGTCCAGAGAGGAGCCGCTAGAGCTATATGCTCCAGGGGTGGAAGTGTTAAAGGGCATCACGCCGCGAGTAACTTCGGAGAAAGCGCAGCACACCTCTCGACATCCCTGAGTCACTCACACCGGTGTTGCCCTCGGCCGTTTTCCTGGCATTTCGGGGGCCCATCTAGTGAGTGGCAAGCCACCGCCTGCCGCAAATAACTAGCAATAAAAGCAGTTATGGCAGGCGTCCGTCCCTCTTCTGTAATAGCCCGGTATTAAGTTCACCCAGATCTCATCTCCATAGCCCATTTATTTTCCATCATACTTCGCAATAGTCTCAACGCCTGCCGAGACCTGCTCATGGGTATGTCGTTCCATTGACATATCCTGGAGCGGGTCACGGCGGGCGTACAACATTACATCAAACTTCTCAAAGGGGCCTCTACGCGTTGGATCCATATCCCCGCGC
Organism: Hypsopygia costalis; assembly: GCA_937001555.2. Lineage (NCBI taxonomy): Eukaryota > Metazoa > Arthropoda > Insecta > Lepidoptera > Pyralidae > Hypsopygia > Hypsopygia costalis. The sequence continues at coordinate 4,618,229 of OW443326.2, read as the reverse complement.
ACGCCTTACAAATGACCGGGCATGACCCGTGATTAAAAAGAGATACATAATAATAATAAGTCCGCAGGGCAGCTTGTGTGGCGAGCTGTTGTGTGAGTAGCGACACCACGGACCCGAGTCTCCAGAGAGTCGGTCAGGGCCTTCGTCTCCGACGTGTCTTCATCGGTCGGAGTGTAAACACAAGAAGGCCCGCAGGACTCTCAGCTCTGGCTTGCCTTCATTGGCCGTCCAGAGAGGAGCCGCTAGAGCTATATGCTCCAGGGGTGGAAGTGTTAAAGGGCATCACGCCGCGAGTAACTTCGGAGAAAGCGCAGCACACCTCTCGACACCCCTGAGTCACTCACACCGGTGTTGCCCCCGGCCGATTTCCTGGCATTTCGGAGGCCCATCTAGTGAGTGGCAAGCCACCGCCTGCCGCAAATAACTAGCAATAAAAGCAGTTATGGCAGGCGTCCGTCCCTCTTCTGTAATAGCCCGGTATTAAGTTCACCCAGATCTCATCTCCATAGCCCATTTATTTTCCATCACACTTCGCAATAGTCTCAACGCCTGCCGAGACCTGCTCATGGGTATATCGTTCCATTGATATATCCTGGAGCGGGTCACGGCGGGCGTACAACATTACATCAAATTTCTCAAAGGGGCCTCTACGTGTTGGATCTATATCCCCGCGTATGCCTATCAAATGACCGGGCTTGACCCGTGAATTAAGAGAGATAATAATAATGATTTATTTTCTCATCACAATATTTTTTTTACATTAACTTTTTTTAGTTACAGAACGTTTAAATATAAATACTGTGTGAGACCGGAGCTTCTGAACTAGGCCGGAGCCTGTATCTCAGTGCTCCAGTGCTCACCCCTCTTGATGTCTGCATAACATTACTTAGAGAAGAGAGAAAACAAAAATCAGAAAGAAAACTAACATTTAACTAAAGCTAAACTAAAATTACAGTCATACAAATAAGTAGTATACAGTTATTCAAATACGAACAGTATTTGAATAACTGTATTAATACAGAAGCCAACGGGAGGGCATGTTAGCCTGTTTGGATAGGGAGTGTGTTTATGTTTACGTATGAATGTGTGTAATGCGAGTGAGTGTATGATTGTGTTGTTTATACTGACAGTATATGGTGTGGGTTGTATATAAGTGTCATCGGTGTTAAGTTTGAATTCTGAGGAGAGCTTCAGTGTCAGCGTAGGTTAAGGATTGAAGGAATAATGCAAGTTTCTTTTTAAATTGAAAGCTAGTAAGAGGAAGGAGATTTAATTTGCGATGCAATTTGGTGTAAAGTGATGGACCGAGGAAGCAAAAAAAGCGGTTTGAAAAAGATGACCTGAATAGAGTAGGATTGGTTATGGGCCGATCACGATGTGACTTGCAACGTTTAGGGTCATAGTCGATGCTACAATGTTGCTTAAGTGTGGTGTTGAGGACAAATAGCTGTCGTACTGTCAGCACTTGAGTGTATTGATAGAGATCGAAAGTAGGAAATAAGATACTTTTAAAAGTACAAACTTTAAGGACAGCTCTTTGTGCTCTTTCCAGTCTCAAGAGTGAAGTTTTATGAGTGCCACCCCAAGATGTGACACAGTAGGTTAACAGGGACTGACAAAGAGATAGGTATACCGTTTTAATCACAGCGGGGTCAGCCACATGACGCAAACTTTTGAAGACGTACATGAGCTTGCGGATTCGACCAGCTGTAATGTTCAAGTGCGACTGAAAAGTTAACCTCTGATCTATGGTTATCCCTAGGTATTTTACTTCCTCTGCCCTGATTAGGGACGGACAGGAGCACATGGGTTGGCAAGTGGGATAGTGAGGATGAGCTTGTATAGAATGTTGAACGGTGCTAATCGGAATTTGGCTAATTGAGAAGGTCAAATATTGAGTTTTTTGGACATTGAGGGTCAGAAGGTTGGATCGAAGCCAGGACGAAACGATATCAAAACCAGATTGAGCGACGTGGAACACCTCCACCCAAGAGGCTGCGGAGAAGACAAGAGCTGTGTCATCAGCGTACGAAATAATTTTGCAATGGGGAATTTGGAGGGAGCTCAAGTTATTAATGTAGACCAGGAAGAGCGTAGGGCCTAAAATACTTCCTTGAGGCGTACCGTATTCAACGGGCAGTTGTGAACTTATGTAATCATCCACGATGACACTCTGGGTACGCCCTGAAAAGTAGTTTTTGAAAAGAGAGAGGGTGATGCCTCTAACGCCTAAAGATTCTAGTTTTGACAGTAAAATGGGGATTGATATTGTGTCAAAAGCTTTGGCGAGGTCTAAAAAGATTGACAAACACTTGTTCCCTTTGTCAAGGCCTCTAACAATATGGTCTGTAAGCTCATGGACTGCATCTGCCGTAGATCGTTTAGGCCTGAAACCAAATTGTCCTGGGGAGAGAAGATGATATTTTTCAAGGAAGTTTATGAGCTGTTTGTTGATGAGCCGTTCGAAAATCTTAGATAAAGCAGGAAGAATCGCAATGGGGCGGTAGTTATTAGGGATGGAACGATCACCGGCCTTAAAAATAGGATGGATAATGGCATATTTGAACGCCGATGGGAAGAGGCCTGCGGATATAGAGATGTTGCAGATGTGAGTGATAGCTGGGGCTAGGAGTAGCTTATACTGCTTTAGGAATGAGGAAGGTATGTTATCCCATCCCACTGCACAGTCCCTACGTAGGGAATCAATAATCCCTACAATCTCTTCGACACTTGTTGGCAGAAGGACAAATGAATGGAGGGGAGGAGAGGGTTGACACTTTGAGGGGATATTATGGGTAGGCTCTTGGGGAAATGATTGAGAGTTGTGTTTAACGATATTTTGAGCTAGAGATTTACCCACGCCGGCGAAAAATGTATTAGTGAGATCAACTGACTCCTTCGGAGTAGGCATGCATTGCAAAAGGTCTCGTGAAGGAGGTGAAGATTTATTTACCTACGTCCGACTTTTTTTATGGCGGATCATTATTGTATTTTTTATCATCATCATTGTATTTATTAAAAAAAAACATATATCACTATTGGAAAAACGATAAATAAATACCATAACTTTTAATACGGCAATAGCGACACAAACGCAATAGCTGTTGTCTGATTTCATGCATATAAAATAAGGACGTGTGACGTCATAATAGCATTTTGTATGGAGCGTTTTCGGGAAAATCCACAATAGGCTATTTGACTAACATTTTTTTCTGTTTGATATGTAGGGACGTCTCCATAATATAACCATAGGTGAAAGAATTACTTCGATAGCACAAAAATCTCTCGAGATATGGTAATTTGAAAATCACAATTTTTAGACAGCCCCAAAACGCTCCATACAAAATACTACCGAGTTATGACGTCACAGGTTTGTATTTTGTTTGTATGCATCAAAACAGAAATTTGTACGACAGCTATGTTAAATATTACGTTTATGTGATTAGTATCATAATAAAAGTTGTAGCATTTTTTTTTGCTTCTCCAATGGAAATATTATTTTTTAATAATTTCATACTTTTAATATGGACTTTCCCGCCAAACTTTGATCGACGCTAAAAAAAAGTCTGACTGAAGATAATAGAATGAAAGTTTGCAGATCTTTATAGTTTTGTGTATTTTACGATATTGTTAAATAATTTATAAATTTTTTAAACATTGGAAAATAGCCTATTGCAAATTTCTATTTTCGAAGTAATTCTTTTATCTTCTATTTATCTTGTAATAAACAAATCTTAAAATTAGTAGTATTACATTTTTAGGAGTAGCCAATTGTCCAAACGAACAAAATGACAAATGCATAAACCTTATATTTTTTAATAAATTTTATTATAGTTTTATCAATTACACAACAAAAGAAATTTACAAAATGCATAACACCAGCCGACACACTACGTTTATATTAACAGTGAAGTTAATAAAGTAATATATCGTATTTATACAACTAGGTAACATATTATAAATTAAATCAAAAATTTAATAATTAATTAAATATCTTTGGCGATTACAGTACTTAACAATACTATACTCCAGAAGTGGCACCCTCATTAGAAAAAAAAAAACAAAAATCAGCAGAAAGTATATTTAAATAAAAAAAATAATATAAAGAGAATGTTATCCGCAATAATAATCTCTTTGGAGGATCCATTGTCTGAAGGGGTTTTGAATCTCTTGATTTTAACTATGGATTCAAGCGGAGGAAAAAGTAGTCATGAATCCATCAAAGGTGCCAGCCAAAGGATCAAAGTGGATGAAGGGTAAAATAAATTTTGTAAAGAAATTTATAGCATAGAAATACACATATAATGGTAGTTTCATAGGATATGGGTAATATAGTAGTATTGGTAGATATATATTACCGATTAGGGTGGCCACTTTTGGACTATCCTAACAAAAGTTAAGTCTATTTCTGATCGTTTCGATTCTGTCCTGGATTTATCAAACGTTCCACACTAGCAGCACCATTAAATTATAAAAAAATTGCTTCCAAAAATTTAAATTACTAATTATGTTTGACTTTAAAGATATGTCTCTTGTAATACACAAGCCTAAATTATTCTTGTACCCCTACAATGTAACCCAATTTACAATAATTTACATTAAAGTAGGTATTTTGAAAACCAACATTATTTAACTGAAGTCTTTCTGTAAAATGGCAGCCTTTTGTTATAAGTATAGTAGATAATATAAAATATGGTCGTTGACGAGCTATGTATTTGTTTGATGATGGGGCTAGTGTCGCACGAGACTTTCTAAACCTACCAAATTAAAGAGTTTAATAAATAAAAGTTTAATAACATTCATTATGTTAAAAGTTAATATAAAAATACAATCGGCCTAGTCCGAGTTCGAATTGCACAATGAGGGTTCCGTATCTTTTAACTTTTTTTTTTCGTAACTTTTTATCTTTGTTCATTTTGCTTTCAATCAGTGATAACAATTCTTGAGAGAGAGCCACTGGCTTCACATATTTCAACGTCTTGATTAAAGCCAAAAACTATTTAGAAGTATAAAATACTATGGCAATATTATAACTTTTATTTTTTTTAAACTGCATCTTTTTAATGTAAATACAACACATTAATTTGAAATAAATTGTCAAATCAATATTATTAAATATGTGAGCGTCAGCATTTTATATATCTATGACAACCTAGATGACAGTTTAAATTTGTATGTCAAACACTCTCTAAAACATTTGAGTGACGTTGTAAGGATTTTATTATTATATCTTTCTAGGCACGGAACCCAGAAATATTAAATATTTTTTTAAACCCAAACCCAGTGGTTAGAATATGGGGCGCTGCTACTGAAAAGTGCTGTTTATATTATTATCAGTTTTAAATTGAGCAATACAGAAAATAATTTTATAACTCAATCTTTTGCTACACCGAATCTCTTATCGCGGAAACCATAACGTCTTCAAACATAATATCCCAATTTTAATTGACATAACTTCCAAAATGCTTAAATTACAATTATAAACAATATACAGCAGTACAGAGACGTTCACAATGCTTACTTAAAGTTAATTAATAATATTCTAATTCGTTACAATAAACTGTGTGGAAAGTCTGGTTTGTTACGAAATGCTTTATTTAACAACACTTTCGTTTCATACAGTTCACTTACGTCAAAAGTATCGTAATTACACAGAAGTTACTCTAGGAAGATCAATTTTTTAATCATTTAAATTACACAGTACATTAAATTACTCACATTTATCAGATCTAATAACGACAAGGAAGCATCACCAATACTTTGGCAATAATCTTAAATATATACTCGTATCATACGTCTTAGTGAGCATATTAGTCACTATTAAACTCACTTAATTCAAATTGAAATCATCAATATATAGCGTAAGTAATGTTGTGATTGATGTTCAATGTACTAAACAGTACGATAATCTATATTGAAGAAGAAAAAGAAAGAAAGATTACTTTTCTCGATATATTGGATACCTAGAGTAACTTTAGTTACATCAATTAAATTTCTAACCTAGTATTCATAGTTTAACAACAAAAGAAATACTTCAGAAGCTCGAATCACTCACTGCTTCGTATCAGGTGGATTAAAGAATTCCCAATGATGATGATGGATTGCCCTACTGTCACTAAGGCCGAACATGATTAAGCCAGCAATCAACACTAAGAATATTACCAGGGCCATTTGAAGATCTTTCTTGTCTTCAGTGCCGTTTATGTACGACATAAAAGAATTGAAAATGTGTCTTATCGTTCTAGTAATAGAATTGTGACAGACACGTAGAAACTGAGCTCCTGCCTCGGTTATGGTAGGCTCATGGGTCCTAACGGGAGGAGGCATTCGCCTCGGAGAAGGACGGGGTCTGTCCTCGTCTGAACTAGATTCTGTATATGGTACAGCCGGTTTCCTCTTCACTCGTCTTGTAGGTGGTGGGGGAGACTGAGGCTGAGAATCATGAAATTCAGACAAAGGTCGTTCTCGAAATGATCTAGGAGGAAAATACGAGGATGGAGGCATAGCCATATCTTGTAGATAAGAGTAAAGTAGTGGAGTGAGATCTGGAGGAGGTGGTCGCTGAGGAGGAGCAGCTGTCTCTTCTACACCTGCTGATCTAGCAGGAGGTGAAGATGTAGCACCTGGGAGGTGTTGACGGGCATCTGTAGAATGCTTGATTTCTTCTTCTGATACATTTGCTTCTTCTGTTGGCTTAACTTTTATCTCGTTTGGAACTTCATCTGTTTGAGTTTGTTCCTCTCTGATTGTCGTTCTTGTGGGTTCTGGCCGGTCTTGAACTGATACTGGTGAATGATTAGTTGATATTTCTGCAAATTTCTTAACTATTTCGTCAATTACTGACTGTGAAAATTCTATCCCACTGACAGATATGTGTCCTGATTTTGAATCTAGTTCTGCAACTTGTAAAGTCATTCCTTCGATATCTGAAACCATAATTTTACTGGCTTGAAGTTCCGACACATTTAACCTCCCGACATCCAAATCACGTACTTGCAATCGTTGTGTTATTAGATTATCTAGCTGAACGTCTCTACTAGTATCGGCTACTCTTTCTAAAGCTCGTTCTTCTACAGGAAGCACAGGTTTAGATGCATGGGCTGAACTTGGTACGCCTCTTGATCGAGGAAGTGGTGGTACATCAGGAATCTGAGATTCATCAATGTCTATATGTTGAACAGTTAATGAAGCTTCAGTCAACATTTCATCTCGTTCATTGATTCTTGTAGGGCTCGATACACGTCTCTCTACTAATATTACTGTTGGAGATGTACGCCCTAGGCTTACTTTGGACAATTCAGATATTTTTGGATCAGAGAGTTTCAAGGATTTTTCAGATCTTGAAGTAGGACGCGACCGGGAACTCTCTACCTGTTTACTGTGACTTCTACCAATCATCGACTCTTCATCAACAATATCTCTAAGCGAGCTAGACATTGATACATCCAGATTCTCATCCATACCTAATTCATAGTCGACATCATCGGGTAGTGGATCAGTCTGAGTTGAAACTTCAATTTCTACTACATCTTCAGGTGTTATTATATCATCTTTGTACATTGGACTTACATCTGCATCAAAATCTCCGTTCTGTTTTGTGTGTTCCTCATTGTCATCCTTGTTTTTTTTTCGCTTTGGCCCTCGAGGTGGTCTTGGTGGAGGTGGCAATGGTCTATCTTTCATCTTACTTATAATTTCGCCCGACTTCAGATCTTTGTGTATTTCATCAAATTCTGGTTCATCAATTTCGACATATTGTGTGAGATCTCCACTGAGGGATCTTTTTGTGAAACTATCTAAAGTCATAAGGCTTGTTGAGGATTTTTTTCGTGGTGGACGGTCAGGGACGGTGTTTTTAGTACCACCTACAGTATAATATTTACGTTCAGAGCTATGACTTTTCCTGCGTCTAGCTGGAGGAGTTTTGCTTTTTGATCGCCTGATAGCTTTACCTGGGGCGTAAGGTCCTTTATCTACTGTAGCATACCCGGGACTTTCGTGGCGTACATCTATCTCGGCGTCCATATTTTCAGTGGGGGCCACTTGTGTATCTAAAGTTAATGATTCGGCGCCATGAGAAGTTCTATCATCATCACAGAGCGAAGTTCCTCGTGAGCTCCTTGATCGATTACGGCGCGGGGCGACAGGACTCTGCTCATTATTTACCCGTCTTGTGACGTCTTGTGGTACGATGTACTCATGTTCAGTCCGGTAAACAATTATCTGGAATGAAATATGCATCATGTTATTAAAATTATCATTGCGTATCAGACACCTGTTAATTAAGGATTAATTACCCGTCTAAGCTAGTCTAAGTATGCTGTGCCAAAATTATGCGGGCTAAATTCGGAATTCGGTTCGCCGTGATGAGCATGTAAAAAGCGAGAGAGAAAAAGTAATATTCGTTGTGGCTAGTAACTGAAAATGCATTGCAGGTGTACTCCTAGTGCTCTTAGTAATTTCCGCCGTATATCGTCGGCGTATAGCTTCGTTTAGTTGAAAATGATAACGATGAACCATAAACTAAAAGAAAAGTTTTTTTTATTAAGTTCATAGCATAAATTGTTTAAGTAGGGGGTTTCAAAATTATTTTATCCTTTTTCAACGACATTTTAACCGTCGTGGGTTTTTACAAAATTTTTAATTTTGTTTTTATTTCAAACTTTTTAGAGAGCAAGTATAGGTATTACAAATGAAAACCGCATCAGAACCAGACTAGTAGTTTTGGTTTTGCACAAACAAATGTTTACTGCAGCGCCCCCTGGTGAGTTGTCACCGTAACACCTATCTAAGAACATGCACCAATCAAACCCGAACCCATCACTGAAAACCGCATCAAAATCAGACTTCTACTTTTGGAGATAAATGGCAACATTGGTTGCGCAAACAAATGTTTACTGCAGCGCCCCCTGGTGAGTTGTCACCGTAACACTTATCTAAGAACATGCACCAATCAAACCCGAACCCATTACTGAAAACCGCATCAAAATCAGATTCGTAGTTTTGGAGATAAATGGAAACATTGATTTGCACAAACATCCTAGCACCCCAAACGCATATCCGTCTCCGTTCCGTCGTGGGTAAAAAATGTGGTGCGGCTGTGTCATGGACACGGCTGTGTGTTGTACGTGAATATGTTATATGCACTAAAATTATCTCAAAATGGCAGCGCTTCCTCCTGCCCGCACACGATGTTCCATAGTCTTTACTTAGCGTAATAAATAATTTGATCCTTTATCCAGTGGTTTTGGATGGAGATGATAGATTTGTAGCTGCAACAACAAACTGCATCTCCCCGATTTTGTTACATTCGTTTTTAGGGTTCCGTACCCAAAGGGTAAAATGGAACCCTATTACTAAGGCTCCGCTGTCCGTCCGTCCGTCCGTCCGTCCGTCTGTCACCAGGCTGTATCTCATGAACCACGATAGTTAGACAGTTGAAATTCACAGATGATGTATTTCTTTTGCCGCTATAACAACAAATACTAAAAAATAGAATAAAGTAAATACATAAATAAAACGTGATTTCTTTGCACGTTTTTGCTCGCAATTGATAACGGCAATAGGTAGACGCTTGAAATACTCACATAATATTTACTTATATATTCACTTCAGAAATAAATAATTAAATAAAAATAAAACAAATATTGAAGGGGGGCTCCCATAAAACAAACTTGATTTTTTGCCCCTTTTTTGTGTGGTAATGGTACGGAACCCTTCGTGCGCGAGTCCGACTCGCACTTGGCCGGTTTTATTTTTAATTGTCTCCTGGAAGCAATTTTAGACGTATTCACGTAAATAAGACAAAATAGACATTATTAATCACGTTTGGCCACGACCGTAATGTTATTTTGATTTACTGTCTATGAATTCATTACAGATTGGTTTTGTTTTTATCTAAAGGTAAAGGATAATTTTTTATACTGTAGGTATCAACTAATCTTTACAAACACACATAGGCTCAACCTACATTATCTTGCAAGATTGTGCCTATCTATAATATAAAAATGAATCGCTGAATGTGTTGCTAAACGCAAATCTCGAGAACAGCTGAACCGATTTCGCTAATTCTTTTTTAGGGTTCCGTACCCAAAGGGTAAAAAGGAACCCTATTACTAAGGCTCCGCTGTCCGTCTGTCCGTCCGTCTGTCACCAGGCTGTATCTCATGAACCGTGATAGTTAGACAGTTCAAATTTTCATAGATGATGTATTTCTGTTGCCGCTATAACAACAAATACTAAAAAATATAATAAAATAAACATTTAAGGTGGTTCCCATACAAAAATCGTGATTTTTTGCCGTTTTTGTAGATAATGGTAGGTACGGAACCCTTCGTGCACGAGTCCGACTCGCACTTGGCCGGTTTTATTTAAAATACTCCTTAAAGTCCGAGGATGGTCCTTACGCAGAGAAAAATTAAAAAAAAAGCGAGGAAAATTAAACACCACATTTTACCCGTGCAAAGCAGGGGCGGGCAGCTAGTTATTAATAAATAACAATCTAAATCAGTTCAGAAATGAAGGGTACAGGCAAAGAACAGGGAGTGTTACAATTTTTTTTATTTTTTTTGGAAGTAAATCTTTATCTATGGCAGTTTAATTTCCAATCCCTAACTTGTTTTAAAAGTATACAGATGGCGCCAAAAAGGTTAAACTAAAACTTACTACATATGCTGATCCAATGTAAATTTTAATACTTACTTCTGAACTGTTAACTATGTTTTCCTTAAAATCTATTCACTAGGACATTTCCTGATCTTTGCTTGTACAACAGAAACCTCTACTCTTCAAATAGATATTCGAGTATCATATTAACAAAAGAAAAAAAAATCGGTTGTCTGTAAAGTCGGTTTACTGACGATAGTTGAACGTGACAACAAGAAAATACTGATGGAATGTTTGCATTTTTCAAAAGAAAATTTTAATGGAACGCCTCAGAGCGAGGTAACGCCGCATGAGTCATGTTTTTTCGTGCGTGCAGCCGGCTCCATCGAATTATAAGACGTTGTCACGTCAAAAATATTGTACAAACTAAAATTGAATGTTGCATAATAGGTTAAAAATTCACGGAAATTGTAGGCGGTGAAATAGGTAACAAACAATACGCGAGCAGACGATACCATTATTGTTGTTGATGAGGTCAATGATAGAAACAGCGGTAGGGCCTAATTGCTCCTATTATGATCACTCGCTTGTCATCTGTTATTTTTATGGCTCTTTGTTTTTCATATGCTTTATTAAATCAACAGGCGAATGTTTCCTAAATCGAGATATTGGTTGATCAACAGGGATGTTTAATTTAATGTCATAGAGACTTTTTAAATTTTATTTTTTTATACTACGTCAGTTAGCAAACAAGCACATGGCCCACTTGATATAAAGCGGTTGCCGTGGCCGTATAACGTTCGTAACATGAAATGCCGCTGGCATCGCAGCAATTTCTTGCTTTCCACGTTCTTCATAAAAAATGTGTTAAATTCTAAATTTAATAAATTATAATAATAAATTTAAAAATATGTTATTCTAGGCAGAATAACATTTAGTACATAGTTTAACAAAATCGATCTAAAAAGTCAAAAGATATTTTTTTTTTGATATATTTATTAATATATTTCCATGCGAATGTTGTTGTAGACACATTTAGTTTTAACTGTTTACATTTAGTTGTAATATTCCATTGAGCCTTCATCATTTAATTTCGACACAAAGCTCGAAAATCTACTGTAATAAATGGAATATTATTCCGGTGAATCCTACTTACTCATCTTATTAATTTAATAAAATATGAGAATGTGTGTGAGAATGTGCACGTAAATGTTACACTTTCATGGGTAAATGGCTGAAGAGATTTGAATGAAATTTGCCATCCATAAAGAATATGTTCTGGATTGATACATAAGTTACTTTTTATCCACACATTGTGTTAACGCGAGGCGAAATCGCTGGTTAGTATTTGCGTTATTTTTTTTATACTACGTCGGATAGCAGACAAGCATACGGCCCGCCTGTTGCGAAGCGGTTACAGTAACTATGTTAACGCTTGCAAAATAAATTATCGCTCGCCCGCCGTCACCCCGTTATGTATAGGAATTATACCTGGCTAACGCACTCGTAGACTTTAGCTTTTACTCTAAAGCCTTTGATTACCTAAAATCTTTGATTGCCTAAAACTTTGAACCAACAACTTATCTACATTAGTGCAGAATCACGTAGTATAATGTCCTGTTTATTCTGTCTAAACAATCAGAACAAATGAGAGTGCGGAAGCTTTATACAAAGGGACCACAACGCACGCACACAAGCACGTGCTGCACTTACATTAGCACGGAGAGAATTTCACCTCCTTAGCACAAAATAATGTGGTGAGCCCACACCAGAGCCTCGTTGGTCTATCAGCCGGGTGCACTACTTGCAGGCGAGCTTAGCACAAAATAATGTGGGCTCACCACATTATTTTGTGCTAAGGAGGTGAAATTCTCTCCGTGCTAATGTAAGTGCAGCACGTGCTTGTGTGCGTGCGTTGTGGTCCCTTTGTATAAAGCCACCACCATCTTTGAGCTAAAGTCAAGCTCGCCTGCAAGTAGTGCACCCGGCTGATAGACCAACGAGGCTCTGGTGGAGGAGAGGTAGAGCATACCTACCGTACTTATAAGCTGCCCGACTGGGAAGTAACTCCACCTCGTAGAATACCTCAGTCAAATAACAATTCCCTTGAGAGTTGTTGTGTTCCTGTTTGTGAGAGGTCACCAGGAAGAAAGAAGGACGGCGGCGGCGTGCGAGCAATATAATCATGTTGCGAGCCTTTATATGGCTACGGTAGCCCCACATCAGTCGGGCCCTATGCTTGTTTGTCACCAGACGTAGTTTAAAAAAAAACTCTCTTAGTGTGTGATTTTACATTCATTCAGTATATGCTCGCTGTTCAGCGAGTGTAATTTTCACTATATAGTTGAGCTATCTATATATTGGTATACTCGTATATAAAACAAAGTCGGGTTTGTTCGAACACATATAACTCGAAAACAGCTGGATCAATTTTCATAGTTTTTGATTTGTTGGATTTGTACCCGTCCCGAATAGCAGAATAACTATTAAAAACATTGGAAAATTGACGAATGTATTGAAAAGAAAAAACATTTTCCTATACAAATAGTGTCAGTTGAAAAGGATTGAGATATTTATTGATTGTCAAATATTCTAAGCCTGCATTTAGAATTTTTTTTCAAGCTCCCTAAATATATAACAAATGACAAATGAACAAATGACTTAATAAAAAAAATGTCCAACTGAACGACTGTATTAACTTTTCTAATGTAACTTTATGTCGATTGACAGAACTGTCAGTCATTTGACACATTGTGCGAAATATAATATTCATAGTTATGAAGAACAATGTCTGTCGGGTTAGCCATTCAAAAATAGATGCTCGTTCGCCAATCGGTTATGTGACCCACATGTCAGGTCGGTAATGAGTCCAGAAATAGTGGGCTACTTAAACACTCATTTGCGTGAAACCGATTAATTGATTCATTCGATGTTTATAGAGCAAACATGTGCCTTCTTAGAACGAGTCCCTGACTATTCCGAATATAATCCGAAGCTTTTGTTATGTGTATGTGTTTTGGACACACACTCATAACTAGAGCTTTAGAATAATATCACAGTATAAGTAATAGTTGATAATATTTTAGTATGTACTCTGTATTGGTAAGCTCGAGGACGTTGTTGCACGTGTCAGTCTAATCGATCATGCAAGTTAAGCAACGCCGAGCGTAGCATGTCCATGGATGGGTTTACTGAGTGGAGCGTGCGGAATGCTTATATACGCTGAAAAGTCAGTTTTGAAAATGAATAGTATGTAATCATGGGTTAGTGGAATTCCTACTTTGTGCTATTAAAGTGTCATCTATAAGTGCATAGCTGATTCCCCTTAAGATGTCAGTTCAAATGATCATTAGGTGGTTTCTGCCTATTAGTATGCGATCCTATGTAATTTTGTGTCGTCTTTCAGATCCCGCATTAACTGTGATAACAATTTTATGGGCTTAAATCAATCAACCATGTGAATTGAAGTCACAATAAAAAAAAATTCATAAGCAATACTATGTTTTGAAAAAAAATTAGTCCAGATGCGAAAGAAGAGCAAGTTTTGATGCAATCTGCAAATACACAAAGTCATCTGCAGTTGAAATAAATATTTAATAAAATATGTTTCGCTTTATTACTCAGTCTTTATTTTTATTAATTGTTCTAGAATTTAGGTTTTTAAATTAAACCCGTGCATAATCATATTTCTACGTTTATATAACTAGTTATACAAGTACTAAGCTTAGATGCAATATGCAACGAATTGTACATGTCAACCCGGTCCCGTCGCCAAAATTCACACTCCCAGAGAATGTGCTGTTTGTTTAAAAATCATGATTTGCAGTAAAATATTCGCATGATGACACAGATATTCATATATATAGATACTAAATGATGAAACACTCAAAAATATTTTGTACCTGACATCATAACTTTTGAAACTTCAAATCAGGTCAACAATCGAGTTGAAACCAAAAATAATACAAAGTCTGAAATCCATCCAAAAGCACACTTGTCAGCTGGAAACCAGCCAACGTCAGTTACTTGCACTGATTCGCTTATTGTATAGATATCGTAATTTTTTCAAGGATATTTCGGTAGAACTGTATCTAGATCACCGGGTTTGACTGTGTTTGACGAATAAATGTGTTAAATCGAAGCTTTTAATTATTCAGATGTTATAAAGGCTAAATAACTATACCGACAAAGTCACTCTTGTTTGCTTAGTGTTACGAAAAAAACTGGTTGCACTCCGGGAGTGCCCGCAGAAGTGAAAACTTAAACATAACAATGCATTTTTGAATATTTTGGAATGGTTTGGGAATAATCTCGCACGAATTGCTTTATTTATCAGTATAAAAGTACAATCATTTATGTGGTAAAATACAATATTCATTTATTGCGCTATCGTACACAAATAATTTATATTACATTAAAAATAAACAGCAGGAGCAGGCACACATTTTTGCCGCGCGGTAGAAAGAGTGCGGGATATTACTTTCTCTCCTACCGCCGCACCGGCGGTCTACTCCCCCTCCGTCTTACGAATTTTCAATCAGGTCACGTGTCCTGACGTGATATTATCATTTTTTACTCATCACAAAAAGTGCACAACGCCGCTAAAGAAGTTTTCACTTAAAAAAATCTATGAATGAATGAGAGAGAGCTGATGAAGGGATTCATGAGTATACTCTAAGTGGATATCCGTAGACTTGATGATGTAAACGTAAATTTCGGATTCTCGGATGAGTTTAATAAGATTTGTACCATTTATTTATTTGGTTGGGTCTGACAACAGCATGGGTTTCTTCAAAAAGAGCGTGAAGAGTCGACGTGAGAAAAAAATCGACAGTTGACCGACCAAGATGGTCCAACGGTGAGCCTGCTTAAGTTTGCTTTATTCTAGGCTAACAAGGTCAAATAAAGCAAGAGGCCTACTATACGATAGTTGGTTACACAGGCTGGACATATGATTGTCCACACGTTGGGGTTTTACTACATAAGAGTATTTGAAATGTATACTTACAACCAGAAATCTACAAGACAAACAGTGAGTTCCGTAGAGTTACAATACCTACGTTTTCTACCTTATATAAACGCCTGGTTGGCATGGCGGGTGGATGCCATGCCAACCAGGCATTTATAAAAGGTAGAAAACGTGTGATAGAAAATGATGAGATTTTATACTACAGTCCGTGCACTCCAACAAGCCTCTGGCAGGGTTTCGGGACTAATGCACTATTCACGATAAACCGATTAACTATTCAGTAATGTAATGAGAATTGATAGTAACGGGGCTTTTAGAGCATTTACAGGTATATCTATACGTTAATTTACAACACGAATTAATTACTCTTTTTCAGTTTGGTTCGTTGTAATCGTCCTTTATTATGACAAAGGAGAATGATCACAAATGTATGGGGAAAAAACACGGAATGAACAAATACGAGACGTAGTTAAAATTTTGTTTATATTTCATTAGATCTAATGATAACAGCCGGGACCGACTGCTTAACGTGCCCTCCGAAGCATGGAGGAGCTCGAGATAAATAAACCCATCCATAGACAGGCTGCGGTCGACGTTGCTTAACTGGCGTGTTCGATTAGACTGACACACGCAATAATAAAAAATGAGTAGCTTGATGGCGTAACGACGCCATCTCATCACTCATTTTTTATTATTATTTATGAATTCAACCTTTTTTTAATTATTGACCATTATCACGAAGTAGCCGTGCGTATTACATCGTAAAATGATTTTCCACCGTTAGAAGCGCTTAACGGTTCTCATCTAATAATAAGGCTTAACGTGCCTTCCGAAGCAACGTCCGATTCGGTGAACTTAACGTTCACCGAATCACTAACCATGTTTCAACAATATCATAATCATGAGCTATCAGTGTTTAAATATACGACGAATAATAAGCGTGGCTTATTTAGTCGAATGTCATCCAAGAAAGCATTTTTAATGCCACTGTTAATAAATAAGTATGTTATAATTAGCACTTGTACTGTTCCGCGTAATTATGTTTATTTTTACCGACCGGAACGTGAAACAGTACAAGTGATTTATTCTAACATTATAATAATCAGTGGCGCCGGCTTTTAGAAAACCTCATGAGTGCTCATGCTCATCTGATGACTCGAAAAAGTGGCGAAGTGTGAGACCCACAAACACCCAGACCCAACACAAATATCTATTTAATCAACAAACATTTGTGTTGGTGCGGGAATCGAACCCGCGACCTTTGCGTCTCAATCGGCGCTCTAAACCACTGCGCTAAACGTGTAGTCGGGTAAAGAAAAACGCCCATCTCTAAAAGGCGATTACTGATCTGTTTCTTGATGTCTATTCTCAGTGTTTATTTCTCATGGGTGCTCGATCCACCGAGCACCCACGGAGTCGGCGTCCCTGATAATAATATTGCTGTACCAATTTTTTTATTTTTTTTTTTATACTACGTCGGGTGGCAGACAAGCATACGGCCCGCCTGATGTGAAGCGGTTACCGTAGCCATATTAACGCTCGCAACATAAAATATCGCTCGCGCGCCGCCACCCCCGCTGCCACCGCAGCATCTCCTTCCTTTCTGGTGACCTCACTCACTCGCAGGAACACAACAGCCCGCAAGGGAACCGTTATTTGGCTGCGGTATTCTGTGAGGTGGAGGTACATTCCCCAGTCGGGTAGCTTACAATTACGCTCCCTACCTCTTTTTTCGCCAGAGCTTCGTTTGTCAGTCAGCAGGGTGCACCACGTGCAGGTGAAGTTGGCTTTGGTTCAAAGATGTTGATGAACCACTTACACCCCTAAAACCAAGTGCTAATAATCAACAGTATCAACGTTATAAATAAGTATATGTATGTATACGTTCTTGAACGTACAGTTCAGTCAATGTGTTCAGTTTTCATTATTCATTTATGTTACGGAGCATTGAAAAGATGTGCGTATTTATCTTATGGACAACCAGAGCAAGCTATTTTAGTCCAAACAGTGTATAGATAGATAAGAGTACAGGCTTTTAGAATCGTCTGTTCAACATATAAATATATCTTTGAATTTTATCAAGTGTATCTGCAGCATCCAATCCTGTGTATATACTCGTATATTCTTTAAATAAATTCAGTCCAGTAAGATAATTCCAATCCTATTCTATTGGTGGTACTTATAGCGTCCGCCCACATTTACTTCCTCAAAGAGGTATTTCTTTAAAAGTATAAGCAAGTACAGGCATGTTTTATTTACTTTAAGATCTCTATCTGATATTTTTATAGAAATATTCAGAACATTTGAGTAAAATGTTTTTATTGATAAGTTAATAATAAGATAAGGTATTTCCGTATTTTTGAAGTGAAAACTTCTTTAGCGGCATTGTGCACTTGTTGGGATGGGTAAAAAATGTTAAAAAACTCCCCTCAGGACACGTGACCTGATCGAAAATTCGTATGACGAAGGGAGAGTAGACCGCCGGTGCGGCGTAAGATAGGAAGTAACATCCCCCTCTCTTTTTACCGCGCGGCAAAAATGTATGCCTGCTCCTGCTGTTTATTTTTAATATCATATAAATTGTCATGTTTGTGTACGATAGCGCAATAAATGAATATTGTATTTCACCACATAAATGATAGTACTTTTATACTGATAAATAAAGCAATTCGCTCGAAATTATTCCCTAACCATTCTAAAATATTCCCTAATCATTTAAAATAAAATAACAAATGCGTCGAATAATCTTGGAAAGTTTGTACAAGAAGGCTAATAAAATATTGAAACAGGAGAAAATACTTGCATTATAAAATAAATAAATTGTTTTTTAAAAAAATAAAGGAAAATAAATAAGTTGGTACAATTTATTTATCTTCAAGTGTTCATTACTGTAGTGTGTATTGATAGATCAGTCTGTCAGCCAACCAATATGTGGACTGAATAAACTGTCTGTCGTTGACTGTAATTATAGACCGTTATTTTTTTAACAGACTCCAAAAAAGGAAGAGGTTCTCAATTCGGCTGTATTTTTTTTTAATGTTTGTTAATTAATAGCTCCGTGATTTATAAACCGATTTGAAAAAAACTTTTTTTATGTGAAAGTGTATACTTCCAGATTGGTCCCATATTTTTTTCATCATCATCCTCATAATCAGCACAGGCTGATACAGATCTACATGTATAAATGTAATGTTTCGAATCGATTGTTTTTAATTATTTCGGGATAAAATAATAAAATGTCTAATGTCCCTCATTTACTTTATTTCAGTAATTTCTTCAAAACTGGTTGAAACGCAGCCAGTGTTGTTGCCTCCCTACCGCAAGGAGCCGATATTATTGAGGAATAGTTAAGTGTTTTCTTTATATTCGTTTTATTTTAAAGTAGTTTTAAGATTAGTTTATTTTTATTTACTTTAATGTAGATTGTACTTTGTTAACCTTAGCTTCTCATTATTAAATAAATATAACCAAAGAAAAAAATGGCGGTAAGAATTTCGCCGGGTGAGCTAGTATATAAATAAAAATAAATTAAGGTACTGGCGGGGTTAAAATTAAGGTTCTTCCTATAACAGCCGAATCAAAACGGCAATAACTGTGATTTGTGCTATATTTTTCATTTATTTAGCGAGCACCCTACGCTTTTTTCACAATAATAAAAAAAATATTTTTCCTTATTTAGTTCGATGTGATATGTGAGGAAATTAATGAATCCTGGCGATTCTTACCAGGACAATTAAATAATCTTACCAAATTATTTGCATACCTATGCAAAGTCTAAATTAAATCTGACCGTTCAAAGTGGGTCAAAATCAAGTTCAATGAAGTCGGTTTAAACTGACAAGCTGGGAACTGATAAACAGACAAGCATACAAGGTGGAGCAAATAAAAGCGTGTTAAAAAAATAAGGTACCTACGCTGGTTACTACCTAGCGGGGTTAAAATTAAAGTTCTTCCTGTAATAACCGAATCAAACCCGCAATAACTAGCAGTACCGAGTTTGTTGTTTGGCTCGATTTGTCTCCTCGAGATACAGACTAAAATATTGTCTAGTTCTACTCACTACTTATGAGTATAGTAATTTATGTAACTATTTTAAGTGGCATGAGTAAATATGATTATATTATATCTCTTACATTCACGGGTTTAAACCCGGTCATTTGGTAGGTATGCACAGGGATATGGATCTAACGCGTAGTGGCCCCTTAGGGGAGTTTAATGTAAAGTTGTACACAATGGAACAAAATACCCACGAGCAGGCATTATAACTATTGCTAAGTGTGTTAGAAAACAAATGGGCTATGGACATTTGCGTGTTTCCTATGTATTGAAATCTGGGTGGACTAGGTAATGGACTATTACAGAAGAGGGATGGACGCTCGCTATTACTACCGGTATCGATGGTTATGCGGAGCAGGCGGTTGCTCGCCACTCACTAAATGGGCCGCCGAAATGCCAGAAAATGGACCGGAGGCAACACCGGTATGAGTGACTCAAAGGTGTCGAGAGATGTGCTGCCATTTCTCCGAAGTTACTCTCCGCGTTATGTCCTTTAACACTTCCACCTCTTATTTAGCTGACCCGCTGAACTTCGTACCGCATAATAGTCAATGAATGTCATGTTACTTATTAACTGAACTAAATTTATGATTTTATGGAAGTAATAGAATGAATATAAAATAAATATTAAGTTCAGCACTTAATTAAGACAGCGACACAAAAAAGAAAATATAAAAGTACCAATTGACAACCAAAAAATATCTCAATCCACAAAATAATTTCATCAATTTTCCAGTGTTTTTAATATGTATTCTGCTATTCGTGATGGAGACAAATCCAACAAATAAAAAACAACGCAGTTGAGCAGCGTGGTGGAGTATGCTCTAAATTCCTTCGATTGAAGCGAGACCCATATACTTATTGCTCATCCCACTGCTGGGAAGTATCCCAGCAGTGGGATGAGCAATATCACGGTATAAAAATGTTTTGTAGAAACACAAATACCATCTGTTTACCTTGATAATGCCTTAGCGGCGAAATCGGTAGGTAAAATAAAATATAATCACGCGGAACAGTACAAGTGTTTTATTATAACATTATGACAAGCAATGTCTCTTTTGAACTGGTAACACTCAAATGAAATCCTAAACATTTCATCAAGTTTCATGAAACGGTCTCAAAGAAGCTCAATGCTTCTTTGATATTAAGATTTCAACAGTTCACATAATAAAATCTTGTCATACTCGTATTGTATGAGAGTACAAAAATAGAAAGTATTTATTTAGTTTCATGATTTTGTTTCAGCACCGATGTTGTTTGTTTTCATAACATGTGTTTTAAAGTTTGACGAGCCCGGTGGTCGAGCAATGGAAACTTTAAGGTCGCGGGTTCGAAACCCGAAACAAAAAAAACAATGTGTGCACGAGCATATGTGTTTGTCTTGGGCTGGGTGTTTCCAATGTATTATTAATTTACAATAAAAATGTACCTATTAAAGTTTTATCAGTTATCTAGTACCCATATTACAAGCTTTGCTTAGTTTGGGACTAGATGGCTAGACTAGATGGAACTAGAGTTTGTACAGTAATTTGTACAGGAAAATGTATTTATTATTAGTTAAAGTTACGCGAAGGAAACACATTTTTGATTAATTCATTTGTCACAGGTCACTAAAACCAACAACGTACCCTATGCCTACAGCTAATGCGCACCTGTGCATCCGGTTATATCACAGAGTTGCCAGTCTCTCGTCTAGTAAACCAACCAGACGAGAGAACCTTTACCCGCTCCGTAAACCCACCAAGCACTCAAGCAGATTGGTAGCAGGTCTTCCTCCCCTTTCATCTGCAAGCAGGCTACTTAGGCACTCTTAAGTCGAAGACCGTTTACCGACTGTCGATTAGTCCGTGAACTATTGATCATCATAGTCTTTAGACCATTAACTTTCATCCAAAGAACTTTTCACCCACAAACGTTTCGCCAACATAACTTTACGTCAGTGATTGATTAACCATCGCAATGTTTTGGCCAATAACTTTTCACCCAATTTGTAGAATTTTCAGTCGGGTTTTGTTAATGCATTCTTGTTACTAAATACGTTTATTATACACAGAATTCCAAACAAGCAAATGACTCGCCTGTTGTCAAGCAAGTTCAAGGTCTATTGGCCACGGTAACACCTGGAGCTACTTCTCCAGTCGAGCGTAAAATGCCTAACTAGTCCATCGGGTGCAGCACGTGTATGTGAGGTGACCTACATCTAAGCGCTGGAGATGGCGGTGAGCTCCTAACACCCGAAATGTTCATTCATTGATAGAGCTCTCGGTGAGCGACCTCATTTCGCACTTATTTAGTTTTTACGCGAACCCAAAAGGAAGGGTTATGATTTTAGCAGATTATGTATGTATATAAATATGTTTGAACGTATGTGCTCTTTGGCGCCTAAACTATTCATCAGATTTTGATGAATATGGTGTCAATCGATTTATTATTAAAGCCCGGGTAACATATGACACATTAACGGTCTTCTACAATAAGAGATTTAGATTTTTAACTTTTAGTGTTTTCCGTAGTCGGAACATTGAACGTTGTCAAAAGTAGATAAATTACTATTTATTTATGGGGAGAGTCATTTGGAACTTCGAAATTGTGAGTAAATTTTGTGGTAATGACTGATATACTAATATGTGGTTATTTTAAAATAAAAAAAATACTTACGTCGTCTGGCTGCTCGCAGGTCTCCTCCCACAAACCAGCCGGAGGAGCTTTGAAATCATTCAGCGACGAATGTCTAAAGTCCTTTTTGCCAAACTTCTTCTTCCTCCTTGGAGGCATCGGCAGAGTCTGCGACTGTATTGGCACGTTCTCTGGGTATTCAATTACATCGTCATTAGCATATTCGTGTATTGAGTGTAAATCTGTCGATGGCGAAAAGCCTAGCTGGCTGTTCAATTCGTTCTCTTCAAGGTTTCTACTAATAATTTCATCGTGGTGGTCCTCGGACAACCCTAAGTCCACTTCACTAAACTGCATGCTGGCATTTACACTGTCATCAATGAATTGAATGGGCTCTTGCTCTACTTCTTTTTTCTTTCGCTTGGCTCGAGATGGTCTCACTGGCGGGAATGTATAGTAACCATCGTCCCTATCATTCAAATCCTCGGTTGAGTACCTCATTGGCTCATTATCCTCAATCATAAGTTCTGGATCAGCTTCTGGTTCATTGGCGTATATGTTTTCATTGTTAAACTCTGAATTGTTCCCCAATGTAGCGAGAACAT
The DNA here is from genome assembly GCA_937001555.2 of Hypsopygia costalis. Lineage (NCBI taxonomy): Eukaryota > Metazoa > Arthropoda > Insecta > Lepidoptera > Pyralidae > Hypsopygia > Hypsopygia costalis. The sequence goes on along the minus strand of OW443326.2, from coordinate 4,595,378 downwards.
TCTTCGGAATTTTGAAAGCTTGTCGTATTTCGTCGCTCAAGTATTCTCTTACTTGAATATTTTCGCGAGAAATTCCTCTCGGTCGAACAAAAAATTCGTCGTTATCAATTTCGTTTATTACATGTGTGTATTCTTGGTTAGACGGTGAAATATCAGGTATTGATGAGTTAATATTGTCATTATAATTAGATGCTTCAGGATCTGCTTGCATATATTCAGATCTCGCTGCCTCATAGTTGTAAGGATCATCAAATTGTTGTTGTTCTTCATCTATTCTGGCATCATAATCAGTATCTTTGTCGATGTTGCCATACTCTCGGGGCTCTGCGGGACTGTCAGGAATATATGTAGAAGGTTCTTCTCTACTTTTCTTAACACGTGTGAAGGTGAAAGTTGGCGGTGGAGTGTCCTCTCTCTCTAAGGTGGGTGAAGATGATGTTTTTTGGAGTTCTGCCTTTTTCTTTTTACCAAAAAATCTAGGATAAGTTTTGACTTCAAAATCTACTGTAGCGACGTTAGGAAGCTCGCTACTAGACTCGGTTGGATCAGTTTCTACTTTATACTCTTTTTTTCTGCCTAAACTTGGAAAATTTATTTTAGGTCTTTCTGGTAATTTGAATTTAGGCAGTTCTGGGACGTTAAACTTGGGTCTATCAGGCAAAGTGAATTTTTTCCTGTCTCCTAAAGAAAGCTTCTCTGATATATTGATTTTTTTAAATTTTGGTCTATCAGGTAAGCTAAACTTTCTTCTGTCGGGTAAATTAAACTTAGGTCTTTCGGGAAATGAAATTTTCGGTCGTTCTGGCATTTTAAATTTCGGTCGTTCAGGGAAATTAATTTTTGGCCTCTCAGGCATCGAGAATTGTTTTGTTTTCATATTTTGTAATTTAGTTTTTAGTTTACCAGCTTGTGTTTTTAACTTTCCTGTGCCTTCTTTAATACGTTGCTGTATCTTAGAATCCATACCTTCAGTATTCTTTGAACGGCTGTCACGCTTTAATGGTAAGTTTTCTAATGCAGACGAATCAACTTGACTCGTACTGATTTCACATTCAGTTCTGGATACTGTAGATGGAGTATTTACAAAATAGCGGTCTTCAATATTTTTTTGTAATGCTTCGGCATTTAATAACCCTTCGTTATTTTCTAGCCCTATATTTTCTTTGTCTTCCATTGCCTCCTCTTCATCTGAAGTATGCTGTAAATATTTTCGTTCAAGTGAAGTCGTACTTGACAATTCGTCGTCTGTTTTGACCATGTTTGTTTTTTCGTCTACACTTGGAGCAGTGTACACAATGTTCGGCGGGGGCTTTTCGATGATTTCATATTCGTGATCACTGTAAGAAGATTAATAAACTATAGTTTTAAAAATAAAAATAAAAACAATTTAATTACACTGCATCACTGTAAATGCAATAAAATAGAAATTCAAATTCGCAGATACATTATATCAATGGATTCGCTGTGCATTTGTAAAAGTATAATATAAAATTAGATTAACCAAATACAAAAGAAAAAAATAGCATAACGCAATAAAATTTAAAATTTGTCACAGAACATTTGAGTTATATTTAAACTACACACAGTAGTTATTTGAGTCACAATTAGGCCAACCGCCGGAGCTCGTTTTAGCCACAGCAGTCGCCGGGCGCTACACTTTCAAATTTTATTCTGCACCTCGTAATTTTACTAATAAATGTCTATTAAATCTCCAAAATCTGAACGTGGGCGTTACTCACCTCTCATATGAAATAATGTTACTTGCCCGCGAAGTTGTTCTAGTACCCACTGGATTAACTCTTTCCGGTAGCAGTGAATCACATTGAAAATATTGACATGCACATCGAACTTCTGGCGTATATAACTGTGCACTGCCTTCTCTTGTTGGCCTCACAGGTTTCTCTACAGGGGTACCGCCTTCGGATGTCCATCGCCGGAGTTTACTCATAACTACTGACTACCGGAAAGATCCCGGAACCAAGGCGGCATATTTAGTTACAAAGTTCGCGTTAACTATATAAGTTAAATTAACATTTCTCCACGAACAATGAGTCATTAAACGCGTTTGTGAAAGCCGGGCAGTAAATGAACTAATTACTAGCGTGAAAGCAGCCGCGGGCGCTGATCACAGATGACAATTTCAAAGAGCTTACCCAACGTACAGGAAGACGATTTGGACGGAGCTATATTTATCGGTCAGTCAGAAGCCAGCGCGTTCGCTTTGCATGTGTTGAAATACATCTGTTATGTCACAGTTACGTATGATCTATACCTAAACACTACAATGGAACAGTATACATAAATAAAAAAATATATAAGTAAAATTATATCTACCTGCTAGGTTTCGACCATTCTCTCTCAAAAGGATCCGCTTCTTTTCCTCTGTTGTCGCGTGGACTTGGAGTGGGTGATGATTCAATGGGTATGGTAGTAGTTTGCTCAATAGTAACTTCAATATCCTCGTCTATGATTTCGGTGATGGTAATGTTAGGTGAGTCGTTTTTAGGTCTTGCCTCGTCCAATTGGTTTTGATATATTTCATCTACATTTGGCTCGTCGGGGTCCATTTCCTCATCCAACAATAAAGCTTCTTTGTTAATATCATCTTTTTTGTGCAATTTTTCCATTATGTGGTCTTCTGCTTTTAAAGATGCATCGTCGGTCACTAAACTTGGGTCGTGAGAAGTAATTGACTTCCTTTCTAAAAGACTTTCATTTTCTTTATTGCTGTTACTTTTACTTTCGTCATCCATTTTTTCGTCTTGTTTATCAACATCGGGCGAAAAGTGTAATGATTTCTCACCATCTTGACTTTTTGATTCCTCTATATCTTCATAAATATGTTCTTTCCTTTTTCGAGGGGGTGGGGTATCTATACTCATAGTTTTGCTCATTTCGTCTGAGTCTCCTAATTTAATAGCACTAAATTTTTGTCTTCTTACAGCACCAGGCGATGATTTTAGTTGTCTTATTTCAGGTGTCTCTTCATTTTTCTTTCGTTTAGCCGTAGGTGATTTTTCATTTTCAGTTCTATCTAGCTTGTGAAGAGTTTTATCTGCCAAATGTTTTATTTTATTGACCAAAGGGTGACAACATTTTGTTTTTTCTCTTGTTTCTGATACTCCTATATTATATTGTTGTTCTGGTACTCGACGTTTTAATATACCTTTAGGCGACACATTTTTAGGTATTTCTATTGGTGCTGCTAGTTGTGAACTAGCTTGGCTTTCAGGACGCTTAACCATGTAGGCTTGAACAGCTTGATTTATAACGTCGTCTTCTGAATCTAAGGATATTTCCTTTGAGAAATTTGGTATATGCACACCTTCATCTTCACCTTCTTCACCATGTTTACGACTGCTTCCGGGCGAAGAGTCAAGATTTAAGATCCGTTGAACATCCCTGTCATCAGGGGAGTGTGTTCGTGACCTTGAGAACTCTCGTGACATACTTCTTCTCGGCGTCGTCTCTCGGATAATGTCTTCAGCAGTGATCTCGCCTTCCAATGGTACTTTTAATATATGCGTCCAAGGATATCCTCCCGCTTTACGAGCACGCCGCAAATCTTCCCATTGATAAGTTTTAAGAGGCACCGGTGGAATACTTTTCTCTTTATCTGGCGACAATGCAGATTCCATATGTTTAATTAATCGAAATGTATAGAAAATATTTGTATAAAGTGTTGCCGGTCAGCGTCCATCTATTTTATGTTCAATATTATGTATAATTTATTTTCTAGTCCCACACGGACCCCGCAAAAAATTCACTTTTCACCGTAAAACTAAGAACACAACATTTCGTTTCAATGTGAACATTTGCAACTGAAAACACGGTGCGTTTGCGTGGGCTTGTGTGGAAATAGGTGTGAATAAGTTGTGTACTATGATCACTGGTCAACGGATTATTTTGGAGTAGTGTAGCGCCTTTACCTTGAAGCGTTCGAACCACTGTTCCTCTGAGCCCTCAGTTCTCCATCACGAATGTTTATTGTTTATCGCCGTACATTAGACTAGAAGCCGTTTTTTGTTATCGATTATAAAATGGTCTGCGATCGGTACAAAATCTCCGTTCAACTGGCCGACACGTCGTGATCCGAGTAAGCGCGCTAAATATAAGATTGAGCATGAATTTATTTTTAGTGAGTTTTCGCGTCATCAGTAAGGCTAAAGGCAAAGGAGTTATTATGAAGTAAACTGGATGGTCTGTAACCAGAGATGGAAGGTGGTGTGTTTAATGTGGTCACCTGCGTGAATGGAAAGTCACCAGTCTCCCGTCAATTGAGTTCTGTCTCGGATAATGTATTAGAATATGTGGTTCTTTCCTTGAACGCCGTCCAACTCGTCACCGTCGGCCAGTTCGCGACCTCGGACATACTCGTAGCTGCGTTCGGACGCGTGACTTTTTAATTTTCAATCACTATTGTACTTTATTTATTTGCATTATCATTATTACTACGACAAAAAGCATGAGACCTTCAAGAGTTACATAAATTATACGCACATACTGCTTACTTATAAGATGTTACTTGACTTCGTGTCGTTTGTCCATTTCAATCAAGGTACTCAATGCTTAGCAACATAGAATATTTACAATATTTACAAAGTACGGCTTGGTGTTACAGTTTGTAAATAAAACAGTCATTGATATACGCAGACATCTGAACATCTAAATCCACTTACTTATCAATTATATTGTATGGTAGATCGTACATCAAATTAATATAACATGAATTTCTTTGCAATGTGTGTCGCCGAATACGAATAGATTTTGCGGTATAAATGTTACACTTGATACGTCGTCAATCCTTATTTTTCCCACAGCTGGGATACAAGCTCTATCCATCTTCTATCTTCGGGGTGTAAGTGGTTCATCAACATCTTTGAACCAAAGCCAACTTCACCTGCACGCGGTGCACCCTGCTTACTGACAAACGAAGCTCTGGCGAAAAGAGAGGTAGGGAGCGTAAATGTAAGCTACCCGACTGGGGAATGTACCTCCACCTCACAGAATACCGCAGCCAAATAACGGTTCCCTTGAGGGCTGTTGTGTTCCTGCGAGTGAGTGACGTCACCAGAATGGAAGGAGATGCTGCGATGGCAGCGGGGGTGGCGGCGCGCGAGCGATATTTTATGTTCCGAGCGTTATTATGGCTACGGTAACCGCTTCACATCAGGCGGGCCGTATGCTTGTCTGCCACCCGACGTACTATGAAAAAAAAAAAAAAACCAACCGAAGGGAGTTCCCTTCGGTTGGTTTTTTTTTTTTTTCCCACTTTAAGGCCTCAAAGGCTTAACGACTGTCATTTAATGGTAACAGTATCTAGAGAAGGAAGGGTTAACGTGAATTCCGAAGCACGGAACTGTTATTGAAAATCATTACAAATAGTGTTAAATATTACAGTAGAGTTAATAGCAGACAGTAGCAGAAATAACAATATAAATAAAAACTTATAGTGTTTCTCAGTATATACAGCTTTTGGTTTAATCATTAAATTTAAAGCGAGTGAGTGAGGTCACCGGGAAGAAAAGAGCTGCTGCGTTAGCAGCGGGGTAGCAGTGTACGAACGATGTTTCATTTTGCGGATCATATGGATGCGTAACAAGCTTCACATCAGGCAGGTTGTTTGTTTGTCACCCGACGTAGTATAAATAATCAATGAACTTTTGTACTGTGCTTATTTACTACAGTTTTGACAAACCAAGTTGTCGAGAGGCTTCATAGACATTTGTCTATGAAACTAAAGGTCATGATTTCGACTCCTCCATACAAAAAGCAAAAACTTCAGGAATGAATACTAGTCGTTTTTTCATCTGGATCACTATTTAGAGATGCGCCGAATATGGGTTCAACCGAATACATTCGGCTCAATGTTCAGTCTAAAATGTACAGAACCGAATATTCGACCGAATTCTTCGTGTTATTTTTGTGCAGTAGATAGGTAAATAAATATAAATAAATATTTCTGGACAATTTACACAGCGCCATCTAGTACCAATAGTACAAGCTTTGCGCTTAATTTGTATTAAGCGCAAAGCTTTTACTATTGGTAAGACAACTGATAAATGTACTTTAATACATTTTTTTTGTAAATTTACTTAGTACCTATATATTTAACACCTAGAAAACATAATACACAGAAACCACCCAGACCAAGAGAAACAGACATGTTCACGCACACAATTGTCTGTCTTGTGCGGGAATAGAACCCGCGACCTCGGAGTCAAAGTCAGCCATTCGACCACCGGGCTCGTCATATGTCCTATAAGTCCATATAGGTTTGCGACGCCCTCTGTGAATATCTGCGTTCATCCGCCTCATCTTGCTTGTGTATACACCATGCTGTTGCTGCGGCGGTGGTGACATGATTACGATTTACGAATTATCAAAATGGTATGGATGGATTTTCAGTTTTTGGCAATTGGTCCGTATCCAAACATGTGTCTAAAATTGAGACGTCACTAAAACAGGCCTCGATCCGGGACAGAAAGGATTCAGTCCAATTAAAAGCCTCAAAGACTCACTTATGCACTTTTACCGCAAAAAAAGTTCCCGTTTGTCGTAGCTCCAGAAAATCGAATTAGAATTAGTTAGCCGATCTTCCAGTCAAGGTAAACATAAATGACCACTAGAATCCAACGACTAAGCTGAGGACGTTTGTTATTACCTTAAACCTTAGACCTATTTTTGAAATTGAAATGTTTGATCTGAAACAAAAACTGAGAGCCCATGAACTCGAGTTAGACTACAGCAATATATATATATATATATATATATATATATATATATATATATATATATATATATATATATAAATGCATCTAATTTAGTACAGTAACTTTGCGTGACGCGTGTAGGTACAAACATACAGACAGACAGATATTCTAAAACGATATTTTTCTAAAATATCTATGCAATATCTCATAAGTACAGACACCGGAGAGTAACAATTTCGTTATTATGTATGTGCATATCTTGTAATTAGAGTCTGAGCATTTATTTTTTTATCCGTCAGAAATGGTTTAAAAGCCATCTTCAGGATACTTCAGCAATGAAGGAGAAATTAAAAAGCATTACCTGCGTGAAATGGCTGGTTTTCCATAGAGCGGTTTCCGATTGCACGACACGACATCGTACGGTAGCATGCTTTGTCGTCCACGAGATATTTTCGGACGACATAATGCAGGAGATGAAAACGCGCAGGAGGAGCGCCGTAGATGGTCTTTGTAGTTGCACTACTTACTTTCGGTATGTAACATTTGGTAGGTTTATTTTTAGTCTTGAATATAAAAGACAAAGCAAATTACTTTGTTCACAGTTACCATCTTTATCTTAGTATTTGATAGAGAATGTTCTGGAACGATTACTTTCGGTGAGCTATTATAAAAAATTGTAAATATTCGCATGGAATATCTTTCAAACCCTTACCGATGGAAATTTAATCCTGGTATTTTACTATATTTTTGTTTTATTGTTGTGTTAAGTAAGTTGCACTATTACTACGTTAGACACTAAACTTTATGATTGAAACTCTAATAAAATCGAAATTGTGTTAAAATTATTAGGGTAACTGTCAAAATTGTATATTTAAATCTTTATGAGTGCAGCAACAAACCAAAATCAAGTTGCTAATTGACAATACCTTCAGAGAGCACCAATATTATATAGCACACGATTACAAAGCTATACTTGTCACTGTCCTGCAATTGAAATTGTAAATACTTAAAGTATCTGGAAGTTACCATGCATAGTAAACTAAACTGGGGCAACCTAATTTGGTCATGCCTGTAATATACTTTGTCAATTTTTGTCAATATAACTTTCATAAAGTATCGAATATAGTATAGGTCAAACGTATGCTATATAACGCATTAACACACTCTTATTTTCAATATGGACTCAATAGACTCATATTTAATACTGATTTTGACAGAATATGTATATTGTAATTAAGAATTTTAAAACAACGAGATGTTGACGTGGGAGTTAAACACTATTAAAAAATAAGGCACTAGGTCTATTCAAGCACTGTGGGCTAAACTTACCTATCTCCTGGTAGAAACTCTTTTTCACCATCACATAATAGTTAAATCTTTTTGATTATTATAGATTGAGCAAATACGATACACTAGCTACCAACATTTTACAGTGATTTGTTAATTTACTTACTTGGCATTAAAGACTCGGTGATTTATCTCATGCCTTTAATAAGCAATTTTAAAAATAATTTTAGGACAGAGACGCTGTTTATCGAGGCGCGCCATCTAGCGGACTATCTTGCGGCTAAAGATAGCCGTAACATACACGCCCGGGCACACGTATCGGCCCACCACACGAAATTTAATACGAAAAAGGTGTTTTCAGCGCGAATTTTCATCTTATCAAATTTAATGTAATGTAATAAATTTAGTGTCATTTGAAATTCCAGGTAGTATGAAATGCAGGGATATCAAGTATTCGCCCGCACTTTCTAGCGACAAAAAATATATTATAAAACACATTTTGAATTGATCCTATTCTACAAGTTATATTTTTAGAGGAAAGTTATTATCTTCCCTACAATAAAGTGAATGCAACGTGTTGCATAAATTCATCCGCGACACTGCCCCTTTCGCTATCGTCCGCCGATATCGCACGATTATTATTGTCGGCGAAGATATCGTGGACCACGACTCCGCAGTGTGAAAGAGTTCAGTAGAAAATTTATTAAACTATACCTTCCCCGGTATCGTGTCGTTACCGTTATCGTGTAATTGAAAAGTAGCCAAATATTTCAAAATGTTATTTACGAATCAGTACATATTATTAGGAGAGATGGCGCCACCTCAGCACGTTTCATATGAATCGATACATTTATTACACCAATAGATGCCGTATCTGGCAATTATTATTTGTTTTGTACCTTCGTACTTAAGCAAACATTTTTTCAAAATCTTTGTTCGTAAGTATATCACTGAAGTGAAAATGTCTTTAACAATGGAGTTATATTTGTATAAATATGCCACCAAGCGTCAAAAATGAGCACCCGTAAAGTTAGCCAACTGTCAGTCAGTTAGCCATTTGATTGAAATAGGTAAAAATGCATATTAATATTGATTAATAGTAGAGATAGTATGTAATGGTGCAAAGTGCATAGAATTTGTGGAATCTTTGATAAAAAATGTTTAAAGCGCTGCTGTCGAGGTGTTCCAAGAAGTCGTGCAAAACAACAGTAAAATTACACTGTCTAAGTATTTCGTTGTTGAGTTATTGAAGAACTAGCTAGTGTATTTCTGACAATACTTTTCGGTATATTCTTGAAGCCGGGACGATGAGAATAAAGAAAAATGTATAATAGATTAAAGGAAGATTAAAGAAACCCTTGCGGTTGAATGCAATTGGTAGCGAAAATCTGATAGTATTATATTGGTGTAGTTTTATTGGGCAGTGCCGAAATAAGGCTTATTTCGGCACTGCCACAAAAAAATACTTATAACTTTTTAACGGGAGGTCGACTAATTCTGATACTTGGTGACTGAATTCGACAAATTGACGACTAATTCTGGGGGAAATCATATCTTCGCTATGTTATGTAGTTTAATAGATCCCGAGTGGGCTGTGCCGAAATAAGCTTATTTCGGCACTGCCACAAAAAAAATCCTTATTATAGCTCTTTAACGGGAGAACAACAAATTTTTTCCTTTGGGCGACAAATTTCGACAAATTAACGACTAATTTTTTGTCTAGTTTTAATCAAGAACTGAGACCTGGGCAATGCCGACATAAGGCACGCGTCAGGGACGGGCAATCCCACCCCCCATGACCTGGATCTGCGCCTGGAAATAGCATTTCGGGTTATATACGGACGTAGACTTTTGCGGTGTAAGTGGTTCATCAAAATCTTTGAACCAAAGCCAACCTCACCTGTATGTTCTGCACCCTGCTGACTGACAAACGAGGCTCTGGCGAAAAGGGTGGTAGCACATAGCTTATTTTTTAAGCTGCCCGACTGGGGAAGTACCTCCACCTCACAGAATACCGCAGCCAAATAACAATTTACTTGAGAATTGTTGTGCTCCTGCGAGTGATTGAGGTGCCCAGAAATTTGATTTGATACCTGCCACTGAGTTCCACTTCGTACAACTCGCCAAAAATTTAAATTCCATCCACATCATCGTGATATTTGGCGATCTACTACAGTACGCTTTTTAAGACATTTTCTACCACGAACTGTGAAGTTGTGGAATCAACTTCCCTCAGCGGTATACCCAAATAGGTACGACATGGGGGCCTTCAAGAACAGGGTCAATATTTCCCTTAAAAGGCTGGCAACGGATCGGCGACCCCTTGGTGTTGCTGATTAGGCGGTGGTGATTGCTTTCCATCGAGTGACCCACATGCTCGCTTGCCCCCCACTCTTAAAAAAAAGAAAGAAAAGAAGGAGTACAGGCTGGCAACGGATCGGCGACCCCTTGGTGTTACTGATCTTCATGGGCGGTGGTGATTGCTTTCTGCTCGTTTGGCCCCTCTCATAAAAAAAGACTCATAGGGTTTTAGGTATGAAGTACACAGAGAGCAAAGGGTAACTGAGTATTAAGTTACAATAAAAATACTGCTTTAAAATTACACACTACGTAAATGAAACACAATGTGAGGCAGGAGCGTGAATTTAATCATAACAGTTTACATAAATAATAAGTGATATAATTATCTACAAGATTAATTCTTACAGTTGAAAAACAGTATCAAAATGATTCGACGGACGACGTGGAACTTTGTTATTCGTCTAGGCCAATTTTAGTCCGCCTGTGGCCATAGGGATAAAATTCAATTAATAAAAAAAAAATATTGCTCACACTGTTTTTCTCTCAGAGAATATGATTACCACCGATGTTATTTGTTTAAATGAGGTCATTAGATACCCACTTGTAATGTACAGGCATTTACGATAAATGCCCAAATAGTACTTATAAATTCCCTATTTATGCCCAAAACTAGGCATTTATTGGGCATTTACAGGTGCTTACTGGGCACTTATTGTAAATGCCTAGCATTTTGCCCATCTCTAATCTCGAGTCATTATTATTAAGTAACTTGGTAGCTGTTAGTTATAAAATATACCACAGATGAAATCGATACCTAGTAAGATCATTGAAATCAAACACATATGTACTGCCCAAATTTATCAATATGTATGGTACCTACCAGAATTTCTAACTATCTTATTCCGTGTTACTTAAATGAAACTACACCTTAAATTCAAGATATGTAAGTAAACAAAAAAAGTGATGAGAAAGTGAAAAGAATAAGCGACTCTATTCCATAATGGAATAGAGTCGCTTATTCTTTTCCATAATGGTCGCTTAAGAGTCGCTTATTCATACCAATGAATAAGTGACTCTATTCCATAATGGAAGAGAGTCGCTTATTCTTTTTCATAATGGAATAGAGTCGCTTATTCATTGGTATGAATAAGCATTCTATTCAGTTATTGAATCGCAATAAGAGATGGTGGTAAGGGGGCTGTACAGTTTGCTTAATAATCACACGTGCCGGCTACCTGCAAGCGAGTAATCAGGTTCTTTATATAAGCACCCTTAGATTCAATTTACACCACCGCAGAATGGAATGGAAGCGCCATTTTGCAACGAAATTATTCATATCGTAATGAACTTTATGTCAATTGTATAACATATAAACTTAAATAAGATCAGCCCCCTTACCACAATGCTTATTCATATCAATGAATAAGCGACTCCATTTCAAATGGAATAGAGTCGCTTATTCATTGGTATGAAAAAGCAATCTATTCAGTTATTGAATCGCAATAAGAGTTGGTTGTAAGGGGGCTGATCGTATTTAAGTTTATATGTTATACAATTGACATAAAGTTCATTGTGCTATGTACAATTTCGTTGCAAAAAGTCGCTTCGATTCCATTCCGCGGCGGTGTAAATTGAACCTTACAGACAGTGGAAATAATCCTGTGTACTTTATTAAAACTTTTATCTATAATAATTTTACAAAAAAAAAAACCGACTCCAAACATTACTCTTCATTTATGTATGTAGATACAGGCTGATGATGATGAAAAAAATATGGGACCAATCTGGAAGTATACTATTTAAAATAAAAAAAGATTTTTTCTAATCGGTTTATAAATGACGGAGTAATGAAATAACAAACCTAACAGTGGGTAGATACAGGCTGATGCTGTTGATGATTATGATGAAAAAATATGGGACCAATCTGGAAGTCATCATCATCAGGTCATTTTAGTCTCCACTACAGGAGCACGACCCTCTCTCGTCCGTCCCAGACAGAAGGAGGATTTGGCCTGCACTCCCCACGCTGGCCAGACGGGTTGGGGAGGCAATATAATAATCTGGAAGTATAATCTTTAAAAAAAAAAAGAAGGTTTTTCCAATAAATAAATAAATAATAAATATTTTTGGACAATTTACACAACGCCATCTAGTCCCAAATTAAGCGCAAAGCTTGTGTTATGGGTACTAGACAACTGATAAATGTACTTAAATACATTTTTTTTTGTAAATACATACTATACAGAAAACACCCAGACCAAGACAAACAGACATGTTCATGCACACAAATGTTTGTCTTGTGCGGGAATCGAACCCGCGACCTCGGAGTCAAAGTGGACATTGCTAACCATTCGACCACCGAGCTCGTCAGTCAAAATCGGTTTATAAATCACGAAGTAATTAAGTAACAAACATTAAAAAAAAAATACATCCGAATTGAGAACCTCCTCTTTTCTTAGAGTCTGTTAAAAATAGTCGCCAACACAATCCATATCAGTCGTATTTCCAAACATCGACATTCGTTTAAATATTCGACGTAGACTCAATCTCCGTCCGTGTGGGGCGTGCTCGTAGCGTAAATAAGCTTTTAATATTAGCAAACGACTTGTGGTCTATAATTAATTTGGGTCGTAATGACCTGGGGTCATTGGTTGAGTAATTATTTTCATATTATGTTGTTATATGTTTTAATAAGGTGCATTGATTTATTTCCATTTTTAACCGACTTCAAAAAAGGAGGAGGTTCTCAATTCGACTGAATATTTTTTTTGTATGTATGTTATTCGATATCTTTGCGAATTGTGACCCGTTTTTCATAATTCTTTTTTTATTTGATTGCAAGGTGGTCCCATATTCACCAAGTGAGGATCTGATGATGGAATGCCAGAGAAATCAAGGGAAACCCTTAAATTTTATAAGCACGTATGGTCTAATTATTATTTTTTCATTTGAAAGGGTAATTGCGACGTGGTTCCATATTCACCAAGTCAGGGTCTGATGATGGGATCCCAGAAAAATCGAGGGTAACCCTTAAATTTGCCTTATGGTAGCCGGCAGAATAAAATTGTGCCACTCCATTGCTCTGCGCTGGATGTCGTACAAGGCGACTAAGGAATCTTGTGTCACGCGATAACTTTTCTCCCGGAAGACAGGCAGCAGCGTCTGCCGGAGTATTCCATCAATAAGCTGTCCACGCCAACTGAAGTCGGTTTAATTTTTTCTTAAAAACAACTTTATCTGTATGCTAACATGCCGGCAACGAATACTTCTTAGATTAGAAAGAAGAAGAAAAGAGACCTCGCTCACTTTGACTCGGTGGTCACGGGTGTGATATCCGTACAGGACAAACATCTGTGTACATGGTCATGTCTGTTTGTCTTCGTATGTCTGTATGTATGATAAATTATCTGTATGTATTTATCAGTTATCTAGGTCTAGTACCCATAGCAGAAGCTTTGCTTAGTTCGGCACCAGATAGCTATGTGTAATTTGAACAGGAATATTTATTTATTTGTATTAGCTCACACGAGCGAAGTCGGGCGGTTTGCTACTAATAAATTTAAATTGAGTATAAATGTAGTAATTTGTTTTTTTTTTTTGGTGAAATTACTACAAAAATTAATATTAAAGTAACCGCCTGGCATGAAACGTGTTATGGGGGCTGAATATATAGGAAATTTATCCCTTCTATCCAAATTATTTAGGCACACGATGCGCCAAACATCCTGTATATTATATTATTAACATTTAAAAGCTGCCCGCCCCGGCTTCCACGGATAGAAAGTGGTGTTTTATTTTCCTCGCAATTTTTAGGGTTCCATACCCAAAGGGTAAAACGGACCCTATTAATGAGGCTCCGCTGTCCGTCCGTCCATCCGTCCGTTTGTCACCAGGCTGTATCTCATGAACCGTGATAGTTAGACAGTTGACATTTTCACAGATCATGTATTTCTGTTGCCGCTATAACAACAAATACTAAAAACTGAATAAAATAAATATTTAAGGGGCTCCCATACGACAAATGTGACTTTTATTATTCGATTGACGATAGGCGCTTGAATTATTCATAGAATATTTAGTTATATATTCACTTTAAAAATAGATAATTAAATTAAAATAAAACAAATATTTAATCTTAGGTTCCGTATCTGCATTTAAACTTTCGTTAATATAACTACTCTAGCTGCCAAGTTACTTAACATACAGAAATGAATGCTGTACGTTTTAACTAAAAGTAAAGGTAGAGTGATGTGATCAATATTTTGTGTTATGAAATGGAAGACTCAAATCAATCGTTAAATCAAAATTATCAATGCTATTTACTTAATTACTTTACTAAACATATTAGACGAGCTCGATGGCATCGTTGTGCGTGTCTGTCGAACTCCTCCATGTTTAGAGGGTACGTTAAGTCGTTTGTCCCGGCTATTGTCATTAGATGATATTCTTCTGTAAGGATACTGCGCAGCCCGCGTGATAATTATCAACTAATCTGGTTGTCCAGGGCCAGGGTTGTAACAGGAGACGTAAGCAGAAGTCGCGTTAGCAACGGGGGTAAAATATGTCTTTTTGTAATGCGAGCAACAACTACAATTAGAGCCGTATTCTTAATTGGCGCTCGACTTGGAGTTCAAAAGGATAGATTCGTCTTTGCATGACTTTCATAAGAGCTCTCGGTGACCAGAAGAAGTATTAAGAAACGTCAAATTATAGTACAAGAACATACAGAATGTTTAAGATGCTTCACATGATAAACGAATCGCTTCGAATAATGTATAAATCTAATATAGGTATGTCCAGCACCAACAGTAGGTATCTTTAATCTGAATGATCAATGACTAGATGACTAGTACATAAGGTAGATATTTAAAACACACACATAGAAAAGTATTCATAATGTGATGGTATTGGTAGTCTTCCATTTCACAAACTCTATTAAGAATGAACATTTAACATTTATACATTACAACAGATTTTAGAACAAATTTCGTTAATGTGCTCCCCACTGTAACACTGGCGCAATTCAAACATTTGTTCACTAAATACGCAACTAATCAAAAATCTTTATTTTGATTGTTTATTTCGTAATACGTTCCGTTCGGCCTGTTGCCATTAGATGACAGTCGTTAAGCCAAGTCAGTGAAATTGGAATGTGCTCTATATCCCTTCATTTCGTTACAATGAGATATTGTGTTTTATCCATAGACTTAGGATTCTTCGCTATGCTTTTTTTTTTATCAATTTGTCAGATAGTTTAATGATTAGGTAGTTATGCATTTATTGAACAACTTATTTAAATCTAGCGGTGCGTGTGTTAGTTACAGCACGGAGCCCCTTAAAATTAGTAGTATTTATTCTGATTGCACTGACAACATCATCATAGGTAATTCGAAAGTAGGTACATTTAATCACAACATTATGTACGTTTAGTAGATTATAGAGCGTATTTACATCTGATTCTTGGCTTTTAAATAGCATTCTTATAAAATTTATCGAAAGCATTTGTCTAAAATTTATCGATATTTCCACCAGAGACAATTGAACATATTTTGTATATCAACATGAATTAGTTTAGTCGTTTATACAAATATTCGTCATTGCTTGCATGGCGCCTTGAGTAGGCGATATTGACGCGAGCACGAAGCGGCGCGGCGCGACAACACGCAGACTAGACATGGGCAACACTGTACTACACCGCACAATTGCGCTAACTCAGTTCACAGCGCTGATGAGTTGACAAACTTTTTCAAAATGCGTTGGCACACAGCGCAAGTATCAATACCCCAGATATCTCTACGTTCTTCACTATCTCACTCACTCGCTGAGTCAACGAGCCAATACAGTGCGCGTCGTGCGAAGCAGTGCGCTTTCCATGATAAGAGCGCAGTGCCGCGCACACCCATGTATAACACAGTCTATGCCTGAAGTGTACTACATGACGAATATGTTACTAAACGCACGCGGGTTGCACGTGGCGTTTTAAATGTCATGTCACCGCCCCGGACCGCTTCGCTTTTAATCACTAAAGCAGTACGTAGCCAAGTCACAGATGTAAATTCACTGTTAAGATACGTCAATATTAAGAATATCGAATATTTTTCTATAGAAATTATTACAATCGGGAAGATTATCGACATTGACACAAGTTGGTAATTAGGAAACGCGATGGTAATCGCTCGGGAATAAATATATATTTTTATCAGCAACAACGACGCAATATGTGGGTCAAGGATCGACAAAATTCGTTTTCATATACTATTATTTACTGACAATTGTGAGTAAAAATTGTGAGGGACTCAATAGTGAAGTATAATAATTTAGGTAGTTCAAAGTCAACAAAATCACATCAAAACATTCATTGAGCAATGGTTATCACATTGAAATCAAGCAGTCTTGCAAAAGAACTAGGTCGTAAAGTAGCGGTTCTAATTACCCTTTATTGCTAAGTCTTAGGGCCGGAAATAATATCTTAAAGCTTATAGAGATCTTTACGGTCTCTAAAAGCTTTAAGATATTATTTCCGGCTAAACTTTGAATACCTGCTTAAATATCATTTTTAGTCTTGTTTTCTATTGTAGAAAACTTGATATTTTATATTGAACGTCTCATATCTCGATTTTAGGCATTGTCACGCGTTGCATAGACTTCCCAAAAATAAGACTTGTATTTTTATTTTCTTGCGTAAACTAAGCATTAAGTAAGTAACGACATACTTTAGATATCGTTTACTTGTCAGTAGTGTAAACAATGCCAAAATAGGTAATTTGGGCAGAAGGGCAGTACAGTTAAACGGTACAGTAGGGAGATTTTGAATAGACGATCAAATAATTATTTAATATTAGTTTTATACTTATTTAGGAATATGTAACTACTTTGATAAATATGCAGTTTATATACCATTGAAATTTGCCGAATCATTACATTGAATAATAGGAACCAAAGTTTGTCGACTCTATTCCACGCGATTTCGTGTTGCTTGTTAACCAGTGTATAAAGATAAGCCAAAATATATATTTATTACAACATTTATATAATACACACAGTAATTATATTCTTCTCACAATGTTGGAAGATCAGATTCTGTTGTCAACATCAATAAGACATCTAAATATCTTCGAAAAACTAAAAATACATATTCTATATCGAAACTATACATATAATTGAGGTGATCATAATAATATATTAATTAACTATATAGAAGTGTGCGAAACTGATTTCCTATAATATATACAAGATAAAAGTGAGCAAGAGCACGTATAGTTGCGATTGTACATAACGATATAATAATATATAATGTAAGTTGTTTGTATTTTAATAAATAGAAACTCTACTCTACTTCATTACCTATAGGTAGGTAATATCGTGGAATATTTTTTATTAATTTTATATCTACTATAATAAAAGGTTATCCTATCCTACACGTCAAGGATTCGGGGTTATTATGTCGAACAGATAAACACACATGCTAAAAGATTCATCTTATATTGAGTTCATGATTTATATTACGCACAACACATGTTTATTTTTTTTGCTATATATTTTTTTTTATTACATTCACAGGAATATTAAGTGTTAGTAATTTATTTACAAACGCTCGAGTAAATGTATAGGACATGATTTTAATTATGTCAAACACTCGAGGAAGTAGGTATATAGGACACGACTTGAATTAATGTTGTCTTAAAATATATATGTTACAAGTAACATAAGATAAATCTTACAGCAAGACTGTCCGAAAGTCTAATAATACTTTCCTTTCCATGTCGGAACAAAAGGCTCCACATTACTAAAATAATGTGCTTATCAGAGCTGCCATCTTAAAATTTTTGTTCTAGTCGCCATTTTTTGCCACAAACTATTCTTGGAAAATTATACTCTCGTAAGTATAACAAAACATCAGAATATTTGGCTAATATGTCTATTTGCACAAAACTATTTTTCGTGTATATATTTTGTTGCATTGAATGTGAAAGAGAATAAACAAATTACTTGTTATCAAAATGCTTAAATATATGTATAAATAAATGTGTCTTATCCAAAACTTTATATAATACATTAGTATTTCAGGCATATTTTTACGTAAGTATGCATCATAATTTAACTCGAAAAAAAAACATTTCATAAATTTATAGTAAATTGAAACTACAAATATTTAATTTTATGGTTATTTTGTTATATTACTATAATAGTATTTACATAATGAACATCTTATTTATATTTTATAAATGTAATCTCACTTAATAATGCCTTAGTATATGCTTAAGCCATATGCATTCTTTTACCCATTCTAATAAATTACTTAAGCAATTCAATTCCCTTGAGCAAAATCCCTACGAAGGCTACGCGAATGTACACGACCATAGACCATTATTAATATTTAGAAATGTTTAATTGGAAATAGTGTTAGACATAAAATTTTAATTGTTTTTATATCATAAGCATAAAATTCTGTCGTAGATTAAGGCTTTGATGCTGTGCACTAGCGCCACCTTACATGAAAATCCAAAACCAATCTTTAAATGTGACTATTTGTTAATATTATCTATACAGTGGAATCGATATGTGATCATTCGATTATTTTTAAGCTATCGAAGATAGAAAGGGGTTGTAACTTGTTATACTATCTTTGAGAAGATATTTGAAAAATCTCATCACTGATCCTCAAATTGCTTTACAAGTTCTATCAAACGGTATCGATAATAGTTTATAAATGTAATTGAATTTAACCGAAAATTCGATGTTTCCTTCTATCCTACATGTAGGTAGTACGACGACATGGCACCCATAGAGTGAGATATTAAAATTGCTTCTGTACCTTTTTACTATCTATATTAATTATTGATATATGTACACTGCATGTCTGGTTATTAACCAGTGCACAGTATCTTGTACCTACCTTTAAATGATGAAAATGTATGGTAGATGTCACAGTAGCAGTAAATTTTCGGACAGATCTAGAAATTTTTTTACTGCGATTGACACTACTTCATAGAATTAGTGAAGCACTTTCGAGTCAGTAATCAGTTTTACAATTTCTTGAATAATTTAGAAAACAACCTGGTGAGATCACTTATCGTTTCCACCCTGTATAGATTTTATGGCGAACAAGCAGACGACCTGCCTGCTGATAAGCAGTCATTAGAATGATTACTTATCAGCAAGCTGGTCGTATGCTGGTATTGCCGATTTTGTAAAAACCTCTTCACGCCTTTGTTTAAGAACCCCGCCCATACTGTAGCCTCTTGGTAAAACTTCGGCAGTTAGTTCATTACCCGCATAGGAACCGCATAGTGCGCGACCATCTTGGCGTTGACATGTGAGGATGAATTACTTGCGGATGGTTACCAGTGCGATTGTAGATGAAGTCGTAAGTTTATTATGAAATGTTTAAATATTACAAAAATAGTTTTATCCCCATTCACAAGATATGATTATTTCAGAAGTGGCACGAGTGTACAGCCTGATATTTTTTTTAACCTCGTTCACGCTATGCCTTGCCTTCTGAAATGTTGAATATGTCAGCTAACACGCCTGAAAATTAACGAGTGAACGAGTACATTATGTATACATCTATACCTGTTACATTGTTTACCACTGAAAAAAACCTAGTTGAAAGTGTATTCAGTGCAGACGAATAAAAAAACATCTCAGTTCTTTACACTTGTCATGCGTCTATTAAATTCTGTTAACCATTAGGACTCATTATGCCATACGAATTCCAATAATACAGTCGTAAATTCATTTGTATCACTTAAAAATATATTTCACTATTAAATTAACATTTTATTAATAGTAATATTAACAATTACTTAAATCTAAAACTTCGAACTCTGCCGTGCCCATTATCCAAGCGCTTTCATAACGGGGTAATCTTAGAAATGCTTTCAGAAAGTGTACAACGTTAAAATTTATGAAATTTACACGATTTTCAATCAATTATTTATTATACATAATACTAAAGATTTAAAGATAAAATCGTAGTATAATTTAACCGTTTTGACGTTTTATATTTCTACGCCAATAAATATACATTTTTTTTATTGCGAATTAAATTCATCGAGTCGTGTTAAATTACATTAATTTATAAAAGTAAGTCATCGATTAATACTGTAAATATTGATATATTTATATTATCATATACCTATTAGGTGCGATCCTTGAGATAGCTTACGATTAACGATCATGAGAAGATATATTTTATATAGAAAGTTATTTAAAAATCGCATATATTACTTATATAAAAATTATACATATAATGTCAACGGTTCGGAGAAAGTGTTAATAGATTTATAAACAAAATGTGTTGAAATTACTCTCATTAAAAATTCTTAATAACTGAAGACTACATAAGTGATAACTTGTTTGTAAGTGTAAATAAACTAATGCTAAAAAGAATTTTGACTAAACATTAATGTTTAGTCAAAATTCTTTTGACAAACAACATTCTATAATCAACGTTTTGTGTACCATTCATGATCTTTACTCAGTTTCGCAAATTTTCCTATGAACAAATAATTATTTTGGCAAATTGTCGTTTTACAAAAACCTTGTTTACCATATGCTATAGTTTACATGAAAGGCCAAATCTACATTTTGAATCGAAAATATGGATCCAACGCGTAGAGGTACCATAATGATATTATTAACCTTTATATTACACTGATTCGTACCACTGCAATTTTCATTTTTTATTCAAGTACGTTTAAAAATCTAGTTAAAATATTGTCCATTTGAATTGCATATAGCCTTATGATTTAACAATTTCTGTAACACATACTTATTGCGTATTGGGTCTGCAATGTCTTGGGGGCGCTGTGGGACGAGGGAGGTTGCTCTCTCTGCCTCTGTGATAAAAGTCTGGACTTTTTATTGTTATCTTCACAGTGTTTCAGGGGTCAGTATTTAATTGCGGTGTAAGTAGCACAATTTCACCTAAGAGCCAAAGTCAAAGTATATCTCTGGATTTTCAAACAATTAAATGTCAAAACATTAAATGGCGCATTGTTTCGCCGTTGCGAATAATTTTACCAATTGTTTGTCAAATGAAAACTTGCGTAACTGAATTATGGACAAATAACGGTACTGCGTTTTTCTCACACCGTGTATATACCGAGTATACACGTGTGAGAAACGGTGATATTGGCTCTCTTGTCTAATATATATATGTATATATATTTTAGAGCAATACCGCGGATTATCGTAGGTCTGTGTTGTCGTTCTGTCGGTCTGTCATTTTGTCGTTCTGTCGTCCTTTGTCATCTGTGTAGACACAGACTATATAATATATATATATCACCGTTTCTCACAAGCGTATACGCGGAGCAGTGTTTCGCTCTGAGTGCTTAGTGTGATTTTTTTGTTCACGTTCGGTCATGTCGACGTAAACAAACTGACCAAATAGGGAGGAACTTTCATGTTTTGAATTTATAAAACGCGTGTTACATATCAACATTATGTGGCTTACTTGCTCACATCAAAAAAAACTCGGGATCCTGAACAGGGTGCGGCGGTTCTTCGCGCCGGACCAACTTTGTCTCTTGTATAAGACTCAAGTTCGGGCCTGCGTGGAGTACTGCTCGCATCTCTGGGATGGTTCCGCCCAGTATCTCCTCGAGGCTCTCGATAGGTTGCAGCGACGAGCGGTCCGCATAATTGGTGACGAAGAGGTCACCAAGAACCTTGAACCTCTTCAGCTCCGCAGGGATATTGGCTCACTAAGCGTATTTTACCGCCTATACCATGGTGAGTGCTCTGAAGAACTGTTTTCCCTTATCCCTTCCTCCCCTTTCCGTCACAGAACTTCACGTGCAGGCTCGCGATATCATAAGTTTACCGTTGGGATCATCCCTTCGCGTACTAAAAAGTTTGGTAATTCCTATCTATGTCGCACCATTAAAAAGTGGAACGCGTTGCCGGCATACGTATTTCCTCATTCATACAATATGGGATCCTTCAAACGAAGCGTGAAGAAGCATCTTGTAGGCCAGCATGGCAGCGTCAACTGACAAGACATCAAGTTCTCTTGTCCATTGCCGATGCGATTGGGGCTCCTCTTTTCGCTTACCATCAGGCGAAGTGGAACCAATATGCTGAGCTAATATAAAAAAAAAACATTTTGAAGTGTGCAGTCCGGCTAATTTAGATATGTAACACGTCTGGTAAATTCACAATATGAAACTTTTTCTCAATTTTGTCGGTTTGTAAACGTTAACACGAATGTGACCTAAGAATTCCCACTAAGCAGTCTGAATATAGGTACGTGTGTGATGTAAGTACTTAAGTATAGTGACTGCAGAATTATGTAAATAATATCAATTCTTATTTAATTATACAACAACAATGGAATGTTTTATTATGTACTACAAGGAAATTTCAAGGATATTTTTTTCTGATTTTATTTTTATGTAACATCGAGTCCTTACTATGTATTTCGTAAGATCCTTATAATTACTTAAGTTTAATAAATTTTTGCTATTGCCTTCCTTTTTCACTTTATGTAAATCTCACTGTCAGTCATATTGTGTGCATTTTTAAACCTTATCTATATAAATAACTACTTTGATGCGCATAAGCGTCTATAACATAATATAATGATTGTATATGTGTAGGTAACTTTGATTTGATGCATATATGAAAATTGTAAATATGTACAGTACATGTGTAGTGTATGTAGAACGAGCGAAAAATGTGTTTTATCTTATTGAAATGCATTTTTTTTATATCGTATGTTGGTTCAGGATGTTAGGCATTATATAGAACATACTATATATCGTACCGTCACATATATATAGGCGTCCATCACGATGTGTCATTGCGGATTATCGTAGGTCTGTGTTGTCGTTCTGTCGGTCTGTCGTTTTATCGTTCTGTCGTACTGTCGTCCTTTGTCATCTGTGTAGACACAGACGCGCTACAATTACATAAAGCTATCGAGATGTGAAACATTTGTGAAGTGAGTGACATTGGGTGGAAAATAAAAATACGACTCACTTGTTATGAAGTGGTGATTATAGCCTATAGACGCTTGTAACATAAAATGTCGCTCGCGTGCTACGACCTCCGCCAGTCAACTGACTCAAATCAACGTAGCCTCACCTTGTTTGTTCTTTACCGATCACCGGGTCCTTCTGTCTAGTGGTGGGCCGGGCCCTACTGCTGAAGCTGAAACCGATTACAATAGGAATTTTTGACTGCGAAAATGAAACTACTGCTTAGACTGTTGCTAATTATGTTTATCTAGGCTGGTAGAAAGCTTAGCTAAACATAGCTACCAACTAATCTGAAGATATTTGTCAGTAACTTTAACCCAAGACCAATTTCTGGAATTAAATAAACCGATGGTAATCGGCTACAGCTTCGGCCATAGGGCTGTTCGACAATGCTGAATCTTGTTTGGTCCATTTCAAAACCTTTCGGCACCAACTGCAGAACGGATTCTACGAGCTACGATGCTTGACTACTGCCACTTTATAATTCTAGGGCCTTATCGCCGAACCTGAAGCCGATTACGACCTCATTTTTTGATCGCCAAAATAGATCTCATGTTTAAGTAAATAATTAACATCTTCAGCTTAGTCAGTAGAGCTCAACAGTTTCTACCAGATAAGCTAAACACAAATACCGTCAATCTAAGCTAAACTTTGATTTTCGTAATCAAAATATCCGAAAAAAAAAAGGTTTTCAGCTTCGGCGGTAGGCCCCCAGATTCTAAAAGTTATGACGGCAACTACTACGTATAAAATTAGTAATATCTAATACGGATAATTATGATAGAAGACCAACACATTTTTCGCCAGTGTAATTGGAACGTTTATTTAATACATAGTAATATGAAAGGCTTTTCATCACAAAACTGTTTGCACTCTACCTATGATACCTCACTTATATAATGTTATTAAATTACATGTATTTACATATACTAAAGCTTCAAAATCTTCGACATGTACAAATGTGACGATGTTAGATTAGGAATAATATTAGTTATGAGTACAATACGGAGCAAATATTTCGGCCGTTTTATACGAATTTAATAGACGAAGATTAATGACATGTAATTGAAATCTAAGATACGTAGCGTATATACGCTGAAATAAGCCCGTATAAGCGCGAGCCGCGAGGGACCGTTCTAGCGTATAGCGTATTTACGCCGGAATAAGCCTGAATAAGCGTGAGCTGCGAGAGACCGTTCTGGCGTATATACGCTGAAATACGCCCGTACAAGCACGAGAGGCGAGAGACCGTTCTACAAAAGTCCGTTCTGAAAGCCAACGAAAACCCAAATTGTGTCAAATATACAGGTCTATTATGAGAATAGAAACATGATAGATTTAAAAAAAAAGATTACTTTATAACCATTTCTAAGCTTGTTAAACATAGCGGCTTCCACGGCGTCTAAAGGTATATGTTCTATTAAAAAATAATATAATAGCTTGGCCGTATAAATTTTACTTCAGTGTAATTAGTATAAATTATAAGTAGACCTTCTTGCTCCGTATTGTAATATCTATATAATTATCAAGTCGCAGGGTAAGGTAATGGACGACCGCTTAGATTTCTTCAGCGAAGGATACGGCAGAGACCCTTTGAGATCATTCCTTGGGTTGTGGTGGGCCTGCGGTCGGCTCGTGGAACTGTCCCCTTACCTGAAATGTATTTGTTAATAAAACTAAAATAATTATATTGAAAAGTAAAAGAAAACAAAATAAATATGGCGATCTAAGTGTAACTCCGCACGAGTCTCCAACAGCGGCGCTGTTCACCTAATGTAGTTATAACAAATACCTATTATTTAACAGGCCAGCGGTTCTATTGTTTTAATTGTAATAAAGGAGTTGTTGCGTTGGCAGCGGGAGTGGCGCGCGAGCGATATATCATGTTGTGGACGTTAATATAGCTTCGGCAACCGCTTCAAATCAGGCAGGCCGTATGCTTATTTGCCCGACTTACCAAGTTAAAAAAAAACTTGTAGACAATGTAAAGCGATAGACAATAAAGACAAAAAGCGCCTATTAGATAACGTGGTATTCAGGAGGTTCTTATTAATGTAGACACTTTTGGTGAAAGAACATCAAAAGTGTCTACCGCAGTGCAGTCTCGTTTAAACCTCACTAATAGTAGCGAGACAACACTATGATATAGTCCCCACTCCTACTAATTTCTTCTGATGAAACTACAGCTAACTTGGACCTCACAACGAACTCATCATTGTTTACCCCCGGTATTGCAGCGCATTTCATTGTTGCCACAGATAACACACCACTGTACATCATCTGTGGCAATTAACAAACGTGAGATGGACATGTCCCGTTAACAAAACAGTGTCTCACTTGAAGGTGGTTGGCCAGGTCCATGATGACGTGGACCAGCGTTGGATGGTCGTACACGTCGGGGAGCGGCGGAGACGCCCGTGTCAGCTGTGTCCTCGTACGGAACCCTCGATGCAGCCTCAGTGTCGTTTCACAGAATATAAATCGCAGAATGAATAGTCTCAAGAAATCATCCCCCATGAATGCAACGTACATAGCATCTGAAAGAGTAAAAATTATGCAAATAATGAAATCGCACTATATAGGGATTCTTCCGTACCTCAGAAGGAAAAATAAACCCATTTAGGATCTCTTTGTACTACAAATTGTAATACAAATACTTATAAAAAAACAAACTGAGTTAACGTAGTTAAAAGACAATTAAATAAATAAATATTTCTGGACAATTTACACAGCGCCATCTAGTCCCAAATTGTTTAATTGCCCATAACACAAGCTTTGCGTTTGCAAAGCTTGTGTTATGGGCACTAGACAACTGATAAATGTACTTAAATATTTTTTTTTGTAAATACATACTAATAATACATAGAAAATACCCAGAACAAGACAAACAGACATGTTCATGCACACAAATGTTTGTCTTGTGCGGGATACGAACCCGTGACCTCGGAGTCAAAGTGGCCATTGCTAACCATTCGACCACCGAGCTCGAGCAATTGTCATAGTTGTTTATACTGATAAGAAACATTTCAGATTTTTCGGAACATACTCATAGATACAAAAATATCCAATATATGAATAAATATATGTGACATCAGGGAGCACCTAGTTTGCATTTGTGACTCGATTAAGATGCGAAGTTTGAGGATTGTTTAAGATTTAAACAGACAGACGATTTAGTTAGAACGTTTAAGTCGGAGAAGAGACTGCGTCCTTTGTGTGTTCTACCGATGTGAAGTAGTTTGACATGATCAGAGAAGTTTTGGACATGATATCCATAGCCTCCTTTTACAGTCGCACAGCTCGCCATCGACAGGGAATTCATCCACGCACATTAAAGCCGAAGAGGTCACGTATTGTGTGGTTCCAGAAAACTTGCTGTAGAATCAATTGCTTGCCCAGATTTAAAGAGGAGAGTACAGCATGGTAAGCAAAAGTCAAAGCGAAGCAAGTGGAGCTTCATCAAAGAGAAGTAAGTGGCTCACTACGATCTTAAGAGCCAAAGCTCACCTGCACGTGGGGCAACCTGCCAATTACAAAAAAGGTTATCGCAAAAGAGATGTAGGGCATGGCGTATTTGTAAGCTACCCGACTGGGGACCTCACAGAATACCCCAGCCAAATAACAATTCCCATGAGGGTTGTTGTGCTCCTGCGAGTGAGTGAGGTCACCAGGAAGACCGTGCGGACCAGATGCTTGTTTGTCACCTGGCGTGGTTCAAAAAAAGTCATTCGAACAAGTATAGCACACGAAAGGCGAATAAAAAAATAATACTTACCAAGACGACTTCTTAAAATCAATTGAGAAGCTTCGGCTAGGAATGTATCTATGTATACCATTGCACGGTCCCAAGTCACTAGAGACACGTTGTGGATATCGCTAATGTAGCAGAAGGCGGCCAGTGGTGCGTGAAGAAAAAGTGTAAAGAGACTTCCCTGATGCTTTCTATCTGCTGAAATGGCAAAAATGAAAGACAAATATAATATTATTCAATAGGCTGTTTGAGAATGTTGAAAAATTGTATAAATTATTTAACAATATCGTATAATCTTCGTAGTTTTGTGTTAAAATACACAAAACTACGAAGATTTGCTAACTTTCATTCTAATATCTTCCGTCCGACTTATTTTAGGGTCGATCAAAGTTGGCGGGTAAAAATAGTTATTTGTTATACAAGAGTGCAAAGTTGCTTTTTAACCGCGTGCTCAATTTTGATGACCGAAATGATGATGAAATTGATTAGAGAGATTACATTAGAATCTTGAGCGTTAGCGAAGGAATCAAAAGAGCACGAGGTGACAAATCTTTGCACTCGAGTGCAACACGTAACTTTTCACCCCACCTTAGAGAGGAAATGTCTAAAAGCAAAAAAAAAAAAACATTTACAATCACAAGATACTTTTATTTCAGTTTAGGTATTAACTACTACATTATGGTAGGTATGTATTACAGAATAATCTTTAATTTAAAAGTTTTGGCTCCTTTAGCTAGTCGACACATGTTAAACATTACCTATCGTACTGTTTCAAATACTTCTCGCGTGATTGTTGAGGGAGAAAGCTCATTACGAATCCCTCCAGATAATCGTCAGATTATGAGACATCACGTCTAGGGCATAAAGATGAACCATATATATCTTAATCTGACGCGCTCGAGTATTTCAAAATGGCGATTTTTTTTTGCACATTCTAATAATGGCCGAGAGTTAGCGTCACATCCAAATCGTCAGATTATTATATACGAGCTTTTTTTTAGGTTCACTTAACATCCCCTTAGAAAATCTGACACTTTCATCACACTATCTTGAATGTGAAAGTAAATTTAAGTGCCAGCTCCGGCGACGGGGCTTATAATAATAAACTGCATAATGGGATATCATTACATTATCGACACCCTGTATAGATGAGCGGACCTGGGGCCCCACCGCCGAAGCTGAAGACGATTGCCACCGGATTTTTTGATAGCTGATATCAAACTTCACTTTAAGTCACTCGAATTTCATGATTTTTTGACCCCTCCCCCCTCTTTGTCACAGCTGGTCACATTTGTGTGACTCCCGCCCTCCCTAGTGTGACGTCACATATTTTGGAATTTTACATCTAGAGTTGCAAATATTGAGTTTTTCGTTAATAGTTCAAAGTTCGTGTTTTAACACTTAGATTATAAGAGATTTTGAAATGTTACGTCACAAAATTTAGGACCCCTCCCACCCCCTTGTCACACAGTGTCACACTTCGTCGACCGCCTCCCTCCCCCTTAACGTGTGACGAAATTTATGGATGGCCCCTTAGTGGCAACTGTGCTTAGCGTAGCTGGTAGAAACGTGAAGGTCTACCGACAAAGCTAAAATATTTGTCAAAAACTCTAAAACACATATTTTTGGGTATCAAAATATTCGATGGTAATCGGCTCCAGCTTAAGCGGTAGGGCACCTGGTATTGGCTGCCACAATCGTCCATGCGGCGATTCGTAGTAAGTTAATAATTGCTACCTACATCAAATTTTTAATAATACTTTTTGGAATCGATGTTTTAGGTAACAACTCAATGTTTTAGGTCCCCAATAGTGTTAGAAACTTAAAATCCGTGGTGTACGGCAGTTGAGCTTCACTTGACGAGCCATCTCTTTAGGCTTTTAATGCCTTATTTGCCATATTGCTGTCTCTCACATTGCTAAGAGGGGAAGTCAAATTCCAAAAGCTTCCTACTCCTACTAATTTCTTCTGATGAAATTCGTTGCGAGTTCCAAGGCAGCCGTAGTTTTACCCCTGGGACTGCAATGGACTTCATTGTTCATTGCCTTTTTTGGCGGTCGCCGCTGTTAATCCTGGCTACACAGGAGATACAGTGGTGGGAATGTGTGGTGGGCCCCCGTTAAAATACTTGTACTTAGTAAAAGCAGTGCTCCACTTGTATGAGGGTAATATATATGTAGTAGGTATATAATTATATAGAATACCTACAGTAAGCATTCTTGCAAATACAACTTAGCTAAATTGCGACTATGCAACGCTTAGACAAACCATAATGGTTTTTAGGCGTCAATAAATAATTGTATTATTCATTTGTATGTTTTATAAACAAATAAATAAGTAAATCTGTTATTAACAAATGTATTTGATTTTATTTCAACATCTCACACCGACTTTTATAAATATCGTTAATATGTTTATGCTTTTTAACTGAATGAAGACGACTAATTTTTGTTTTAAAAAAATCTTATACATTATTCTGCATATATAATTAAATAACTTACCGATATATGTCTGTGGTAGATCCATAGGCGACATAAGGATCACCAGTGGTTGTCCGAATTGCCGTGGGACATGTTGAAACACGTACGAGTTTTCAGAGTCTATGATAATAAACAACGGACGTCTGGTAAAAGGGGTCAGGTCACCAGGGTGAAGGCATTGCAGGTCTTTGTGTTCCTTGTGCTTTGTGACGGAACCGGCCTTTGACTCGGAGTTTCGTGATTCACGATAGGCGTCATTGGATGTGGTAATCAGGCCTCCTGTATCGTAGCCCACTGTAAAAAAAGTAAAACTAAGTAGTAAAACTAAAAAAACAACATTTTATGTACGGGCCATAGATGAACATCAAGGCAGTAAAGATGGCTACAAAACGCTCACTCAGTAGCTATGCAAGTATATAATAGGTACTGAGTGACTGCTTAATGCAAGCACAAAAATGACTGAACACATGAATACAAGGGAAGGCCTTTAATGTAGATTTTTTTAATTAATTATTGTTTTTGATTAACGCTAACGTCTTGCCGCGTCGTTATGTGACGTGGAATGAATGTCGTCTGAGTGAATGTCGGGAAATTGCCATGTTTCGCGTGCACCTACAGGTAACACCTACATCTTAGAGTACGGTAGATAAAATGAATAATATTACTTCATAAACTGAAAAGCATAATTTGACCATGTACACAATTTGGGTTTTATTAAATTGTTTTCCCAAATAACTTTTAAACGACTAACGGTCAGAATTTATACTGAATATAATTTTAACTCTTTGGCATTATTCCTTTTCATTAGATTCAAAGTTAAAGTGGTCACTTTGGGCTATATCCTCTCTGCTTCTAAAGTCCATGAATTCGACTTAATTGTCGAATAATGATTTCGACGATACAATATGTAAAATTCATTGTTAAAACTGGAAACAATAAATCATTTGACTATTTAAAAGTTCATTTGAGAGTAGATTATATATAAATAAATAAATAAATATTTGTGGACAATTTTACAGAGCGCCATCTAGTTCCAAATTAAGCGTAAAGCTTGTACTATGGGTACTAGACAACTGATAAATGTACTTATATACATTTTTTTTGTAAATACATAGGTACTTATAATACATAGAAAATACCCAGACCAAGACCCGCGACCTCGGAGTCAAAGTGGTCATTGTTAACCATTCGATCACCGAGCTCATCATATATTTATTGTATAAAGACAATATGGCCCGTTTTTTTTTTTTTTATTTATTTAATCATAAACAATTTTTACATTGTGTTTGATATCAATAGTCAAATATAAATGTTGGTACTAATAGATAAATTTTATATAATATTAATTTACTGGATATTTAAAATCATCATAAGTAATATAAGAATTGAATTAACTTAGTAGTAGAAATTATATAATTATAAATTAAAATCAAGTCATCAACGAATTAAATGTCAAAAAATAAAAATAATAATAATAACAATAATAGTCCTGATAACAAGTCAAATCAGGATTATCAAACCTGATAACAATAATAATAACCATGTCAATCATTATTAACATAATAATTTGATAAAAAATGCATAAAGAAACGAAGATCATTTAAAATATTCACTAACAGAGTAAAAGTTTTTATTCAACAAATATGCTTTCAATTTTACTTTAAAGAGCCTATGACTTTCTACATTCTTTATCTCGTCTGGCAATGTATTATAAGCCTTGAAAGCATTGGTATTGTACACTGTGCTCCATTATTTTTAAATGCGGTACTATGTTGTGTTTGAGAGCCTGCCTGCGAGTTTTTACGCGTGTTTGCCTATCTTCATTTGTCTCCATTGACGATAATCGTTTTTTGAGATCTGTTGAAATTACAAATAAGTATAGACATGGAACGGTTAGTATGCCTAAAGTAATAAAATATGTTTCACAAGACTCCCAGGGTGGGATTCCTATCATTGCACGTATGGCGCTTTTCTGTATCACAAAGGCTCTTTCTTGATTGTAATGGTAGCTGATTCCCCATAATTTAATACTATATCGTATTTTTGACTCGACTAGCGCATAGTATACTTTTTTTAAATGTGTCAATGATATTTCATTCCTTAATGTCCTGATAACATAGCAAGCCGACGAGACAGAATTCTCTAGTGATGCTAGTTCTTTTTTCCAATTCAGAAATTCATCTATGTGTAATCCCAGAAATTTAATATCTGGTACAATGTCAACTTTGTTGCCGTTAAGTTTGATCTCCAGTGTTTCCGAATTTTTAACAGTTGATTTGAAGAGTATGACCTTAGTCTTATTGTGATTTAATTTAAGTTTATTGGCAACAAACCAGTCATTAAATGCCTTTAATAATGTATTAATGTTGTGTTCTAAATTTACAATGTTTTTATCAGATATAACAGCATTAGTATCGTCCGCATATAGTATCAATTTTATGTCATTTTGTACGTTTAAGATATGTTTAACCAAGTCATTTATAGATATAAGAAACAGGATAGGTCCTAAAATAGATCCCTGCGGTACTCCCTTTTTTATAGGTTGCAGTCTGGATTTGACCACATGTTCGTTATTAGTGTTCGTATTGAGTTCCACATACTGTTTTCTACCTTCTAAGTAGGATTTAAATAATAGAAGTATATTACCACGTACGCCATAGTGCTCTAGCTTTTGCAGTAGGATGTTGTGGTCAACTAAGTCAAACGCAGAGCTAAGGTCAAGAAAAAGGCATGATACCTTCTTTTTTTCATTTAGCTTTTTTACTATTTCGTCTATTAATGCATCTATGGCTTCCCTGGTTCCGATGTTTTTACGATATCCATACTGTTCATCTTGTAAAATACCATTATCTTCTAGATGTTTCAATAGTCGTGTTTTTATTATCGTTTCAAAAATTTTCGAAAATGTTGATAGTACTGAAATAGGTCTATAGTTATTGGGATCATTTCTCGAGCCTTTTTTATGTATGGGAACAACTCTAGCAACTTTTATTTGGTCCGGAAAAATATTTTGTGTTACACACATATTGAAACGGGACTGTCCCTTTTCTCGGTCACCCGTTGTTCCCAAACAACGCGCCGGGGCGCAAAATAGTCCCGTCTTCCGAAACCGCGTGAAATATTAAAATTAGGTAAGTTTTGAGTTCAAAAATAAATGGTCAGTTTAGTTATATACTACGAGCAAACTTTCGTAATACGCGGCACCTCGTGGCAACCCTTGTGATTGGTTCCAGTTTCGACTCAGAGGGGAGGTGAGGTCGCGTTGTCAGAGCGGCAGGGACTAGCCATACTGTACATAGCACTATTACTTATACGGTGGCTACGCTTTTAATTTTGACAATAATTTGTTAGCCGTCATTCGGTTGCGCATGTTTGCTACGAGATGGCGCTAGGTGTATGAAAATTATACGTCAATCGGTACAAATATAAACTAAATAAATACTGTACATATATGTTAAATTATTATTATATATTTTATTATTTTGGTGTTTTTATTTTTATGCTTAGTTGTATATTTAGTTTTAATTTAGATGTTAAATAATTTGTCATGTTTGATAACAAAGAACAAGGTTTTACCATCGTCAGCATGTTTTCCCTGATGGACGCCCTGGCCATCAGCGGAGATATAAAGCAGCAACGCTCCATTCACAGGGAGATCTTGGCACGCGCTGGACAAGTAAACCAGCATCTGCATCGGTGACGGCTTGTACAACAGGTACTTGTGCGGGTTGTGTCTACGCGGGCCATTCTCCAAGTTGTAACCTAAAACAATGGAATAACAACTGGGGTGCTGACATCAGAGGGGCAATTCTGATAATTAAAATGTAGGTAGTAAAAAAAAGTTCCGATCCAATCTGGTTCTCACAAATATCATTCTTCTTTGGTATTTCGTATCACAATATGAAATTCCATAGTTAAGTTATTTAATTATAGTGGGATTTTAAGCATGTAGCACACCTCCGCTGCCAAACCAAAACAGCGAAACCGTAATATTTTCGCCATGTCTTGTCCTTATGAAGGAGAAGCGGAACTGCCACGGAACAGCCTGTTCTAACGCATAGATTTTACTATATTCTATCTCTTTCCCCGCGCAGGTTCGTCGACATACTTCGACGCCAGCCACACTTTCGCGCTTCGGCCGCCTTTGGTTGCGGTGCCGCCGCGTTGTTTTCGCACGTGTTTGTGGAAGTCGACAAAAATAACTTCCACAACTGTGGAAGTCGACGAAATTACATTTTTTTTATAAAATGGACGTCGATTTTACTGGAAAATTTATTCAAGATGTCAAAAAAAGACCTATTCTCTATTTATTAAGTTATCCTGACTATAAAAATAACATGAAAAATTGATGTTCCGTTGCGTCGAACGGGTTCCGACATCGCGGCGGAATTCCTACAGCAGTTTCTCTACTGGGGTTTCGCAGCAG
Source organism: Hypsopygia costalis (assembly GCA_937001555.2). NCBI lineage: Eukaryota > Metazoa > Arthropoda > Insecta > Lepidoptera > Pyralidae > Hypsopygia > Hypsopygia costalis. Next base: position 4,561,431 of record OW443326.2, on the reverse strand, counting down.
AGGTGTGCTATGGGCACGACATATGACCAAAAACTACACAAACTAATAATGTTATTTTGATAGCAATAAAATAGATAATAATTAATTAATGAAGTCAAGTCATTGTGTCATTTTTAGTCAATTCATAATTCAATTTAGATTCGGTCAACTTTCATTCAGTGATCGTGAATGAATGTACGAAAATTGGCCTTCGTATTACATTTTGACGTAAGAGCGAGAAAGAATAATTTACCTCTAAGCATCTTTCATTAAGGCTAAGCTTTCGGGGTGTAAGTCGCTCATCACCATCTTTGAGCTAAACTCAACATCAACTGCATATGGTGCATACTGCTGATAGACAAACGAGGCTCTGGCGAAAAGGAGGTAAAGCATAGCGTAGTTATAAGCTGCCCTACTGAAGAAGTACCTCTACCTCACAGAGTGTATCTGAGAGTGAGTTTCACTAGAAAGGAAGGAGTTGCTGTGTTGGCAGCGTGGAAGGCGGCGCACGTGCGATATTTAATGTTGCGAGATATGGCTACGGTAGCCGATTCACGTCAGGCGGGCCTTATGCTTGTTTGTTACCCGACATATTATAAAAATGCTAAGGAAGTTTAAACTCAATCACCTTACCATTGGTATAGGACACAAAAGTGCACAAAAGATCCAAGAGGGTCGACGTGCCACCGGTGCTGCAGCGCTGGACCCATTTCAGTAGTCTGGATATAGCACATATAGGAAACGTCTAATAGGTAAGGTATTTACGTTGCAACAAGATAAAGATAGGTATATTTATTTTTAAGAAATATTGAAACATAATAATATTTTTAAGAATAAGAAAGAGGTAGATCAGCTTTGAAATCTCGAGGTTATAGTGGACGGCGTTCAGGTTCAAGTGGAGGCCTCTGATATTAATAAAATCAGTGATAAGCATAGGACCAGGTTCACAGTGTCTTCGCCTAATAGGATTTGTGCACCGTATAGTGCTCATCATAGAGTATGGAAGGCTGCCTGAACCCTGTAGCTTAGGCAGGGATTCTCCAGTAGGTACTAGAGGCGTCGGTATCGTTCAGGAGTTTGATGATGAAGGGAGAGAGGAGCTTACTGGTGTTACTTATACACAGGAATACAACAAAACTGAAAGGAATTGTTATTTGGCTGTTCTTTAACACTTTGGGAGACACTTTGCTAGAAGGTATGCTCCAAAAGCGAGTGAAACGTGTCGCTATTTTCTATGTCATTTTCGCTTGAGCTTCGTTATTCGACAGGGTGCACTACCTGACGTTGACTTTGACTCCTGTGACGTTGAAGGTGAGCCACTTACACCCTTAGTATTGGAAAAAATAAATCCGTGGAAACAGTAGTGCAACGCTAGTTTTAACAAAATGTTCATCTGTAAATAATTAAACAAATAATGTTGAATAAATTATAACCATAAGAAGAGTACAAATTTCGACGTGGTAAAGTCTTATCAATCGATGAACGCCGGCTGCACGCACGAAAAAGCATGATTCATTGTCACATTCCGCTTGAGCATAGCGTGCAAGCGAGAGCGCGGAAAAAGCTTTAAAGAGGCACGATCGGCCCAAGCGTTCGGCTTATGACGCATCAATCTCTCTTTCACTCCCTCGGCCGATGTTTTCTTCTAAAATTATCGTCCGTAAACCGAATTTACAGACAGCCAATTTTTTAAACGGCAAAACACTACTGTAAAAATCTTTTAAAAATCTTCTTGTTGGCGACTAAATGAGCTACAAAAAATTTGGAACAAAAACACGTAGACATTGGCAACGTCATAAACATATCCATCAAAACACAGCAATTAAACATATTATTATCTTCTTTTAAGTTGACACGTAAAACATTTCATTCGCATTTGCAAAAGAAAAAGTACCCATTCGCATTTCACTAATACAATGATAATTTCACTAATAATAATAGTACAGTCATATAAAAAATAGGGATGTTGTCTAATGAAAAGAAAATAATGAATTATTCTTCACTAAAACAAGTAATACTTATTAATATAGGTAAATAGAAAGGCCTTTTTAGCGTGACAGACTTAATTGTCACCGAGTTACTCTTCTGATTCGGAAGGGGGTTCCCTTCCGAATCAGAAGAGTATCTACAGGGAACCAATTCGAATTCAATATTCATGTTAAGAAGACAAACAGCAATACATTTTATACAACTGCTACCGAAATTGTATGCTGAAATTCCTGCTAGTTTTTAACCGACTTCAAAAAGAAGTAAGTTCTCAATTTGTCGCTATATTTGTTTTGATTTTTATATTTATTACCATATAACTACGTCAATTTTTGAACCAATTTTGACTATTAGAATTATTTTGAATAGTCGAAATTGCAGTGATATCATATAAATTTGGTGAAGATTTGAGGATATAATAAGCAATGCCAGTGACGCGGTTTTTAGCGCTGGCCGGATCTCCGTAACCCAATGATTTATTTGTTTGTTTAAATCTAAGTATCCCAATTCATACTGTATAATGGAAATATGCAATTTTTCCTGTAGACCAATTGGTCAAATACCTATTGAAGCACCGGCGTTTAACAGACTTGCCTTTTTGAAAATTTAAATCAACTTTATCTCGGTAATTCAGTGACATATGTCACGTCGTTAAATATTTTATATAACATGTTTATCTGATTGATTATAAAATTCACTAATTTATCTACATTTTCCAGATGCCCAATTGCTGTGGTATTGATTATTAGTGAAACCTATGAAACATCTGAACTTCCCTGCTTAAACATTATTGTGGTCATGTGTTCCCTGCTTAAACATATAGGTGGCTGTTGAAATTCGCAATGCTGTAAAGCTATACATATAAGTTTATAATTAACTTCAATTCGCTTAGACTTAAATGCTACGTCTATAGCAGGGGTTCCCAACCGATGGTCCGCGACCACCAGTGGTCCGTGAGAGGTAAATTATGGTCCGTAATATAACTTGTAATGAAAGAGATTGAGCACGGGATTTATGTGACACTCGGGGACCTTTCACCCAACAAAAACCTAGTAGTGGTCCGCGAATAAAAAAAGGTTGGGAACCAATGGTTTATTCTATAGTAATATTTCTTTTAATTGATTAAGTTTATTGCTAGCACAGATACGTGTCCTAGCACTGAACTTGGTCCAGCTATAGTACGACTATTGATTGAGGTATAATCTGTCAAACAGTAAAAGTAGTAAAGTTATATTTACCCTTGTGAATTGGTGCACTTGGAGTCGGCATGAATGAGCGGTGACGAGGTGAATCATCGAATCTTTGAGGATTCTCAGAAGGTTCTCTTTCCAAAGACTGCAGCATTCTATACATATCGATGGTTAACTCTGAAAATCTCACTTGCTGGGACGTACTACCAATTATGAGTGCTTCTTGCAGGCACAACATGGAGGACGAGCGCTCCATTGGTGGCAAGTTAAGACCCGTCAGCCTGTGAATTGTTTTTTAGATTTATTATTATATTTATTTATTTATATTCATCATATACATTAATAATGACCAGTGACGTATGATAGTGATATATGTTCCGCTTAATTGATATCATCATCATCAGGTCCATTTTAGTCTCCACTACAGGAGCACGACCCTCTCTCGTCCGTCCTAGACGGAAGGAGGATTTGGCCTACACTCCCCACGCTGGCCAAACGGGTTGCGGAGGGAGCTTAATTAATTAAAATTAAATAAATCCCTGTTTCCCTTGGTCACGGCATCACGTGTAACGGCCGAATCTATTTAGCTAATAATTTTTTTGTTGTAATTGTTATTTTCAGGAAAAGAAAAAATAAGATAGTTGCGTGAAAAAATAGAAAATTTAAGTAAACTGAACGATTATATATATTTTTTTAATTTAGCTTCTGTCAGTCATGTGACAGATGGCGCGAAACCAATTCGAATTCAATATTCATTGTTAAGTAGACTGGGCAACGTCTGTCGGCTCAGCTAGTGTTATTATAATTTATAGGTGAAGACTACATGCGTGTTTGAGTAGCAATAAGACATACTTATAATAGCTATCTAGTCCCAAATTAAGCGCAAAACTTGTACTATGGGTACTAGACAACTGATAAATGTACTTAAATAAATTTTATTTTTGTAAATACATACTTATAATACGTACAAAACACCCAGACCAGTTCGACCAGACCGAACCCGCGACCCCGGAGTCAAAGGTGCCATTGCTACCTTTTCAACCACCGAGTTCGTCTGGTCAGGGTACTAACTAAATGTTTGTGTTGTATTGTGTTGTTTTAGGTCTTTCATTGGACTTCTGCTATTTAATACCGATCAATAGTCTTATTGTGTATTTCTCAACCTCGATATTGGCAAAATCATTGTGCACCAAAAAAACGATGGAGCCATTAATCTAAAGAAGAAGAAGAAGAAGACCGCCGAGCTCGTCGTCAGTGGTTGATTGCCTTGCACGATTTTAATGGGAACTTGTGACTTAAATAAATTCCTAATAAAAATTTCTTATAATTAGAGATCAAATGAGCCAAGTGAATCCTGTTAACTACAAACTTAGTTTAACTTTTTTTTTATTGATAATAATTACAATCTACACACCCCGGGGTCCGTACCTTTTATTTATTTTATCTTACAATATTCTTACAATTGATTAATTGCACGTCGCTATTATGCTAATAATTATATTATTGTCTATTACTACTTAACCTAAATCCTACTATTGTTTACTTTGCAACCATGACAGCCACGGCAGACCAGTCCCCTCTGGCAGCACCCGTTCACGAGTTGATGCATGGGGCAGCCATCGCCGCATTCAACCATTTTATTGGAAATGCGGCGACCCGCCACATGACCCTGGGGTCTAACTCCCTAAACTAAAATGTTCAAACTGATGCTGGCATCAGTTTGAACATTTTAGTGAGCATGACTACCTGGGCTGTCAGGGCGGCACAGTAAAACCTCTATTTATTTCCCTATGGTCTTTCTCTTTCTCTCCCCCTTCATCCACCAGTTTAGTTACTTAGTTAGTTAGTTTTACTTTTGTGAACGAAGATTCAATTGGTTAATGATCAATGATATATCGATTATGATATTTACCTATGGGATAATACGACAGGGTAATTATCTGGATGAACAACTGAGACAACTGGATCAGCTTGGATGAACGCCTTGACTTCATCTACAACCACGGTCCATTCGATCTGATCATCAGGGTCGTATGTATTTCCATATTCCACTATCTGTCTGTCCAATTCTTTTGTCAATTCTTTTACTAATTTTATTTTTTTTAATAGCAGACAAACGACGATAAATCTAGCATAATATCTGAGCTTCTTCACCATGAGCTCGCATTTGTCCTCTTTACTGGCTTTGGTGTAATAACATCTTCCTCTGATTGCGTAGTAGAATGAGAATGCTTCAGTTAAATATGCCGTTTCGCTAGTTCTCAAGCTGAAAAAAAAATATTTCATTAATCCTTTGTAAAATGGGGTGTAAGTGGTTCATCAACATCTTTGAACCAAAGCCAACTTCACCTGCACGCGGTTCTCCTTGCTGACTGACAAACGAAGCTCTGGCGAAATGGGAGGTAGGGAGCGTAATTGTAAGCTGGCGAAGTACCTCCACCTCACAAAATACCGCAGCCAAATAACAATTCCTTTGAGGGTTGTTGTGTTCCTACGAGTGAGTGAGGTCATTAGAAAGAAATAAAGGAAGGAGATGCTGCGTTGGCAACGGGGTGGCGGCGCGCGAGTGATATTTTATGTAGCTGGCGTTATTAATATGGCTACGGTAACCGCTTCACATCAGACGGGCCGTATGCTTGTCTGCCACCCGACGTAGTATAAAAAAAAACGATCGACGTAAAGACGTCACATATTGATTTATCCAGTGCAACTAAGAATAGATAATAACTAAGAATAGAAATAAGTGATTCACCATTATGTTTGAACCAAAGCCAACTTCACCTGCACGTGGTGCACCTGGCTGTTCAAATAACGAGGTTCTGATATAAGAGAGGCAGGTCACAACTTATGACCTCTGAGGTCACCAGGAAGGAAGGCGTTGACGACAGTTGAGAGCATTTATATGCCAGCGTCTATAGGCTACGGTAAATGCTTCATCAGGCGAGCCGTATGCTTGTCTGTCATCCGACGTAGTATTAATGAAAAAAAATACTGTTTCGTATATGAATCCATTTTTTCAATAGTTTATGAAACTGGAATCCATTTTTATTTGTAATACATACAGATAGAAATAAAACGGAATCTGACTAACTCTAATTCTGTCAAAATAAAAGGAAAACTACGAAATACGAACAATCAAATATACTTACTAAAAATGATAATACAATTGTCCGATTTTAGACGCAATTTCTCCAATTTGCCACCTCTTTAGTCCATACTTGCTATCTAGTATCGCGCGGTGCTGCTGCTGGAATTTCCATAGTTTCGTGTAAACGTCAAATGTTCTTCCAAAGTAGGAATGCCACTGTTGATGTCCATACTGGGGTAGTTCTCTGGAAAATACATGAGAGAATAGCAAAGAGTACATAGAATTATGTGATATTGACAAATGTTAATTATTAAACCTGCGAACCAAGAAACAAATCTCTCTCCTACTCCATCACCAGACCTATAAATTTAGGTCTCACGTTTTAGTTATTGACAAATATCTTTAGCTTAGTCGGTACTGCTTCTGGGCAAAAATCCGATGGCAATCGGCTTCAGCTTCGGCGGTAGGAAACCTGATCATCATCATTATACAACACACGTACATTTATAATTTAATCATTGAGGTCATTAGCCACACAAGATGAACCCAATCAAGATACCTCAGCGGTAAGTTGATGAGTAGTTTGATATCCTGCAGACTTCTATTAATGCTGCAGCATCAAGCTTACCGTTTTTTTTTTTGCCAAATTGGTATTTGTTTGTAAAAACTTTATTGTAATACAGCAATAACAAATAAGTATATGCAAAAACATGTTATACAATGGCGGACTTATCCCATCAGGGATCTCTTCCAGTCAACCATGGAATGTTCACAGTAGTTTATTAATTTTGCAAGGTATATGAAAGCACTTTTCAATATCTTTGTACAAATATTTTTCTAGGAACATAGAAATATACAATACATACTGTACATAACTGTGGTAATACTTACACCATACAGTAATTAATAAATAAGATACAATACATACATATAATACATACATACACAATAAATACTAGTTTAATATATATCATTAGCTTGACATGTCTGAAGGTTCAGTCCAGAGCTTCAGCAATTTAGACTTGAAAGATTGAATAGTTTGGGCCATTTTCTCATCAACAGGCAGGGAATTCCAAAGTCGTGCAGCCTTATAGTAAAAGATTTGGCATAGGAGTGACAGTTGTATGAGGGGGTGTTTAACTTTGGATTATTCCTAGATCTCAAACGGTTATCCGTAGCGCGAAACTTAAATTTTGCTAGTAAATAGTTTGGAGCATAGGGATTAAATATGACTTGGTAAAGGAGCTTAAGGGTATGAATATTTTTGCGATGTCTTATGGGCAGAAAATTAAGTTTTCTGCGAAATTCCGAGATATGATCGAACTTGCTCACCCCGAAAAAATTTCGGATACATACATTTTGAATACGCTCTAATTTATTAAGCAGTTCCTCAGTGGGCTCGATATCACATCCCCATAATCTAGAATAGGAAGCAAAAGGGAACGCACAAGTAGACTTTTAGTACTAATTGGGAGAAAGTATTGTAACCGTTTTAGTGAGTGTAGGGAAGCAAATATTTTACGTCTTACTTCACCGATATGAGGGGCCCACGACGGCGTTTGATCAAAGATGATGCCTAAATTTTTGACAGTGATAGAAAAAGGAATTATTACGCCAATAAGAAAAATATTTGAGCATACCACGCTGTTTAGCTTAGAAACAAAATGAGAACTGCCAATTATAATACTTTGAGATTTTGTAGGATTATTTTTTTGTCCAAAGTCATTAGTCCACTTGCTAATGATGGAAAAATCATTGTTGATAACATTTATAGCCGTGTTTATATCATCAAGTGAAGCAGACGTGTATATTTGAAGATCATTGGTATTGACCAGACCCGCGGAAGTTGCTTATATCCCTTCATAAATTAGAAAAAAGCTGATGATAATCAAATGTCTGGACAGTTGACCTTTTTTTTGGCTAAGAACCTTCTTGATCATGTCAGCCTTCAAAAAATTTGATCAAAATCGGTCCATTCGTTAAGGAGCTACGATCAGCAGCCAAACACTCAGGCACACAGATACGCAGATCGATACATTAAACTTATAACATGACACTTTTTGTAGTGTGACAAAAGTCTTTATACGTAGGCCGGGTTATAGTGACCAGATAAAGATTTTCGTAGCTCAATATCGAATGCTCATACTACCGGAGGTAGACTGTCTCAGTGACCACGAGCTCTTGATATTTAGCAACCTAAAAGTGAAGCTTAATCTAACCATGGTATTCTTGGTTATGTGTTATATTAAACAAGATTAGATTAATTAAATGTCTAATTTTTCCAATCTTTCTATATGGAGCTGAAACTTGAACCTTTACTCAAAAAACCCGCAGAAATATTAGAAACAGAAGCCTTAGAGATGTGATGTTGGAGAGGCCAGTTGAGTAAGCTGAGTTGAATGTACATCGCACTAACATTTTTATATTGACCGAACTCCGAATAAAACAAGGATATTATCGTCGATTAAATCATATAATCCTCAAAATGCTTAACTCAATGGAACGTATAGTGGTGCAGAGTCGACTGAAAGTCCGAGACTGGCTGCTCGCTCGTTGAGTCGATCGTAGGTATATTATAGGTTTCATAACTTTTAATTTGTAGGAACAGGAACAAAGCTTCCTGTTCCTATTTGGTTTCTCCTATGGGAGACAACATTATGACAGAGAAGGTATCAAAAGCCTAAAGAGGGGGCATGTCATAGCTCAACTCTTGAGCAGTGTGACAATAAGTAATTAATGTTTTTTTACGTCTCCTCTCCTATCGTGTCCTAAATTAAATCAAAGCTGAGATATTGCATCTTACGCTTGAACATAGCTGCTAATTATGGTTATCTATAGAAATTCTCTGATCAATAACTGGTATGATTATGGCATCACGCTTGATTGTAGTAAGAGTCTGACTGCAGGTACTATACCACTTCACCTACACACGGAATATTAATGGCGTTTCAAACGCAATTTTAAAGACTATTTTAAGAATTGCCAAACATTTTACCTTAATCCGTTAAAGAGTTGTTTTGATTTTTCCAACAGGTGACAAAATTCGATAATCACTTTCCGCTCATGATCCTCTAAAGGATTCATTCTCCCCATAAGTTGTTTTCCTTTGTTATTCTTATCTTCTGTTTTTATATATTTATCTTCTCCTATATAATCAAAATTCTCATTTACAATCAGTGGCTTTGCAGGCACAGGAGGGTAAGCTTCATAATCATCAAAGTTAAAAACTAAGCGAGGTTTTGGATATACTATAGGAGAACCAGGAGCTGGGGATGGCACCGGGTTAACGATGATATTAATTTTAGGATTGTATGCGTTTTCTTTAATCGCACCTGTGCTCACCGGATTTGAGAGTAATAACGCGTGTCGATATGGAGAATATCGGACAGTATGCAAACCCTTAAAGCCCGTCACAGTTTTTAAATTTAATGCATCTTTATCGTTGGGAACAGGAGAGGCATTGCTGGACGTTCCAGGAGACTCGCCTAGTGTGGTAAAATCAATGGGACTTAATGATTCTGGCGTCCAGTCTAATAGACTATTATTGTTTTCTGGATCAAGGTCGTCGGAGTACTCTAAAATGAATATTCTGTGATCACAGTATTTCCTTATTGAATTTTCACATTTTTTTTGCGCACTGTCTGTTGGGTATCGCCGATGACGAAATGAGTGTACAGAAAATTCCTTTTGCTTATTCGAATCCGTTTGTTTACAACTAACTCTTGTAGATGGGCTATGTTCTATTTGGCTTAATGTAGTTACGGTTGATGGCCCAGATTCGGTTTTTGGTCGAGATGCCTTTGCCGAATTAGTAGGTTGTCGGAAGATCGGCAATTTGTGCTCTTCTTTTACTATAAAAACTGTTTTCCCTTCACGAGATTCGTAGTTTAACTGGTGTTTATTTGGTTTCCATTCTGAAACAACGAAATAAATAATAATTGTAAAAAAATGATTACGGTAGGTTTGCAGAGTGTGATTAATCATATGACGATTTGAGTTTGCAAATTCTTCACGCAGTTCTTGAAAAATTTCTCAGTGAATGAAATGTTATATCAGCACACTATTAAACATATCTAATCTACTCAACATCACACATCACATTTAGCAAGTCTTATCTTCTAGCTTAAAATACAGAACAAACCAGAAACTCTTAAAGGGATTGGTTCCTTTCACGTCCCGGTCGTTGTCACTCCTTTGTGACCGTCATATCACGATGAAGTGTCAATTTCAATTATTAAAACCCCGTTTACTGGAGCTACTCAATTCCATAATACGTAGGCGGGATGATACTCGTAAGTACCTAACTAGCTACTGCTATTTAAAAAGTTTAAATTAAAAAAACATATATGTCATTTTTAAATTCGTATCTCATAGAGGTATCTCAAAAGAACGGGTACATCATATCCTAAGTAAGGAATTAAATATGAAAAAGTTATAGGCCTGTTGGGTGCCGCGATTGCTTACGCACGATCAAAAAAGGATTCGGGTGCAAAACTCAAAAGAATGTCTGGACCATTTTCGGAGTAATAAGGCCGATTTTTTACATCAATTTCATTCATTCAGGTTCATCATTACACGCCAGAATCAAAAATTCAATCAAAACAGTGGACTCAATCGGGATGCCCGGCTCCAAAAAAAGCCATGGCTGTAAAGTCGGCTGGAAAAGTGATGGCTTCCGTCTTTTGGGATGCAGATGGGATCTTGATGATAGATTACCTTCCTAAAGGTCAAACAATTAATGGAGAATATTACGCTAATCTTCTAGATAAGCTTCATCAATGTATTCAGCAAAAACGACCAGGTTTGGCGAAAAAAAAAACATCTTTCACCAAGACAACGCTAGGGTTCACACATGTGTTAAAGCTATGGCAAAAATCAACGAATTGAAGTATGATTTGCTGTCCCACCCACCTTATTCGCCTGATCTAGCGCCATCAGACTTCCACTTATTCCTTAAGCTCAAACCCTTTTCGGGCGGACAGAAATTTGCCACAAATGAGGAAGTCATAGCCGCTGTAGAGGAGTATTTGCAGGCCTCGAAAGAAATCATTTTATAGAAGGTATTACTCCTTTAGAACGAAGACAGAATAAGTGTGTACAGGTTCACGGAGAATATGTCGAAAAATAAAATTAATTTTATCACGGATAGTTAAGTGTTTTCTTATTAGACTAGTTATTTATCATCCCGCCCTCGTATATCCCTTACTATCGCCAAGAGAATTGGAATTCTTGAAGTCCAAGTCTTCAGCGATGTCCAGTTTCGTTGTCACATGGAGGGGAAGGTCAAGCTGGCGTCGAAGAAATTAGGTGTGCTCAACAGAGCAAACCAGTAATTTAATTCGCGGCAAAGGCTCCTGCTTTACAAAGCTCAACTGCGGCTGCACATAAAGTACTGTTGTCATCTATGGGCACCTGGATCCCAGCGCAAGTTGGTATCCAGGTGCCCAATTCTGACAGCTCGCCTTTGAATGGAATCACAAGGTACAGACCTTGTGATTCGATTCAGATTCTGTCAGAATTGTTGACCATTTCAGACTGGAAGACCTTTAAGTCTAAGAAAATGATTTGCGTCCCTTTTTATTTTCTACCGGTACAATAGGGTGTGTTCAGAGGAGATGTTTGATATGATGCCCACGGCCTCCTATAGTCGCACCGCTTCGAAATCGATAGGGTATTCATCCCCACGATCATCATCACGTACCGTGCGGCTCGAGAGAGGTTTACTCCCACGTTCTATCAAGTTGTGGATAGATCTGCCTGCCGAGGTTTTTCCAGGAGCCTACAGCATGGGGTTCTTCAAAAAGGACATTTTTCTAGGGTCGGCAATGCGATTGTGATACCCCTGATGTTGCAGGCGTCCTAATTGCTTTCCATCAGGCAGGCCGTATGCTTGTTTGCTACCTTAGTGGTATAAAAAAATCAATTTTAAGATGTCTGCTGTCGTTCCTGGCGAATAAGGGGGGAAGGTAATCAACATCTCTACCATCCCAAATGTCAACCTCACCTGCGCGCGCCGGATGGCGGTAGAGCACCACGGAAGTAATCGACTTCCGTGGTGCTCCCTGCTGGATAACCGACGAGGCTCTGGCGACCGAATAAGTGGCGGTATAACCACTCACCTACCTAGACTAGAAGAGGCTGCAGTAGCCTTGAGGTCCAAATAACCTCTAAAAATCCTGGAGCAGAAGACAACGGGAAACCACTGCTACAATTTTTTCCCATGAGAGTTATGGAAAGGTCTACAAACAGTTTCAGGAAGCCGAGCGATCCGCGTAGCATCCGGCGCCATGATCTTTCCGGGGATCAGGGTGTGAAATGTGCTACCGGCCAGGACGATGTAGGCAACCAGGCATCTCCAGGAAATATGCTACTGGAAGGAGACTCATACAGCTACGCAAAAAGATCCGCATCCGTACATGGAACGTTCGCGGTCTCCTCAAAGATGGTAAACTGAAAATTTTGGAAAGCGAGCTGGAGAGATGTAACTCCACTATAACTGGCATTAGTGAAACTCACTGGAAAGATAGCGGCCACTTTGACACAGGCAAATATACCATATATTACTCCGGGAATGAAAACAACAGCTTTGCTGGGGTGGCTATTGCTGTACCAAAGCTGTGGAGCAGTTCTGTCTTGGGCTATAATCCCATCAATGAGAGAATTATATCTATAAAAATGAATCCTTCACCTGTTCCAATAAATATAATTCAGGCTTATTCACCTACATCTATAGCTGATGATGATGTCATAGATACTTTCTATAATGAGCTGGAAACATGCATTGCTCAGGTCCCAAAGAGGAGCGAGCAAAAAGAGGGAGCCTCTGATAGTTTTAGGAGATTTCAATGCAAAGGTAGGCAGTACTAGAAATGAATCCGGCCTGCGTCATATAGTTGGATTATATGGTCTGGGTACACGCAATGACAGGGGTGAACGCCTGATTCAGTTTGCCGCTGATAACAATCTCACCATAATGAACACCGTATTTAATCACCACCCAAGGAGACTCTACACGTGGACCAGCCCTGATGGCAAACATCGTAATCAGATCGATTATGTTATGATCAGAGCTAGATGGAGGAGCTCAGTGTGTAACGTGCACACTTTGCCCGGAGCAGATTGTCTCTCTGATCATGAATTGTTAGTATGCAGCCTGAAGTTGAAATTGCGCAACTGCACTGCCAGGAAGACATCAAGACGTATTGAAGTTCTGGACAAAGAGGCTTTCTATAAAACTCTGCAGGATGTGAAATGTAACTGGGCAAAAGAATCTGCCAACTGTGATGGTAAACCGGAGTTACTTTGGCAATCGGCTAAAACAAGTATTATGGCATCAATCAAGATTTCCCAGCCCAAAGTAAAGGTTCCAAAACGTCAGCATTGGATGTCGAGCATCACGTGGAATCTCGTTGAAAAGCGGCGCAAAAAAAAAAGCATTAGGAGCCAACCTGACGACACTAAATCTGCTTAGTTCTGAAATACAAACCGCTTGCCGGAAAGATCGCAATATGGAGCTCCAAACTATTTGCACAGAACTAGAAAAGCACGCTGAGAAATTCGAGACTAGGTATCTTCACATGAAAGTAAGAACAATTACGAGACAATTCAAACCAAAGTCCTGGGCAATAGAAAACTCCGCTGGTAATACTGTTACAGAAATTGAGCTGATTGTTAACGTGTGGGAGGATTACTGCAAGTCCTTATTTTTAGATAACCAACGATTACAGGCCCCTGCATCTGAGTACGCTATGCCCTCAGACCAAGAACCTTCTATATTGAGATCGGAAGTAGAGGCCGCTGTAAAACACCTAAAGTGTGGCAAGGCTGCTGCTTTAGGTGCTGACAAAATTCCCATAGAAATATTTAAGATCATGGGTGATGTTGGTGTGGATATTTTACACTCTATTTGTGTGCAAATATGGAATACGGGAGAGTGGCCTAAGGATTGGTCGCATTGCTTGTTCATCCCGCTCCACAAAAAAGGTTCAACGAAGAAGTGTAACAATTACCGCCTAATATCTCTGATATCCCACGCTTTCTACATATAATAAATACGAGGCTACAAGCATATATGAGCCGGGAGATTGCTCAAGAACAAGCCGGTTTTGTCAAAGGAAAGGGAACACGCGAACAGATTCTCAACCTAAGACAAATCATTGAAAAAGCGCGCGAGTTTAATAAGCCGCTGTTTATTTGCTTTGTAGATTTTCGTAAAGCTTTTGACACCGTTAAGTGGTGGAAGCTATGGGAAATACTTTTGGTAATGGGTGTACCACGACATCTAGTTTACCTCATTAAGAGACTTTACGAAGACGTACCGTCTTCGTAAAGCTGCTGTGCGCGTGGACGGAATTGATTCTGGGAATTTTAAAACTCAGGCTGGGGTGCGACAGGGATGTATTCTTTCCCTCTGTTGTTTAATATTTATACCGAGCACATAATGCGTATAGTTTTGGAAAACTGGGATAAAGGTGTATCAATTGGAGGTCGTTTGATAACAAACCTGAGATACGCGGACGATACTACTCTTCTTGCAACGTCACAGGTAGACATGGAACAGTTTCTTTCGCTTCTGGAAACAACCAGCTCCAAGTTTGGTCTTGCCATAAACCGCGATAAAACCAAAATGATGGCGGTGGATCGCAGGACTAACAATTGACCAGACTTACATTTAATAGGTAGTTGCGAAGTTGTCCAGAGTTACATCTATCTGGGATCCACAATTACGAATACTGGAAGTTGCGGAGAGGAGATCAAAAGACGATGTGCCATTACGCGATCAGCCGTGGAAAAGCTTACGAAAATATGGAAAGCCGCATAACTAAAAACACCAAAGTTCGCTTAATGAGATGCTTAATATTTCCTATTTTTCTGTATGGAGCTGAAACATGGACGATCCATCAAAAGTATCGTAAAAAGATTGACGCCCTTGAGATGTGGTGCTGGAGGCGCTTGTTGAGGATAAAATGGACTGCTCACCGCACTAACGTCGCCATCTTGAAAGAGCTTCGTATCAAACAAAGGCTTTCGTCGATTGTGCAAGTGCGAATCCTTAAGATGTTTGGACATATCATCCGCAACGAAAGCTCATTGGAACGTTTAATGGTACAAGGAAGAGTCGAAGGTCAACGTTCTCGAGGCCGATCACCCACAAGATGGACAGACCAGACCAGATGAAAAAAAAGTCAGACCAGACTGATAAAATCATCTACCAAGTGTTCCCTCACTGAATGCACACGTAATGCAACGAACAGAGAGAGATGGAGGCGTCTTGCAGAGGCCGCAACCAAATTGCCAGGCGAACCATGACCACGACCGCTCCGCCAGGAGCGTAGGACTAAGAAGAAGCTGTCGTTCCATAGATCTAGAACGAAATCCTAGATATGTGTTTCTACATTCAAAATTGCAAATACATCGCGTTTAGAATGAACTTTTTGCTGAATGACAATTCGGTTGCATTTTTTTAATACTACGTCGGGTGGCAAACTCATGGAATGAAAGCAAACTACCTAGCCAGCAGAGGGTCAACTCGACTGGACGACATACGAGTAAATGCAGAATGAACTAGGTAGCAGCAAACCGCCTGGCATTGCAAATGCCAGAAGGCATATTACTTGGATGATAAATACATAGAATGAGATAGTAGCGAAAACTCTAATAGAAAATAGTATGAACCGGAATCGTATCTCAACTACCCTCTCTCTATGTCCTGATATAATGTCTTGTGTCGGTGGTGGCAGCACAAACGTGGAGAGGTGAAAATATTTGATTTTCCATTTTGTGGTGGCGGGGATCTTGGACACACATACACACACACACATACGCACACGCGCGCACGCACACGCGCGCGCGCTCACAATCTCACACACACAACCACGTCAAACTTAGTCGTCTTTGCGTTGGGGGTTAAAAAAAGAGAATCTCATCAAATCGCATACAAAAGTGAAAGGCATGCCGCTGAAATTGATATTGTTCTTGCTAGACGTAAACGTTTGGGTAAATTTAGAGATTGTAAGGTCATAGTTTTTCACCAAAGTCAATTCACGTTGGATAATATGAAAGAGAATTATTATAGCCAGGTAGCCGAGACAATTTCATCTATAAATAGCGATTTCAAACTCGCTTTTATTTCATTATGTTTTGAGCTTTAATAGGGAAGCAATTAAAAAAAGACAACAAAATCTGGGGATACAGTTTGGTGTTGCATCTACAAATCTATCATCTCCATCCAAATTTAATCACACCACTGGATAGATGAAGGATCAAAGAATTTATTATGCTAAGTAAGGTCTATAGAACATCGCGTGCGGGGGAGGGGGAAGCGCTGCCATTTGGAGATAATTTTAGTGCATGTAACGTATTGACGTACAACAGATGGACGTATCTATAGCACAGCCACATCCCATTTTTTTTATACTACATACGGTAGCGGACAACGTAGTCATAGTAATGCTCGCAACATGAATATCCCGATGATAAATGTTGATGGTTAGAACAATAACCTACAAATTGTAGGTTGACTACAGATCGCCTGAAGATGCCTTGCTTTGAGGCGAAACGTGTCGTCGCGTCATGTCGCAGAGACGACCACAGCAGTCGGGGCGGCGGCAGTTGCACGGTTCTTCTGTTGGTCGGATGGTAGAGAGTCGCAGAGACCACCATAGCAGCTGGAGCAGAGACGACCAAAGCACTCAAGGCAGTCGCATGCATTTACTAACGGCAACGGGTGGGTGCCAGCCGGCAGTAGTTTGCATGAACTAATTGGTAGCGGAAGCACGCAAAGTAGATCAAATTGACTTTCGTAAAATAATACTTGTATCAATTAACTATCTATATAATAATATACCTTATGACTTTGTACTGTCAAATGGCTAAAACTATGAAATTACGATAGTAGGCTCCTTTTGTAGGTTACGTAAGTAACTTAATATATTCCGCTTCTAATTTGTATGGGATGAGTGAAAAAACGTTGTCTTTAATTTTGGTTCATTGCATAAAATTAATATACCTAGATGTATTAACTTAATGGATCATTAACTCTTTCATAAAAGGTATGAAACACTTGTGGGCTGTTACCAAAAAAGTGACACTACGAAAAAAATATTGCATTTTTTCAAACTCTACTTACAACTCATAATAATATTATAAACAAGTAAAGTTTGTTGTTATATTAACACGAAAAATTAAAAGACTTTCGAAAAATATAAATATTTATTGCGTAACGAAGTGGGCTCGGGTAAGTATATGTATATATATAAAATCGTAAAATATATATATAATACGATTTTTGACTTTTATTTTGAAAATAACAGAGACTTTGTGATTCCAAAGTGCAGTTGCAGTATTCGAAAAAGCCTGATAGCCCTAGCCCCCCCTACCGCCTAAGCTTAAGCCGAATACGATCAGATTTTTTGATTGCGAAAAACTAACTTCACCTTAAATTTGTGTTATTAGTTACTACTAACTTTTAATAAATCTGAAGAACGCATCCGTCTCCACCGCCTAAACTTGTCTCCTACATTGTTTCTTCTGCATATCAATGACTTGCTGCACGTATGCGGCATTCATTGCTATGCCGATGACAGTACCGTAGACGCAAGATACAGTGGTCTATGTAATGTTTCTCGGGATTGCGTCGATGAGTGCCGGAAAAAACTTGTGTCTGAGATTGAGACGTCCCTTGGACACGTCTCTGATTGGTGTAGACTGAACTTAGTCCAACTGAATCCATCAAAGACACAAGTATGTGCGTTTACCGCAAAAAAGTCCCCATTTGTCGTGGCTCCTAGATTGGAAGGTACTCCCCTTACTATTAGCTCCAGCATTGGTATCTTGGGTGTTGACATATCCAGAGATGTACAGTTCCGTGGTCACTTGGAGTGCAAGGCCAAATTGGCTTCTAGGAAAATTGGCATCATCTGTAAAGCCAGAAGGTATTTTACACCACAGCATCGCCTTCAACTGTATAAAGCCCAAGTTAGGCCTCATATGGAATACTGTTCACATCTCTGGGCTGGTGCGCCCCAGTACTTACTCGCTCCATTCGACCGCATACAACGAAGAGCTGTTCGAATTGTCGGTGACCAAATGATTTCTGATCGGCTGGATTCTCTCTCTACACGCAGAGATGTTGCATCTCTTTGCGTTCTATATAAATTGTACCACGGGGAGTGCTCGGATGAGCTATTTGATTTGATACCTGCCGCTGAGTTCCACTATCGTACAACTCGCCAAAAATTAAAGTTCCATCCACATCACCTTGATATTTGGCGATCTACTACAGTACGCTTTTTAAGGCATTTTCTACCACGTACTGTAAAGTTGTGGAATCAACTTCCCTCAGCGGTATTCCCAAATAAGTACGACATGGGGGCCTTCAAGAACAGAGTCAATATTTCCCTTAAAAGGCTGGCAACGGATCGGCGACCCCTTGGTGTTGCTGATTTCTATGGGCGGTGGTGATTGCTTTCCATCAGGTGACCCACATGCTCGCTTGCCACCCTCTGTTATAAAAAAAAAAAAAAAAAAAAAAAAAAAAAAAAACTAATAAGTTAAAAAAACTAATTAGTTAAGTTAATAGTTCAGATTAAACTAAAGATATTTATTACAAATTTAAACCTAAGTCCAATTTTCGAAGTCAAAAATTCCGATGAGAATCGGCTTCAGCTTAGGCGGTAGTAAAATTTTGCTACCTCAGTACCTAAAGATGAAAATTTTATTAACTTATTATGCTTGTTATACGAACATAAATAAATTTCCGCTCTGTGTAGCGTCTTATTTCAGGAACAAATATGATTATATTCCGAAGGCAGCCCCGCTAACATCATAATATTAAAATCTTAATTTTGCTAGCAAAAACTTTGTACCCCTTTTTACAAAAATTGCGTGGATGGAGAACTCGGAGAAGTATGAAATTTCTCACACTTATAATTTATATAGAGAAGAATATATTAGCATTCAACACTCCTTAGTGTTGAATGCTAATATATTCTTAAAATTATACATAAAAAATATATTAAATCAATAAAAAATTACACACACTACCCTGTATTTGACACACACACATGCATTATATACTCTTTTGTTTATTGTTAAAGACATAATGTTATATAACGGTTCCCTTGAGGGCTGTTGTGTTCCTGCGAGTGAGTGAGGTCACCAGAAAGGAAGGAGTTGCTGCGATGGCAGCGGGGGTGGCGGCGCGCGAGCGATATTTTATGTTGCGAGCGTTGATACTGGGCGACCACTAGTAATAGTGAAAAACGTATCCCAGCTTCAAATTCATCACAGGGAGTAAAATAAAAATTAGGCGAAAATAATATTTTTAAACCATTAAAGTAACATATAAGAAATTTGAACTCGAGGAGGAAAAAAGAAAATTAACAATATAGAGAGGGGAAGGGAAGAAGACAGTCAGTGAAATGGAAGGGAAGAAAATCATAAGAGAGAGAATAGTAAAAGAGATGCAAGAAATGGGAAATTTAAACATCGTAATAGAAGGAAAGAGAGGGGAGATCAAAGAGAGATATGCAAAAACATAATGGAGTGAATACATAATGCACCATTAATTTTTGTTGTTTTTGTAGTATGTATGCATATTTTATATATTCCTAGAATTTTACTAAACATTTTTTTTTTGTTTTAGAGAAAGAAAATTAGTAAACACTACTTTATTATGCTAGAAATAAAAATTTTAATATAAGACAGAAGCAAATAAATGCATAAATTTATAGTAGTCAGAGGAGAGGAGGAAATACAAAATAAGGAAATGAAAACAGATAAGAATGAGCAAAAACGTGAAATTCGAACAGTATTGCAGGATGGGAGCTACAAGTGGAGGAAAGTGGCGATAAGTGAAGATTGTAATTAATTTAAAACCAAAACACTAAAGATTGTAAAATTTTAGACATACCTAACGCAAAAGACATGAAAAGAAAGGGTTTGAATGAGAAATAGGGATGCATTAAAATTATGTTAGAAAAAATAAGAAAACTTGTGCATCACCAACTTTGCAAAACTTCTTTGTAATTTTTATTTAAAGAATCCCGTGCTACTGCATATTGGGAAAGGAAGTCATTGATTTACCTGTACAGCTATTCAAATCTTTGATAAAGTAAACTTTATGTTAGGCTTAGTGCTAATGACTACATGAATGACAAAAATATTTGGCAAAACTGCAATGCAAGTTTGGTATCGACAACTTAATCAACGTACTGCATTTTATTTCGTTTCATTTCGTTTATTTTCTTTTCAGTTGTATCTTGGAGAAGATTGTACATTCTGTGCGGAAGCATCAGTTGATGTCTTTTGCAGCTAATCCAAATCTTTGTTTTAAGGCTTACGTGGAAGTACATTATAAGGTAAATAGTACTACGTACAGTATGGCCACTCTCAGCCGCTCTCACGGGGCGACTTCACCTCTCCTTTGAGTCAAATAATCCTAAAACTAAATAAATCACGGCGCCGCGTATAACGACAGTAGGTTCGTAGTATATAATCTATTCTCAACTGCACTATTAAACTATTTATTTGTTAATTATTATTTAAATACCTAGTTCATTTCGGCCAACTTGTCAGAATATTAAAAATATTTTAAACATGGAAAAATTCACGTCATAGCCTAGGGATTTGAACCCACGACCTCTCGTCACCGAGAGGTGACCGGTCGCGTGCTCTTCCAACTGAGCTAGCCAGGAAGGTTTGTGTTGGTGACCAATTTTTGCATTTTATATTTTACTGCTGTGTAGTCACAGTGTGGCGCCATCTACCTATTAAGTATTGCACTACTAAACAAGGCATAGCAGTCCATCGTTGCAGATGAAATTCGGCTATTTTTTTTATATCAATAAACTTATTAAATCATTATTATTTAAATAATTGATATCCAACTTGCCAGAATATTATAAATATTAGTAGTGTGAACTTGTTTAGTAGTGTACTAGACGGGGGAAGTGAATTTTTCTATTTTTTAAACATTTATAATATTTATTTGTTTATTACAAATTCTATTTATTTTTTCCAATTTAACAATGAATTTTACATATTGTATGGTCAAAATCGTTGATCCGACAATTGATTCGACAGTTCAACGATTTTGGATTTTTTATTAATTGTCATCAATAAAGTAAATAAAGGAAGTCATTGATTTACCTGAAAAGGTATTCAAATCTTTGATATATACTTTATGTAAAAACGCTTAGTGCTGACGACTACATGAATGACAAAAATATTTGGCAAAACTGCAATGCAAGTTCGGTATCGACAATATATAATTCGTTTTAATTTAGATGTATTTATTTAACAAATTATCTATTGTAAGTATTTCTTGTATATTATTATTTAACAAACAATTGTTATTATATTATTTCATCATTAAAATATATTTCTTCGCACGGAGCAATAATTCTCATACGAAAGTATTTGTGAAATATTTGTGAATATGAAAGTGGATGCTGAAGAGTCGCCTCTACTTAGTTTTCATTTAAAATATAAATTTGCAAATATGTTTACTTAGGTTTTAACTTAAACGCTTTAACGATAAAACGATACGATAGTAATTATTGCGTTATTAGTTAACTATTTGTTTTTGGTGTGAAGCACAGACCTAGGATTTTTGTCTACGCGCTATACAGAGACAAAAGTATGTCAGCTGTTGCCGCAGAATTTTGAAACGATTATATAAAAAGATTTTTAATATGAGTGCCGCCACCGCCCACGGAGACCAGCAACACCAAGGGGTGGGCGATCCGTTGCCAGCCTATACCCCTTCTTTCCTTTCTTTCTGGTGACCCCACTCATTCGAAGGAACACAACAATCCTCTAGGGAATTGTTATTTGGCTGCGGTATTCTGTGAGGTGGAGTTAATTCCCCAAACGGGCAGCATAAAAAATACGCAATGCCTTTCCTCTCTTTTCGCCGGAGCCTCGTTTGTCAGTCAGCAGGGTGCACCACGTGCGGATGAGAAAGATATTGATGAACCACTTACACCCCGCATGCTGCATTTAGGGCTACACGTTCAAGGTAATGACGAAGTAATTTTATTTTAATACCTTTCTTTATATATAAATGTGGGATCCACACAGGCGAGGAAGTGAATTTTTCTATGTTAAAATATGACCATACATGTCTGTATCAATATGTCAAAAACCGTTAGTACCATCTTCGTCAACCCTTATTCAGTCCACTGCTGGGATACGAGACTCCCCTCAATCGAAGGGGTTTAGAGCATGCTCAACTGCGGGTTGGCGTGAGGCCAGTGTTTTCAAACCGCTTAAAGGGAGGGAAATCTATCCATGGACAGACTACGGCCGACGTTGCTTAACTTGTGTGTTCGATTATACTGACACGCGCAACGATTTAATCGAGCTGAGTTACCGTTAGTACCATAATTAATGTAAATAGTGTAAATTGATAATTTATTTCTACTTAGTAGGTACATATTACATATTTGGAACAAATTTCTACTCTTTTTTTATACTACGTCGGGTGGCAGACAAGCATACGGCTCGCCTGATGTGAAGCGGTTGACGTAGCCATATTAACGCTCGCAAAATAAAATATCGCTCGCGCGCCGCCTCCCCCGCTGCCAACGCAGCATCTCCTTTCTTTCTGGTGACCTCACTCACTCGCAGGAACACAACAACCCTCAAGGGAATTGTTATTTGGCTGCGGTATTCTGTGACGTGGAGGTACATTCCCCAGTCGGGTAGCTTACAATTATGCTCCCTACCTCTCTTTTCGCCAGAGCTTTGTTTGTCAGTCAGCAGGGAGCACCGCGTGCAGGTGAAGTTGGCTTTGATTCAAAGATGTTGATGAACCACTTACACCCCTACTTAGTACAGATTGATAATTTATTTCTACATACTACGGCAATGAATAATTTGCAGATTGCAGTTTCCGTTTGTCAGAAATACACAAAGAGCTATACGCTCGCTAATAGCATAGGTTCTAGGAATTCACTTCGAGAGAGTTTCTTCGAATCCATCTGCAAATGGAATCCATTTTGCAGAGTTGCAATAAATGTATATTCCATTTCTAAACATACATGTTTTTAAAAATACAGATATAATACATTTATAAAACTAAATTACCTAAAACTAAATAAAACCAAACTAAAACATATCTTTAAGATACATAACATTTAAATGTTGTATTCACAATTAGTAAAATATCTATATTATTTGACGTTTTGCCCAGCAAAATCATGATATTCAATGTCGTATTAGGGGAGGAGTTGCTACGTTGGCAGTATGAATGGCTGCACGCGATAATTTACTTCAATAGCGTTTATATGGATACGGTAACGGATTAATATCAGGCAGGCTGAATGCTTGTTTGCCATCCGACGCAGTTTCCAAAAAAAAGATGATTAAGTCAAAATTTTAACAGTGAAAGCATGTTGCGCTTGACGGGGGAAGTACCTCCACCTCTCAGAGGACTGCAGCCAAATACCAATGCACTGTTAGGATTGTTGTGTTCCTACGAATGAATGAGGTCACCAGGCGTAAAGAGATGCTGCGTCAGCAGCGGGGATGCCGGCCAGCGAGCAATATTCAATATTGTCCATAGTCAATATTGTCCATAGGCTGGGTCAAAAATTGGGATATACGTAGTTTTAGGATTAAATGTTTAATGAGAAACAATCCTTTCAATAATCCTCGTGAAGCAATAAGAAGATCCCGAAAACAATAAAATGAAATTCTCTATTTCTTCGTCATTTTCTTTGTTTCGAGTAGGTATAAAATACTAGCGGCCGCCCGCGACTTTTTACGCGTGGAGTTAGTTATTTGCACATATTTTTTAATTATATTCGAAAAAGCTAAATCCCTCCCTGTAATAGTAAGTAGTTGTTTTAAATAATTCTTATACATAAATAGGTGCCATTTAAAATAGAAGGATTTTAACTTCAATAGCCATAATTACTTTAACTTCAATAACATTTGATTTTCATACAAACTACCATCGCCCCTTTTACCCCCTTAGAGGAGAGTTACGTAAAATCCGTTCTTAGTGGATGTCGTCACCCTATAAGGCCATACTTGCCAAATTCAAGTTTGTAAGTGTTATAGTTTCTGAGATTTCGTGATTAATCAGTATTTCGCTTTTATATATATAGATTACACCGTAATCTCTGCACTTCCATAGCGTGTCCATCGCTACAGTTCCGCCGACAACTGTTGAATCTCCAAATACTTTTAATGTGCCTTTTTGTGCGCTGCCGACTCGATCTCACAAAAAGTCCGTCGTTTGCGCTAGGCCTTATTCATCCCATTGCTGGGATACGAGTATCCAATCGAAACCATTTAGAGCATATTCCACCAAGACTGCGGGTTGGCGGACGTCAGTGTTTTTCAAGCCGCCTAAAGGCCTCTGAGTTGGCTTAACGATTGTCATCTACCGAAAACAGCCAGGAGAACCAGCCGAACCGGCTACAGTCGACGTTGCTTAACTTGCGCGATCGATTAGCCTGACACGCGCAACGACGCCATCGAGCTCCTCGGACTGGTAGAGAGATTGGACTGTACCCCAATATACTCGTACCTACAATATACTCGTACATAATGACATTTTAAATTACATGTATGATCAATGACGCATATAATTAATGTAGGTAGTAGATTGGAATGAACGAAAATAGACTTTGTTCTCACTAATTCCATTCATCAGTTCGATCGTCGAACTAGTAAGGATTATTTTTCTCATTTGTTCTACAATCTGGCACATAAACTTCGATGAAATAAGTATACTTAACAAATATATTTTTCTCTGTCTTACTTATCTCAGTAAGAAGATTTAATTAGACTTAGGGGCCATCCATAAATTACGTCACACGTTAAGGGGGAGGGAGGGGGTCGATGAAGTGTGACATTGTGTGACAAGGGGGTGGGAGTGTCCTAAATTTTGTGACGTAACTTTTCAAAACCTATTATAATCTAAGTTAGTGTTAAAACACTAACTTTGAACTATTAACGAAAAACTCAACATTTGAAACTCTAGATGTAAAATTGCAAAATATGTAACGTCACACTAGGGAGGGGGGAGAGTCTCACAAATGTGACCAGCTGTGACAAGGACGGGGGTAGGGGTCAAGAATACATGAAATCGTGTGACGTAATTTATGGATGGTTTTTTTCCATTTCTCGATTTAAATAAAATTGACGATCGAATTGATGAATCGAATATTTTGATTCGTTAAAGAAGTCTTATGTTTTACATATTGACATCTATGTTCAGCTTAATCAGTAGAGCTCCAGGGTTTCTACCAGCTAAACTAAAGACAGGTACCATAAATCTAAGCTCAAGTCTGATATTCGCAATCAAAAAACTCGGTGGTAATCGGCTTCGGCTTAGCCGGTACCCCTGGTGACAGTCGCCAACCCGCCTCAACGAGTTTCCCCAGAAATGTTTGACACCCAGTACTTACCTGGCAGCCCTGCTATCCCGGGTTAAGGTGGCGGTCTCTTTTTGTGGCGAAAATATAGTTTACTTTTTCCGAAGTAACAATCTATAACTATAAATTTGGACGATTCGCCGTATTATCTACGTGAAGGTAAGATTTCTATTGAAATTTAATACTTTTTAATTAATAATAATTATTATAGTATACTTAAGTTATATTTTACACGTTTTACACATCAAATAATAAATAAAGCAAGTGGCAGCTTAAAATCGAATCTTTTCATATGAATTATATAATATCCGATATTATTAGTACAAATTTCGGCAATTTTGATATTCTAATAAATAACTCATTTTTGTGAACCCTGAATGCATATTTTGTATACCTTTTTACCCTCAACTTATCAGATTATTTGTCCTGTACCCTAAGATAAGGTACGCTTTGCGATAAGACCACCTTTGTTTCTTCGCTATTGTTGTATTTTATATATGGTGTATAATAAAGTTTACTGTATTGTATTGGGTTGCACAGTATTGCATTGCATTGCGTTGTATTGTATTTCATTGCGTTGCGTTGCATTGCATTGTATTGTACGTAATAAGTATAAGATATTTATTGTGTATTACAAATGAATCCAGTTTTAAAATTTAGAAAAAGTTAAACATGTTTTTAATAATTAATTATATGTATACTATTTATTTATTTTTTAAGAGTCAAGATAAAGTATTTAAAATGTTGCTATTTTCAAATACTTAGATAATTTCTTTGATGATATCCTTTTTTCACCTATTTATACTTTGTTTCTATGTCATTGCCACGATGTAATGTAATAATTTCATTAATTTATAATTTGATGTAATAATTTCACTTCCAAAAAAAGGTTTTTTAAAATATTATTTATTTCGTTCACGAATCAAATTATTTTTTCTATTTTGTTATCCACTCACTTTATATTTATCTAGATATCTGGAATCACTTTATATTTTCTATGCGAAAAATCGGGAATAAAATGACGTGGCCTTCGCACGACATCAACTCGCGGAAAGCGGAGTGAAGCGCTCACAAGGTCGCGCGACGTGCGCATAAATGATACTGCCGTAAAGCCTGGCAAAGCCGTAGCAGCCATGCTCGCGAGGTCACCGGGGTTGAGATGGTTGTTGGCCCAGGCCGGCCCCGTGCTGAAGCCGACATTGCACGAGGTCCCAGTAACATACATATATGTTTCTCAATGTCAATGTTATTGTGTATTGACGTTCCGTCGATTACCATTGTACCGATGTACCAGAACTGGGGTAGCGCTTGGCGTGCACTTACATGGATTTAGTTGTAAACGTATGTTATTACTTGCTAACTATACGTTAAACAGCCTCATTTAATTAATCCTAGCACTGTATTGTATTGTAACGTTGGGGCCATGGGCGCCGAGTGCTAAAAAAATTTTTAAAGAACTTTCGTCGCGTCTGGTCGAAACATCTCGTGACCAAAATGCTGGCCTCTACTTTGCACAAAGAAGTGTTGCGATCCAACGAGGCAACGGGGCCAGCATATTGGGAACTTTGCCTACGGGCAGCGGTTTATTAGATTAGTTTTGTTTTTAGTTTATTTTAATTAGTTTTAATTTAGATGTATTTATTAATTTTAAGTATTATTTAATTTTAGGTACTTTAGTTTTATAGTTGCATTGTACTTATTGTCTATAGCTTAAGTTTATTTGAATAAAATACATCCTAGCATAAAAGTTTCAATAATTTTTCGCATAACTAATTATTTATGATAAATGCTGATACACGCTTATCGTTATTTTTATTACAGAGTCTAAGTACAATTTTTAAGACAAAATACTTCTTTCGACTGCCTCAGTTTTTTTTAAATCCCAAAGTAAAGGAAGTCTCTATCGAAATTCATTTTATAATATACCTATATGTATATGTATATATATATATATATATATATATATATATATATATATAGCGCAGCCAATTAGAAGTATCCTACCCATGTAGGATACTTCTAATTGGCTGCGCTATATTGTAAAATATAGTAAAATTGCTGTATAGTAAAATAGCAGACTCCCGAGCGAATTGTTACTGGACGGCGCAACATCAAAAGCGGATTTACTACGAATTAGCTGCGCTATATATGTTATAAAATGAATTTCGATAGTGCCGACGTAGATGCAACCTAGATATTGTATGAATACCTGTGACCCAAATACAGATGTGTAACGTGACTTACGTATTTTGAATATCACTTTTGAAATTTGAAATTATAAGTAACAATGTAAACCAGTGTATTTCAATATTTTTGAAGACGGGACCTCTGTTCAAGTAAAAATTTCTGGCGACCCCCTCCTCCGTCCCCATTCCTCCTCCTCCTCCAAATTTCAACAATTCAGATGGCTATGAAAGCTTTAGAATTGTTAGTGCCATTTGCTTTCGATTTTGTTGATATAAAAATTAAGTAGAAAAGTAGGCTTCCATTGCAAGACTTGCTTACGTTTTTTTGTTGTAGTGTATGACCGACAAACATCTGCGTATTCCCCGGCGAACCCACGAATATAATTTGGCGACCCCCCCGGGGGTCGCGACACATAGTTTAAAAATCACTGATGTAAACGAATGTTGGTGAACCTTAAATAAATGGACTGTTGATGTAGACTTTTGAACTTCAGTCATGTTCAGTCTACAATCTTGTTCAAGCTCTGCCGTAGATTGTAAGATATATCGAGCATAACGTCTGCAATCATAATCAAATTGTGAAGAGACGGTATTCTCTGTCTGACTGTTCATAAAATATAGAGAATAAAGTAATATCAATACTTACGTCTCCGTTCACGTTCTTCATGCTCTTTCTTGATACATGCCCATCTGGTTCCATGAAACAAAAGAAAAAACATGTGATAAGGAGATACAGTTTTCTAACGGGTCGAGTCAAGTCGTCAACCCTTATTCTATATATATTTGACGAGCTCGGTAGTCGAATGGTTAGCTATAGCCACTTTGACTCCGAGGTCACGAATTCGATTCCCGCACAAGACAAACATTTATTTTGTGTGCATGAACTTGTCTGTTTGTCTTGGTCTGGGTGTTTTCTATGTATTATAAGTATATATTTACAAAAAAAAAATGTATTTAAGTACATTTGTCTAGTACCCATAACACAAGCTTTGCGCTTAATTTGGGACTAGATGGCGCTGTGTAAATTGTCCAGAAATATTAATTTATGTATTTATTCATCCCACTGCTGGGATACAGGTCTCCCCTCAATCGAAGGGGTTTAGAGCATACCACCACGCTGCTCACCTACGGGTTGGCGGAGGCCAGTGTTTTCAAGCCGTCTACGCTGAAGTGAATACAGAAGATGAAAGGAGACTTTTCAGCCTCTCTGCATTTTTGGGCCCGTAATAAAACTGCCGGCCAACAAAAAATGGTCCACCGAGCTATGTGGAGCAAAATTTTGTATGGCACAAAATTGTACGATTACTCTTATTTTCCGACTTATTTTCCCGCCATCTTTAGAACAGCCGTAACGGTATGAAAATTGACTTAGACTGAATAAACGGATGGAAAAAGAGACTTGTTGAGCTTCATTATCTGGTCATAGAACAATCGTACGGTTTTGATGTCATACTAACTATTGTTCCATATAGTTCTAACGATCTGTGCCATTTTTTTTGTTGGCTAGAACTTTTAAAAAACGCCAATAAAATAATTATAATTTAAATAGTAGAAAACTTCACTTACCCCGCCTAGGTGGAATTTGAACCTATGTCCTCTCGATATAGAATGCAAAAAATGATCACCATCACAAACCTTCCTGGTAGCTCAGTTTAAGAGAGGAAGGGAGCGTAATTGTAAGCTACCCGACTGGGGAATATACCTCCACCTCACAGAATACCGCAGCCAAATAACAATTCCCTTGAGGGTTGTTGTGTTCTTGCGAGTGAGTGAGGTCACCAGAAAGAAAGAAAGGAGATGCTTCGTTGGCAGCGGGGTGGCGGCGCGCGAGCTATATTTTATGTTGCGAACGTTAATATGGCTACAGTAACCGCTTCACATCAGGCGGGCCGTATGCTTGTCTGCCACCCGACGTAGTATAAAAATAAAAAATAAAAAAAGTAGGAAGAGCACTCGACCGGATATCTAGACGACGTTGGTTCAAATCCCACCTAGGTGGAGGAGGTGTATTTTTCCATTTTTAAAATATTTATAAGCCTATAAAATGATCTCCTTTGTCACACATCGTCACGTAGGATGTTTTTTATCTTGATATGTATCATGTGGTCATGTAGCAAGTACTATAGTGTATAACTAAACTAAACCATTTATTTTATAACTCAAAACGGGACATAAGTTTTATACCCCAGTCAGCAGGTTAACAATGAAAATAAACACTACTTCTTAATTTTCTTTATTTAGAAATAGTGTAACTTAGTGCAATAGTATATATTACCTATATTCATATTATGAAATTCTAATAGTTTTTATTATAACAAGTTGTGAAAAATTAAAACCAATTACCAGTTCACCAGCTTTATTAAAGCAAATTGCCTCTGACAGTAATTACTAAATTATAAAAAAAAAACATTTTTTTTTTAATTGTAGTTATATTTGTCACGAGCTTCGTAATTTTACATTTTCGCGCGGTTTTGGAAAACGGGACTATTATGCGTCCTGGCGCTTTGTTTGGGGACAACGGGACAGGTGACCGAAAAAATTGACAGTCCCGTTCAAAATGGGACGTAGGGTCACTTTATGTGTAACTAACTTTCTAGTACAGTCATCATTCCCATCAGTCTGCCTGGGTTGTTAACAGAAATTAAAATAATATATCGTATTCGTTTAGATCTATCACTTAATTGAATTATTTTATTTGAAATAACAGATTAAATAAGATTAAGACACTTTTTAATGTCTTGATGTCAAAATAAATGCGATCAACCTATACATAGGTTCTACATCAGACAGATTGTATCCCTTTTGTGGAAAAAAACATATAATTTTTAGTATTTAAAGTCTACACTCACACTAAAAAAATGTGTTGCAGGTTGCAAATAAACTATTTCAAAATATACGTATGTTAAATGTACCGCTACGGACAAAAGATATGCCTGTACAATATAATTTGAAATATGTATAATTATCATAAATACATTAGAGATTTTAAAAAAAGAACAAAGAAATATCTGAACATTCTTTTTTTTTGGAAACGAAAGATGGATTGAAACGTCATATTTAGTGAGCAGTAAAAGTTCTCGATTCACATTGAATTCACAAATTTTCACCCATCTATTAAAACTTACAAAAGAGAAAGTCAAGTAACATATGGTAGAATAAAATTCTAACCATTTAATCTCGCTTTGAGCTTTCACGTGATGTATAACTAGAACATGAATTATATTTAATAAAAGCAAATTAATATGTCATTATATGACTTGGGATTTATTTAATTTGACCGATTACTTGAAGTACTTAATTTATTTTTTAAATATACGAGTCTAACTCACGCATGCACTTTTAGAAATCAGTAGAATTCACTTACAATTGTAAAGCACAGCTTCTGAATGGAACATCCTGCCACCCTAAAGAACTTCCTTTAACCATGATGCGTTTTCTTTTGTTTTAAAGTCTCAATATAATTTTAAAAGCTTGCCGGGTATCGGTATTTGACTAAGTTTACGTCCCGAGGGCCTATAAGCGACAATAGGCATTCGGAAAGAAGAATACTGAGTGGTTTGATTGAACTAACGGAGACGACAGAGTTATTAGCACTGGCCAGGATGCGCGCAAACCGCCGCCTAGCACCGTACTAAGGGCACGAATGCTCACGGTGCACTGGTATGCACTCCTATTTTGATGGAAACAAGGCTCGGGAAAGTATTGACAACTGTAATTAGCATCGAAACTACGCAGGTCTCAGTATCCTTCAATAGCATAAAAATACTTATATTTCAGTAATTTAATTGTAATTTATTTGTAACGGAAACGAATTTAATTAATGACTGCCGCTACAGATTAACGAAAAATAAATTTGTATTCCCTAGGTTTAAAACTAAGTGGATTTTTGAAAATTATATCTGATGATAAGCAAGTAAAGGATTTATTTTTGTTTTCAAAACCTGTAGTTTTGTTACGGGCCAACTGTGATCAAGGGTATGTGTACTAAACACCCCCCGTCCGCCCGCCGCCCGCCCGAGCGCTTTCTCTGCTTCCCGCCACCTGTAGCGCACAGGCGTGATTCTCGCGTGTAAACAATAATAAAGCTTCATGGATCTGTCTATTAAACACTAAGACAACTGGTAATATAATACTGTAAGTAATCTTTATCAGAGACGAACTTCTTAGCTTCCATGTATTCACCGTGCGGGTGCCGGGGTCCATCGTGTGGCAGAGAAAGAAACCCCAAGCAGATCCCGAGACTTGTGACACGGTTGTAGGTTTAAGGGGCCCATTTCCGACGGACATCAACACTCACCTTCACTACTTGTGTTTCTCTCCCTGCCCAGCAAAAGCTGGTATGAACCTGCTAATGCAGCTTTAGATACTCGTCCTAGTATAGAACTTACTGCACTTCTGGACAAGCCAAAAGCCAGAGATTTTGCTGGTATACCTCTCGCTCCTACTTCTACAACGTATAGATTAACTACGAGTACATAGCCGATTTTTGTTAATTCGTTTATGAGGTCACTTAAAAGGTAAATATGTATTTATATCTGTATAAAAGGTAAATATGTATTTTTATGACGAAATGGAGATACCTTCACGGGAATAGCACACACCTTGATTTTTTTGGCATTGAACTCCACCAAAATGTCAGATATATATGGGCCACACTAAAAGTTTTGCACTTCTAGCTAATCGGAACTATTTTAATTTCGAATGTTATATTTTTTGAAACGACTTGCAACCTTCTTAGTAATAAAATAAACTGGCGGGAAATCATTTGTCAATTGTTTTCATCACACATCAAAGTTCTACGTACGCAACGAAAATGGAATTAAGTCGAAAAGATTTTAGAGCGATGATTTTTTATGATTTTAAAAGTTCTCTCTCCGCAAGACTGTGCCGCTCGTCTCAAAATGCTTTTGGGAGAGAAGCACCTTATTTAAGCACCGTGAGGCGATGGTTTGCTGAATTTGAGACGGCCATCAACTGCCGTCAACGAAAATAATGTGGCTACTGTTAAGCGGCTAATTGACGAAAACCCGCGGATTACCTATGAGACAATTGGAGGACTATTGGGGATTGGTATGAGTCACATTCAGAAAATTTTACACGAAGAATTAAAAGTTCGGAAACTTTGTTGTCGTTGGATCCCTCATGAACTGACAGCGGAGCAGAAGCAGGCTCGCGTGGAATGATGCTCACAGATGCTACTGAAGTACGACCACGGACATTCTAATGCTGTTTATGATATTGTCACAGGAGACGAAACGTCCGAAAATAAACAGCAATCTTGTGAATGGGTGTTTGAAAATGAGAACAGGCCAACAAAAGTGAGGCAGGCGAGGTTGGTAAAATAATGATCGCGTTTTTTTTCTCAGCTACGGGTCCCATCTGCACAACTCCACTTGAATATCAAAAGAGTGTTAATGCCGAGTGGTATTCTACCATTTGTTTACCGCATGAAAAAACGTTTAAAATGTAAAGGAGAGTAGGTATTTTGAAAAGCAATAAACATAATATTTTGGTTATAACATGTTGTTTATGTAAGTTACGCAAAACTTTATGTTATGTTATGTATATATATATATATATATATATATATATATATATATATGTATTAGGTTGGGGAAAAAGTCTTTTCGTATTTTATATGAAAATTCAAAACATTTTTTAATAAAGTTTATTTACATTTAACTAAAGTATGTAAGTGCCATTTTGTTCGATAACTTTTTGCCATCTTGTAGGTATAGACATGATCCCATTACTATATAAATTTTGGGACTTCTGTTCAAAAAACCGCGATAAGTGGTTTTGGCAGTCTTCTCGTGATGTTAACCTGACATTACCTAAAGAATGCTGAAGAGACTGAAACAGGTGGAAATCGAAAGGTGCAAGGTCAGGACTATACGGCGGATGCATTAACACCTCCCAGTGAAACTCTCTTAATTTTTGCTGAGTGGCTAAAGATGTGTGAGGTCTAGCGTTATCATGATGAAAAATCACACCCCTTCTGTTAATTAATTCCGGCCGCTTTCTCTCAACTTTTTGCTTTAATCTCATCAGTTGTTCACAGTAGAGTTCAGAATCGATAGTCCTGCCTGGCGGTAACAGCTCATAATGAATAATGTCCTTCCAATACCACCATACACACAGCATCACCTTGTTGCGGGTTAACCCGGGTTTCGCCAGAGTCTGTGAAGCCTGGCCGGCCTTTGACCACGACCTTTTTATGCGCCAAAACTGTTTTGTGGTCAATTCCTAGTTCTTCAGCTACGTCGTAACTACTGATATGCCGATCTTGCTCCACTTTTTCAAAAATGGCATCCATTTTATCCGTAACAGGGCGACCAGAGCGACGTGCATCTTTGACATCAAAATTTCCGGATTGAAAACGCCTAAACCAAATTTGTGCTACTCTCACAGACACTGCACTAGGTCCATAAACGTCACAAATTTTTTCGCAGCTTGCGTTGCATTTTTATCTTTTTTGTAGTAAAATTTTAAAATGTATCGAATTTCTTCATTAAATTCACTCATCTTGACAGTAAAAAAAAAACAAATGAAAATCACACATTTATCTAATTTGAATTTGGAATTATCTTTTTTAAAATTTAAACTTTTTAAAGATACCTAAACCTTTCAGATACAAATGGTATAACTAAAGAGATTTTATTACAAGTTCATACATACTATAATGCGAAAAGACTTTTTCCCCTACCTATTATATATATAAAACAAAGTCGGGTTTGTTCGAACACTTATAACTCGAGAACCGCACTACCGATTTTCATGGTTTTTGATTTGTTGGGTGTGTCTCCGTCCCGAATAGCAGAATAACTATTAAAACATTAGAAAACTGACGAAAGAATAAAATAAAAGAAAAATCATTTTCCCATACAAATGAAAGTGTCACTTGAAAAAGAATTGCGATTTTTATTAGTTGTCAAATATCAAAATGTCAAATCGATTGGTGTCCCCTTTATGACGAGCTCGGTGGTCGAATGGTTAGCAATGGCCACTTTGACTCCGAGGTCGCGGGTTCGATTCCCGCACAAGACAAACATTTGTGTGCATGAACATGTCTGTTTGTCTTGGTCAGGGTGTTTTCTATGTATTATAAGTATGTATTTACAAAAAAAAAAAAATTAAGTACATTTATCAGTTGTCTAGTACCCATAACACAAGCTTTGCGCTTAATTTGGGACTAGATGGCGCTGTGTAAATTGTTCAGAAATATTTATTATTTATTTATTTATGTCGCGAAAGTAGTCTGGTTTGTTTTGAAAATTGAATAATGTCAGATCGATTGGAGTGAAAACGCTTGGTCCATGGGGTCGCAAGAATCAAATCAGGGTAAACGAACCAATACGATAAAACCGATTTCAAAACTAAAAAATAAAACAAAACGCTTTTTAATTTTTTGATTAAACAATAAAGAAATCTCTATTTTTATGAAATCTTCAGTTTTTATGGATACGGGTCTTCCCTCAACCGAATGGGTTTAGAGCATACTCCACCACGCTGCTCAACTACGCTTTGGAGGCCAGTGTATTCGAGCCGCCTAAAGGCCACTAACTTGGTTTTAACAACTGTCATCTAATGATAACAATCGGGACCGACGGCTTAACGTGTCTTTCGAAGCACGGTGGAGCTCGAGGTAATATAAACCCATCCGTGTACAGGCTACGGTCGACGTTGCTTAACTTGCATGTTCAATTAGACTGGCACGCGCAATGACGCCATCGAGCTTCTCTATTATTTTCTATTATTCATTGTATTCATTCCTTAAAACCATAAATTTTGACCAACCATTGACTGTTAGGCGGTACGAAGTTCGCCGGGACAGCTAGTATATATATATATATATATATATATATATATATATATATATATATATATATATATATACAAGAACGGGCTCACCTATCCAAACCAAATGTTTAGGGTTTATTCGGACTATTTAATAGATGGTTTAGGTGAAGTTTGCACAAAATCGGTAGAGCGGTTCTTCATTTGTTACATTTTTTGTAACAATTGAATTCAATAAATGGCGGATCATTTTGTTAATGGGAATTTTGATGTTAAATTGAAACTTTTTTCGGATAGGGATTGTGCTGTCAAATTGAAACTTTTTTCAGTGTTGACAGTACAAGCATGTTGTTATGTCATTCATGCGGTCATTTCATTTTGGACGTGCTTCGACTTTATGTTGCCTGTTCCAGAGTCGGTACCCTCCGCCGTTTGTTTATTCATGCTCAAAATGGAAAAACAAAAAATATTGTTTATCCAAATGTTTTGGGTTAAGTTTTAAAATAGCTAGCAATTAATAAAATATTGTTTTGTTTGAATAAATGAATTTGGTGTTCTACGTATAAAGTAAAATAATAAAAAAAAATGTTTTTATTATTTTACTTTATACGTAGCGAAGCACGTACCAGGCCGCTAGTATATACTGGTATATATATATATATATATATATATATGTATATATGTGGTCAATCTTCTAAATATATAAAAGAAGAAACTGACTGACTCATACGAGTATATATATCAACGCACAGCCCAAACCGCTGGGTCTAGAGATTCCAAATTTGCCACATATGTTGCTTATGATGTCTAGGGATGCACTAAGAAAGGATTTTTCAAAATTCATCCCCTAAGGGGGAGAAATTGGGGTCCACCGGAAGTGGTCGAAAAATCGATTACAAAAATCCACCCATACAGAAAAATAAATAAACTAACAGAGTGAGTCTAATAAAAGCTTGTAAAAATGGCATCGATTTGAAAATATCAACCCCTAAAAGGGTAAAATGGGGTCAAAAAATCTGAAAATCGTCATGGGTATTGTTTTTATGGTTTATCGGGTCGCTGATTACGAAAACAACAACGATTTTAAAATTCAACGTGGCTAACGTGACCATCAACCTCTATTGAGGTGCGATGAGGTTGAAATGTCTATATGTCAATATATGCGTCGTTTTTACGGGTTTTCGCAACGCCATTACATACTAATATTATAAAACTTAAAGCGACAGAATTTATGTTACCTCTTCACGCTAAAATCGCTGGACCAATTTAGATGAAATTTGGTTGAGAGATACCTTGAGTCCTGGGAAAGGACATACCTAAGATTACATACATAAGTTTTT
Organism: Hypsopygia costalis; assembly: GCA_937001555.2. Lineage (NCBI taxonomy): Eukaryota > Metazoa > Arthropoda > Insecta > Lepidoptera > Pyralidae > Hypsopygia > Hypsopygia costalis. Next base: position 4,524,474 of record OW443326.2, on the reverse strand, counting down.
ATCCCAGAGATTATCTATTATCTTCATTTATTGTACATTTATGTTGACCATCATCCCCTATTGGGATGCGATGGCGTTGAAATGTCGAAAACGTCTGAAAATAGTCATAGGTATTGTTTTTATGGTATATCGGGTCACTGATTATGAAAAAAAAAACTCTGTAGGTGTGTAATGGGGTTGAAATGTCATAATATCAATATGGATGTTGATTCTATGGTTTTCTGGGACGTTAATTACGACAATAGCATCGATTTGAAAATATAACGTAGTGGACACGAATTACTTAAAAAGATTTTTCAAATTTTACCTTTATGAGGGTGAAACGGAGGTCCAACGTTTGTATGCGAAAACGAGATTAGTTGGACTATTTTATCCTAAACTTTACACGAGTACTTCTATTGATTAATGAGTAAACCGCGGGCGAAAGCTAGTATAGATATAAAAATCAATAAATAATACGCTACAATGGCAAACTAGCTTACGGTTTGCCTTATTACACATATTTTTCTCAGTAGGTTTATATATATTTTTTATACAATATTGAGTGGTAGATAAGCGAGCCCGCCCGATGTGAAGCGGTTTACCGTAGCCCATAGACGCTCGCAACATAAAAATTCGCTCCGTGCTGCCATTTTAGACGACTAAGTGGCAAACAATCATACAACCTCCTGATGGTAAGAGTCATCTCAGCCTATGGATGCTCGCAACACCAGAAGTAACGCTCATGTGTTGCCGATCCGGTAAAAACCCCTTCACGCCTTTCTTGAATAACCATTGCCGTTGCTTTCGCAGCACCTTGTCATCAAAAACAGGAGTATATATAATTGATAACAATTCGCTTGTGGGTTGTTGTGTTCCAGCGAGTGAGTGAGAGCACCAGAAAGAAAGAAAGGAAGGATTATATGCTGGCAACGGGTCGGCGACCCCTTGGTGTTGCTGATCTCCATGGGCGGTGGTGATTACTTTCCATCAGGTGAACCACATGCTCGTTTGCCTGTCATAAAAAAAAATCAAGGTAACAGTATTGTATATCGCTTATGTATAAAAATAATAACTGATACGTTATATTAATTTATGTAAGAGGTCCGTTATTTCTACGTAACGATATGGGTTGATATTGTAAGGCAATTCTTCCGGAAGAAACCTTGCCTTTTCAGCGAAATTTATTGAGCTTATAAAATCGTCCGGTCGTTCTGTCTGTCCGTCCTGAAACTCAAAATTTCGAAATTCTGACTTCGGATTCGTGTAGAGCATCAAAAAGTAGTAATGTAAAGTGATAAATAAAATAAATAAATAAATTTCGCTATGGTGGCGCATGCTACGCGTCCGATGTTTTATCGTGTATTTATTTTGGTTAGTAATTTGTTATTACTTATTAATATTTGATTATAAAGTATATATTAAATATTGCATGATTTCCAAGTAGCGGAATAAGGAAGCTAAAGTAAACGTAACACCACAGTGTAAGTAATAGTTAGTAAACGCATCGATTTGTACGTTTTTCTTCGCAAATAAATTCATTCATTAATTCATTCTTTCATTAATACGTACAATAAAATCATTATGTCGGAAGTTTCAGCCAAAATGCAAACTGGATGATCCGAGATTTTTTTCAGCTATCGTATTGGTAGGCAACATCAAAAGAAAGAGGAGAATTTATCAAATAAATAATAGGTCTTTACCTATGAAATTGCCGTTCTGCAGTACTGGCCATTTCAAATCAAAATAAATATTTGTTTGGCTAAGAATTCTAATTTCAAATTAATTTTATTTTAATAACATGGAATTCTTTTTCCAAAAGTAGTCATTTGTTTATTGATTAGTGTTACATTTTCATCGCATTTCAATCTTTTTCGTCATCATGGATACGTTAAAAATTCGAATAATTATGGAATATGAGTACCGTCGTGGCAGCAACGTGGCACAAGCGGCACGCAACATCAACGACGTTTACGGAGCTAACACTACAAACCAACGCACCACCTGTTATTGGTTTGCTCGCTTCCGTTCTGGAAATTTCGACCTGAAAAATGAACCTCGCGGTTGTCCGAAGACTTTGGTCGACAATGACGAATTAAAGGCGATTGTGGAAGCTGATGATACAGAATCTACGGCTGAATTAGCAGCAGCTTTCGACGTTAGCGTCAAAACAATATTGGTCCATTTGCGTCAAATTGGCAAGGTAAAAAAGCTTGACAAATGGGTGCCCCACGAACTCAATGATCGCCAGCGCGAAGTACGCGTCAAGACGTGCCTTGCACTGCTCAACAGACACACAAATGAAAGAATTTTGAACCGCATTGTTACCTGCGTTGAAAAATGGATTCTGTTTGATAACCGCAAGCGCTCAGCAAGTTGGTTGGATTCTGGTTCAGCACCTAAACAATGCCCTAAACGAAAACTTACCCCTAGAAAAGTGATGGTCACTGATTGGTGGTCTAGCGCCGGTGTGATTCATCACAGCTTCTTACCAAACGGGGTGAGCATTACTGCAGATGTGTATTGTGAAGAACTGAACACAATGATGGAGAAGCTGGCACGTCTCTAACCAGTATTGGTCAATCGCTCGTCTCCGCCGCTCCTGCACGACAACGCGCGACCTCATACTGCACAGCAGACGGTCTCCAAGTTGCAAGAACTGGGGTTGGAAGCTCTCCGTCATCCGCCCTACTCGCCAGACCTTGCGCTTACAGACTATTTTTTTTTTGGCGGAAAAAAAATTCAATACCCGAGAGGCAGTACAAAATGCCTTTGAAGAATTTGTTGCCTCCCGTCCAGCTGATTTCTTTAAGAAGGGCGTCAATAAACTGCCACTGCGTTGGCAAAGATGCATTGATTGCATGGGTGATTACTTCGATTAATACAAATAAAAAATACATGAAAATAAATTGTTAAAATTTTTTCATACAAAACGGCAATTTCATAGGTGCAACATCTGCAACATCAAATATATCAAAAGCAAAAAAGAATCATCAAAGGTTATCATTGTATTTCAGTGTTTGCCAATATTATCATCAAAGGTTAAAATCAATGTCAAAAAAAACGGTTGTGTGTAAAGTCGATATACGAACGATAATTTTACTTTATAACGTCATAAGAAACACAAGCCGGTCGTGCCTCTCTATCGCTTGTTCCGCGCTCTCGCTTGCACGCTCGGCTCACGCGGAACGTGACGATGAGTCATGCTTTTTCGTGCGTGCAGTCAGCGTTCATCGATTTTTAAGATGTTATCAATTCAAAAGGAAAATTTTAAAAGAAAAAGTAACGTTTCAACACCTTTAACAAGCCTACCAAATAAACTAAACTATAAGAAATAAATGAGATCGATCATCGCCTATGTTTAGTTATTATTTTAGGCTATTATGTAGTATTCAAACGCCGTATGCCGTGCGCAGTTTTCAATATTAATCCACGGCATTTCCATTGCTTTTAGTTGGGCTTCCAATTGCAGCTGGAAATCTATTGTTGTTCCTCACTGCATAATTCTCTGTTTTGATTGAGATTACTAGGAAACGTTCACTAAAAGGTTCTCCGGTATCTCGCCCACGTTTGCACACGTATGCGGATTTGCACAAGTGTAGAAAATAAAAATTATACGCATAAATTTTCATCAGTTTTAAGTTAAGAAAGGATCGTGTATAATATTATCATTATGTGCTGCAATTACGAACATTTAGTACTCGCGTATATTATTATGATACAGGCCATTCCTCTTTCTGGTTGGTTATTGACGGTTTGAAGTCAAATATCCAGAAAGAAGCACCCTGGTGTATGCCCTAGTACTCGTCGGCTGACGACATTGTGCTCGTCAGCGAAGACAGATGGGAGGTATAGAGCAAACTGGTCAGATAGAGAAAATATCGGAGAATGGTGGTCTAAAAATCAGCAAATCAAAAACATTGGGGTGTAAGTGGTTCATCGACATCTTTGAACCAAAGCCAACTTCACCTGCACGCGGTGCACCTTTCTGACTGACAAACGAAGCTCTGGCGAAAACATAGGTTGGGAGCGTAATTGTAAGCTGGGGAATGCACCTCCACCTCACAGAATACCGCAGGCTAGCTTGATGTGAAGCGGTTACCGTAGCCATATTAACCGCTGCCACCACAGCGACTCCTTCCTTTCTGGTGAACTCATAAATATGTTTCGTTAACATATTTTCAGGCAATCTCTTTGAGGTAACTCTTTGCGGCAAATTTTAAAGAAACAAATGCGATTTGCGAAAAAAAAATCCTACCGGTTCTATTACAAATCCGACTATAAATAATCTATATATGTATAAACTAAAGTTGGGTTAGTATATAAAACAATATCGAGGTAAGGTAAATCTCCCATATTTCGGCATCTTACGAGATTTTTTAAATATATTACTACACGTAATCAGTTTGATAGCTATTGTATGATGAATACTGGTATTTTGACAGTAAGTTAATGCATGAATTGCGTACTTTTAGTTCATTTTTAGGGTTCTGTACCTCAAAAGGAAAAACGGAACCCTTATAAGATCACTTTGTTGTCCGTCTGTCTGTCTGTCTGTCTGTCAAGAATTTCTATGTCGAGAATGCGTGGAGGTACCAAGCTGAAATTTGAACTGTATACTCAGGTCTACGGTCCCATGAAGTTGTAAAAAAATCAAACTGCTAAGTTTACGTAGAAAAAAGTTACGGCCGTTTATTCAGCAAAAAATGCATATTTCGTCACACTCAAGGGAATCAAAACCTATAGGGTACTTCCCGTTGACCTAGAACTATGAAATTTGACAAGTAACATCGTTATAGACTACAAGTACAGGAATAAATCTCAAAACTGTACATTTGTAAATAGATCTAAAAAATAGGGGGTCTATATTTTTTATAGGGTGTAAAATATAAAATTTAATAATGATACTACGTACCTACGGAACCCTCGGTGGGCGAGTCCGACTCGCACTTGTCCGGTTTTTTTAAATAGCTACTTACTAAAGTTTTTGTGAACCTCTCGTTTGAACCCTATTCCGTGATAAAATTTGGCTCTGCTTCTAAGTTCGTGAGTTCGTGGCCTCTGTTTCGGGATTAAGATTTTTATAGTGAGTTATAATAATTTATTAATAAAAAACAAAATATATAAAGAATTTAGTAATTATAAACGGAATAAAGATAAGTATTTTAAATGAAAAACATGTAGGAGTGAGATCATACTCAATTTTATGACATTACTTAAATAAACTTTTAATAGAACTTTTACTTAAAATCTAAAAAAATATGCAAAATTAAATGTCTCTTTTTTACTTAAATAGTATACATATTTTTTTTAATTACAAAAATAAATTAAATAAATTGAATAAAAAATTAAATTATGCTGGTAGTTTTTATGTTACTTATGCGAATTTACCTTAAAAATGTAAATTAAAGTTACCTTCAAACTCATATTATAAGAATTATATTGAACAAAACATATCCCGAATTTAGCTCATTAGAAACTTAACTGAATACTTTATTTGTTTTTTAATTGCCCTTTAAAATATCTTAATTATTATACAAATACACAAGCAATAAAATTGTATCTAGAATATCCCTGATTCGGTAGTGACACGAACTAGGGGACAAACGAAAAATAAAATGACCGTTATTTCGTGAGTTGATTTATAGCAATTTTAAAGGAATTTCATGCTTGCATATAACTATTTCCTAAATCAAATTAATTGTTGAGGAACACAAAAAAGCACTATTGAAAGTTTCATTCAAATGAACTTACCTTTTCCTTTCTGTAAGCTTAAGAAGCACGAGCGCTAACCTTACGGTAACAGGGAATATATACACGCACACCGCATAGCTGTTCGTGGCCGGCTGAGAGTTTAGAGCATGGTATTGCTGTCACTTTAATCGCGAAAATATTGGTCATTGGTAATTGATTTTTTAGATAGTTTAAATAATAGAGATTTTGTAAGATAGTACAACAACTTAAATAAATAATATTCCAATTACTTATTTTTTGACCTAAAGACGAAACTAACGATTATTTCGTTAGTTTCGTCTAGCACGAAAAAGGGGCCATTTACCTTAGTTACACCATTTGTAACTCAAAATCAGCTGGATCGATTTTTAAGATCTTTGATTTGTCTCCGTCCTGAACAGGAGAATAACTTCACATTTATATCAGATAAATAACAAATTATGACGAAATTATCACGACAAGGTTTATACTGGAAATACACTGGTTGAGATGGGCACGGGAAGATTGAGGAAAAGAGCATACGCAACTTATGCTTATTTCTAATATTTACTTGTGCACTACAACATTTTAAAAATAATATGTTTGTATTTTATTCGTATAATAATGATTTAACAACAACAACAACACTCCATGTTTAGATTATGTGAATATTTTACACATATTCAAGCATATTCTTTTCATAAATATATTGTGAAGCACCAGCGAAGCTATTTAAAATTCTTTGAAAACTTCCCTTATTGTGATTTCTTGGAACCCATTTTATAAAACAGAATGGATACTTCGATATTGTAGGGTTTCAAACAGAGTAAGAAATGTATTTAATACTTCAGTATTAAATAAATTTCTTGCTCTGTTTGAAGTCGGTGGAGAATAAAAACGCCATGATTTCATGGCCTTTGTTTGTCTATTATTAAATCCAAGCGAGCGGACAAACGATGCGGAAAGCTAGATTTCAAATAAAAAATACATGCATTTTAACACTACCTTTTATAAAAATACGGAGAATCTTTCCTCTAGACCTAATTAAATAAACTCCCTCCGTTTTGAAAAGTATCTCGAAGCATAGGGAATAAAAATGTGAACTTAGTGTAGGGTTGGCAACACCAAATATAAAAAAACAAGGATTTGAATTTGGAAAAACCAGGGCAATTAAATTAAAAACAGGACTAGGAGATACTCAAATATTGAAGAATTAAATATTGAATGATAATAACTTCAATGAAAATAATATAATTATTATTATATAATTACCTTTAGAGTTTTGTATGAAATGCCACCAAAGTACTTTTAGTACTTTTATTATCATTAATACTTAATTTCAGGTAGTTACCTAGGTGTAAATTATATTAACTTAAACCAATCAGGACACTTTAAAAACCCATTACGCCACTTGAAAACTATCCAGGACATCCCAGAACAATCCAAAAACTAGTAGGTATATGTTCTGGGAAAATAAGACGGTTGGCAACCCTAACTTAGTGAAGGGTATTATCGTCGCAAGTTGTCAGAAGCGTAATAGATAATTGCATGCAGTGAAGTGTCAACAGATCGAGTTCACAATACAAACTATTTCCTACTAATGAGCTACCTACGTCGCAGTAAACATCTAATCGCACGGATACTTTAGTCGAGTTATTTCAGAAAGTATCGTATGATTTACGCATATCGAGCAATAGTGTTAGATACTTAAAATCCGTGGTGCACGGCAGTTGGGCTTCACTTGACTAGCCATCTCTTTAGAGTTTTAATGCCTTATTTGCCATATTGCTCGTCTCTCACATTGCTAAGAGGGGAAGTCAAACTCCAAAAGCTTTGTACTCCTACTAATTTCTTCTGATTAAATTCGTTGTGAGTCCCGAGGCAGCCGTAGTTTAACCCCCGGGACTGCAATGCACTTCATTGTTCATTGCCTTTTTTGACGGTCGCCGCTGTTAATCCTGGCTACACAGGAGACACAGTGGTGGGAATGTGTGGTGGGCCCCCGTCAAAAAGATAAATATCGGGCAAAGCGGGCTTATCAATAAATGCAATGCTTAATATCAAAATAATTTTTATGCTGTTACACATTAAAATTATATTGTTTATTATTGTTTAGGAAATTATTTAATGCTTTTGCACCATATGTATTTTATTGTATATTGACAATTGAAGGTTACAGGCAGAGATCGGGGAATATCCTGATGAATAGATATTGAGAAAAATACAGTTAAAAGTTAAGTATTACAATTTACATTGAGATCAGCGTATGTAGTTTGCCTTTTTGGCGTCATCTGTTTACTTTTTTAAAAAGATTGTCATTGGAAATTAAACTACCATAGGTAAACATTTGCTTCCAATAGAAAAATTGTGACATTCCCTGTTCTTGCCTTCAAATATTGCTTTTGCACAGATTAAAATTTTATTTTTAACAAAATATGTAGATAGTTTTAAGACCACATTTTTTTTAAGGTCGAACAAATAGATGATATGCAAAATCCTTGGCCACGGTTGGGATGCGCGACCATTTACAAAATAAGCTGATCTGCGCACACTCAGCGGCACTTTACACCGCAGAGTGTAAAAAAAAAACAAAAAAAATCTAAATATTTTATTTAAGTTAATAAAATATTTTATTTGTACGTATTAATAACCTACAAGTAAGTACAACATTAATTGGAAACGAATTTGTTCAAATTTTCCGCTCAACGATTCAATGGAAGTCATTGAAAATGTTAAAGATTAAAACAGGCATTTCCTGATTTATGTCCTAAAATCCACATAAATAACTGGCAAAATTTAAAAAATATAAACCGGGGTAGTATACAGCAATGAAAAATTTCGTGGAAAAGCAGTAAACCCACCGACGCGCGACGATCTGGAAAAAAAAGCAAAAAACTTCCCGCGCGTGATATTCGCTATACCAAAGGGAACTGCAGGCTGTATTTCATTAAAGAAAAATTGAGAACGCTACCATCAATCATATTGGGTAATAATTCCATTTATTTGAAAACATCCAACATGTTATGGACTGCATCAAACGTACGCTGCAAAACAAAATAACTCTCCCGGTAACTAAAATTGACCAGTGAAGTGTACATACTTTTGCCCTGTAGAGTACAGGGCAATTTTAATATATGAGTAAATTAATATCGTGATTAAATAAATAAATATTCCTGGACAAATTACACATGGCCATCTAGACCCAAACTATGCAAAGCTTGTACTATGGATACAATATAACTGTTATTATGCTTAAATACATATTTTTTTGTAAATACTTACATATAATACATAGAAAACACCAAGACCAAGATAAGCCTCCAATGGACACTATGCCAACTCAAAACATACCCATCCAGATACACACCGCTAATATGAGTTATACATTTACTTAGCGGTTTGTATTTGTCGATTTTGTCGTGTCTTCGTTTTTTTTTTATAAATAAAATTCAGATAGCATAATGTTGCTGAAGTAATGAATCGATTTAGATAAAAAAAAGAAAATTATCGAAACTTTGGTTGGCGTAGTGTTCGTTGGAGGTATCGATTTGTATAATAAAATTACCGCAGAAATGAAAAATCTTAAATTTCATATTTTTTTATACTACGCCGGGTGGCATATAACCATACTGCCTGCTTGCGCGCCTCCACCTCCGCTGCCATCATAGCAAGTCCTTCCTTCCTGATGACCTCACTAACTCGCGAGAACACAGCAATTCTCAAGGGATTTGTTATTTGGCTGCGGTATTCTGTGATGTGGAGGTACTTCCCCAGTCAGGCAGGTTACAAAAAACGCTGTGTTCTACGTCTCTTTTCGCCAGAGCCTCGTTTGTCACACACAGAATGTGGTAGTAATATAAACAGTTTGATGTGGTATGATATTAACTCTACAGTAGTATAATACAAGTCTATGATTATATCTGTAATAAGTCTATGCCTATATCCAAAGAAATTTTAACAGTACTTGTCATTTGACTATTGAACGTTTTGGTTGTGCTTATAATCAATTTTTCATAAATGTGAGTGGGTGACCAAAAAGGGACCTGGAAAAATTGGAAACCGTAACTTTTTTTAAAATTTTTGAATCTGTGGTCTTTTTGCTTTGTTTTGGTCTAAACAGAATATTTTTAGGTGCCGTAGTTATTTTTTATGATTTTTTTTGTGAGCCGAGGCAGTTTTGGAAAAATTACACCTTACACACAGCGCATACTAGTTTTTGTGTTGTTGTTTGTTTCTACACGAAACTTCAAACGCGATTTACTCGAAATCTATTATTTTCCCTTGAGGTCCATTTTTGGTCAACCACTCACAAAGATTTAATGTATACTGATATTGACTCATAATAGAGATAGGTAGTATATTATGGTGCAAAGTAATCATTTGAGTGAATACAATTTGTACTTCGAATCTTTGATTAAAACTGTCTAATCCGGGGTTGCCGAGTCATTTCAAGTAGTCGTGCAATACTTATATTATTCTGTGGCAATACAGCAGAAAAATTGCATTACCTGTTTTGCTATGGTTTTATTACAAGTAATGGAGGATCAAGAAGAGTCCCTGAAGCCGGGAATAAGATAATGAAATAATATAAAGACGGGCTCAAAAAGACAATCATTCCAGAGCCATGAAGCAAATTGATAAAAATATCTTTGACTATATTTCCAAATAATTACCTAATACCTAGCTAACTTTATGATCACTTCGCTTCGAATGGTTGTATTCGGATCATATTCGGAACGTGAAGTTAATATACTATTTAAATTCGGAATAAAAATTCCTAAAAAAATCTGAAAGAAATGTAAAAATCCTGGGTATGTGGAAAAATGAATATTAAAAAAAAATCTTGCAAAAACGAAGCATGGACAAACGAACCTAACCTCTTTCGACAAATGGCATGTCAAAAAGATATAAAACAAATAAAGATAACAAACACATGACAATTAAGTTTGGCCTCGGGTCAAATACTTATATTTATCTATTTTTCATTATTATTTAATTCCTCTTCCCATTCTTTTTGTTAAGTCTAGGGACTTTTCAGCATGCTTTGTTTAGCCGCCAGTTACCAGAACTTAGGGCGCATAGCTTTCCGTAAGGCCCTAGATTACCAAGGGTGAGTTAATGACGTTTATATTTAACTAATTAATATACTAATCTGGGGCCGTACCCCCGAATTTGAAGCCAATTACCATCGAATATTTTGATCCGAAAAATAGGTCTTGCGTTTTAGTTTTTGACAAACATCTTCAGCTTAGTCGGTAGATCTCCTGAATTTTTACCAGCTAAGCTTATGCTTGGATAAGCGATACCATCTCATGCTACTTACCATGAGGTGAACTGCATCTATTTGACATGAGTTATAAAACAATATTGGTTGTAATATTACAGAATTGTTTTGAAAAGTAATTTTTAATCGACTTCTAAAAAACATAAGGCTCAAAATGACTTAAAAGTTATGAAATCAAAAGTGGCGTTGTTTATGAATGGATTATTAAACTATTGTGTTAGAAAGCGGTAACCAGTAGACTTATAATGTCGTTTGTCACTGGCTAACTGATCTATAAACGCACAGCCCAAAGCTCGTGGTGGATCAGTCTGAAATTTGATATATAGTTAGTTAGGATGGCAGGCATCGTCTGATGGCGTATCTATTTTACACGTGACCGCCGGCTCGCGCGGCGTAACTTGCGGCACGCGCCCATTAAACAGCATTTTTGAAAATTTCCAGGAAGGCAAGCCATGCCAGGAAATCGTGGGGCAAGCTAGTCGATTTTTAATCTCTTTTAAATAATGTGGAGAGGTTGAAGTTAAGCTACAATTGTTTTTCTGTTAGGTCACTCTAGGCAGGAGAGCGACATGCCCATGTAGTCGTCTCCCGGTGGCAGGGAATGCATAAGCATTTTTCCTGACATTGTTCTTCAATAAAGTAGAGTTATTGTTTATGCTGTTGATCGTTGGCACTTGGTGGAATATTATTAATAAAGTACTTGTACTGTTCTACGTAATTAAGTTTATTTTTACCAACCGGTTTCGTCTTATAGCAGGATCACGGCCTTAACGCATCATTTAACTACTTGGTAGAAACACAAACAACATCTGTTTACCTATATAATACCTTAAGGCGAAGCCGGTCGGCAAAAATAAACGTAATTGTATGTTAACTGTATCTTGTAATTATTTTACATCGTAAATTGAAAGTTGATCGAACCGAAAATTGTATACTTGTATTCATTAATTAATTAATGTCAATTCTTATTGTGACCAGAATACTATTCTCAATTTGTTTAAACTTATATATTAGTTCCAAATTTTGATATGAGAATACCAAATGTGACATTTTTATTGCGAGATGCCCCTTTGATCAAATCCGTATCTGATCCGATAAAATTGCATATGTTTTTTTTTATTTTACTTTATGGAAGTTCATTTTATGAAAAATATTCGGAGTGGAATATTTTTCATAAAATTTTCTGCATTGACTTTGATGGATAGGTTGTTTTCAAATATTTTCCTCGGGCATACTATTATTCTACGAATCGTGACATATTCACTAGTTACATACTAGTGAGTAGGTACTTATAAATTTATATTGACAAAAAAAATGCTAGATAACTTGGCTGTTCTTTTCTTCATCTCTTCTAGATCCTATAATGGTTGGCCCAGATAATGTCAGCACGGGATCGCATTTTTCGCTCTGCTTATGCTTTCTTTTTCCGTCGCCCTGGAACGTCAGTTGCTAGAGCGAGAAAGATAACGCGAGCGCCTCGCACAGTCATGCTACCGCGCGCAATCGCACTGACGCTGTCTTTCTTGCCCTTCTTCTTTCTTGCTCAACTTTTCCCTCTTCTTCAAGTCCTCCTATTTCTTATCTCTTACCTTACACCCGAAATTTCATACCTAATTTTAGTAGTTTAAAGTTGTAATTAGTAATAGTTTTTGTTTATCTTACCTTTCTATCCCCCCTTTCCTCCTGTCGTGGTGTTTGATCTTCGTCATTTTTTATAATTTCTCACTGCTTTCTTTAATTAAAGGCTTTATTTACTTATATTAAAATTTTACGATTTCAACTTAGGTGGTTTTAGTTTAAAATTTTGCGTATTTCAGATTGAGTTTCACTTTCTTCCTTCTGACCATGGTAATCAATGTTCTTATTTTCGCTGGCCGCTACCTACTTACTGTTGTTCTCAATTTTCCGACCTCCCCTTCGTTTCTAACTGCCTCTCTAATCTCCCTCCCAAATTCTGTTATTCTTCTCTTCAATCTCAGGTTTAAATTTATTATTTATAACTACTGTGGCTTCGGTTTCAAACGATATTTTTTCCACTGTTCAAAGTTTCGCTCTTATTTTACACGCAATTTATGCACCTATGGGGTGTAAGTAGTTCATCAAGATCTTTGAACAAAAGCCAACTTCATCTGCACGTGGTGCACCTTGCTGACTGACAAATGAAGCTCTGGCGAAAAGAGAGGTAGGGAGCGTAATTGTAAGCTACCCGACTGGGGAATGTACCTCTACCTCACAGAATACCGCAGCCAAATAACAATTCCCTTGAGGGTTGTTGTGTTCCTGCGAGTGAGTGAGGTCACCAGAAAGAAAGGAAGGAGATGCTGTGTTGGCAGCGGGGGTGGCGGCGCGCGAGCATTATTTTATGTTGCAAGCGTTAATATGGCTACGGTATCCGCTTCACATCAGGCGGGCCGTATGCTAGTCTGCCACCCGACGTTTTATAAAAAAAAAATCACACCAAATTATCTAAGTGATTAATAGACCACTGAATCTAAAACTTACAATGATAAAATTGAATGGAATTGTTATTTGGTATTCTGTGAGATGGAGGTACTTCCCCAGTTGGGCAGCTTCCAAATACGCTGTATTCTACCTGTGAGAGGCGAGATTGGCTTTGGTTGTAAAGATCGCGGTGAGCTACTTACACACGTAAATACAAAATTTTGTATTGTATCACATAAACATTTATACGAAATTGTATCACAGTGCACTTTGTACGACCATAATCTGTCTGGTCCATAATCTGGGCACTGCCGTGCCCCCACCAAGTCGAGCAAAAAGCGGCCCGGTCGTACCATCCTTTTCTCGAAGAATAGGAGGTTTTCCTCTCCATACAAGATTTACAAAACAAAATTAACTGTATTTTTTTTAACAGATTGAAAAGTCAGTTAGCGGGAGTGGTTAAAGTCCCAATACTCCAAACCGATGAGACGAGAAATCTCATGTCTCTCAGATTAAAACACCAAGTTACCTACAAGCCGTATCAGAAGCCTAGCTATAAGGACCACGACTACAAGAACATGGGCCTCGGTAGACCGATGTCACCGCATGTTACAATATATGCACCTAATTTATTATCAACGACGTCGATATTACAACGAATCACAGGTATTCCAACTTATTCAAATGGTACAAGTTCTACGTCTTCTTCTTTTCTGGTAACCTCGCTCACTCGTAGGAACACAAGAAAATCTTTAGGTCACTAGGAAACTGTGAATGGGGTGTAAGCGTTATTTGGTAATAATTTCAAATCGTTCATCAACATCTTTGAACCAAAGCCAACTTCACCTGCACGCGGTGCACCCTGCTGACTGACAAACGAAGTTCTGGCGAAAAGAGAGGTAGGAGCGTAATAGGAAGCCACCCAACTGGGGAATGTACATCCACCTCAGAGAATACCGTAGCCAAATAACAATTCCCTTGAGGGTTGTTGTGTTCCTGCGAGTGAGTGAGGTCACCAGAAAGGAAGAAAATTCTGCGTTGGCAGCGGGGGTGGCGGCGCGCGAGCGATATTTTATGTTGCGAGCGTTAATATGGATACGGTAAGCGCTTCACATCAGGCGAGCCGTATGCTTGTCTGCCACCCGATGTGGTATAAAAAAATACAAGTTCTATGGCTTTTCTTTTCTGGTAACCTCGCTCACTCGTAGGAACACAAGAAAATCTCTAAGTAATTAAAATTGTTATTTGTTCTGTTCCAAATTGCATAAAGGCAAGAACACTGGCGGCGTTTCATAATATCGTTTATAGCATGTTATTAATGAAATAAATTTCATGATTAATAAATTTGATCACATAGTCACGACAAAATAGCTTTTTGAAAATGGTATCAATTTAAGTAATCACTCATGCATTTAGGTTGCCTACAAAATAAATTACATTGAACATACCAATGTAATTTATTTTGTAAATAATTAAATGCACGAGTGAGCACTAAAATTAATAACAAGTATTATTGATTTCAATTTCCACATTATAAGGAGAAATTGTAATTATGGTTGAGGATAAATTGTTTCTGTTTTGTATTAAATTAATTTGATGAAACAAATTAATACCTATATTTTATTTATTTCCAGTGTTTAAAATAAATTAATTCGTTGAAACAAATTAATTTGTTTGAAACATTGGAAATGTTGTGTACATTTTATTTAATTTAATGTACATATTTGAGAGTGGACCGGATATGAGTTGTTAAGCCTTATTCATCCCTCTGCTGGGATACGGGGCTCAATCCCCTCAATAGAAGGGGTTTAGAGCATACTCCACCACGCTGCTCAACTACGGGTTGGCGGAGGTCAGTGTTTTCAAGCCGCTTAAAGGTCCCAGACTTGGCTTAATGACTGTCATCTAATCGCAACAGCTACTACCGACGGCTTAACGTGCCCTCCGAAGCACACACAAGTTATTTGATGGAAAAGATTAACCCCGATCATTCAAAGATATATATTATTTTTAATACTACGTCGGTTGGCAGACAATCATACGGCCCGCCTGATGTGAAGAGGTTACCGTAGCCATAAAATATCGCTCGCGCGCCGCCACCCCCGCTGCCATTGCAGCATCTCCTTCCTTTCTGGTGACCTCACTCACTCGCACGAACACAACAGCCCTCAAGGGGACCGTTATTTGGCTGCGGTATTCTGTGAGGTGGAGGTACATTCCCCAGTCGGGTAGCTTACAATTACGCTCCCTACCTCTCTTTTTGCCAGAGCTGCGTTTGTCAGTCAGCAGGGTGCAACGCGTGCAGGTGAAGTTGACTTTTGTTCATGAACCACTGTTCACAACATGATGTTGATGAACCACTTACACCCCAAAAATATAGATATGATAGCTTGCGGGGTGACAACATGCAAATGATACCTCTGGTGTTACATTTCTACAGGCCACATTATTGTTTGCCCCTTAATACAATTTAAAGAAAGTCTAATCGAGGGTCCCACCCTCGATTAGACTTTCTTTCTTCGAGGGTGGGAGAGGGTGGTGTCACTGGTGTCTCGTTTCGAAGTCCTTTGTCAAATGCATCGTTTCTATCATAAACGCACAAGAAATATTTTATGGCACAAATTATTTGAATATGTATATTTTTTTTTAAATATGAAAGTGTACAAGTTTTTATAAACACTATTTGGATTGTGATTAAAGTTAATATCGAGAGTAATGCTGTAGTTAAAAGGACCATAATTTTTGTTTTATTCCTTTTCTTCCTTATTTTTCTACCTCTTTGTAAATATTTTATTTGTAAATATTCTTATTGTAAATATTATCCCTAAATTAGTATATTATACTTTCAAAGGACCATATAAACTTGATATTTATTTATACACAAAGATTTATAACACTGAATAGGAACTATCACAATGTGGTAAAATGATGGACAAATATAAATAATAATAAAATATTTCTGGACAATTTTTTTTAATACATACTTAAATACATAGAAACGCCCAGGCCAAGACAAACAGACATGTTAATGCACACAAATGTTTGCCTTTTGCGGGGATCGAACCCGCGACCTCGGAGTCAAAGTTACCATTGCTAACCATTCGACCATCGAGCTCGTCTAATCTAATCTAAGCTGAACAAATCTAAGCTGAAGTTGGATTTTTGCAATCAATAAATCCGTTGGGAATCTGAAGCTGAAAGCTGAAGCTTCCCTTCCCATCGGATTCCCACGGTATTACAGACAGACGGGTTTAATTTCCTACTTTTCTTTTCAGGTATAATGTTATCATTTTACGCGACATTACTTGCATGCGGAACCTTATTCCTGTCCAATGGTGTCGACTCCTACGTCTCTGCCATTCAAAGCTTAGATCTTTCAAGACCGTGCCTATTCTTTTTGAAATTTATCTTAGGAGCGCCTTTTGCGTTCCATTATTTTATTGGAGTTCGATTTTGCGCCTGGAACGCCGGAAAATGGCTCGGGATGAAGGATGTTTACAAGACAGCTTATCAAGCGCTCATTGCTAGTGGAGTAGTTGCAATATTATTTGCCATTCTATAGATTTAAATACCGGAAAATGGTTATGTTAACCGTATATAACCATTCAGTATATAATGCCAATCATCCTAACATCTAATGCTCGATCAACGTCCTTAATGTTTTGTTTCTTATACGATGCATTTATATAAATTAAAATGTGAACTAAGTTCCGTGAAATATAATATTTATATGTATCATCAAAATAGGAAACAAACTTAAGGCTGTACCGTACCTTTTACTTGAATTCTTTTGAAAACCTAATCAAATGATTCCAGTAAGTTTAATTACTTGTGCAGTTATTAGAATCAACTAATTAAAGTCAAGAATGGTAGCTGAAAAATATATCATAGTATATAGTGAAATATAATACGGGATTAAATCATTGAGAAAGAATTAGATCATTTATTCTGTGATAATCCTTTGCTTTTCTGGTTTAAAATGTAATTTAAAATTTTAGTTAATTCCAATAGTTTTATATAAAAAATATTTTTTAAATTTATATACCTAGACCTTATACGATTTTAGTAAATAAATAATTATAATATATCAACTTGAATACCGTGTTATATGAAGGTATGCTATAGCCAGTGAATGATCACAAGGGGTTGACGCTTGCTCGGAGGTTCGGATGCTTGCAACCACATAAATTAATCAAGAAATAAAACATGTCAAATAAATTTCAATTTAACTTTGTGCTTGCAAGACGTTATTACATTACATTCGAATTAAATATTCAGTCGATTTAGAACCTAAAAAACAACTCCTATTGTTGGGCGTATAGGCTGAAAACGAATATACTTTTAAATTAAAATTATATTGATATCCTTACGAATGAGGCGATCGTCAGGCGATGGACGCTATTTATGAAGATATAATAAAAATAAAATACACTCCGTAATGTTACATTTCGTTTTTAACTTTATATGTCAAACATTACATGTGTTCATTTAATAGATTGCATATTCATACCAATGAATAAGCGACTTTATTTCAACTCAAATAGAGTCGCTTATTCATTGGTATGAATAAGCAATCTATTCAGTTATTGAATCGCAATAAGAGATAGTGGTAAGGGGGCTGAGCATTTTTATTTTGGGTACAGTCTGCGACGTCTGCGCGGGAGTGCGTTAGTATTCGGGGTACTGGTTATGCTGAGGGATCGCCAAAGGATGTGAAAAAATATTACATAGGTATAAATATTTATTAGTTTAAATAGTTGATTTAGGTCAACTTGCTAGAATATTATAAATATTTTAAAAATGGAAAAAGTCACCTTCCTCGCTTAGGTGGTATATGAACCCACGACATCTCGATTACCGGTCGAGTGCTCTTCCAACTGAGCTACCAGGAATATATGTGATGGTGGTGAATTTTTACATTTTATATTTTACTGCTGTGAAGTCGCGGTGTGGCGCCATCTACCTGTAAAGTATTACACTAATAAACAAGGCACAGCAGTCCGTGGTTGCAGATGAAATTCGGCTATTTTTTTTAATAACACCAAACTTATTAAGGTGTTATGCTTATTAAGGTAAAATCCTACATAGGCGAAGAGGTGTTTTTTTTTTTTCATTTTTAAAATAAATACCTATATGGTCGCAAATCTTATATGCTCACAGAAGCAAATAATGATAACTGAATTAAAATGTATTAAATAGAAACTCTGAATGGAAATTCCGTTATTTCGGCAGGGCAGCAGTATTTCATAATATACAGAAAGCTTTCATATTATTGACTTAATGAATTTAACAGTTGAATCAATTCCATTACGAATTTGCGATAATTTGTAGCAAAACATTTTGAAATGTTATTGATAGAAATGTTAATGTATATGTCTATTAAATAATATACTCTCGAATTTAATGCGCCTGTAATATGGGCAGGCGAACTAAATACACTTGTAATATGTTCGTTGAATATCATTGGGGCAGGCTAGTTATTTCTCTATTGGACTGGCGATGATAAAGCAAATCTCAGAGTTAAAGTAGGTTAAGACACATAAATCATCTCGGAAAGAGAACGGTCTAAACTCAACTAAGGGTGTGTAACAAATCAGTGTAACCATGGGTCGGAAGGGAATATGATTTGTATGAAACTTGTCGAATTGCGCGCTACGTGTGGTCAAGTCGCCGTTCCCGCACATACGTCTCCCGATCACGAGGTGACGTGGTAGTTTCCGGCGCATTTATGCAAGAAAAATAATTAAGCTGCTGCTGAGGGAAGTCGATTCCGCAATAGTAACCACATATCACTTATAGTGAAAGTGTAATAGTTGTTCCGGTATGGGCTAAAACCTAATAAGTTTATTGCTTATACCAGAGATCGGTTGGTAGTGCAATTTAAACTTATTGGTTTTAAAATATGTATATTAAAAGCTGTCGTTTAAAACAAACCACGTCAAAGGTGGTGCATTCGCGGAAATGAGAGATATTTAATTAAACTGCGTTTTCCATATTCTATTGTTTATGCAACACGCTCAGAGATGACACGTACGATATAACTTTTTGTTTTTCATGTGCTCTGCAAAATATTTCATAGTACGATATTAAATATTTTGGAAGCTCGCCTCTATAACTTATGTAATCTCGCTCTATACAGAGTCAAATATAGTTTGAAACAATTTCGAATACCCTTTAGTGAAATATATGTATAACTACTCTTTATTGAAATAAATGTTTAGTAACTACATTGCTAGTTTATCATCAGCATCATTATTAGCCTGTAGCTACCCACTGCTGGAAAGCCTTACACAATGATTTCCACCATATGCGGTCCTCCGCTTTCCGCATCCACCCGGCATCCTTCCGGCCGCTTTCTTATGGTCTTCGATCCACTTCACTCTAGGGCCTTCTCACAATACGGCAGATGTGGCCGGCTCACTGCCACTTTTGCTGACTCTGACAGCTATTGTTGATATAGCTGTCAGCATAAGTGGCAGGCAAACCTTGGTTCTCCGTAGGATTTCTTCGTTCCGAATTCGATCCCTTAGAGAAACTCCAAGCATAGCCCTTTCTATTGCTCGCTGTTCGACCCTTAGCCTGTGAACTAGCCCGACAGTCTGCATCCAAGTCTCTGCACCATAGGGGAGGATGCACTGATTGAAGACTGTAAGCCTTCAAGCATTGGGGTATATCTGCGATAAGGATGTGTGAAGCCTTTTGAAATTGTTAGTTTATATAGGTCGTCGAGAATAAAAATACACTACCAAATGTTAAACAAATGTTAAAACTACGAAGGAAATATTATACAATGGATGGAGTCGCTATCTACATGGTGTTGCCTTGCGTGCACGCAAACAAACAATCGTACAAATTGTTCCGCTATCTATATATATATATAAAACAAAGTCTGACTAGTTACATTAGATAACTCCAGAACGGGCTGGACTGATCAGTATAACCTTTGATTTATATAACAAAACCAACAAGGTGTTGTCTTCGCCCCAAATAAAGAAATTATGGAAAATATTATTTCTTAAAACATTTCGCGAATCATTTGGCTTATATTTTTTTTGTTGAATTTAGAAAAATAAAAATGGAAACGGGAAAATTGAGCCACAGAGAAGTGTGGGCGGCTCTAGTATAATGTTAAAAAAATATTCTTCAAGGGTATTGCTATTTGGTTGGGGTCTTTTGTGACATGAAGGGAACTACTCCAATTGGGTTCGACATGCCCGACCTCTAGAGATGGGCAAAATGCCCAGGTCTTCCTGCCTCAGTTGTGCCTAATTACGTTCGCTAATTTGTGGATACCCTGCAGGTAAGTTTTTAGCACTGAAGATGGCAGTGAGCCGCTTTTCAAAAAATTTCATGTCAAAAAATGTTTTAGTTTACATACTATAAATTTATGTGTAAGTTTAATAAAGAAATAAATTATTGTTTGCTATTGCCACAAATTATGTTAGTCACCTTTTTAAAACTGGGAATTGTTTAAATTTCAAAAATACTCTACTTTGTTCAATTCATGCGAGAAGTTAAACAATGACATTGAAATATATTTAAAGGTTTATTTGTTTATTTCATTGTTTAGTGAGGTGCCCGTGGCAGCACGTATTATCTAACTTTTAGTTTTTCATAAGCTCTGCAATATATTGAGGAATTTCCTCGTGGTGCGTTTTGATCCCCGGCCGGCTATTGCTGTTCCAGTTAGAAATGACTTTGAATACTATTATAAACGGTGCACCCTGCTGACTGACAAGCGAGGCTTAAGAAAAGAGGTGGAAGTACCTCCATATGACAGAATACCGCAGCCAAATAACAATTCCCATGAGGGTTGTTCTGTTCTGCGAGTGAGTGAGGTCACCAGAAAGAAAAAAGCAAGGTGTATAGGCTGGCAAGAGATCGGCGAACCCTTGGTGTTGCGGTGGGCGGTAGTTATTGTTTCCATCAGACACCTACAAGCTCGTTTGCCCCCCTCCCTTTAAAAAAAATAAAAACTATATAAAGGTTAAGTTTGAAGACTATGACTTATTTACTTACTTAAAGCCATACATACATGACTATATTAATCATCATCAGGTCATTTTAGTCTCCACTACAGGAGCACGACCCACTCTCGTCCGTCCCAGACAGAAGGAGGATTTGGCCTACACTCCCCACGCTGGCCAGACGGGTTGGGGAGGCCTGATCGATGTTTAATAATGTTTTCCCTTAGTCGCCTTGTACGACATCCACGGGAAGAGACGAAGTGATTCTATTCTAGTCTGCCGGAAACCACACAGCAAGTACTATATTAATAATAATCTATATTAATAATAATCGAAGTTTTCATTTTATTTAGACTTAATCTAATTATTCATTAATATTCCTTTTTACTTTTTATTTCACTCGACGGATAAATAAGTACTTTCATACGCTTTCTAATGGAGTGGTGCACATGAAACTAACTAGAAGCCAATTTGAAGTCGCGCAAAGAACTACATTAAAAGTAACTGGCTTCTTTTGCTTTCAGCGTGCAACCAACCTCTCTGTCTCCATTAGTCGCATGTTAAGTCGTAGAAAATAGTTTGATGTTTAAATAAAACATTTACAATTGAGTACTAGTGATTTGGGGAATATTTCTTTTTATGACGACATAGCTTGACGAATATGAGTGCTATAATATAAAAATGAATCGCTTAATGTGTTGCTAAGCGCGAATCTGGAGAACAGCTGAACCGATTTCGCAAATTCTTTTTTTTTAAATATGTATTCCTTGAAGTACGAGGATGGTTCGCAGTGAAAATTATTAAAAAATGTCTTAAAAAGTCTAAAAACCACTTTTCTATACTCCCATACAAACAATTCGTAATAAGACTTAAAAGTCAAATTGAACTTTAATACCATACCATAAAGTTCAAGTGTTAGTGGAGAGGTTCCGGAAAGGCAAAAGTCAAATGGCTGACAGCTCTGTCAAACGACATAAATTTACATTAGAAAAGCTAATTATGGTCGTACAGTTTCCTTAAATTTTCTAATTTTCCACGAAACATTCTTATTTTTTTCTTTCCTACGAAACGTCTCCTGACAATAACAAATACAACAAAAAAAGAATTAATGAAACCAGTCCAGCCGTTCACGCGTGATGCCGTGACCATGGGAAATAGGGATTCATTTATATATATATATATATATAGATGAGGAGTTCGATGGCGCCGTTGCGCGTGACAATCTAATCGAACACGCAAGTTAAGCAACGTCGGCCGTAGCCTGTCCATGGATGGGTTTATTTATCTCGAGTTCCTCCATACTCCGGAGGGCATGTTACTTAAGCTAAGTCAGTGGCCTTTAGGCGGCTTGCCTTTAGTGTGCCTTTTTAAACACTGGCCTCCGCCAACCCGCAGTTGAGCAGCTTATTGACGTGCTCGGTGGCGTAGCGGTCAATGACGCGACTTCGACACCAACGCTCGTGGGTTCGATTCCCACATAGGACAAACATTTGTGTGCATGAACATGTCTGTTTGTCTTAGTCTGGGTGTTTTCTATGTATCATAAGTAGGTATGTATACAAAAAAAATGTATTTACGTGTGTTTACCAATTGTCTAGTACCCATAACACAAGCTTACTTATGGGCTAGATGGCGCTGTGTAATTTGTCTGACAATATTTATTTATTTATTGGAGTACGCTTTAAACCCCTTCGATTGAGAGGAGACTCCGCATCCTATCAGTGGTATGAATAAGGGTTGACGAAGAAGAAGAATAAGAAACACGACATTCATTGACTGACGAAGTTCGCCGGGTCAGCAGGTTTCCTCATAAATTACAACACATACGAGT
Organism: Hypsopygia costalis; assembly: GCA_937001555.2. NCBI lineage: Eukaryota > Metazoa > Arthropoda > Insecta > Lepidoptera > Pyralidae > Hypsopygia > Hypsopygia costalis. The sequence continues at coordinate 4,501,259 of OW443326.2, read as the reverse complement.
ATTGAAAATTGTTTGTTGTGTCGTATCAATTCAAATTGTATGTCATTAATATTTAATCTGATTGACAATTAACTGTTTAAATTGATGACATTGTGAATTGTGTTATATACATTTTATAAATTTGCACGCCGTAAGGTAGAATATGGTAGAACTAATTTGTTGTACTCCATCTGTATTGTTACATTACCCACGTTCGCATATAAAATATATAAAATATGAAAATATGAAATACGAATGTCATTTTTGACTGCCTGCTTATGAAATAGAGTCGCCTGCTTATTCAATTTGAAATAGAGTCGCTTATTCATTGGCATGAATAAGCATTCTATTCAGTTATTGAATCGCAATAAGAGTTGGTGGTAAGGGGGCAGGCAGTCAAAAATTATATTCGTACTCGTATGTGTTGTAATTTATGAGGAAACCAGCTGACCCGGCGAACTTCGTCAGTCAATGAATGTCGTGTTTCTTATTCTTGTTCTTCGTCAACATAAGAAAAAATAAGCCAAAATAAGAGTTGGTGGTAAGAGGGCTGATACTTCATGTGTAAGCTTCATTTTGTCAGTAGCCACGAAAGGAATTGTTAAATTTTATAACGGAAAAAACGCAAAGTTACCCCTTAACATACGGATAGGGATTACGTTCGTGGCAGGCCCAAGGAATGGTAAACAAGCTTACGACCCGCTTGATGTGAAACGCTTGCCGCGCCTGCCGCGCTGCTACTCCCGATGCCAATGGAGCAAGTCCTTGTTCAAGTTGTCCAAGTTCCTGATGACCTCATTTAGGTGCAAGAACACGACAACCCTCGAAGGAATCGTTATTTTATCGTTTTTGGGGTGTAAGTGGTTCATCAAAATCTTTGAACCAAAGCCAACTTCACCTGCACGCGGTGCACCCTGCTGACTGACAAACGAAGCTCTGGCGAAAAGAGAGGTAGGGAGCGTAATTGTAAGCTACCCGACTGGTGAATGTACCTCCACCTCACAGAATACCGCAGTCAAATAACGGTTTTCTTGAGGGCTGTTGTGTTCCTGCGAGTGAGTGAGGTCACCAGAAAGGAAGGAAATGCTGCAGTGGCAGCGGGGGTGGCGGCGCGCGAGCGATATTTTATGTTGCGAGCGTTAATATGGCTACGGTAACCGCTTCACATCAGGCGGGCCGTATGCTTGTCTGCCACCCGACGTAGTATTAAAAAAAAAAAATTAGCTGCGGTATTCCGTTCTGTGTTCATAGAAAACAGACCAAGACAAACATACATGTTCATACACACAAATATTTGTCTTGTACGGGGATCGAACCCACAACCTCGGAGTCAAAGTGGTCATTCAAAGTCGAGATGACCGAGCTCGTCATCTCGAGCCAAAGTACCCAAAGTATCCGATATATAGTATGATTACTTTGGTATAGCCATTGAATATATTGTCATTAGATAACAGTCGTTAAGCCAATTCATCGGCTTGAAAATACTCGTACTTGCGTCCGCCAAACCGACGATTTTTTGACGAGCTCGGTGGTCGAATGGTTAACAATGGCCGCTTTGACTCCGAGGTCGCGGGTTCGATCCCGCACAAGACAAACATTTATGTGCATGAACATGTCTGTTTTTCTTGGTCTGGGCGTTTTCTATGTATTGTATGTATGTATTTACAAAAAAAAAATGTATTTAAGTGTTATATCAGTTATCTAGCACCCATAGTACAAGCTTTGCTTAGTTTGGGACTGGATGGCCGTGTGTAAAAAAAAAAAATTGGTTGCCTGTAAAGTCGGTATACGGGCGAAAGTTTTACGTGACAACGACTTTGAGTGGTAAAATGTTTTCGAGTGGAAGGGACTTTTTATGTCTGTCTCTCTCGCTCTTAGAAGGGACGCGTGCCTTTCACTCGCTCTCATTGTAAGCGCATAACGTGAGCCAGTTTCTTGAAGTGTCACCCGGCTAACCAATTTATAAGACGTTGTCACGTCAAAAAAAAAACCGTTGTGAACTTTCCCATTCGCTCAGCTTACAAATACGCTGTATCCAACCTCTCTTTTGCCAAATCTTCTTTCGCTAGTCGACAGGGGGCACTATGTGCAGATGAGATTTGCTTTGGCTCTAAAGATCGTGGTGAACCACTTACACCCCAAAACAGTAGCATTTTTTCTTACGGCCCGCTCTCTTTCCTTGAGATGTGCTGAGATTTTGATGAGCCCCTCCCTCGCCCATATTTTGAGTTTATGTCATTAATGAACACGCCTTTATTTTCTAATAGTTAGTTAAATAATAAATAAATAAATATTGTCAGACAAATTACACAGCGCCATCTAGCCCCAAAGTAAGCGAAGCTTACTAGACAACTGATAAACATACGTATATATTTTTTTTTGTAAATACATACTTATGATCCTTATGATACATAGAAAACACCCAGACTAAGACAAACAGACATGTTCATATGTAATATAAATAAATATTCCTGAACAAATTACACACTGCCATCTAGTCCCAAACTAAGCAAATGTTGTACTATGGGTACTAGATAACTGATACTACATATACTTAATGTATACATTTTTTTAAATACATACGAGTACATGTAATACGTAGAAAACACCAAAACATACACACATGTTCATGCACACAGATGTTTGTCATGTGCGAGGATCAAACCCGCGACCTCGAAGTCAGTGGCCATTGCTAGCCATTCGAGAATTTTAGCCATTAGAGCCATTTAAGAGAGGTAGGGAGCGTAATTGTAAGCTACCCGACTGGGGAATGTACCTCCACCTCACAGAATACCGCAGCCAAATAACAATTCCCTTGAGGGTTGTTGTGTTCCTGCGAGTGAGATCACCAGAAAGGAAGGAGATGCTGCGTTGGCAGCGGGGGTGGCAGCGCGCGAGCGATATTTTATGTTGCGAGCGTTAATATGGCTACGGTAACCGCATCACATCAGGCGGGCAGGTATGCTTGTCTTCCACCCGACGTAGTATAAAAAAAATAATAAAAAAATAATCGACCTCTTTAATAAACAAAAACATTTTAAATAATATATATAATAATAAAATTTATAATAAAAATATCTTATTGCCCTTATTGTGTGTTATTTTGTCTTGACAATTTTGTCTTCAGAGGGATAATTCCCTAGTTTCCTTACCGTTTACGTTCCACGAGCTATAATTTTATTATCAATAGCAACGTAGTGTATTGCAAGCTATTAAGTATTGCAAGGTAGTAATTTCTTAGTCATTTCATTGCTTTATTGAACAGTCGCAGTATAAGTGATAGTACCTACTACGAAGTACAGCTAAAAGCGTATCACGCTCGACATTCATAGATCAATTATAACTTTTATTGCGTACGACATAAAGGCGATGCGATGATCTAAATGTGAAGCTTGTTAACCCTCTTTCTCTTGAATACTTGATATGTTGAATATACATTATATTTCAGTGTCTCTGTAACACTTCTGATCGCAAATAAATAATAATTACTCTGTTTTGGAACTGGCCAAAGGGATATTCATTTCTTTATCATCATCATCGTTAGTCTTTGTGTACCCAATCACTATTCTAACGAGAGTGGTTGTAGGTACTTTTTATGATATTTATGGAAAAATCGACCCTATCAGGTTTCATCTCTGGATTAATTCGTTTTCCGGAGCATAATTCAGTCACCAAAATGTTACTTAACTATAATTTTATAATTTTTAATTTTTTTTTTAGATTTTTTAACTCTTTGATGGAATTAATTTCATGCGAATCATTCATGGTCAGATAGTATACACGAATAAAGAATTCTGGCAGGAATAATAGTACAGTTTTACATTAGACGGGCACTGGCACCTATTAATACAACAAAATGGCGAATGTTGCACACCGGAACCCATTACTGCAACTAAGATTGAAACATTGTAGTGTATACTCATTAAATATTACTACATGTCCTGGATGTCTACTAACCTTAACTCTGTAACCTTAAAACGGATTTCTAATTAAATAGACATTTTATTACTAAGTTAAGAAATCATCATTTAATTTTTTTTTTCTCTACTTAAGGTTACGTTACCGGACTTTTATTAATATTTAATAATTACACGAGTTGTTTTAAAGTGTGCATTGTATAAAATAGAAATTTTATATCATTGTGAAAATCGATACATAATAAATTGCAGCCGTTCTTTAAGGGTGTCCTAACCCCTGACAATGCGACTTCGTTATCGATTTGCCACTTTTTTAAAGAGTTCGTAATAAAGGGTACTGACCTTATGATGACCTGCGGATTCTTCACATTTCCATGGCACTATGATTAGATTTTTATCACTGATTAAGGCACTGTCTTAGTTTGGAACTACAGTCACAAGAAAAAAAATTAGGACGGCAAGGCGCGTGGTTTTAGGCGCCCGTAGTTGCGGCGCGACGCTAGTGATGTGAAATATTTGACTTAGGTATCAATTTTTTTTTGCATGTTTTTTTTATTTCCAAAATTCTGAGGCAATCTTAATCGAAAAAACTCCTAAATATATGATACAACACAAAAAATGTGTGCTGTTGTACTAATGTAAAAAGAAATAGAATTCCGGCTTCCCATAAAAAAAACATCAACAATACTCAACTATTGAACACTCATTTGTGGTATATAAAATATATATACCTACTTCAAATCATTTCACTGATACAATATGTTACTGTTACTTGCTATTTTTGGAAATGGTTAACAGTCATCGGTTTTTACTTAATTTCTATACTGCACTATGCTCGCAACCACGCATGCGTAATAATTGCCTCGCCCTTGTATTGACGACCTTCAATGAATGACGTCACACATACACATTAGGGTAGAAACCCTTCATAATAGCCGACAAATCGACCCCCCTGGATAATAACCTATAGTGTATTTTAACAACATTCCTACTATAATATTCCTTTGGTTGAATTGACCAGTTTCGCGTACGGTAGAATTGACCAGTTTCGCGTACTTTACGAATACGGACGGTGTGTAAAAACGCCGTGCTAGCATGTGTGGTTATTTTACGTTGTACGCAATGTGCTGTTACTACGTGTATGTGTGTAAGCCGCAGGATAATGCACTTTCATTGAAATATGTATCAGGCAATAGTTTTAATTCGTCATATTATAAACCAACCAAAACAAACTTATTGTCATGTAGCAAATTAAAGCAAGAGAGCTGTGTCGTTTTTGTTTATATTTTTATTTCAAGTTTATGTACTTGAAATTTCAATAGATAATTTTTGTATATGTTTTGCTTTCTAAAGAAATCATAACGATTTTATTAATGTTTTGTAATTTAGCGGTATGAATTATTCTAATAGTCTTAGTATTTCCATGCGTATTTTGAACAAGTACTGCCATCTATCTGCTCCTGGTATCAACTACTCTCACTGAGTTAAAACTGGTCATTTTCTAAAACTACAGAAGTCTCGATGCGGCCGCAGCGTTCGACCTAGTAGAATTAACGCTTTACAATTTCTCGGAAATACTCGGAGCCCGATAGTGTAGGAATGTAGTGGCAAATAGGAATATAGTTTGGGGTGTAAGTGGTTCACCAACATCTTTGAACCAAAGCCAACTTCACCTGCATGCGGTGCATCCTGCTGACTGACAAACGAAGCTCTGGCGAAAAGAGAGGTAGGAAACGTAATTGTATGTAAGTACCTCCACCTCACAGCACCGCCAATTAACAAATAACAAATACCGCAGCCAAATAACAATTCCCTTGAGGGTTGTTGTGTTACACTCCCCACGCTGGCCAAACGGGTTGGGGAGGCCTGATCGATGTTTTGTAATGTATGTCCCTTAGTCGCCTTGTACGACATCCACGGCAAGAGACGGAGTGATTCTATTCTAGTCTGCCGGAAACCACACGGCCAAATAGCCTGTTTATAGATGAGTTTATTTATCTCGAGCTCGCCGTCGGTCACGGCTGTTGCCATTAGATGACAGTCGTTAAGCCAAGTCAGTGTGGCCTCAGGGCAGCTTGAAAACACTGGCCTCTGCCAATCCGCCGTTGAGCAGCGTGGTGGAGTATGCTCTAAACCCCTTCGATTGAGGGGAGACTCGTATCCCAAAAGTGGGACGATTATGGGTTGAGACCGCTTGGATGTTAGCTCTGATCGACTAATGTATAACTAAATATAACACGGATACACATAAGTATCCTTTTTTTTTCCTTTTTTTTATACTACGTCGGGTGGCAGACAAGCATACGGCCCGCCTGATGTGAAGCGGTTACCATAGCCGTATTAACGCTCGCAACATACTCTGCTGACTGACAAACGCGGCTATGACGAAAAGATAGGTATGGCATAGAGTAATTTGTAAGCTACCCAAATGGGCAAGTACACACAGAATATCGCAGCCAAATAACAATTCTCTTGAGGAATGTTGTGTTTCTGCAAGTCAGTGAGGTCATCAGGAAGGAGTTGCTGCAATAGCAGCGGGGGTAATGGTGCGTAAGAGCTAATTCATGTTGCGAGCATTAATATGGCTACAGTAACCGCTTCAGATAAGACGGGCCGTATGTTGTCTTCCACCCGGCGTAGTACAAAAAAAACGGGCCAAGTGCGAGTCGGACTCGAGCACGAAGGGTTCCGTAACATTATCGTATCGTATTATAACATAAAAGAGCAAAAAAAATCTAATTTTTTTTTATGGGAGCCCCTTTAAATATTTGTTTTATTTTAATTTAATTAATTATTTTTAAAGTACCTATCTAACTAAATATTCTGTGAATATTTCAAGCGTCTACCTGTTACCGTTATCAATATCGAGCAAAAGCAAAAAAATCACCTTTGTTTCACGGGTGCCTGGGTGGTTAAATATTTATTTTATTCAATTTTTTAGTATTTGTTGTTACAGCGGCAACAGAAATACATCATCCGTGAAAATCAACTGTCTAACTATCACGGTTCATGAGATACAGCCTGGTGACAGACAGACAGCGAAGTCTCAGTAATTTTACCCTTTGAGTACGGAACCCTGAAAAGGTGTTTGGGTTTTATAATAGCTGGAGTACAAAAGTAGGCAAAGATCTTTAAAGCCAGCTTGGGCCGTCAACGATCCTTACAGTTGTCTTTGAACGGAGTCACAAAGCCCTAGCTGATATCTCGTACAACAATACTCTGCGGCCTTAGTACTCGTGTACAATAAAATATAACTTGCCCTTGCAACGGGCTGACCATTGTAAGTTTAAAACCTCTTAACCTTTTATTCACCACTTCTAATAAATGTAACATAATATTATTATGTTCTTTGGTTGATACGGCTTACGTACGGCAGAAGAAATAAATCCCTGTGTTATGTTTTCAATTGTTATTACATTTACAATTACAAAGAGAAACCTTTCTGATTACATTTGAGTAACTCGCAATGATGTTTATATTTCTACTAGTTGACCCGGCGAACTTCGTACCGCCTACGATACTAACGTCAATCAATAGTTTTGCCTATTCGGAACCTCTTCACTAACACTTGAACTTTATGGTATGGTATTAAAGTTCAAATTTACTTTTAAGAATTATTACGAATCGTTTGTATGGGAGTATAGAAAAGTGTTCTTTTTAGACTTTTTCAAGCAATTTTTTAAAATTTTCTCTGAGTAAGAACCAACCTCGTACTTCAAGGAATATTCTAAAAAAAGAATTAGCGAAATCGGTTCAGCTGTTCTCGAGATTTGCGCTTAGCAACACATTCAATTCAATGAGTGGAGAGACGCGAAGAGTTTGCGACAAATTTCAAGGACTTGTAGATTCCTTGGTCCAATATAATTTCTAAGTTTTTTACGGTCAAAAAAAGGTCGGTTAAGTATACATTCTGAAATTTTTGACATATATATTATCATGACATATAAATATGACATATCAAATTTGGTTCCATTATAATCAATCTTTGTTTGGCATTTTGAGAATAAAATAATGATCTTATATACAGCGGTAAGTTATTTTCAAATCAGACAAACTTGATTAAGTTAAACCTACTATTGTTGTATACACAATGCTAGAAAACTTGTAACGACGCGAACAATGAACAATCGCTAACGCGTGAGTTATGCTTCTGCATGCCGCAGGCGTTCATATGCTGTAATGACTGCTTACCATCAGGCAGGTGGAACGCTTGTTTTTCACTAAAAAAATATCGTGTCGACTTGTGAGAGCGCTAGGGTGTGGCCATATTGTACCTACGTAGTACTTATGCTACGTATACGTATGTATAAGTAGAGCAGAGGGGTGTCTTTTTATGCTTTTATTTTTTGTACTGAGCCGCGTGGCTTACAAGTATACGGTCCGCCTGATGTGAAGCAGTTACTGCAGCCAAATTAACAAACAAAACTTTCAGATCCCTTCAGTCTCATACGGGATTAACTACACTTCAGCTCAGTTCAGTTTTTGTCCAGAAAAAAAACACAGTTTGTATGGAGACGTATACGCGAAGGAACAAACTGAACGCGGCTGATCAGCGTTGTACCGCAGCGTACAACGCTCAATGTTGTTAGCACACGCGAGAAAAACACACTTATCCTCAATGTATTCCAGATTTCCGCGAAAGCTGAACGAATGTTTACGTTTCTCATGCGAAACTAGTGTTTACTGCTGACGAACGTTTAATTTAGTTGAATGTATGTAATTACTGCTTAACGCTAACGCTATAAGCCATGTGACACAAGAAGCCAGTGCTAAGAAGCGGGACCTAACAGGGCAAACTCGTGACTGCGTTTCACGTGTCTACTTCACACCGTAATCACTCCTTGCTTTGATCCCCTACGGATTCTTGTGGTACCTAGACTTTGTACCACTAAAATCCTTGGAATAGGAATAAACCTTTCACAGGCATTTAACCATTTGAAATAGTAATAACAATTTCCTCAGCTATTTCTTATAGTTCAGTCATTCGGTAGTTTTAGCTGGAAAGTACTTTTTCGGGTGTTTTGAAAATTGGTGATTTCATAAATGTCGACGCACTGTTTCCGAATTTCTACTTTACCACCGTGCGTGTCTTTGTCGTTCGCGCCGCGCCATATTGGAAAAATGGCGCCTAAAAACAATTTCTTGACAATATGTCTCCTTTCCCACAAGTTTCGCACAAATTTTACGATGATAGTTTCATCGTAAAATGAATGGGAAACTTGTGGAAAATTATTACTTTGGTATACATATAGATTTTATGACACATGTACCTATATCTATAAATGTTTGATAATGATTTTAACGAAACTAGCAATAATATCGCGGATGATGTGGAAGAAATTTTTATCTGTGGCATTTAGACCATTACTGCAGACAATGATCATGCAAACACCTGATCCATACAAGACGCAAGACGCAAGATGAGCCCGGGCATGAACATGTCGTTAACGCATTGGACTGGACTGGGCAGTTTTGGAAGGCTTCTGTATATCTTCAACGCAGATGTACAGAACCACCGCACCCCAATGCTTAAAGACTAAAGTCAATCAGCGTCTCCTCCCTCATATGAGCTACGGTGCAAAGACTTTGACACTCGGTGCAGAGATTTGGAACATCGGGCTGGTTCACAGACTAAAGGTCACACGGCGAGCGGTGGAGAGAGCTATGCTTGAGGTTTTTCTAACGGATCGAATTCAGAACGAAGAAATTCGACGGTGGACCAAGGTTGTTCACATAGCTCTCAGGGTCAGCAAACTGAAGTGGCAGTGGGCGGCTACATCTGCCGTGTCAGTGATGGCGGAAGGGGGAAGAAGGTCATAGAGGATGCGGAAAGCTTAGGATCACATATGATGGAAAGCATTGGGAGGATTGGGCTCTATCCAATAGTGGGTAAATATATGCTGATGATGTACTCGTAGTATAAAAAAGTATTGTATCTCGTGCTCTAAATGTGTATTTTTTTCAGAAAGCGCATGGCGCGCTACTATTTTCTAAAGGATTACACATAACTAAAGGTGAGCTTATTTAATTTCATGTCAATCATAATATTATTTTATATATGAAGATGCGTAATGTATAAAAAAAGACATGAGTGATTATACTACTTATAAGGTAGGTAAGTGTAGTGTATACACTTGCAAAAAACATAAAAGAATTGCACATATTATCGGTCGAGTATATGTGGCATCATGCAGCATCGTGCTTCTTGAAATTAAAAAGTAAAAACCAATTTTCAAAAGGATGCGTCAATGAAAAATCAAATGAATAAGTATCGCAAATTCATGTTTCCAACGATTTCCATTTTCGAATTGCGTAATTGTTTTTAATTTTTTTATTGTAAGTATACCAGATCCTGAAACATTCAGTATGCCTCACGTATATGACAAGCACTGACTAGCAAAGGCTACTTTTGCACTGAGGTCGCGGGTTCGATTCCTACACGAGACAAAGATCTGTGTGCATACACATGTCTGTTTATCTTGACGTGAGTGTTTTCAATATATTATATGTATGTATTTATATTTAAAAAAAACATATTTTTATATTATTAGTAATGTTAGTACACACAGTACAAGCTTTTCTTAGTTTGGGACTTATTATTATTTATGGAAAATGGGCCACTAAAAGTGACCAAATAGGCGACTGATATATTAGGTTTAGTTATATTTGGTATGTTAATATCACCTTTAGTCGCCAAGTTAGTATAATACCAGCCACCCCACAAAAATTTCTCGAGATATGTTAATTTGAAAATCACAATTTTGGACATTCCCGAAAACGCTCCATACAAAAGGCTACTGAGTTATGACGTAACAGGTTTGTATTTTGTGTGCATCAAATCAGAAATTTGTATGACAGCTATTAAATATTACGTTTATGTAATTAGTATCATAATAAAAATTATAGTATTTTTTATTGCTTCTCCAATGGAAATATTTTTTTTTATAATTTCATACTTTTAAATTGGACTTTCCCTCCAAACTTTGATCGACCCTAAAATAAGTCGGACGGAAGATATTAGAATGAACGTTTGCAGATCTTTATAGTTTTGTATATTTTACGATATTCTTAAATAATTTATACAATTTTTGGACATTGTCAAATAGCCTATTTCAGATACTCGTTTCGTTTGTTTATCACGTTAATGCTTAAATTTGATATATCATATTTGTTATTTCTACCAGTCTTACATCGATGGGGGTCTCATGTCGTCCACCACCATTGTCATGACTGCTTGGTGATCGGCGCTGGCGGTGCTGGTTTGCGTGCCAGCGTCGGGCTCGCTCAAGAGAACTTCTCAGTGGCTCTCGTCTCCAAGTTGTTCCCCACTCGATCACATACTATTGCTGCTCAAGGCGGAATGAACGCTGCTATAGGTAGATATAAAATTATTTCATTATAAATAGATTGGTACCAATGAATATGTAGGCTAATTTTTATGTGCATTGTTAACCATAGCCCTGTATCAAACCCATGAAGACCTATTCTCCTAAATATTTTTCATCGTACAATGAAAGTTGACGGAATCGAGATTGAATTATAAATTGACTGAAAATTGTATAGGTACTTAATTATTATCAGTTCTTATTGCGAGCATAATCATTCTTAGTATGTTTGATTTTAGGTAATATTTAAATATGTATGTAAAAGCAAACATTTATTTGCTTGAACATGTCTGTTTGTTTTGGCTGCGTGTATTCTTTGTATTTACGAGTAATAGTTACTGGTATCCATAGCAGAAGCTTTGTTTGATACTAGATGGCGCTGTGTAATTTGTCCAGGAATACGAGTCCATAGTTAAAGTAAATAAAACCGGCCAAGTGCGAGTCGGACTCGCGCACGAAGGGTTCCGTACCATTATCTATAAAAACGACAAAAAAATCACGTTTGTTGTATGGGAGCTCCCCTTAAATATTTGTTTTATTTTTATTTTATTATTTATTTTTAAAGGAAATATATAACTAAATATTATGTGAGTATTTCAAGCGTCTATCTGTTACCGTTATCAATAGCGAGCAAAAACGAGCAAAAAAAATTACGTTTGTTGTATGGGAGCCCCCTTAAATATTTATTTTATTCTCTTTTTTTGTTATAGCGGCAACAGAAATACCTACATCATCTGTGAAAATTTCAACTGCCTAACTATCACGGTTCATGAGATACAGCATGGTGACAGACTGACGGACGGACGGACGGACGGACGGACAGCGGAGCCTTAGTAATAGGGTTCCTTTTTACCCTTTTGGTACGGAACCCTAAAAAAAGGTGCAACTATATTTAGTCAGCTCAGTGGTTATTTGCTTCAATGGTTTATTTTTAGGGTTCCGAACCTCAAAAGGAAAAACGGAACCCTTATAAGATCACTTTGTTGTCCGTCTGTCTGTCTGTCTGTCTGTCTGTCTGTCAAGAATTTCTATGTCGAGAATGCGTGGAGGTATCAAGCTGAAATTTGAACTGTATACTCAGGTCTACGGTCCCATGAAGTTAAAAAAAAATCAAACTGCTAAGTTTACGTAGAAAAAAGTTACGGCCGTTTATTCAGCAAAAAACACATATTTCGACATACTCAAGGGAATCAAAACCTATAGGGCACTTCCCGTTGACCTAGAACTATGAAATTTGGCAAGTAATATCGTTATAGACTACAAGTACAGGAATAAATCTCAAAACTATACATTTGATATTTACAACTATATTTTTGATTCAAATAGATCTTAAAAAATAGGGGGTCTATATTTTTTATAGGGTGTCGAAATTTCAAATTGAAACTACTAGTTCAAATGGGGTATCATATGAAAGGGCTTGATGTACACATTGCAAAATATATTTTATTTCTTTTTTTCGACGCATTATTTCTTATTTATAATGAAAAATATCAAATTTAATAATGATAATACGTACCTACGGAACCCTCGGTGGGCGAGTCCGACTCGCACTTGTCCGGTTTTTTTCGGCTTGTTGTCCCTTCTCTATACATAATTACTTATTTACAGGAAGTATGCACGAGGACAAGTGGCAGTGGCACTTTTATGACACTGTGAAAGGCTCCGACTGGCTGGGAGATCAAGTAAGAGCATAACTTGATAAGTCAGCTTTTTGGAATGAAAACTTATTTATATTAGGCGCGATGTGCAATGGCTAGTGAAGGTAACATTTAGTGTCGCGCTAAGCAAAATGTAACGCTTCCATAAACGAGTGATGTCTGCACACGTGCAAATGTTCGATGGTTGATACTATATCCTCAGCTGACATGTTCGTGAGGGGCGCACTGCGCTATGCATCTGTCTATAATTTAATCTTATTATTTAACAAGTGATTTGATCATATTGACTATTTTTTTCTGTGTGTGTATGCCCTACGGTTGACAGCAATATGCAACCCGTGCTGTGATGTAATTGTAACTCGTTGTGCTATTATGGAATACTTTATCAATAAATATTTATTATTATATAATTAGACAATTTATATTACATTAAAAATAAACAGCAGGAGCAGGCATACATTTTCGCCGCGCGCCCCCGCGCAGCAGGGGATCTTCCTCTCCTACGCCGCGCGTTCTGCTACGCGGCGGTCTACTCTCCCTCCGTCTTACGAATTTTCGACCAGGTCACGTGTCCTGACACGAGTTTAACATTTTTTACCTATTCCAAAAAATACATAACGCCGTTAAAGAAGTTTTCACTTCAAAAACAATAGTCAACAAAACACTATTCTACCATTGTAACAAAAACAGTAACCCGAAAAAAGTTGGATGGATTGTGTGAGAGATATGGGTAAAAAAGGGGTAACGGTATATAATTATGAATAATAATGAAAATGACTATTGAAAATGATTTTTTTTTATGTGAGAGAATGCAATCACCACCGCCCATTTTTTTTTATACTACGTCGGGTGGCAGACAAGCATACCGCCCGCCTGATGTGAAGCGGTTACCGCAGCCATATTAACGCTCGCAATATTAAAAATATCGCTCGCGCGCCGCCACCCCCACTGCCAATGCAGCATCTCCTTCCTTTCTGGTGACCTCACTCACTCGCAGAAACACAACAATCCTCAAGGGAATTGTAATTTGGCTCCGGTACTCTATGAGGTGGAGGTACATTCCCCAGTCGGGTAGCTTACAATTACGCTCCCTACCTCTCTTTTCGTCAGAGCTTCGTTTGTCAGTCAGCAGGGTGCACCGCGTGCAGGTGATGTTGGCTTTGGTTCACAGATGTTGATGAAGCACTTACACCCATGGAGATCAGCAGCACCAAGAGGTCGCCGATCCGTTGCCAGGCTACTCTCCACTCTTTCTTTCTTTCTTTTTGGTAACCTCATTCACTACACAACAGTCTTCAAGGGAAGTGTTATTTGGCTGCGGTATTCTGTGAGGTCGAGGTATTTCGCCATGACGAGCTCAGTGGTCGAATGGTTAGCAATGGCCACTTTGACTCCGAGGACGCGGGTTCGATCCCCGCACAAGACAAACATTTATGTACATGAACATGTCTGTTTGTCTTGGTCTGGGCGTTTTCTATGTATTAATTGTATATATTAAAAAAAAAGTGTATTTAAGTATTATACCAGTTATCTAATACCCATAGTACAAGCTTTTCGCTTAATTTGGGGCTAGATTGCGCTGTGTAACTTGTCCAGGAATATTTGTATTTATATTTATTTTGGCAGCTTAAAAAATACGCTATATCCTATCTTCGCCAAAGCCTCGTTTGTCAGCCAGCAGGGTGCGTCACGTCAGGGTTGGTTTTGGTTCAAATATGTTGATGAATCACTTACATCCCAAATGAATATGACGACATCCGCGCTAATTCCAAACAATCGAATACCAATAAACAAAAACGGCAATTCTGTGTATTAAAATTACAATATTATTTGGTAATTATTACTGGGTAATAATTGTAACACTAATAATTATATTTATGCAACACTTAACATGATGTTTTGTGAGGTTTCCCTTGTATATGTTTAATGTACCGTCGATAGAAACCGCAAAATTTAAATGAAGCTAATTAGTTGTTCAAAATTCGTGGGAATGCATTCATCATTACTTTAATATTGTTTTACATTAACTGGCGAGGCGTGAGGAACTGAATGGATGTCAATGATGTTACAACTATTATGGATATGCCCAGTGACGTAACTACAGGGTGGCAGAGAGGGCAAAATGTCACGGACCCTCGCCCCGGACCAAGGGGGCCCCAGGCTCGAGAATTTAGTACAAAAATAGTATTTTTTTAAAGTTAGGCTATAAATATACAACATACTAAATTTTAATATTATCATTTTTCTTGAAAATAAAATTATAGATTATTAACCAAAAATGTACAAAATACTTCTTTAGTGTTGGTTACTTAGATGATTTATTTAGAGAGGGTCCCATCCTCCGAATCTGATGAATTTGTCACGGCTCCTGATGGTATAACTAGTTACGCCACTGGATATGCCACAAGCGTCAAAAACGTCTCCCGAAAAGTAATCCAACTGTCTCATCTCGCGATTAGTTCGCACAAGCAAGCCGACGAAACTGACGTTTTTGGGAATTGATTGAAATAGGTAAAAATGTCGTCTTCTGTATTACGAAAATGTCATATCGCACTAAAGTATACAGTCATATTTGATGTTAACGCGTATTTTAGAGTAATTTCATATTTTTGCAAGAAAAATCACGCACATTTCGCCGATTAGGTACACAGCAAGGGAAAGAAATAGCAAGTATAATAAAGCGCTAAGGTTATAAGGATAGCAATAGACGGGAACCGTTTTCTGAAGCAATTTAGTATGGGTGTACTCGTAGAGAACATTATTTATCGTCCTATATGATGGGTATGTATGTTAATTAAAAACAAAATCTAAATTGTAACATTTGATTACAGACACTACAGAAACTAAAGAAAAGTTTGTAATATGAGTAACAAAGACTAATAAGTATTCATTTAATTTTCCAGGATTCTATACATTATTTGACTAGGGAAGCCCCGCACGCAGCATTAGAACTGGAAAACATGGGGATGCCGTTCTCGAGAACCAAGGAAGGCAAGATCTATCAGAGATCATTCGGCGGTGCCACCACCGAGAATGGCAAAAAGCCGAAAGCTAAGAGGACGTGCGCCGTTGAGGATCGGTGAGGATTCATGGCTGTTTATATCTACTACTATTTTTACTGCTTAGCTAGCTCTTTTAGCTGCTTTGCGAGCACAAATTAGCTCCTCGCCGGAAGCGATGCGTGCGCTCAAATAATAACAGTAGATTTACGTACTAATAATTTGTCAATTTAGTTTCTGTTAATTTAGTAATTATAAATCAAAAAAATATCTTACATAACATACAGTTTTTTTACTTCATCACGTCCAAGCCAATTGTAGTCAATAATAACCTTTCAGGATATTAATAGACGAGGCCCTAGATTCCTAGAAAACCGGGCTGGTAAATCAATGTTGCAAAAATACTCTATGAGCAAGTCGCACTATGTCATGCGCAGTTGAAAATGACATTACAAGTATCTTTCAACGGCACCTGTATTTTTCAATAAAATACTGAAAGTTTCCTTGTTAATCTTCGGTGAATCTTTCGCAAGTTTATGTTTTTTACAGTGTATTTTTCGCATTTTTCGAAAACTGGAGGTTTTTATTTTTAGCCTTTCATTTTATACTCGTTTAAATTTTAGAGCCAAAAACACTCGAAACTCATACATTAACTAAATTAATAGCATTGCTAAAATGTTGACTTTAAAATACTCATCTGCCTGTCTTAGAAAAGTTTAATTAACATAGCACGTGACTATTTGTATAGGTATGTTTGTTATGGTTGAATTTCTTAAGTAGAAGAAAAATTGGTCCAATATAGTTAAATGATAAAGTACAGTCACCACGTAAGTGCAGTCATACCTACCTTATTTTTAATTTTGAATAAAGTAAGGTAGGTATGACTGCACTTATTCAGGTGACCGTACATTAATTACAAATTAAAATCAATACTAGTTAATCATTATAATATTGATCAGCAAGATTTTTCCCTTTGATTGTTAAATACTAAAAATACACCGTATTATACAAGTATTATACATGTATGATTGTATTTATCAGACGAGCCTCAAATTTGTTATTTTCGAAAATTACATGTATTTTACGGGTATGATACAATGTTTCTAAAGAAACAAAAATCATCTTTCGCAGTTTTTTTTTATACTACGTCGGGTGGCACACAAGCATACGGCCCGCCTGATGTGAAGCGGATACCGTAGCCATATTAACGCTCGCAACATAAAATATCGCTCGCGCGCCGCCACCCCCGCTGCCATCGCAGCTTTTTCTTCCTTTCTGGTGACCTCACTCACTCGCAGGAACACAACAACCCACAAGGGAATTGTTATTTGGCTGCGGTATTCTGTGAAGTGGAGGTACATTCCCCAGTCTGGTAGCTTACAATTACGCTCCCTACCTCTCTTTTGGCCAGAGTTTCTTTTGTCAGTCAGCAGGGGGCACCGCGTGCAGGTGAAGTTGGCTTTGGTTCAAAGATGTTGATGAACCACTTACACCCCAAATATATGATATACTATATACTAGCTGATGCCTGCGACTTAGTTCGTGTTAATGATTCCGGCGTATTAATAAAAATACGAACAAATGTAGATACATAAGAAAATACTTGTTATACTTTAAAAGTCTTCTTTTTAGGGTTCCGAACCTCAAAAGGAAAAACGGAACCCTTATAAGATCACTTTGTTGTCCGTCTGTCTGTCTGTCTGTCTGTCTGTCTGTCTGTCTGTCTGTCTGTCTGTCTGTCTGTCTGTCTGTCTGTCTGTCTGTCTGTCTGTCTGTCTGTCAAGAATTTCTATGTCGAGAATGCGTGGAGGTATCAAGCTGAAATTTGAACTGTATACTCAGGTCTACGGTCCCATGGGAATCAAAACCTATAGGGTACTTCCCGTTGACCTAGAACTATGAAATTTGGCAAGTAACATCGTTATAGACTACAAGTACAGGAATAAATCTCAAAACTATACATTTGTAAATAGATCTTAAAAAATAGGGGGTCTATATTTTTATAGGGTGTCGAAGTTTCAAATTGAAACTACTAGTTCAAATGGGGTATCATATGAAAGGGCTTGATGTACACATTGCAAAATATATTTTATTTATTTTTTTCGACGCATTATTTCTTATTTATAATGAAAAATATCAAATTTAATAATGATACTACGTACCTACGGAACCCTCGGTGGGCGAGTCCGACTCGCACTTGTCCGGTTTTTTTATTTAACATTGTAGCCATAGTTTAAAAAAATATTATAAAATAAATTAAGGGAGTCTTTCCTTCGGGAGCTAATATAAAAAGACCTGAAGCGTTACAACTCTCGAGAAAGCCACGTAAAGTTGGCCAAGTTTGCGAAAAACAACCAGTCCTAAGCTTGACCAGCGAATTTTAGTGATTTCTTTATTATCATAAACAAAGCAAGTGGTCACAGAGAACTGTGTACGTTTAAAATTAAAATGGATTTTTTTTTAGAAGAGTGGTATACGCGGCATTAATACAGTTTCACCGGCACCACTCCCAGTGAAAATCTCAGCTTCAATTATATTTCGCTGCCAAGCATTGACTTTACTTCAGGAAGGAGATCTTCCCCAAATTTATTAATATTCTTGAAAACTCTTGGGCACGTAAAGTTCTATCTACAGCTTCTAGTGCCTTACTGTTGGCCGTTTCACATTCATCTCAAACGATTATACAGCAATCCTGAAACATCTTCGCTTTGTCACAGTTTCGTGTCACAGAGCATGTCGGTGTTTCAATTCTGTTTAAATCGAGTAGGATATTGAACATTGTATTTGCGTCCTTCCGCCTAGTAGTAATGTGGCTGCAATACCTGGCGATGCTGCTGCGAGATCCTATTTTGGCGCCTGATTTCAGCGTGGATTGCTCTCGTCAGGTATGTTTTCCAGTCCCTCCTGGAGCATCTAAGAAAAACAGTTTCCCCTCGTTGCTTAAAACACTTTCCACCACCAAATCAAATAAACTCTGATCTTGCTACATAGCGTCCCGCAAATGCACGTATCCTTCTGGTTTGTGCGAATATATACCAATCGTTCCATTTCAATTTTAGCGTACACGTCTATAATAAACTGACTAAATAGACCACGTTATCTTTGTAAATAAAATAAAACGATTGCGTCTAATTTGTAGCAGGTAAGAATAAAAGTAAAAATATTTTGTTAATCTATTTATTGTTATTTTTAGTGACTATTTTAGTTCTATTTGCTATTATAGCGTGTTTTTTTACTTTTTTTAAAAACTATAATTTATTGTTAACACGTGTTGTTTATACAAATAAATTTAACTTTGTTCTGCATCAGGTGTTCCAAATCTTGGATTTTTATACCTCAACAAAATATGCTCATCAGGCTGAACAACTTTTGCTAAGGAGTCATTTTTAAATTTCTTATAGTTTACCTTCACCATTATGGTTCTGCATCAGGTATTCCAAATCTTCGATTTTTATACCTCAACAAAAAATGGTCATCAGATTGAATAACTTTTGCTAATGCGTCATTTTTATATTTCTTATAGTTTACCTAAACCATTATGGTTCTGCATCAGGTGTTCCAAATCTTGGATTTTTATACCTCAACAAAAAAAGTTCATCAGGTTGAACAACTTTTGCTAAGGCGTCATTTTTATATTTCTTATAGTTTACCTGAACCATTATGGTTCTGCATCAGGTGTTCCAAATCTTGGATTTTTATACCTTAACTAGAAATGCTCATCAGGTTGAACAACTTTTGCTAAGGCGTCATTTTTATATTTCTTATAGTTTACCTGAACCATTATGGTTCTGCATCAGGTGTTCCAAATCTTGGATTTTTATACATTAACAAAAAATGTTCATCAGGTTGAACAACTTTTGCTAAGGCGTCATTTTTATATTTCTTATAGTTTACCTGAACCATTATGGTGCTGCATCAGGTGTTCCACTTTCCAAAATCAATTATACCCTATATGTTGCCCAGGCTTAACAGCTATATAACAAAAAAAGATTCGAATCCGTCCAGTACTTCCAGAGATTAGCGTGTACAAACAGACAGACTTTTTTTATAAATTCTTACTCTATTACTATATATCTCCATCGCCTCCAATTGTTTTTTTATAAATATATTCGATATACAGACACATTATTTTTACTGTTTTATTCTATGTATATATACATATATATATATATAATTTAAATTATTATATTATAATGAATTACCCGGTGCAGCCTACAAATAACAAAAATAATAATGATAACAAGGCAGTTTCCTTAAAAGCGCCACTACGCGCCATCTAGTTACAATTCTTAGTTTATTACAAAAAGCAAATCCAGTTTGAAACTTTGAAAATTGAAAAGCACATTGGTTTGATAACCAGAGGTCGTATAATTGCTTTTTATTGATTGGTGCGAAAAGTGTTAAAAACGGCCATCTTTGAAAGTTTTCGCTAATTCTGACATTGTGAGTGCTGTTAAAACGACGTAAACATACTTTTTGTCTCTTTCCCCTGCATTCTAATAGATGGCACCACCATATAGTAGCAAATTACAAACCGAAAGAAATTTTATGAATCCCGCCTCCTTATTAAACTTACTCAATTGCAATCTGTTTTTTTTAAATTATTATTTTATATTTTAAGTATAACGTCACGGCTATGCATGCATATGAACGAATAGTGTGTACTTTAATTAATAACAAGCTGTTTTACCGTGTTTAAATAATAAATAAGAAGTTTTTCCGAGATAAAAAGTAGCCTATGTCGTTCGTAAGGGCCCATATACGGGCCACGGTGAACTCTTCCCACAAGTCCGTGGCCCACATATGGGTTACGGGCGTACTAAATCCTCACATTTTCAGCACATCTTATGAGATTGAAGCAATAATGCGAGAGTCGAGTGAAAAATATTATGTATAGGGACTGTGTACGTGTCAAGTTCTAATATCCTTATGAATTAAAACAACTTATTCTTTTGAATCACAGTGAATTTAGAGTAAGAAAAAGCCCTTTCCATCCACCATCTCGGAAAGAGTATTTTTGTTCTTCGATATCTGAGTGCAAAAGTTGTTTTTATCTGCAAGAGCACTCTTCAAACTTTTTCAAGGCGCGACCCCCTTAGTATGTAAAAATATTTTGCGAATTCACAAACTTAGTGCACACGATGTTCCAAATTCAAATTTACTTTATCCTCTAGCGCAGTGTTTTGAAACTGTGGGTCGCGACATCATGTGGGGTCTCCAAGCCTCTGTAAGGAGGTCGCGGAAGGTCGCGAAGTTTAAAAAAAACAACGTTCAGAAAGTTATTTTTAGATATCATAATTTTGTCTTTTTTTTTATACTTCGTCGGGAGGCAGACAAGCATACGGCCCGCCTGATGTGAAGCGGTTATTGTAGCCATATTAACGCTCGCAACATAAAATATCGCTCGCGCGCCGCCACCCCCGCTGCCAACGCAGCATCTCCTTCATTTCTGGGTGACCTCACTCACTCGCTGGAACACAACAACCCGCAAGGGAATTGTTATTTGGCTGCGGTATTCTGTGAGGTGGAGGTACATTCCCCAGTCGGGTAGATTACAATTACGCTCCCTATCTCTCTTATTGCCCGAGCTTCGTTTGTCAGTCAGCAGGGTGCACCGCGTGCAGATGAAGTTGGCTTTGGTTCAAAGATGTTGATGAACCACTTACACCCCAAAATCTATCTTTATACTTATAATAACATCATTATTTAGTACTCGTATTGTCTCATTCCGTTTCAGCACAGGCCATGCTCTTCTTCACACTCTGTATGGATACAGCACAAAGTTCAAGAACATCGACCTGTTTTCTGAATACTTCGTTCTTGACATACTGATGCAAGAAGGCCGGTGCGTGGGTGCGCTGGCTTTGGACATGGATGACAGCAGCTTACACAGGTAAGGTTAACATACACTGTAAGGTTTTGATTGGCCTTTTGGCTAGGTCTGGATTTCCTGGTTTCCGGGTTCCATCCCCGCACATGAGAAACATTTGTGTACATGAACATGTCTAGTTATTTTCTATGTATTATATATATCTATATATATAAAAGAAAGTCGTGTTTGTTACAACACTTATAACTCGAGAACGGCTGGACCGATTGCCATGGTTTTTGATTTGTTGGATTTGTTTCCGTCCCGAATAGCAGAATAACTATGAAAAACATTGGAAAATTGACGAAAGAATAAAATAAAAGGATAAACATTTTCCCATACAAATAAAAGTGTCAGTTGAAAAAGGATTGCGATATTTATTGGTTGTCAAATATCAAAATGTCAAATCGATTGGTGTCACTTTTATGTCGCGAAAGTTGTCTGTGATTTGTTTTGAAAATTGAAAAATGTCAAATGGATTGGGGTGAAAACGCTTGGCCCATGGAGTCCGAGCGCAAAAATCAAATCAGAGTAAACAACAAAAGAAATGACAATTACAAATCACCAAAACGATTAAACCGATTTCAAAACTAATAAATAAAACAAAACGTTTTTTAATTTTTTTTTGATTAAACCAACAACCAAGGAAATCTTTATTTTTACGAAATCTTCAGTTTTTAAGGATACGGGTCTTCCCTCAACCGAAGAGGTTTAGAGCATACTCCAACACGCTGCTCAACTGCGGATTGGCGGAGGCCAGTGTTTTCGAACCGCGTTGAGGCCACTAACTTGGCTTAACGACTGTCATCTAATGATAACAACCAGGACCGACGGTTTAACGTGCCTTCCGAAGCACGGAGGAGTTCAAGATAATCTAATGATAACAACCGGGACCGACGGCTTAACGTGTCTTTCGAAGCACGGAGGAGCTCGAGGTAATATAAACCCATTCGTGTACCTACAGTCGACGTTGCTTAACTTGCGTGTTCAATTAGACTGACACGCGCAATTATGCCATCGAGCTTCTCTATTATTTTCTATTTTTTTTTATACTACGTCGGGTGGCAGACAAGCATACGGCCCGCCTGATGTGAAGCGGTTATCATAGCCATATTAAATCTCGCAACATAAAATGTCGCTCGCGCGCCGCTACCCCCGCTGCCATCGCAGCATCTCCTTCCTTTCTGGTGACCTCACTCACTCGCAGGAACACAACAGCCCTCAAGGGAGCCGTTATTTGCCTGCGGTATTCTGTGAGGTGGAGGTACATTCCCCAGTTGGGTAGCTTACAATTACGCTCTCTACCTCTCTTTTCGCAAGAGCTTCGTTTGTCAGTCAGCAGGGTGCACCGCGTGCAGGTGAAGTTGGCTTTGGTTCAAAGATGTTGATGAACCACTTACACCCAAATATTATCATCATAATTATTATAAATCAAACTTAATCATTGTTTTAATTCCATAAAATCATAAATTTAGTTAAGCTAATATGTACCACGACATTCATTGATTGTTAGGCGGTACGAAGTTCGCCGGGACAGCTAGTGTATTTATAAAAAAAAAATGTATTTAAGTATAATATCAGTTATCTAGTACTCATAGTACAAGCTTTGCTTACATTGGGACTAGATGAGTGTGTAATTGGGCCAGGTATATTTATTTATTTTTTGTCCAGGGGTTACCGCAGCTATATGTGGCGTAATACGATCATATTCCATAGCTTATAAACATATATACTGGCCATAAAATAGTACTACTTAGGTACGTCGTAACTGTTAGATCTTCTGTGATTCTGTTGCAATCAGTTTGGCCAAACATTTCGACTACGGGAAAGAAGGAATTGGACTTAGTAAACGGTCAACATGTTTTTTGGCATACACAGACCGAGTCACGACGAAATGGTGAGGAAATATGACTTAACAATGAGTAATTTAATGAGATTTAGTGATGAGTTTTGGGGTCTAAGTGGTTTATCAACATCTTTGAACCAAAGCCAACTTCACCTGCAAGCGGTGTACCCTGCTGACTGACAAACGAAGCTCTGGCGAAAAGAGAGGTTGGGAGCGTAATTGTAAGCTACCCGACTGGTGAATACCTCACAGAATACCGCAGCCAGCGGGCGTGGCGGCGGCGCGCGAGCGATATTTTATGTTCCGAGCGTTAATATGGGTACGGTAACCGCTTCACATCAGGCGGGCCGTATGCTTGTCTGCCACCCGACGTAGTATTAAAAAAAAAGAGTAGTACTAACCCATGCATGACACAGCTGTTCGTGTTTGGCCATTTCATGGTAATATGGCGAATCTAAGCATAGCCTTGCTTTCTAAGCATTTGATTATTTAGGTTTCAGGCCAAAAATACTGTGATAGCAACCGGCGGGTACCCAAGAATGTACTTCTCATGCACGGCGGCACACACGTGTACTGGGGACGGTTGCGCTTTTGCTTCACGCGCCGGTATACCCTTGCAAGATATGGAATTCGTACAGTTTCATCCCACAGGTAAGTCGAATCTTGCCTATTTTCCTCACACAATGTAGGTCGGTACAAAATGCAGAATTTGAAAAAAATAATATTAGTTTTCTACTCTATTTTAAAGTGCTTCAAACATTACTGTAATGTTCTAGAGATTGCCCTTTGGAGAACATTGAAATTAATTGGATAGAGAAATTAACGGAATTGACAATTATGTGAGCCCTATAAAATAGAATCCATTGTTTTTATAGTAACGCTAGAGGAATGTATAGTTACGGGTATTAATTTTTTTTCATGTCTATTCTGTTCCTACGGAGAAGCATACGCTTCCATACATACTCGTACCTTTGCACAGGTAACAGCGTGGTTGCGAGCAACGAGACGTGGTGTCCTCCACACATTCCCACCACTGTTTCTCCTGTGTAGGCAGAGTTAACAGCGGCGACCACCAAAAAAGGCAATGAACAATGAAGTCCACTGCAGTCCCTTGGGTAAAACTACGGCTGCATTGGAACTCCCAACGAATATAATCAGAAGAAATTACCAAAAGTAGGAAGCTTTTGGAATTTGACTTTCCCTCTTAGCCATGTGAGAGCATTTATTAGTTCCACCGCCGTGTCGACTCTTGAGAATTAAATTTGAACTACTCCCCTTTGTTCTTGTGACAATTCATAATTACTTAAATGTCGCCATTTTTAAACCGATATAGAAACTGCCACAAAATAGTGATTTTTAATTTCCATTTTAACCCCTATGATATGGGTATCAAATGACAGGCTGCCAAACAGGCCAAACAGGCTTGATGAGCGAAACACAGTAAAAAACCTATTTAGTTCATTTATTTTTTATTTATTAACAAATACAAAAGTTGTTTTTAGTTTCTATTTTTTTCATTATGTATACGAGCAACTTTTAGCGTATATTATAATTATAATTAAATTAATTCAATTTTCCTGTTAATTTCAAGGGATGTATGGATCCGGGTGCCTTATGACCGAAGGTTGTCGAGGAGAAGGTGGCTATTTGGTGAACTCCAAGGGTGAGAGGTTTATGGAAAAATACGCCCCCAAAGCTCTGGACTTGGCCAGCAGGGATGTTGTCTCCAGAGCTATTGCTACAGAAATCAGAGAAGGTAAGTTTGAGCAAAGGAAAAATGGCCGCTTTTTTATACTACGTTGGGTGGGAAACAATAGTGGGATGGTGTTTTTATACTACGTTGTGTGGGAAACAATAGTGGGATGGTGTTTTTATACTACGTTTGGTGGGAAACAATAGTGGGATGGTGTTTTTATACTACGTTGGGTGGGAAACAATAGTGGGATGGTGTTTTTTATACTACGTTGGGTGGGAAACAATAGTGGTATGGTGTTTTTTATACTACGTTGGGTGGGAAACAATAGTGGGATGGTGTTTTTATACTACGTTGGGTGGGAAACAATAGTGGGATGGTGTTTTTATACTACGTTTGGTGGGAAACAATAGTGGGATGGTGTTTTTATACTACGTTGGGTGGGAAACAATAGTGGGATGGTGTTTTTTATACTACGTTGGGTGGGAAACAATAGTGGTATGGTGTTTTTTATACTACGTTGGGTGGGAAACAATAGTGGGATGGTGTTTTTATACTACGTTGGGTGGGAAACAATAGTGGGATGGTGTTTTTATACTACGTTTGGTGGGAAACAATAGTGGGATGGTGTTTTTATACTACGTTGGGTGGGAAACAATAGTGGGATGGTGTTTTTTATACTACGTTGGGTGGTAAACAATAGTGGGATGGTGTTTTTATACTACGTTGGGTGGGAAACAATAGTGGGATGGTGTTTTTATACTACGTTGGGTGGGAAACAATAGTGGTAAAGTGTTTTTATACTAAGTTGGGTGGGAAACAATAGTGGGATGGTGTTTTTATACTAAGTTGGGTGGGAAACAATAGTGGGATGTTGTTTTTATACTACGTTGGGTGGGAAACAATAGTGGGATGGTGTTTTCTGTATCTGTTTACCTTAAGGTACCGGTTTCGCCGCTAAGGCATTAATCAATTATTGCCTTAGGGACGAAACCGGTCGGTAAAAAAAAATGTAATTACGTGGAACAGTACAAGTGCTTTATTATAAACATTATACAAAAATGTTGTTTCAACGATTATAAAATGTTCGTGTGGTTGCCGGCAGACTAGAATAGAATCATTCCGTCTCTTCCCGTGGATGTCGTACAAGGCGACTTAAGGAAATACATTATAAAACATCGCTCAGGCCTCCCCAACCCGTCTGGCCAGCGTGGCGAGTGCAGGCCAAATCCACCTTCTGTCTGGAAACGGACGAGAGAGGGTCGTGTTCCTGTAGTGGAGACTAAAATGACTTGATGATGAAAATGGTAGAATGAGAAACATGTATGGACATTTCTCTCTCTCTCTCTCTGGTGCGGTTCCGGCAATAGTTCAACGTGAATCTTGGCATGCGTCTAACCTGGGGCCCACCGCCGAAGCTGAAGCAGATTATCATCGGTTTTTTTGATTCCAAAAATTAGCCTTAGGGTAAAGTTGTGGGCCAACATCTTCAGCTTAGTCGGTAGAGCTCTAGGGTTTATACCAACTGAGCCATTAGTCATTAGTCATTAGTCATTTATTCCTTGAACAATATACATTGTGTCGGAAACTAAAATCTATTTACATTATTATAATCAAAAAATAAAAAATATAATCATTAATAAATAAATACCACTTAAATTTACAATCAAAATAAAAATCAAAATAGAATTTAAATCAGAATTCAATTACGTTATTAAAATCAAAAAATATAATCGATACTAAATAAATACCTCTTAAAATTACAATCTGAATCAAAATACAAATAGAATTCAATTACATTATTAAAATCAAAATACAAATTATAATCAAAACTAAATAAAACCTCTTAAAATTACAATCAAAATAAAATTAAAATCACGTCATGATCTAACTAACATCAAATTTAAATTTACCCCTCCGGATCAGTAGTACAATTGACTAGCACCATTGATGGTACAACTGACACAACTATATGAGCTATACCCAATTAGCAACAATCTAAGCAATAGTTTTATTTTCACTTCCAAAAATTCGGATGGTAATCGGCTTCAGCGTCGGCGGTAGAGCCCCACATGATGCCACGCCTTACGAATCTGAACACCAATTCTCGTAATTTTTCTAAGGACGCAGATTGAAAGTTGACCGAATCGAGATTGAATTGTGAATTGACTAAAATTATATACTTGATTTCATTAATTAATTATTATCAATTCTTGTTGTTGGCAAAGTAACATTCTTCGTTTGTTTAATTTTCACTTATATTTCGATTATAATCCTGCTTAAATTTAATTTTGAAGTTCCATATTGTGTTACGAGAATACCAAATGTGACATTAGTGAGATCAAGACTGGATCGAAACTGAATTTTGACTACATTTTATTTACGAGAATTGCCCCTCTGGACCAGCTCCTTCCGATACCCAATCAGTTGGAGACTTTAATAATTTTCTTAACTCTATATAAATTGCTGATTGATTCAAGTGCTTTTTTTTTTGTACTACGTCAGGTGGAAGACAAACGTACGGCCCGCCTGATATGAAGCGACTACCGTAGCCATATTAACGCTCGCAACTCACTCACTCACTCTCTCACTCGTTCACAGGAACACAACAACCCTCAAGGGAATTGTTATTTGACTGCGGTATTCTGTGAGATGGAGGTACATTCCCCAGTCGGGTAGCTTACAATTGCGCTCCCTATCTCTATTTCCACCAGAGCTTCGATTGTCAGTCAGCAGGGTGCACCGCGTGCAGGTAAAGTTGGCTTTGGTTCAAAGATATTGACGAACCTCTTACAACATACTTTATAGGCAATTTGAACACTACTTTACCTGTTTCCGACACCATTTCTCAATTAACACACGCAAAGACCGCAGCAGCTGGAACAAAGACGAACAAAGCGGCGGATAGTCGCATGCGTCTACTAACGATAGCGGGTGGGTGCTGGCTGGCAACTAACTGGTGGCGGAAGCACGCAAAGTAGTGTAGATCAAACTACCTCATTGCAAATATCTTCTACAATTTTTAAGGGCGTGGTGTGGGCCCGAAAAAGGACCACATGCATTTACAACTACATCACCTCCCTGCTGCTGAGATCGACAAACGGTTACCCGGTGTCTCTGAGACTGCACGCCATTTCACCGGCGTGGACGTCCATTTCGAGCCAGTGCCTGTTATACCTACAGTGCATTACACCATGGGCGGCATTCCCATCAACTACAAAGGAGAGGTAAGTTTGTCGTCATACTAAATCTATGGCATATGGTTATCTGAACATAATATAAATTTAACAGGGCTGTCCAAGGGCCACATGCGACCCTCGACTTATATTTGTGCGGCCCGTGACGTATTTTTCATTTGCCGGTTTTTATACAGTTTTTTACTGCTACAGGTTTTTTACAACAAATCTGACTGAAACTGACTGACTAACTAACTAAGCTTAAACTTTCAAAGTAAGTAGAAAAAATGTCAAGTAGATTTCTGTTTCTGCGGCCCGCTAATCTGTTTAGTAATTTGTAATGGTCCGGTATTGTATATAGTTTGGACAGCCCTGTATAAAAGATCTCCCTGGTGTGTTTTCAGAAAGAACGTGCGCGGCTATCTATTTCTTAGTTTTAATAGTGCATTGTGTTATGTAAACAACAAATATTTCTTCTTCTTCTTCTAAATAAATTTTATCAAAACGGTAATCAATTGTCATCGGTATCTTTTACCCATGTCTTATATGTATAGTTATTTTTTATATCACTAGGTTGGCAAACAAACATACGACCCACTGGATGGAAAGCAGTCATAAAGACGCGAAAGATAATTTGGTTCACCTTGAGAGGTAGGATAGTTTCAGTTACTAATTCATCCTGTAAGGGGGTAAAATGGGGGAAATTCGCACGAGATCGTGTATATATAGAAATCCCGTGTTTTAAGATGTTTTTCCGCTATGGACTCCGAAACTCCCTAACCTTAAAATAGTAATGACATTTTTCACACTATTGTAATTTGACTCAATTCAAAGGCGTACTATGAGAATTGTTGACGATCCCAAACTGATAGACGGTTTAGAACCTTTCAGTCTGAGAAGAGATTTTGAGTTCCTTTATGTGTTCAACTATTTGTACAATGGGGTGTGATCAAAGGAAGTCTTCTGATCATACCCCATTGTACCAATAGGCCATGGGCATCATGTCAAACAGTTGTTTGACATGATGCCCACGGCTTCTTTCTACAGTCACACCGCTCGCCAACGACATCCTCACACATTAAAGCCCAAGTGGCGCGTACTGTGCGGTTCCAGAGGAATTTTTGCTACAGCATATTACAAGCTAAAGCCTAGCCTGTCGAGATTTTCTCTGGAGATTACAGCATGAGGTTCTTCAAAAAGGACGTAACGCAACGCTACAGGCATTCATCTCTGGCGTTACAGGCATTCATGGGCTATAGTAACTGCCATTAGGCATATTCCAACAGGCGGGCCGTATGGTTGTTTGCACTTTAGTGGTATAAATAATATCTACCCACTGTGGGTTATTCCTTCCCCAATATTTTGCGATAATCCTCCGTTTTCCGCATCCAACCGCTATAAGAATGCAAATAATCTATTATAAATTATTACTCTGTTATTACAAAAAATACAATATAATTTATTTGCAATAAATAGGGTAATATTTAAACAGATGTTATTGTAAAATACATCACCAGCCTATTTAGCCATTTTAAAATAGCATGCAAATTTAATTTAATTTTAATCTAATTAAAAATATGTGTTTCAACATTTTAAATTGATAAATTAACATTAAATTTGTCAGTAATCATACATCACTAGTCTATTAATTAAATTATTACTCTGTTATTTGCAGGTGATAATTCACAAAGGCGGTCAAGATTGCCCAGTGCCTGGTCTTCACGCTGCCGGTGAAGCAGTCAGTAACTGTCACGGAGCTAACAGACTGGGGGCCAATTCTATATTAGACATTGTAGTTTTTGGAAGATCCATAGGGATGAACATTGCTAAAACGGCCAAACCAGGCGATAAACAACCAGAGTTAAAACAAGTAAGTGCTTTGATTTCCAGAAAAAGAAATAAAATTTTAATTTTCAAATACCCAATAATGTATGGGATCAAATCGAAATTTTATGGATACTATTTTTGTGATAGGTGCAAACAAAAATACAAATCTTCTCTCTTTATAATATTAGTATATAAATTTAGATAGTAACATTGACTGTTTCAATGCAAAAGTACTCAAGGATTCCATCCACTCCATCCACATCGATCCATATTCACAAAACTGTGGGATGTGTTCAATCGAAGGGGGTTTGGAGCATATTTGAACTCACTGATCAACACCAACTGACGGACAAACGAGACGCTGGCGAAAAGAGAGGTAGGGCATAGCGTATTTTTATAAGCGGCCCGACTGAGGAAGTACCTCCTCCTCACAGAATACCGCAGCCAAATAACACTCCCCTTGGAAGTTGTTGTATTCCTGCGAGTGACTGAGGTCATTAGAAAGAAAGGAAGTAAGGAGTATAGGCTGGCACCGAATTGGCGACCTCTTGGTGTTGCTGATCTCCATGGGCGGAGGTGATTGCTTTCCACCAGGTGACTCACATGCTCGTTTGCTCCCCTCTGATATAAAAAAAAAACTGCGAGTTGTCGAAAGCCAGTGTCTTCAAGGAGCCATAGCATCAAGTGGCCAGTGACGGACTTGGCTTAACGAATGCCATGTAATGGCAGCAGCCGGAACCGACAGCTTAACCGTGTGCTCCGAAGCTTGAATAAACCCATATATATGTCGCAGCCAATTGGTAGAACCGCCACATTACAAAACGGCTAACTTTAGGCTGATTGTATTTAAATTATTATCTTTTGGTTAGGTTTGGATAGGTTTGTGTTCTGATAAGAAATAGCCAAGCTATTTAATTCTATTATTATAGTATTATATTATCTTGGTGATGCACCATCAGGTAAAAATTTGGTCGTGTAATGATAAAAAGGCGGGTTGAAATAATGGCTCTGCCATTTTTTATTATCAGCTAGACGTTATGTATAGCGGCGGATTTTACGAATTGGCTGCGACATATAGACGGGCTGCGGTTGACGTTGCTCAACTGGGATGTTTGATTAGACTGACACACGCACCAGCGCCACAGACCTGCACCTTTACCACCATCTCTTATTGCGATTCAATAACTGGAAAGAAGGCTTATTCATAATTGAATCGCAATAAGAGATGGTGGTAAGGGGGCTGCTCTTAAGTTATTGTGAAAATTGTAGAGCCTTTGAAGTATAGCAAATAAGATATTCAATGCCTATAGAATATATGTTTTAGATTAAATTTAATGCTAAGACGTTTTAAATTAGAGATTGTAGTGGTACATAGTTAATTAGGGTGGTATTTTGCGGAAGCTAAATTTACAAGCAATTTGATCTACACTACTTTGCATGCCTCCGCCGCCAATTCAGCATCATCAGGTCATTAAAGTGTCCACTACAGGAGCACGACCCTCTCTCGTCCGTCCCAGACAGAAGGAGGATTTGGCCTACACCCCCCACGCTGGCCAGACCGGTTGGGGAGGCCTGTTCGTTGTTTTATAATGTATTTCTCTTAGTCGCCTTGTACGACATCCACGGGAAGTGACGGAAGTGATTCTATTCTAGTCTGCCGGAAACCATACGGCCAATTAGTTTATGCAAAATACCAGGGACGCATGCATCTACTAATGATAGTGGGTGGGTACCAGGTCGTCTCGGCGAATCTCCAACATTTGAAATAGAATAAACGTGCGACTGCTGCCGCCCCGACTGCCGTGGTCGACGGTGCATCCTCAGGTGCATCCTCAGGCGATCTGTAATGTTGATGGTTAGAACAACAACCTACAAACTGTAGGTTGTTTTTCTAACCAATCTACAAATTGTGGCTTTACAGGCAATTTAAACACTACTTTGCGTGCTTTCGCCACCATTTCTCAATACAGAGACGCCGATATCACCGCAGCAACTGCAGCAGAGACGACCAAAGCAGCCACGGCAGTCGCATGCATCGACCAACGGTAGTGGCTGCGTGCCGGCCGGCAATAATTTACATGAACCAATTGATGGGGGTAAAGCACGCAAAATTGTGTAGATCAAATTGCCTGTCTAGTAGTGCTTTTCCGACATTCCAAACTATCTGCAGTATTTTAACACTTACTATGGTTAATGTTTCTTCAGAACATCTGTGATGCCTCTTTGGATAATTTTGAGAAGGTTCGTATCGCAAATGGCTGCGCGGCCGCCCATGAGCTACGAGATGCCATGAGAAACACGATGCAAAATAAATGTGGAGTATTTCGAGAACAGAAGCTGCTCGATGAGTGTAAGCCTCTTAATGTTAATTTATAGTAACTTACTAATTAAGCCCCGCATACTAAATTAATTCAATTTAATCTCTATCTACCTACATATATTAATACGTGCAGCCCCCTTACCACCATCTCTTATTGCGATTAAATAATTGAATAGATTGCTTATTCATACCAATGAGTCGCAATAAGAGATGGTGGTAAGGGGGCAGCAAAATCTTTGTACTCCTTTTTACGAAAATTGCGCGGACGGAGGAGTAAGAAATTTCGCACACTTTATATAGAGAAGGAGTGTAGAATGCTAATATTTTTATTGTAATTATGAATTAAAAATACATTCAACCAATAAAAAAAAACATTACACACACCACCATGTTGTTTGACACACACACAACATATACTCTTTTGTTAAAGTCGTAACTTAAATTAATTATTGTCGAATTTCAACCACTCGGCGATCACTAGTACTACTAAATCCATACATACTTAGAAATAAATGTAATCAAAACACTTCAAATTATGTAACAAATCTAAATCATATGTGTTAATATTAATAACAAACCGTAACTTTCAAGGGCTGTACCCTATTTTTTTTTTGTTGATTAACCTTCATAATCGTCATCATCATCTCAGCCATTGAAAGTCCACTGCTAGACTTAGGCCTCCCATCTAGATCTCCAATAAGACCGGTTGGAAGCGGCTTGCATCCAGCGCGATCCTACGGTGTTAATGAGGTCGTCTGTCCACCTTATGGGTGGACGTCCTACGCTGCGCTTGCCGGTACGTGGTCTCCTAATTTACGTTAAATACGTCGTGATTAACCTTATATTTTATTAATTATAAAACTTAATAGTTGTAGTCCAATTTTGTAATAAACATAATTATACAAATGTTTTTAAATTGGATAATATTTTTTCTTCCCAAAAGTGTAAAAACACTTTGATATTGATGTACATGTAAAGACGTTGTACTAAGCTGAGTGCGTACCAGCCCCCCTAGCCAAGTGTAATTCGTAGCGTAACGAACGTAAGATAGATCACGTGACATTTGTCAATTCTCATATTAAAATGTTCGATTTTGACAAATGTCACGTGATCTATCTAACGTTCCGCGGCGAATTACACTTGGCTAGGGGGGCAGGTGCCCTATCGCCTAAGCTAAAGCCGATTTCCATCGACAAATTTGATTCCCAAAAAACGTGTCAGGTTTGAGTTATTGACAAATATTTGTAACTATGTCGTTAGTGCTTCATGGTATCTGTTGTAATTTTTGTGGTATTAACACGTTCCCTGCGCCATCACTTTCAAAAAACTTTCAGGTGGTGCTTTGGAGACCTAAAAGATCTCCAAACTAACCTACCATTTGGTGCGTTTGAGACCTAATCGGTCTCATAAAGATACAGTTTTCAAAATAGTTTATATCTTCCAAAAAAACAATCAAATATATTTTGAAGTTTTTGTGGGTGAAAGATAGCCTATTGCTTTATATTTTGCTAGGTTCGCACGCAGTTATGACATTTGAATAAACTACAAATACCAAAAAAAAAAATGATATCGATTGTATCTCGTACCGCAACGGAAGATAGTTCAATATGTGTAGTAAGTAGTGATGGGAATAAAATAATATCTCAGTTGTCGATTGAAAAAGTTTTATTAATTATGCAAACTGTTTTTCATTAAAACATGGTAAGCACATTGATTGCTTGCATTGCGCGCAAATGGTAACAATTCGTTTAGTTTTTTTAGAAGCGTCAGTGCTGTTTAATGTGCGTCGTAATTTTTCGTAACAACCCACACAACGTCTTTTTTTGTCGCCATGTTGGAAAACATGATCAGTACATCTTCCTTCGGGTAATTCTGTAATAAAGTGCATTGTATAAATAAACAGCATGCAACTATGTCAGTGAAGTAAATGCGATGGAATCTAATTTTATTAGGTAGTTTCGTTATTCGAGTGTCTTATGTATATTTTTGTTCTTAGGCTGTTGTTGCTTTAAAAAAATATACGGAGGTATTAAATAAAAGCTGGATGTCACAGGTCTCTTGTAAGTTTACTATAACAACGTTTTTGTTTTAATAACCATTGTATAACAAAAATGATAATCAACACGTAGGTATATACGCGAGTGTTATTTCGCAAACGTGCGCGCGACCTCCCACGTCGATGCTAGGACAACACTAAAACGAGTCACGCAGCGCCCGCGCCGCCCACCTTCCCTCTCTTGCGTCTACGAGGCGTACGATTCCACGAGTACCGACATATCTCCTAACGCAAGGAATGAAAATAATTACAGTACTGTGCGTTAGGGACCTAATCCATCTCTAATTTCTTTTTTAATGTCCTTGAATTCATCTTTAAGTAGGAAGCAAATATGTATATTTGTCCTACTCATACCTAAAGAACTTTACACGTTAGATCATCCCGCAAGGAGTGAAACAACACTATTATATTCAACGCACAATACAAAAGTCCTGCAAGAGATCTGATAGATCTCGTAATGCAACGAACGTGTTAATAGATATTTTGTGGTTGAATCTAAGAAAAATACGTCTTCAGTTGAAGATAGTGTATTTGAAAGTACAATGTGTCAAATTTAAAAAATGGTAAAAAACATATAAATAGAATACAGGTGTTTTATGATTAGCCAGTTCCAACAGTATCTACCAGCTCGGCTAAACACAAATTCTCGACGTCTCAATATTATAACCATAGGTGAAAGATTTACTTCGATAGCACAAAAATCTCTCGACATTATGTTAATTTGAAAATCACAATTTTGAACTTTCTCGAAAACGCTCCATACAAAAGGATACTGAGTTATGACGTCACAGGTTTGTATTTTGTATGCATCAAATGAGAAATTGGTACGACATGTTAAATATTACGTTTATGTAATTAGTATCATAATAAAAGTTATAGTATTTTTTATTGCATCTCCAATGGAAATATTTTTTTTAAATAATTTCATACTTTTAAAATGGACTTTCCCGCCAAACTTTGATAGACTCTAAAATGAGTCTGACGGAAGATATTAGAATGAAAGTTTGCAGTTTTATAGTTTAATATTATTAGAATCGGACGGGAATCGGGCTGATTAGGCGGTAGTGCCCTAGGTACGCACTCAGATTAGTACAACGTCTTTATACGTATATCAATATCAAAGTGTAAAATTAAAGAAAAAATATTAACCAAAGTTAAACATCTGTTTATTTAACTGGTCGTTTCCTAGTTCTTCATATCTGGAGAATATCTGGAGAATATGTGGAGATAAGTCGTCATGCTCTATATATGAAATTCTGGTCTATGAACGTGTTAACATACATAATATCTAAACGTTTGACAGGCTACGTAGAAATGCAGAAGTGGTATAAGACATTCGAGCAAATTAAAGTGGTCGATCGGAGGCAGAACTGGAACAGCGACCTAATCGAAGCGTTGGAGCTGCAGAACATGCTGGATCTGGCTGTGCAGGTCGTGGCCTGCGCCAGGAACAGGGTGGAGAGTAGAGGAGCCCACTTTAGAGACGACTTCCCTAAGAGAATCGATGAGATGGATTATAGTAAGGACACTAAGGGCCAAGTGAGTATTTTCATCTTTTTTTTATCACATAAGGCCAGCCTCATGTATAATGGTTACCATAACCTATAAGCGTTAACAAAAACAAGGAATATTGTTTATGCGTTGGCACCCCAGTTGCCAACGCCAAATCTTTTTACGTGAGGACCGCACTTGTATGAACCACAATCCACTATTTGATATTCTGTGAGGTGGCGGTACTTCCCCAGTGGCCTACTTCTCTGTTGCCAGACCCTCGTTAGCTAGCCGGCAGGGTACACCACGAGCAGGTGAGGTTGGTTTAACGAAAGACGTCAACTCATCTCTTTGATTTCCATTATTATTACAACCAGTTTCGTGTTGTTTACTTTCATCGGATCTCTGAAGATCTTTACCAGACTTTCATTTCATGCCAGTGGAAGATGCTGCTGTTAAAATTTACCCGGTGCTGATATGGCAAATAAAAAACAGATGATACAGCCAACCGCTTGTATCATAATTTTATAGTAGTAGCGTAGGCAGGCCGCATAGTGCTCCAAATGTAATAAATATGTAAGTAACGTAGCATTCGTAGCTCTACGCGGATAAGGCTACGGAGGGCCATCTTGTACTGGAAATGTTGCGGTGTACAATCGGTTGACTGTACTCCCAGTATAAGAGGACCTCAACCAGCGAACCTACTATCATAGTAACGTGGAATCATCATAAACTAAAAGTGTAAAGTTATGTGGGTTGTGTGTGTGTGGTTACACAGACACAACCCACCCACAACACATTGTGGGTGGGTTGTGTGTATGTGGGTGGGTTGTCTGTGTGTATATAATATATGTATTTTGGGTATAAGTTTAGTGTATAATATTTTGAAAGACCATAAATGTAAAACCCGCAATTCGTGATGTTCTGCACTTGTAATGGTGACTGGTAGAGACTGCATTTAGCATTAAGTCCGCCTATTGTACCGAGATTTTGTGGTCAATAAAGATATAAAAAAATAAGCCAAAAATGTTTGTTTATTGAAAGATCTTTGATCTAGTAACTTGCTCATATATAATGAAACATAGTCTCTCATATATATATATATGAGCAAGTTACTAGAATCAATTACAAGCACTATGTTGGTCACTGGAATTCTACTACTAAAATTCTCATTCCTGGGTCTATCACGTACACGATACTCCGAGCATCTGTTCATCCCACTGCGAATGTAGATGTAGTCTCTAGTAGCTATTACTTTGTCTAACATATTTATTTTTGTCAATAACAGACCAAGAAGCCGCTCGAGCAGCATTGGCGTAAGCATTCTTTGTCTACGATAGACCACGCCACCGGTCAAGTTACAATCACCTACCGGCCGGTCATCGACTCCACTCTGGACTCCAATGAAGTGCAGACAATACCCCCGATGCCTAGAGTTTATTAAAAAGTGAGATATTTTCAACCGAAATTATTTTGTAAATTTAAAAAAACATCAGCTTATTTTATGGCTTTGCACTACGATTCTAACAAATAGTACATTTATACAAAAAAGATTTATATATAAATTTTATCCTTTTTTTCTATTTTTTTTTTACAAGCTTTTATTTAGTTTCACCGCGGTGTCTGTACTCAAATCTGGCAAGTCAAATTTGACCAACTTCTTTGTAGTCATCAACCCTTACTAAACCCACTGCTGGGGTACGGGTCTCTCCTCAACTGAAGGGGGTTTAGAACGGTCTCCACCACGCTGCGCAACTTCGAGTTGGCGGAGGCCAGGGTATTACAGCCGCCTGAAGGCCACTGACTTGGCTTAACGATTGTCATGTAATGGCAACAGCCGGGAACGACGGCTTAATGTGCCTCCGATGCACGAAGGAACTCGAGATCGACGTTGTTTGCTTAACTTGCGTGTTCGATTAGTCTGAGACGGGCAATGACGGCATCGAGCTCCTCCACCTTGATCTTAACAGTATCTAATAGAGCTGAAATTTGGTACATTCGTTTGCTTCTTATCATAATGAATCATGCACGATAACCTTAATGCCGCCATTTATATTTAAAATATGTCGGACAGACCACCACAAAATGGAGCTTTATGGTAATTTCGACTTAAACCCGATGATAATAGGGTATGTGCGAAACATGGTAAATAAACTTTTTCGTTCCTTTTTGTATAGACAACTAAAAGCTTGTTTAAAAAAATAAATTAAAAGACACCGAAAATGAATCTCATTATTACAGAAATTACGGCTAAAAGAATATCTATATATATAAAAAGAAAGTCGTGTTTGTTACAACACTTATAACTCGAGAACGGCTGGACCGATTGCCATGGTTTTTGATTTGTTGGATTTGTCTCCGTCCAGAATAGCAGAATAACTATTAAAAACATTGGAAAATATACGAAATAAATAAAATAAAAGAAAAATCATTTTTCCATACAAAATGTTCGTGGATGTCGGACCTGTCAAACGTGACGTTAACGTGCGTACGTCAAATGTATGCGTGCGTTCAGAAATGTCGGTATAGGATAATAAGTATTAAAACATTGACAAAATTGTCGAAAAATTAAATTTGAAAACGGATTGGGATATTTGTTGATTTTCAATTAAATGTCAAATCGATTGGTCTAACTTTTACGTCGCAAAAGTTGTCCGTTGTTGTTTTGAAAATTGTTTATGAATGAATGCTTGAAAATGAATATTAATTGGTTGTCAAGTGTCATGGTACTTTATTTTGTGACATAGTAAAATACTGAACTTAATATTTACCCACTGCTGGGTAATATTTACCCACTGCTGGGTAATATTAAATACGGGTCTTCCTTCAACTGAATATGTTTCGAGCATACTCCTCCACGCTGCTCAACTGCGAGTTGGCGGACGCCAGTAATTTCAAGCCGCCTAAAGGCCACTTGGCTTAACGACTGCCATCTAATGATAACAACCAGGACCGACGGCTTAACGTGCCTTCCGAAGCACGGAGGAGCTCGAGATAATCTAATGATAACAACCGGGACCGACGGCTTACGTGCCTTCCGAAGCACAGAGGAGCTAGAGATAATCTTATGATAACAACCGAGACCGACGTCTTACGTGCCTTCCGAAGCACAGAGGAGCTCGAGATAATCTTATGATAACAACCGGGACCGACGTCTTACGTGCCTTCCGAAGCACGGAGGAGCTCGAGATAATCTAATGATAACAACCGGGACCGACGGATTAACGTGCCCTCCGAAGCACAGAGGAGCTAGAGATAATCTTATGATAACAACCGGGACCGACGTCTTACGTGCCTTCCGAAGCACAGAGGAGCTCGAGATAATCTTATGATAACAACCGGGACCGACGTCTTACGTGCCTTCCGAAGCACGGAGGAGCTCGAGATAATCTAATGATAACAACCGGGACCGACGGCATACGTGCCTTCCGAAGCACAGAGGAGCTCGAGATAATCTTATGATAACAACCGGGACCGACGTCTTACGTGCCTTCCGAAGCACGGAGGAGCTCGAGATAATCTAATGATAACAACCGGGACCGACGGATTAACGTGCCCTCCGAAGCACGGAGGACCTCGAGTTAATCTAATGATTACAACCGGGACCGACGGATTAACGTACCTTCCGAAGCACGGAGGAGCTCGAGATAATATAAATTCATCCATGGACAGGCTACGGTTGACGTTGCTTAACTTGCGTGTACAATTAGACTGACACGCGCAATGACGCCATCGTGCTTCTCTATTATTTTCTATTATTCATTATATTAATTTCAAGACATCATAAATTTTGTTCAACTAATATGTATACCACGACATTCATTGACAATTAGGCGGTACGAAGTTCGCCGGGCCAGCTAGTATAATCTAAAGAAGTAATGATATGAGGAAAATATATAAAAATATACCTGTTTTCAAAATATATGGTTTTGTTCAATGCAATATACCTGGAATATACTCGTACATATAGCTGGATATACTCGTACATATGTAGTTGAAAATATTTTCGGTTGGAAAATATAACACTTATAATTTTTAAATTTATTATGCTTACTGTTTTTGCTTATGATTGTATTAAATGAAAATATAGATTTATAGTTTGTAAAAAGAAAGATCGTTTATTATTTTTATATTCTTTTCTATACTACGTTGGGTGTCAACCAAGCATACGGCCAGCAGCATTTATATGACCACGGTAACCGCTTCAGGCATGACGTGAAGAGGTTACCGTGGCTATTTATATAGCCACGGTAACCACTTCAGCGTTTATACGCTCGCGACATGAAACATCGCTTGCGTACCGCCACCTCCGCTGCTAACGCAGCAACTCCTTCCTTCCTAGTGACCTAACTTACTCGCAGGAACACAAAAACCCACAAATGAATTGTTATTTGCCTGCGGTATTCTATGAGGTGGAGGAAGAATTCCCAGTTTGTCAGCTTATAAATACGCCGTGCCATACCACTCTTATAAATACGCCGTGCCATACCACTCTTGCACCGAACCTCGCCAGTGTGTATCAGCTTCTAAAAAGTGGAGAGTCACTTATTTCCTAAAGTCTAAAAATGTTATTGATTTAATATATTACACTAGCTGACTCGGCAAACGTTGTTTTACCATAAAAAATAGATAAGAACCTATTCTCAGACCTACTGAATATACATATAAAATTTCATCAAAATCGGTCAAGCCGTTTCGGATAAGTATGGTAACGAACACTGTGACACGAGAATTTTATATATTATAGAGATATATCTAATCTGCATTAAATTAACTGCAAAATGTCTTAATTTTGTCCACAAAACATCTGTATAAAATCGTCCATTTTCCCCGACCCGACGAAGAATATATTATAAAAAAGTATATTGATCAATTATTTAATATTATCATATTATATAATGTAAGCTTTGCTTACAGAAAAGTTATGACAAAAATCGTTGTTATTGTCGTACTTTTTACCTTTTTTGAAAACGAATTTAGCGCCATCTAACCTGAGTAACCAGTACTATCTGTGCCCGGGAAAAGCATTCAACGGCTGCTTTCTATCTCGATGGGGGAACTGTGAACTATGATGTTTACGGTTATACCTCTGACCTTTATAGTACTACTTGTACTTTAAGTGAGGGCGCACATATACAGTTTTCTCGTCGGGTTCTACAACACGGTTCCGCAATCAGCAGCCCTACCAGCGAAACTCAAGCCGATTACCATCGGTTTTTTGATTGCGAACATCAAACTTCAGGTCAGGTGGGTGGTCATTGTGTTCAGCTTTGCTGGTAGAAACACTAGAGCTGGGAATGACTAAACTGAAGATGTTTGTCATTAACTAAAACATAAGGCCTATTTTTGGAATCAAAATATTCGATGGGAATCGGCTCCAGATCCGAAAGTGTCATTCTATTTAAAACAACCGAGGACCGCACACACAAGATTCTACCCGCGAGGTCATATAAAACCTCGGGCAAAGAATATGAAATTAATATGTACCTATAGTCGTTGCCTCGGGTTTGATTGCACCGGCGGTTATAGACGTTAGGTCTTACCTCGAGCACACTAGCGCCACCACTTAAAAAAAGTAGTTCATTAAGCTTTTTCATCACAAAAAAATTCTTTTTCGTACTGTTTTTTGTAAACAACCATACTAAAGTGCCCGCTACCCGTATCAAAAATTTATATATTAATTAGAGCCGATTTATTTTTTGAAAAAAGTGAAAAAAAAAAGGAAGTAGTAAGTAAAAATTACCGGAAAAAAATTACAATCCGTTATAATTATGTTGATTGTACGAAAAGAACGACAAAACTGTGTTGTTACGGAGTATGTAAAAGTGATACACGGTACAAAACATTCAAAACAAATTCATACTATTTTAAAAAAAATCCAAAGCCTTGTCTGGTATATCGCAAAAAAATTATCAGATATACGCCAATGCTTGAAGACCAAAGTGTTCAATCAGTGCGTCCTCCCCGCTATGACCTACGGTGCAGGGACTTGGACGCTGACCGTTGGGCTGGTTCACAGACTAAAAGTCGCACAGCGAGCGATGGAGAGAGCAATGATTGGAGTTTCTCTAAGGGATCGAATCCGGAACGAAGAAATTCGACAAAGAGAGAGAGTCAGCGAGTTGAAGTGGCGGTGGGCTGGCCACATCTGCCGAGTCAGCGATGGCAGATGGGGGAGGAAAGTCCTAGAGTGTAGAATCCGTATGGGGAGACGAAGCGTAGGGCGCCACCTATCTAGATTTTTTTTATA
Organism: Hypsopygia costalis; assembly: GCA_937001555.2. NCBI lineage: Eukaryota > Metazoa > Arthropoda > Insecta > Lepidoptera > Pyralidae > Hypsopygia > Hypsopygia costalis. Next base: position 4,458,793 of record OW443326.2, on the reverse strand, counting down.
CTACGTCGGGTGGACAGACAAGGATACGGCCCGCCTGATGTGAAGCGGTTACCGTAGCCATATTAGCACTCGCAACATAAAAAATGGATAATAATTGCGTTTGTAATGCTGCGTTTTCATTTTCGGCAATAATAGCTTTCTTGGGTACCTTCTCGGTATCATACTATAACCGTCCTTTCATTAAAATCACTTTTCATTTACATAAAGGGGTGTAAGTGGCACATCCAGATCTTTTGAGCCAAAGCCAGCCTTGCCTGCACGTGGTGCACCCTGCCAACAAGCGAAAACGGCTCTGACATAAGTTTGTCGGGCATAATATCTGCCCGACTAGAGAAGTACCTCCACCTCAAAATACCGCAGCCAAATAACAATTTCCTTGAGGGTCGTTGTGTTCCTGCTGGTGACTGAGGTCACCAGAAAGGAAGGAGTTGCTGCGTTGGCAGCGGGGGTGGCGACACTCAAGCGATATTTCATGTTACGAGCGTTAATATGGCTGCATTACCGCTTCATATCAGGCGGGCCGTATACTTGTCTGTCACCCGACGTATTATTAAAGGCAGCATTGGAGAATGTATATTGATGGGTCTGTGAGAGTATTAATTTCTGAAACAGTGGTCTACATGATGTCCGTTGTTATATATCGCAGGTCGCACGAATACATCTGTTTTGGTATGTTATAGATATATATATATATATATATATATATATATATATATATATATATATATATATATATATATATATAGAAGATATTCTTTATATCTACTGAGTTTCCCCACAGTGGGATGCTTTAAATAGTAATTGACAAGACATACCCGTGGTCCTCTTGAACGATGAAATTCGATGGAGGACCAAAGTTGTCGACAAAGCCATCAGAGTTTGCAAGCTAAAGTGCCAATGGGTGCCCGTCACATTTGTCGAGTAAGTGATGACAGCCCCATCTGCCATCACTTACTCGACAAATGTGACGGGAAAGGGAGAGGAAGGTACTTGAGTATAGGACGAAGCGTTAGGTGCCCTCTTTCTAAATGGTCTAATGACCTTAAGAAAGTGGCTGAAAGCGGCTGGATGTGGAAGGCGGAGGATAGTATTTGGTGGAAAGCATTGGGGAAGGCTTATATCTAGTAGTGAGTAGATACAGGCTGATGATAATGATGATGACCCGTGGTGAATCATTATTGCTTTCCTGTCAACTATGGTCCCGTTATATATAACCTGCTCAGGCAGGCTTGCCTTAACTGCAAAATAAATGCCAATTTCATATCATTATCATACGGCTCTACCCATAACTACCCTAACACAACACCCTTCCGTAAATTGTAACCTTTATTTAGATTTTAACCTAAGGGGATGATACCAATACACCAGTTTAAGTAGCACCCCAAACCGATATCTTTTATAGATAAACTAATAGTCTACAACTCTGGTTGATGGGTTGTGCGTGTAGCCGCACCTTGCCAGGTGTTCAGTTTTATCAAATCAATGTGTTACTTATATCGACTGCCAATAATGTGGTAATCTAATACACAGGGTGAGTCTTGACATTGAGAGGGAACTCTCTTTATCAAGATCATTAGTCTCCTTGCTGCTTTAGGTCACGGCGACGCTTTCTAGCAACAGTCTATAGTATATAGTAGACATGGGATGTATGCGTAGCACACGTGTCAACAGCCCCCTGACCTGACCACCATCTCTTATTGCGATTCAATAATTGAATAGATTGCTTATTCATACCAATGAATAAGCGACTCTATTCCATTTGAAATAGATTGCTTATTCATACCAATGAATAAGCGACTCTATTCCATTTGAAATAGAGTCGCTTATTCATTGGTATGAATAAGCATTCTATTCAGTTATTGAATCGCAATAAGAGATGGTGGTAAGGGGGCAGTAAGCCTTCGAACGCTTAACTTGGTATGGATTTCTATCAGTCGTATAGTAGTGGCGCCAATGAAGTCTTTTCCTTGGAAATCCTGAAGAATATCTCCGATTTTGATGACTTTTTTTTATAAATTTTGTTTTTTTTTCTGTTATTTAAAATCAGACATCTTTTGGGGCGCGGACAATATTATTTATCTTGTTTAAACTATCTACGATATTTATATAAAAATGCAGTTTTTAGTTCCTAGTTATCTAAAAAAATAATGATAAAGAAATTATGTTTTGAAAAGCACTAAAAAATAACACCATGCAACGAGTTTATTCAACAAAAACAATGTTACATAAATATTAAATATTAAAAAAAATCGTGGTAAATTGATTTTATATTATTTAATTTGCATGCTTTCATGACAATATTATACAACTTCAATTCTACTATCGAACCCAACCTATTACAACACGAAGTTATTACTAGTATACCCATATTGCTTCCTGTCTTTGCATGAGTTTGACATGCTTGGTATACAAATCTAAATAGATAGATAATATTTTTATTGGGTTGCTGTTACATATTTTATTTAAACTTAAGAAAAAACACATACTTGAACAAATGCAAACAAAGATTGACAGATATGGAACAAGTTTAAAGATGCGCTGCGCATGTGCTCCAGCAACACCAATTGGTTGGATGCTCAGTGACAATTATTGCCCCTAGAGGCAAACCACTGCTTTTCAGCTCCTACCTTTACGAAAATTACGAATGTATGTAATTGCATACCATTTCCACTTGATTTAATTTCCGTGTTAGTAACTATGGAACGTACTGTCTGTAGTAATGTTGAATACTGGTGAGTTAACACTTGGTGAAACTTTTTAGCGTTATGTTTGGGTACTTAAACTACATACAACAGTAAGTATTTAGTCCATATGATAATATGTGTTTAGTATTTATTATTGACGAGCTCGGTGGCGTAGCGGTCAATGACGCGGCTTCGACACCAACGCTCGTGGGTTCGATTCCCACACAGGACAAACATTTGTGTGCATGAACATGTCTGTTTGTCTTAGTCTGGGTGTTTTCTATGTATAAGTATGTATTTACAAAAAAAAATGTATTTACGTATGTTTATCAGTTGTCTAGTACCCATAACACAAGCTTCGCTTACTTTGGGGCTAGAAGGCGCTGTGTAATTTGTCTGACAATATATATTTATTTATTTATTATTATGTATCTCTCTTAATTCACGGGTCAAGCCCGGTCATTTGATAGGCATGCGCGGGGATATAGATCCAACACGTAGAGGCCCCTTTGAGAAGTTTGATGTAATGTTGTACGCCCGCCGTGACCCGCTCCAGGATATATCAATGGAACGATATACCCATGCATGCATAGCAGGTCTCGGCAGGCGTTGATATTATTTCAAAGTGTGATGGAAAAAAATGGGCTATGGAGATGAGATCTGGGTGAACTTAATACCGGTCTATTACAGAAGAGGAACGGACGCCTGCCATAACTACCTTTATTGCTAGTTATTTGCGGCAGGCGATGACTTGCCACTCACTAGATGGGCCCCAGAAATGCCAGGGAATCGGCCGGGGACAACACCGGTGTGAGTGACTCAGGGGTGTCGAGAGGTGTGCTGCGCTTTCTCCGAAGTTACTCGCGGCGTGATGCCCTTTAACACTTCCACCCCTGGAGCGTGTAGCTCTAGCGGCTCATCTTTGGACGGCCAATAAAGGCAAGCCAGAGCTGAGAGTCCTGCGGGCCTACTTGTGTTTACACTCAGACCGATGAAGACACATCGAAGACGAAGGCCCTGACCGACTCTCTGGAGACTCGGGACCGTGGTGTCGCTACTCACACAACAGCTCGCCACAAGCTGCCCTGCGGACTATTTATTATTATTATTAGGGCTGTCAACTGTCCTGTTTTCCCAAGACATGTACTGGTTTCTGAAGCGTCCTGGGATGTCCTGGATAGTTTTTTAAGTGGTGTGCTGGATTTTATACAGTGCTCGATTGGCAATAGTTGATAAGTATTTACACATACATTATTAACGGTAAACAAAATGATAAATGAACAAGTAAATATACCTAAAGTCTGTTTTTATATCTTTGAGACAAACTGTCATTACCTGGAAGCCAAGTTCATAGAGAACTTTGAAGGTAATCAAATTAAAATTAAAATCAAATAATAATTATTGTATCAGTTTCATTGAACCTCTAATATAATTTAATATTTAACTATTGCAACTCTATTACTGCGTCCATAATTAATTGAATTGTCTAGATTTTCCAATTCAATTAAACATATTGTGTAAATATTGTTGATGACTGTTGGCACTTGGGGAACATTATTAACAATTTTTCTAATAGAAATGCGAACACCACCTTGATAATGCTTTAAGGAGAAACCGGTCGTTAAAAAATAATTTAATTAAGTGGAACAGTACAAATGCTTTCATATTAACAAAAAAAATGTGTTAAACTAAAGATTATAATTGAGGTGTAAGTGACTCACCACGATTTTTAGAGCCAAAGTCAAACTCACCTGCATGTGGCGTACCATGCCGACTAGCGAAAGAGACTCGAGCAAAAAAATAAGTCGGGTACAGCGTATTTCTCGGGACTCGGGAAGTACTTCGACCTCACACAACGCCGCACCCTAATAACTATTCCCTTGGGGTTTGTTGTGTTCCAGAGAGTGTGAGAGGTCACCAGAAAGAAAGGAGTTGCTTCATTGGCAGCGGGGATGGTGGCGCGAGAGCGATATTTCATGGTGCAAACGTTAATATGGCTACGGTAACCGATTCACATCAGGCGGGCAGTATGCTTGTCTGCCATTCGACGTAGAATAAAAAAATAGAGATCGATACGTGCATTCGACTGGCCTAGGCAGATCAAAACATCCTCACCGTATAGTAGTTCAGAGGAGTTGTTTGACATGATGCATACGGCCTCCTTCTACAGTCGCACCGCTCGCCATCGACAGGGAATTCATCCTCACACTTTAGAACCGAAATGGTCACGTACTGTGCGGTTCCAGAGAAGTTTTCTTCCACGTACTATCAAGCTGTGGAATTAATTGCCTGTTGAGGTTTTCCCAGGAGACTACAGCATGGGGTTCTTCAAAAAGAGCGTGAAGAGGATTTTACAGGGTCGGCAACGCGCATGTGATGCCTCCGGTGTTACAGGCGTCCATAGGCTGCGGTAACTGCTTTCCATCAGGCGGACCGTATGCTTGTTTGCCACCTTAGTGGTATAAAAAAAAGTACCTAAATTGAAGACTAAATTCTACAACCAGTGCGTCCCCACGCTATGACTAATGGTGGAGAGATTTAGATGCTGTTTATCAGGCAGGTTCACATGCTAAAAGTCGCACACCGAGCAATGCTTAGTGTTTATATGGGATCGCATCCGAAACGAAGAAATCCGTCGGAGAACTAAAGTGTCGACATACCTATCAAATCAGCAAGCTGAAGTGGCAATGGGCCGGCCACTATGGCAGATGGAGGTGGAAATCCCTGGAGTGGAGGCGGCATACGTGGCGATTATATGTTGAGGGCGCCCCCTCTCTAGATGAACCGATGATCTCATAAAAGCGGCTGGATGCGGAAAGTAGAGCATCGGATATGGTGGAAAGCATTGGGGAATTTGACAGGCCCGGTGGTCGATTGGCTAGCCATGGCCACTTTGACTCCGAGGTCGTGGGTTAGATCCCCGCACAAGATAAATATTTGTGTGCATGAACGAACATGTTTGTAAGTTTTTGTCTGAGTATTTTTTTTGTATATTATATGTAGGTAAGTATAAGTGCATGTATATGTTTTATATTCTGATTCAAATTCAAATTAAGAATCATTTCTAGGGCAATTTACCTGCCAAAGTTAATAACTTTATTAATAAGTGAACAAGTAACTTTACTAATCAGCGGACAAATAGGGTTGACAGCGAGCGATGATTCTAAATAGCACGCATCTATTGGCTGAGGTAACCACTTTGCATCAGGAAGTAACCTTAGTGATATAAAAGAAGCGGTCAAGTAGGAGTCGGACTCGTACATAGAGGCTTCCGTACCACCGTACAAGGTTTTAAAATATTACAGTAAAAAACAAGATAGGTAGGGATGATAGAGTTATGTATCTAATTATCCGGAAATTTTGTAAACTAATGGCGTTAATTACTATTCTTCACTGCTTATTATTATCAGTTCATTGTGACGAGCTCGGTGGTCGAATGGTTAGCAATGGCCACTTTGACTCCGAGGTCGTGGGTTCGATTCCCGCACAAGTCAAACATTTGTGTGCATGAACATGTTTGTTTGTCTTGGTCTGGGTGTTTTCTATGTATAATAAGTATATATTTACAAAAAAAAATGTATTTATGTACATTTATCAGTTTTCTAGTACCCATAACACAAGCTTTACGCTTAATTTGGGACTAGATGGCGCTGTGTAAATTGTTCAGAAATATTTATTTATTTATTATTTCTCCTTTGACTCCGAGATCGTGGGTTCGATCCCCGCACAAGAAAAGTAAACATTTGTATGTATGACACGTTTATTTGTCTTGGTCTGGGTGTTTTCTATGTACCTATTATAAGTATGTAATTATAACAAGAATCTATTTAAGTATTTAATAGTTGTCACGTACCCATAATACAAGCTGTGCTTAGTTTGGGACTAGATGGCGCTGTGTAAATTGTCCAAAAATATTTATTTATAACGAGTACATCAGTTCTTATATGACGACTTTTAACTTTATCTTATTTTAAGTATTTATTCGTCAATGAAAAATCAGTGAAAATTTGAAGTGTACTCGTATATTGCGGTTCAAGAGATAGAGCTCTGTGACAGACACGGACGAACAGATAGACAGACAGCGGAGTCTCAGTAATCTAAAGTAATAAATAAATTATTGAAACACCGTAGTTTTATAAAGCGTAATTTCTTATATTTTAACGCAGTTTTGAGGTATGTTTCGACGTATTTTAATGTTTATACCCAAGAAATAAAAAAAAATTTGTAAAATAATTAAAACTAGATATGCTTAAAGGTAAGATTTTGGAAAAATCTCAATAAAATATAAAAATTGATTATCTGACAAACTATAAAACTTTAGTTAGGGAAAGTAAGGTCCAATGAGTAGCAAATGACTATCTCTGTATGCGGATTTGCTATGGCGGGTTCAGTTCCAATCACCCTGTATAAAACTCGATTTGAAGTTTCTCGCTATGTATATCTCCCAATTTGGCATAGTTTGTCGGTTGGTTCTGTATAACAGGGTCCAGTTGAGCCCCGTTGGCACCCTTTGTGTACGGAACCATAGATTAACAATTGGTTGGAGCGGCGACTAGATGCCGCACTATCTAAAAACAACAGCTCCGTGAAAGCGGCAACTCAATATTGTAGTGTGCGTAAAACAATGTGCAGAGATGCTAGTGTGCGTGAAGAATTGTATTGCAACAGGCTCGGGTACGCCGAGTTCGGCGTAGTATTTGTGCCGCATTTGTGCAACAAGTGCGCCGCGGCATCTAGTCGAAGCGGAGCGGAGACCAATTGATAATTTAAGTACGGAACCCTAAAATAGATCAAAGTTATTATGCGTATGAAACTGAAACTTTTTTAGTAGCAACAAAAGTTGGAGTTTTACCCCGCCGCCTATCTCCCGTCCAAAGCTAAGAATTACGAGTGAGTACCCGTTATCGCAGGGGTGGGTCCGCCCCGCCCCGTCAACAAGCGTTCATTGAGCATTACTAATTACCTACCCTTATAATCGACCAACGGCAGGCAATTTTTGCTTACCTACCCTTTTAAACCTAAATCTAGCTGATACCGGATTTCATGATGATATCCACAGATTTAAAAGCAGTAGATACCAGCAACTAAAGTTATCCTATTTGACATATATATAACTATGTCTGTTTGTCTTGGTCTGGGTGTTTTCTATGTATTTAAGTATGTATTTACAAAAAAATACTGTATTTAAGTACATTTATCAGTTGTCTAGCGCCCATAACACAAGCTTTGCGCTTAATTTGGGACTAGATGGCGCTGTGTAAATTGTCAGGAAATATTTATTTAAAAAAAACATTAATAAATATGCATTATTGTATGTTTGTGATGTATTTTCAAACTAACATAAGATCACCTAGAAATCATAATAAAAATAAAATTATTTGTTGAGGTAAATTGTGTTACACTTAATAAACAGGCCCACTTTTAAGGTATAAACTACTTGTACCAGTAGGGTCCGCTCTTCCGTATCTATTCACTTATGTTGAACAATAATTAAACAACAACAATTAGAATATTTAAAATGATAATTATGAACAATAATTAGAATATTTCAATCAAGAATATTTCATCATCTGCAACTCATCCTTCATGATTCTCCGTACGTGCACAAGGATCCGCCATCTCGATCCACATGTGGATCCTCGGATACTGTTTTCTTCTCTTGAATCTACTTATGGATCCTTGGAAAGTTTAGTCTCCACTTGAAACCACAGGTGGATCCATAGGTACTTCTTTTTCCACTTCGATCCACCAGGTTGATCCGTGAATATAATTCGAATAAATGCTTAATAGGGGTCTATAAATGCTAAATAAATGGCCAGTATTTACGCATAAACATAAAATAAATGCCTCCCCAACCTGTCTGGCCAGCGTGGGGAGTGTAGGCCAAATCCTCTTTCTATCTGAGACGGAAGAGAGAGGGTCGTGCTCCTGTAGTGGAGACTAAAAAAAAATGACCTGATGATGATAAAATAAATGAACAGAAAATATTCATAAGGACTAAATTGCCCCTGAATCTCTTTATTCAACTTGGGCATCTTTCCTAAGTCGTAAAAATTTATTCAAGCAATATTCGAGCTTATTGACTGAGATGAGATTTAGTTGTTTATTTTTTTTATTCTGGTTCATTAAATAATAAAAATAACAAAAGCAATAAACATAAATAAACACACATGTACCCTATAAAACATGCATGTACCCTTTTAAACTCAACGTGTTCCGATCAGGGGTAAATAAAGTTCATTTTAAATAGCCTCAATATAAGTGTTATCGGACTGTGGCCTCCAGTGACATAGAAAAATAATAGTTTTTTTTATACTACGTCGGGTGGCAGTCAAGCATACGGCCCGCCTGATGTGAAGCGGTTACCGCAGCCATATTAACGCTCGCAACATTAAAATATCGCTCGCGAGCCGCCACCCCCACTGCCAATGCAACATCTCCTTCCTTTCTGGTGAACTCACTCACTCGCAGGAACACAACAATCCTCAAGGGAATTGTTATTTGGTACATTCCCCAGTCGGGTAGCTTACAATTACGCTCCCTACCTCTCTTTTCGCCAGAGCTTCGTTTGTCAGTCAGCAGGGTGCACCGCGTGCAGGTGAAGTTGGCTTTTCAAAACCCCGAACTCTGAACCCAGTGTTTTTGGATCTCCTCATCTAGGGATCGAAGTGGCATATGAAAATAATAGTGTTCTGGAATCACTCTAATAGCGGATTGAAGAAGAGATAAAAGTATTCTAGGATCCACATGTGGATCGAAGCTGTGGATCTAAGTGACCTTCCACTTAGATGGTGGTTCCACGTGGAGGGTAATTGTCATTTTTCGTTGCAATATTACTCCTATCAAAATACACTAGGCCATGCCAAACGAAATTCCCATTTAGACAGACTGAATATAATAAAATCCGTATTTGAGAAGGTCCAAATTTGCAGCCGAAACTGCGTATTTGCATTTCGGTCGAAGTAGGCCCTTCCTTTGCCATCCTCATCCTCATCCTACTTAGAAAATCCTGATTACTGCTTCAAAAAGCTGTTCTGATTAAATTCATTGTGAGTTCAAGGCAGTCGTAGTCTTACCCCCGGGACTGCAATGGATTTCATTGTTCATTGCCTTTTTTGGTGTTCGTCGCTGTTAATCCTAGCTACATAGGAGACACAGTGGTGGCAATGTGTCGGCGGTAATGCGATGGATTTGTCATTTGTAGGTTGTTGTTCTAACCATCAACATCTACAAATCGTCTGATGATGCCTCGCATAGGGGCGAAACACGTGTCGTAGAGATGACCACGGCAGTCGGGACGGCGGCAGTCGCACGGTTCTTCTGTTTCAGATGTTGGAGGGTCGCAGAGACGACCGCAGCAGCTGGAGCAGAGAGGACCAAAGCAGCCACGACAGTTGCATGCAACTACTAACGGTAGTGGGTGGGTGCCGGCCGGCAATAATTTGCAGGAACTAATTGGTGGCAGAAGCACGCAAAGTACGATCAAATTGCCTGTAAATAGTGATCTTTCAATTTATTCTTAAAAGAAAAGAGTTATTTGTTAGTACCTTTAGAACAATATGTCATGAGTTCTACTATTCAGGTGGCAAACATCATAACGGCTACGTATGATATAGCGGTTACCATATCTATAAACGTTTTTAGAGGAATTACGATACCACATTGCTACTCCCACAGCTAACACAGTAAGTACCTGGCAAACTCACTCACATGAACAAGAGTCCTCTAGAATGTATTCATTTATTTATATGATGCATTTTATTACTAGTTGACTCGCTCGCTTCGCTAGGTGTCCTGTAACACTTAGGAATAATGTAACTTTCTACTTGTAAAAGATTTTTTTTTTTTTTATACCACCAGTGTGGCAAACAAGCAAAAAGAATTTTTAAAAGCGGTTCAGTAGTTTCAGAAATTACTTCCTACCAAATTACTCAAATTACAAAAGCTTCCTACTAATTTCTTCTGATTAAATTCGTTGTGAGTTCCAAGACAGCCGTAGTTTTACCCCTGGGACTGCAGTGGACTTCATTGTTCATTGTCTTGTATGGTGGCCGCCGCTGTCTATCCTGGCTAAACAGGAGATACAGAGGTAGGAATATGTGATGGGCCTATGTCATATCAAGTAACTCACAAACTTATAAATTTTGCCTCAATGGGCAATACGCAAAGAACTATTTGCAAGAGTAACTGTTTGACACACACGAAAAATCCCAGGTTTCTAATGCTAGGTTTAACATCTGAAGCCGTAAGCTTGTTAAGCATGTCACAGACAAACGCTATTTGCGGTGGCGGCCTGTTCTATAGCATGGAACTTAATGAAACTATTCAATACTACGCGGCTTGCGATTCCATACTATACGACATTCCACCACGGCAATTTCGTTTGTCTGTAACCCGCTTTAGCCACTTTTGTCGATGTATCAAAAACGATACATTAACGATTAGTAAGAAGGTACACATTCAATGAATCACCAAATTAACAAATCATTGTTGAGTTACTACACGATTATAGTATAGTTCGTGATACGAAACGAAATTTTTGCCATTTACGGTTAGCACTTCATGAAAACCTCATCTGCACGTAAGCGTTACATTGTCACACAGCCTATAAACAAAATACAACTCACAAAAACGTTGATAATGAGCGAACGTACAACCAAATTCCAGAGGCATCTCCAGCTACCCCGTACCATCTGATAATCCGACGCATGCGACCCTAAGCTCCGCCCGTGGGCGTGCCCACCCTTCCGTTACTCCCCGCGCCTCCCCAGCGGCTCCCTCTAGTGCTGACGCCGTCTACCGGACGAAGAACCTCGCTATTATCCCGGTTTCCTGTCCGCGAGCGCTCGCCTTCTTCGATAAATCGATTTGTTTATTTTTTTCCCGCGCAAACAAGACAAATAACACGGACGTGGCCCTTCCGAGTGTCGTGTCGTCACAGTGACGTCGTGCCGGGGGAAAATGGACGGTGCCTTGGTGTGGTGTGATGGGGATTGAAGGTAAGTAAATAAATGTGTACCTGGAAATGGTTTTCCTAATAGATTAAGGCAGCTACTTCTGACTGTTGATTACAAGTTTACATGATGATGACTCTATATGCATACCTTATTTTTTTTTTTTTTACGAAGGAAGCTATTGCAAGCCGTATACTAAACTTCAATTAGGAATACACCTTTATGATACAGGTACGAGTATATGTTCTACAGACTGCTTGCGGACTCTCTCACTCGACGCTTTTACAACTCACTTTACTGACAGTGGACCAAATCATTTGTTGATAGAGATGGACAAACATTTACAATAATTTCCCAATAAGATTTTTTGTGATGCCTCTCGTGTTACGGACGTCCATAGGCTACGGTAACAGCGTTCCATCAGGCGGGCTGTATGCTCGTTTTCCACGTTAGTGATATAAAAATAAATGATAGCCCAATGGCCATTTAGCCCAAAAATTGTCGACTTGCCCCTAATGTTACAGGCGTTCATAGGCTACGGTAACTGCTTGCCATCAGGCGGGCCGTATGCTTGTTTGGCGCTTTAGTGGTATAAAATAAAATGGGTGACGGTCACTACAGCATCTGAGTTGTTAAAATAACAGTGGGAGTGGCCAATGGACAGTAACTAGTAAATTTTCTGTAGGATTCAGTTTTCGTTTTAAATACATGAAGTCATTGATTTCTATAAAATAATTGGGCACAGTTTCGCCCGTCTTTGAGATGTTATCTTTCCTGAGTATTACAAATAGAGATTCTTTTCCATTACGATACCGAGATTAAACCCATAATATTAGATACTTAAAATCCGTGGTGTACGGCAGTTGAGCGTGAAGCTCAAAAAATAGTCAATTCACTTGACTAGCCATCTCTTTAGGCTTTTAATGCTATATTTAACACTAGCGACCCGCCCCGGCTTCGCACGGGTGCAATGCTGATACTAAATGTACTACAGAAGGTCTTTGCGCTTTGTCCTATCCAGTCCTTCACCAGTTATAGGCACACGCCGCCGGCTCCGCGGCCGGTACCGCCACAGCCGTTATGTCCCTGCATTTTAAATGTGTAATATCTTCTAAACTATTCATTTAAATTACATGCTGTGAAGGGCCATATTGATCTATATTAAATGCGCAATGTATTTAAGGTACTTAATTTGATAAGGATTAATTCTGTATTGCTTAAAATCGCTTCGTAAATAAGGCATTATTTCTTGTAAAAAGCAAAGGATAAAATAACGGTTATTGTGTGTTACCACTAAGAGATAGACATATACCATCGCGAACTTTTTTGTAGACCATTTTAAGGTGAACAATACTGTACTACATTATTTTGATCTATCTCGTTGGGTTCAGCCAGCGTTTGCAATGAAAGAGCAAAAAAATGTGTTTATTTACGACATCACATTATAAACCTATAAATTATCAGTGTTTTTCTACTATGTTATGCATATATTATACATATAAACTTTCTATCTATTAAAAAAAACCGCATCATAATCCGTTGCGTAGTTTCAAAGATTTAAGCATACAAAGGGACATAGGGACAGAGAAAGCGACTTTGTTTTATACTATGTAGTGATGATATTGCTGTCTCTCCCATTGCTAGTCAAATTCAAAAAGCTTCTTACTCTTACTATTTTTTTCTGATTAAATTCTTTGTGAGTTCCAAGGCAGTCGTAGTTTTACCCCCGGGACTGCAATAGACTCTCTTGTACATTGCCTTTAATGGTTGTCGCCGCTGTTAATCCTGGCTACGCAGGAGACACAGTGGTGGGAATGTGTGGTGGGCCTAAAAACCCGCTGATGTTGATCCAGCAGCGTATTGGTTTATTTAGATGTTTTTCATACGCTAGCTAACGGACGTAGGCAAGAATTATTGTACAAATCAATTCCGAGATTATCATCAATGTTATTCCCAGGTATACAAAATAACTAAACTGGGACGCTAGGTCTATCTTGTCCCTTCTATCTTATCTATCCCGCCGGCACACGTTGAACGCCGGTCATTTATTTTTATTTTTTGTTTTATTGGAAAACATAACGGTAATGTATATACACAACATTAGTTACTGGTTACAAAGCATAGTCCTGTCTATAACTCATAAGCATGTGGACATACTCGTAAATGAAAATGTTTGTACAGTTATAAGTACTCAAAAACAAGTTACCTACCTGTAATGGCTGTAATACATGACTGGCATACATATGTAAGACCTGCTGATGCCCTACCGCCTAAACTGGCTAAAACCGACTCCGATTAAATATTTTGATTCCATAAATAGGTTTTAAGTTTAAGTTATTAACAAACATCATCATCTTACCCTTCTTACTCGGTAGAGCTTCAATATTTTTTGATTTTCGCGATTAAATTCCGCTGGGAATCAGCTTCAGCGTAGGCGGTAGGGCCCATGGTGTTTGTGCAGGTCTGGGTTCCTACCGCATAAGCTGAAACCGATTCACATTGAATATTTTGATTCACAAAAATAGGTATAGGTTAGGTTTGAATTATTGACAAATATTTTTGGCTTTGTTGGTAGAGATTCGTGGTAAAGCTAAAGTTCATACAATTGCCGCAATTCTAAGCTGAAGATTGATTTTCACAATCCAAAAATCCAATGGGAATCGGCTTCAACTTCGGCGGTAGGACTCCAGGGGCCCCCTGGGGGCCTACCGCCGAAGCTGAAACCGATTTTTTAATTGCAAGAATCAAACTTTAGCTTAGACTGGCGGTAAATGTGTTTAGTTTAGCCAAATCAAATTATCAAATCATTTATTTGCAAGCAAACACGGTACAAAGGTGGTACAACTATAAAAGTGCAAGCGTGTTGCACCAAACATTGGCATGCAAAAGATAATAAAAATTAAAATGTCAAAATAAATTAATACAAATAAAAAAAAAAAATAAAAAAAAAAATATTAGTTGTCAAACATTACCTAATTAAAAATTATAAACAATAGTCACATGATCTAAATATTATAACATTACAATAAAAAATAACAAATAATAAATTATAAAATGTCCTTAATTAAATTTAATCTTTTTGAACTCCTCTACGCTATAGACACAGTTGTCGCAGAGTAATCCAAACAAAGCTTTTTTAAAAACATGTAATGGAAGATTTGTCAACTCTTAGCCGGTAGTAACCATAGAGCTCTAAGCGACTAAGCTGAAGATGTTTGTCACTAACTTAAACCTCAGAACTATTTTCGCGATCAACAATTCCGATGATAATCGACTTCAGCTTCGGCGGTAGGGCCTCTATGTGCGCTCTGGTCTCTGTGTGCGTTCTGGTTTGGTTGGGAAGCTCGTTGATGATACATAGACATAAATAAATAAATAAATAAATATTGTCAGACAAATTACACAGCGCCATCTAGCCCCAAAGTAAGCGAAGCTTGTGTTATATATAGGTATTAGACAACTGATAAACATACTTAAATACTTTTTTTTTTGTAAACACATACTTGATACATAGAAAACACCCAGACTAAGACAAACAGACATGTTTATGAACACAAATGTTTTTCCTATGGGGGAATCGAACCCACGAGCGTTGGTGTCGAAGCCGCGTCATTGACCACTACGCCACCGAGCTCGTCAATGTTCCTTACTCTATTTGTAATTTGAAAATAATTGACTCTTTAAAAAGTCTGTTAACTTTTCTCAAGCAATACTGCTCTATATTTTTATGTCGTATAGACGTCATATCGTATGTTTGTTTGAGACTTTAGTGATATTAAAATAATATTGGTAAACCGATATAGAGATATTTCAATTGACTTCTTCAAAGAAATTATTATAATATTTATAAGATACCCGGCTGAGAAAGTACCTCCATCTCACAGAATACCGCAGCTACGCAATTCTTTTGAAGGTTGTTATGTTCTTGCGGGTGGATGAGGTCACCACGAAGGACGAAATTGCTGTATTGTAACGGGGGTGGCGGCGCGAGCGATATTTCTTGTTGCGAACGTATAAATGACTAAAGTAACTACTTCACATCAGGTCGGCAATATGCTTGTTTTACCAGCCGATGTCGAAAAAAAAGTTGCTTTTTAAAAAAAATAAAAACCTCGCCAACTGAAGTTCAGTTGGCGAGCGCAGCTTATTGGTAGAATACCCCGCGAGACGCTGCTGTCCGTCTTCCGGGAGAAAAGCGCAGAGCAATAGAGTGGCGCAATTCTATTCTCTATTCTGCCGGCAACCACAGAGCAAATTTAAGGGATTCCCCTCGATTTTTCTGGGATCCCATCAACAGACCCTTACTTGGTGAATATGGGACAACCTCGCAAATAGAATTGTGTGAATAGTGCTTATAAAATTTAAGGGTTTCCCTTGATTTCCCTGGGATCCCATCATCAGATGCTGACTTGGTGAATATGGGACCACCTTGCAATCATACCCTTTCAAATAAAAAAAAGAATTATGAAAATCGGTTCACAATTCGCAAAGATATCGAATAACATACATACAAAAAAATATTCAGTCGAATTGAGAACCCTTATCCTTTTTTGAAGTCGGTTAAAAAGAATATTTCATATTTGTCAGAAGACAGCAGGAATGTGTGGAAATATGTAGTGGACTTGGCTGCATAATGCAAGTTTTTTGGTCACATTGGAACTGTGCATTGGAACGTGTTAACGTTTTGAAGCCGAACAAATTAAGAAAAAGTTTCATATTGTGAATTTACCAGACGCCTGTTACATATCCAAATTAGTCGGGTTGCTCAGTACAAAATGTGAACAAGTAAGCCACATAATTTTGGTATATAACACGCGTCTTATAAATTCACAACATGAGAGTTCTTCTCTATTTGGTCGGTTTGTTTACGTTGACATGATTGAACGCGAACAAAAAACTCACTCTAAGCGTTCTTGATCCATAAACATTATTTCATGTGGCCTCTTTGTGTCTTATAATAAAATCCCTAATTTGATTTATATTTGGGTTGTAGGTGACTCACAACGATCTTTAGAGCCAAAGCCCATCTCACCTGCACGTGGTGCACTCTGCTGATTGACTAATGAGGCTCTGGCAAATGAGAGGTAGCATATTTGTAAGCTGCCCGACTGGGCAAATTACCTCCACCTCACAGAATACCGCAGCCATATAACAATTCCCTTGAGGGTTGCTAAGTTCCTGCGAGTGAGTGAGGTCACCAGAAAGGAAGGAGTTCCTTCGTTGGCAGCGGGGGTGGCAGCGCGCGAGCGACATTTCATGTTGCGAGCGTTCATATGGCTACGGTAAACGGTTTACATCAGGTGGACCATATGCTTGCCTGCCTTGTCTTGTTGAGGTATAAATTTAACAAAAAAAAACCGACTCCCAACATTACTCTATATTCATGCATGTAGATACCTGCTGATGATGAAAGTTTTTTTTCAAATCGGTTTATAAATGACGGAGTAATGAAATAACAAACCAAACAGTAGGTTGATGATGATGATAATGATGATGAAAAAAATATGGGTCCAATCTTTCAAATAAAATGATATAAAGAATACCTCTTTATATCATTTTATTTGAAAGATCACTCTTTCAAATAAAAAAAGATTTTTTCAAATCGGTTTATAAGTCACAGAGTTTAAAATCACGTAGAAAAAAAATAAAAAATACAGCCGAATTGAGAACCTCCCCCATTTTTGGAGTCTGTTAAAAATATTCTTTATATATACGGAACATTGAATGAGACATTATATATTTTCTGTTTGCAACGATGTCATAATTCGTATTCACAACACTTTTCCACCGAATTGCATTGTTAAAATCTGAATAATATCATTTGTGGTATTAAGGCGGGTTACGTTTGGCACTCGCCCTACAACATGCACCAAATGAATGCTATTGCATGCAATCATAGACTAACAGAACTGTTGCTACATTTAAAAGAAATTTATGCTATGTAATGGAAGAATTCGTTTCAATTTTCCCTCTTCGTCATCATTCGCTCATATTCTTCCATTCGTTCCATCTTTAACTATTCGCTATTGGCACGATTGTAAAGTCACAAGCATGTACAAATTCGGGCTTATGTCCAGTATAACATACAAATATTTTATTGTTTTCTATTAAATAAGCTAATGCCGTGTGGTTTCCGGCAGACTAGAATAGAATCACTCCGTCTCTTCCCGTGGATGTCGTACAAGGCGACTAAGGGAAATACATTATAAAACATCGATCAGGCCTCCCCAACCCGTCTGGCCAGCGTGGGGAGTGTAGGCCAAATCCTCCTTCTGTCTGGGACAGACGAGAGAAGGTCGTGCTGTAGTGGAGACTAAAATGACCTGATGATGATGATATGATTAAATAAACTAATGATTAGATATACTAGGACTTGGATGGCGTAGTTGCGCGTGCCAGTCCAATCGAACACGCAAGTTAAGCAACGACGACAGTAGCCCGTCTATGGATGGATTTATCTATCTCGAGCTTCTCCGTACTTCGTAGAGCATGTTAAGCCGTCGGCCCCGGTTGTTGTCATTAGATGATAGTCGTTAATGCTTGGTCGGCACTCATCGCGATAACATTCGGGCGATAAACTTCGTATTCGGTCTACGGCGAATCTTCGCGGCCACATAATGCGCGTTGTAAAGTTTATCAGTTTATCGCGATGTACGAACGCAAAAAACAACATGGACGCCGCGGTTACTAGGTACCTATTTTATAGCAGCAAATAATATTTTTTACATTTATGTCATCTTTTTTTTTTTTTTTTTTAATAATAATATCGTTGCAATCTGTCGCACTTAGGACATTAAGCAATCGGTCATTATAAGTTAAATGTATAGAATTCTTGTAGTCCAAGTTCAGTGTCTTGGCCACCTCAATAGATTTTGGTACAGGTGTATGGTTTCAGCTTAGTAGGTCAAAAGGTGACTTCCTTTGTAATCTTGAGGGTACCACTCTTGATTTTATGAGACTGATTGCCAGTTCATTTGTATGATATGTCATCTAAAAAACAAATTAAAAGCAAGAAAAAAAATATTGTTACTCCAGTCCATGTTACAGTTCAGCTAATTAAACACTGTAATTACATTTAACACGTCCGCTAGGAACGATGGGTGCGGGCCGACTGAAGTAAAGTGTGGCCGCGCAAGCGAAGTTCATCGCGATAAAACCCTTCGATGTGCGAGAGTTTACCGACAGCGGAGCGATGTGTCCGAAGCTTCGCCCGAAGTGTCGAAGTATTCGCGAATATTTGGCTACATACATCGCGATAAGCCGAATATTCGCATTATCGCGATGAGTGCGGCCTAAGCATAAGCGAAGACTGTCTTCGCTTAACGACTATCATCAGCCTTTGGGCGGCTTGAAAAGTCTAGCCTCCACCAACATTCAGTTGAGCAGCATGGTGGAGTATGCTTTACAGTGGGATGATTATGGGTTTATGCCGAATTGACACAAAATCGGACTATTTACAAGCTTTCGAAGATAATAGGTGCGTTAATCGCATATATACCATAAAGTAGTAGTAGTATAGTAATAGTAACCCATAAACCATAATAACTATAGGGTTAGAATTCTTCAATACGCTTACATCTATGATAGTAACACCTTCTGCCCCCTTACCACCATCTCTTCATACCAATGAATAAGCGACTCTATTCCATTTGAAATAGAGTCGCTTATTCATTGGTATGAATAAGCATTCTATTCAGTTATTGAATCGCAATAAGAGATGGTGGTAAGGGGGCTGTATGAGATGCATATTCACGAGACGTGTAGCATTTTTAGCACTACGCGAGGAGTGTTCAGTTACGACTTTGAAATACCAACGTACTAAGAGTTGTGGTTCATAACACACGATAAGTTATTGGTCGACAGGTTGGGTGTTTAATGAAAGTACGATGGTATGGTAGTGTGACAGACTTTTCAACAGAGTTGTGCGACAGACATCTTTTACGAACGCTAGTGAGAAAGAACACATTTGCGATGAACTAAGTTGCGAAAGAGTAATTGAAGTTATCACTGACTCGGTCAGACCACGGTACAATGCTGAGTTGGGTCCAATTTAGGGCATCATACAGCACTATTTCTTTTCTCCATCTTTCTGTCTTATAATTTTAATTATCTTATTTTATGTGAGTGAGTGAACGTTTAAGTGAGGTCACCAGAAAGAAAGGAAAGACATAGGAGAGGACAAGGTATAGGCTGGCAACGGATCGGCGACCCTTTGGTGTTGTTGATCTCCATGGGCGGTGGTGATTGCTTTCCATCAGGTGAACCACATGCTCGTTTTCATCCCTATATACAAAAATAGTGTCACTTGTACCATCAATGGTACTAGTCAATGGTACTACTGATCCTAAGGGAAATAATGTAATAGTGTTGTGTTATGTATAAATGTTTCTTCTTCGTCTATGATAGTCGTAATTTTCATTAAATCTCATTAACTGACGATTAATGAGATAATAAAAGATTTTTAACAAACTTAGAAGTAATCATCATCAGGTCCATTTTAGTCTCCGCTACAGGAGCACGACCCTCTCTCGTCCGTCCTAGACGGAAGGAGGATTTGGCCTACACTTAGGGTTGCCAACTTTTTTTACAAGGAAAACAGTATATTAAAAGCTGCGTAGTAAAACAAACAGTATACTAAGGCCCAGTGCATGCGGAGCAGTACAATAAACAGTACTATGGTCAAATGAAGTTTTTTTCAACAGTATTAAAGCATAGAAAACAGTATAATACTGTTTTTAACAGTATGGTTGGCAACCCTACCTACACTCCCCACGCTGGCCAAAACGGGTTGGGGAGGCCTGATCGATATTTGATTATGTATTTCGCTTAGTCGCCTTGTACGACATCCACGGGAAGAAACGGAGTGATTCTATTCTAGTCTGCCGGAAACCACACAGCCAATTTGGAAGTAATAATTGTTCAATAATATTACTATATTTCTAATTTCTAGATAGTTCTGTTACAATTTAGTAAAAAATGTAGAATATAGGTACAACAAAAATAAGATTACAACAAAAATATTTTAAAGTATGTACACTCAGTAACATAAAAAGATAACGCTGCCCGCTTAGTAACGTAAATTTATGCCAGGTTGCATCAACGTGTATTAACATACACACATAAATTTCTCGTGACTTGAACTCAGCGCCACTGTATGTTCTAAGTGCCTGAATAATATTCGCATAAATCAGACGTGAATTAATTATTGCGGACTGTACCTGTATATGTAACAGTAGGCTTCTTTGTTATTTTGTTAAATGTTACTTGAGTTTGTATATACAGATATTCATCTTCATTGCTAGATAATCCAGCCTTACAAATGTTGATATTAGGTACAAATCCATTCATTATAATAATTGCGTTCATAATTTCAAATTACGATATTGCTTTCAACTATTAATAACCTAATTTAATTACTATTAACATTATACATTTGAGAGTATTAACTTGAATAAATACATAATTATTCTTGGACAAATTACGCACTCGGCCGTGTGGTTTCCAGCAGACTAGAATAGAATCACTCCGTCTCTTCCCGTGGATGTCGTACAAGGCGACTAAGGGAAATACATTATAAAACATCGATCAGGCCTCCCCAACCCGTCTGGCCAGCGTGGGGAGTGTAGGCCAAGTTCACCTTCGGTCAGGGATGGACGAGAGAGGGTCGTGCTCCTGTAGTGTAGACTAAAATGACCTGATGATGAAATAACCCACTGCCAAGCATTTGTTTTTTACATGAGAGGAGGGCAAACCAGCATAGATGAAAGCAATCACCACCGCCCATGGAGATCAGTAACACCAAGGGGTCGCCGATCCGTTGCCAGTCTACAGCCCCCTTACCACCATCTCTTATTGCGATTCAATAATTGAATAGATTGATTATTCATACCAATGAATAAGCGACTCTATTCCATTTGAAATAGAGTCGCTTATTCATTGGTATGAATAATCAGTCTAGCCAGTTATTGAATCGCAATAAGAGATGGTGGTAAGGGGGCAGTACTACTTCCCCAGTCCGGCAGCTTAAAAATACGCTATGCCCTACCTCTCTTTTCGCCAGAGCCTTGTTTGTCATCCAGCAGAGTCTACCATGTGCAGGTGAGGTTGGCTTTGGTTCAAAGATGTTGATGAATCGCTTACGCCCCAAAAACTACGCAAAGTTTCTACTCCGGGTACTAGACAACATACCTATCTATCTATAATATAAAAATTAATCGCTGAATGTATTGCTAAGCGCAAATCTCGAGAACAGCTGAACCGATTTCGCTAATTATTTTTTTAGAATATTCCTTGAAGTACGAGAATGGTCCAAGAGCATTTTTTTTTAAATTACCTGAAAAAGTCTAAAAACAACACTTTTCTAAACTCCCATACAAACGATTCGTAATAATACTTAGAAGTCAATTGGAACTTTAATATTTGAATTTTATGATATGGTATTAAAGTTCCAATAGACTTTTAACTTTGAACACTTTAGTGTTAGTGGAGAGGTTCCGGGAAGGCAAAACAATTGCTAAGCGCAAAACCGAGAACGGCTCGACCAATTCTGTTAATTTTTAGGGTTCCGAACCTCAAAAGGAAAAACGGAACCCTTATAAGATCACTTTGTTGTCCGTCTGTCTGTCTGTCTGTCTGTCTGTCTGTCTGTCTGTCTGTTGTCTGTCTGTCAAGAATTTCTATGTCGAGAATGCGTGGAGGTATCAAGCTGAAATTTGAACTGTATACTCAGGTCTACGGTCCCATGAAGTTAAAAAAAAATCTAACTGCTAAGTTTACGTAGAAAAAAGTTACGGCCGTTTATTCAGCAAAAAACGCATATTTCGACACACTCAAGGGAATCAAAACCTATAGGGTACTTCCCGTTGACCTAGAACTATGAAATTTGGCAAGTAACATCGTTATAGACTACAAGTACAGGAATAAATCTCAAAACTATACATTTGTAAATAGATCTTAAAAAATAGGGGGTCTATATTTTTTATAGGGTGACGAAATTTCAAATTGAAACTACTAGTTCAAATGGGGTATCATATGAAAGGGCTTGATGTACACATTGCAAAATATATTTTATTTATTTTCTTCGACGCATTATTTCTTATTTATAATGAAAAATATCAAATTTAATAATGATACTACGTACCTACGGAACCCTCGGTGGGCGAGTCCGACTCGCACTTGTCCGGTTTTTATTATCATATTTTTATTTCTTAAGGAGAGAAAATATTTAAAAATTGCGAGGAAACAAAATTCGACTTTTTACCCGTGCGAAGCCGGGGCGGGCAACCAGTAATACATAAAAAAAACACCCACACCAAGACAAACAGGCACGTTCATGCACACAAATATTTGTCCTGTGCATGTATCGTACCCGCCAGTGCAGATTGATATTAGCAATATTGATAGATATTGATATTATAATATATTGATATATTGATAGCCATTAGAACACCGGGCTCGTCGATGTCTTTATTATATCTAAATTCCTCCAAGTAGATTATAAACAAGATGTTTCGCCAAACCTTTGTGTCGAATGCACGGTAGATCAAGTCCTTTATGTCCAGAGCCCTGACTGCCGAAGCCGGCTACTCCCGGTCACATATCACGGACCAAATCGACCGGCAAATCGCGCTCGGACAGACCCTAAAGTCTTCTTCTAACGTAGGTACGTATAAATATATTGTTTGAAAAGCGAAAACATGATGGTAGATTTTTTTTATATTACAAAAATGGTAAACAAGCATACGATTCATACGGAAGCTTTCCTGATGGAAAGTTGCCGTTGCCTATGAACGCCTGTAACACCAGGGGCATCACATGCGCGTTGCGAACAAAGACCAAAATTTGGATTATTAATATGTCACATAATGATAGCGTGGAGCTCGATGACGATGGATTCCACGTGTCTATGGAATTTTATTCTTCCGAAACACGGAAGAGCTCGACTTAAATAAACCCATGGACAGGCTACGCTCGACGTTGCTTAACTTTCTTTCTCTCGGAGTTCTTCAAAAAGGGTGTGAAGAAGTCTTTAATACGATAAAAAGGTCGAAATGTCTAGGTTGAATTGCATTTACCTGTAGAAGTAGGTTTGAAGCCCTCTGTCACACAAGTTCCGACTGGCTGGTTGTAATGTATATTTTTCCATTTCTATATTTTTGTATTTGACGTTCTCTTTTTGATATCCATTATTGTCTTTGATTCATAGTGCTTGTTAGTGGTTACATTCTCTTTGGTCGTTCAACTCTAAGTGATCTCAGTAATTTCAATTCTTATTATTTTACTAACCGTTTTCCTTCATATTCCTTTCTGTCTATACAGTCCACTAGCATCACATAATCTTCAGTAGTTATCAATCGTCCACGTATGAAATCTTCATAAGGCACACTGCCGAGAGCAACTTGATTGGTGTGACCTTACAGCACTTATAGTGATAATGATGCTTTCGTAAATCGTTGCAGCCGTCAACACAGTAAAGGTATAGATCAGTACTTCAACTCAAACAAGTCCGACGCGACGACGCACTGGAAAAGACAAATCATACTGCCGTGGTTTTCTCAAAGCTAGCGTCTATGAGTTTTTCAGAATGTTTAAAAAAAAAAGTTCACTTTTTTTCGAATGATCCGTAGTGTTTTATACTAACTACACCTACGTTAAAAAAATACCTAAAAACTACCAAATAGCCGCTTTTTATTGCACTTCATTTCCATTGTAAAGAATCTTCTTATGATTTGAAAATACAGCGCTACGTTATATAATCGCGAGTATCAATACTAAACGTACTAGATAACATTTTGAGTTATCAATCGCGAGCTATAAATTGGCAATATGTGTCTTAAAATAAAACAATTTTATTAATTTAAATAGTTTTGTTATTTCCGTTTTTTTGTTTGTATATATAGTTAGTCATATTTAGTATTTATTTTAATTGTATATTTTAATTTAGCTATAATAATTTTATTATAATGTTGTACATACATAAAGTAATAAATAAAACAATAGAATTTTTGACGAGAGATTTGTGCTTCTTTTTTTCTGTTCCTTTTTTAACCATCCAGTAATTCGATACGAAGTTAGTTATCATTTTATTTTTCATTTTAGCAGTACAAATTTACACAGTATAATTTTGTAAACAGTTAAATTTTGTCTTTTAACTACAGCCTGTCAGCAAATGGAGAATTAGTGGATTCAAGCGGATCAAAAGCGATCATTAGTGAGCCCTAAGTTCAGCATTCGACGTTCTTTACCTGAATTGATATTGAGAGGTTATTGCTATGCGCTGCAATGCGTAGCTTACTTAAAATTGCATAGTAACGAGTGTCTGTATGCGTGCATCGTTTTCGGATGTTTGGATCGTATGGAGTTAATATACTGCTACCTTTATCTACAAAGTCATCGGTCAGGGTTACTCTTTTCTGATTGCAATTGTGCCAAGGTGAGGATCACAGCAGTTTTATGACATGACATGTTATAAATTGATTCCTATGATTTAAAAACTACCTATAATCAGTATAGATATTGATGGATCTATAAAAAATAACAACACCTTTATTATTGACGAGCTGGGTGGCGTAGCGGTCAATGATGCGGCTTTGACACCAACGCTCGTAGGTTCGATTCCCACACAGGACAAACATTTGTGTGCATGAACATGTCTGTTTCTCTTGGTCTGGGTGTTTTCTATGTACCATAATAAGTATGTACTTTCAAAAAAAAATATTCACGTATGTTTATCAGTTGTCTAGTACCCATAGTACAAGCTTCGCTTACTTTGGGGCTAGATGGCGCTGTGTAAATTGTCTGACAAATATTATTATTTATTATTTATATAATTATTCCCTGAAGTTTCGACCAGGTTGCACCGGCGGCGGTGGTCACAGGCTGACTGTATTTTTCATAGCTCATTCAACGAAAGTTTAAAAGTTACTGATGAATCTATCAAAGCACATATCAAACCACTGGACGAATCGGTTTGATATTCGTATTTAGCATACAAGTGTTAGGCATCCGCTACGAAAGGATATTTGGAAATTCCCTCGGGATTTGCACGTACCAAACAACGACCAAAAGTATGCGCGATATTTGTATTCGGATATTTTTTTATTCTACGTCGAGTGGCAGACAAGCATAGATGTGACACAACATGAAATGTTGCTCGCGCGCCGCCACCACCGCTGCCAGTGTTGCAACTCCTTCCTTTCTTTCTGGTGACCTCACTCACTCGCATGAACATATCAACCCTCAAGGAAATTGTTATTAGGCTGCGGTATTCTGTGAGATGGAGGTACTTCCCGAGTCAGGCAGCTTACAAAATACGCTTTGACCTACCTCTTTTTTCGCCAGAACCTCGTTTGTCATTCAGCGAGGTGTACGTGCAGGTGAGATTGGCTTTGGTTCAAAGTTGTTGAAGAACCACTTACATTTTAGTAATATCACGGTATAAGTACAAGTACTACGTAATATTAAAAAAAAATCGGTTGTAAAGTGCGAGGATGACAACTACGCAAAACTATCAATATTCCAGACACCGCCAGGAAGCCATTTTGTGCCACGAGTGCTGAGCCATTCTATGCTATAAAAACTCTCATCCGGGAGCAATTTTGATAACTACCGGCGCGGCGTAGGCGCACGCCGCAGAATACCGCCGGATCTGATCATTACTGAGAAACGTCCGATGCTCGCTGCTGCTGGCGGCCTCCGTGTCCTCAATGCTTTTTATATCACTCGGGTGGATTTAAAATTGGCCGTGTGGTCTCCGGCAGACTAGAATAGAATCACTCCGTCTCTTCCCGTGGATGTCGTACAAGGCGACTAAGGGATTAATAAGACATTGAAAAACATCGATCAGGCCTCCCCAACCCGTCTAGCCAGCTTGGGGAGTGTAGGCCAAATCCTCCTGTCTATGACGGACGAGAGGGTCGTGCTCCTGTAGTGGAGACTTAAATGACCTGATGATGATGATGATGGATTGAAAATGTGTACTGGTTTTTGACTGGAGTGAACGCTTATATACGCCGAAAAGTCACTCTTGTAAATGAATAGGCTCCAAAACCACTCAACCGTCTTGGATGACACTTGTCGCAATTAGAATAAAATCACTCCGTATCTTCCCGTGGATGTCGTACAAGGCGACTGTTAGCGACGAAGAGTGGACAATTTAAATGCAAAATAAGTGGAAAAATACTATAATAAATTAATAAACTGGTTTTACAATGTTACTTCTAGTGGGCTTACGTGACAACTAAAAATTTAAAAACATACGTCAAATCAAAAAGAAATATAGAAAAACAAATATGTACAAAAAGTTTGCGCACAACCAGCCAGTCGCCAACAGCGACTAAGGGAAATACATTATCAAATATCGATCAGGCCTCCCGAACCCGTTTGGCCAGCGTGGGGAGTGTAGGCAAAATCCTCCTTCCGTCTAGGACGGACGAGAGAGGGTCGTGCTTCTGTAGTGGAGACTAAAATGGACCTGATGATGATGATAATGTCACAATTAAAGACCTCGACATACTTGAGGTTAGTGTCGAAAAAAAAAGAGATCGATCATGTCTTTGAGGAATGATCATCAAATACATTTTCCATTGAAATCAAAGGAATTAAATACATTTAGCGAATGTATTCGCTCCATTCAACCTCGGTTTCGGCCCCGTGGGTTAGAATCCGGCCTAGTTGGGGTGTAAGTGGTTCATCAATATCTTTGAACCAAAGCCAACTTCACCTGCACGTGGTGCACCCTGCTGAGTGACAAACGAAGCTCTGGCGAAAAGAGAGGTAGGGAGCGTAATTGTAAGCTACCCGACTGGGGAATGTACCTCCACCTCACAGAATACCGCAGCCAAATAACAATTCCCTTGAGGATTGTTGTGTTCCTGCGAGTGAGTGAGGTCACCAGAAAGAAATGAAGGAGATGCTGCGTTAGCAGCGGGGGTGGCGGCGCGCGAGCAATATTTTATGTTGCAAGCGTTAATATGGCTACGGTAACCGCTTCACATCAGGCGGGCCGTATGCTTGTCTGCCACCCGACGTAGTATAAAAAAAAAAAAAAAAAAATTGTTTTAAAACTTTAGGTACCATAATGAGTGGTACAATTGGCAGACCTTACGCTAAGATGCATTTATCAAGTCAACCAATTTAATAATACCTATATACGACAGGCGGGGATACTTACCACTATACTACCGAGGCACGGAGTCAAAGCTTCTTTCTCCTACTAATTTCTTCTAATTAAATTCGTTGTGAGTTCCAAGTTAGCCGTAGTTTTACCCCCGGGACTACAATGGACTTCATTGTTCATTTCCTTTTTGGTGGTCGCCGCTTTTAATCCTGGTACATAGGAGACACAGTGGTGGGGATGTTTTTCACAAAATCAACCTTACCTGCAAGTGGGGCACCCTGCCGACTAATCCCCTTTCAAAAGACTGATGATTCAAACTCGACGCAAGCTCGTAGCGCCATTTGGTAACTGCCAAATATACAGACATTTTCAAATATCCGTGCGCATCCGTTTTCAGATAAACAGTTCAGCTTGATGTTCTGATCTAGTGCTAAAGCCAACTTGACCTGCACGTGCTGCACCCTGCCGACTATTGAAAAAGACTCTGGCAAAAGAGAGGAGTATTTATAAACTGCCCGAGTGGGAAAATACCTCCATCTCACAGAATACCGTAGCCAAATACCAATTCCCTTGAGGGTGGTTGTGGTCCTGCGAGTGAGTCAGGTCACCAGAAAGGAAACAGTTCATGCGTTAGCAGCGGGGGTGGCAGCGCCCGAACGATATTTCATGTCGCGACGACATTAACATAGCTATGTTAATGTCCTCGCGACATGAAATATCGTTCGAGCGGTTACCGAAGCTTCGGTAACCGCTTCACAACATGCGGGCCGTGTGCTTGTCTGCCGATCGACATGGTATAAGCTTGTATCGGGATGGGGCCCACCACACATTCCCAGCACTGTGTCTCCAGTGTAGCCAACTACACTTGTGTGTATATAATTTATAACTACTGTAACTGTAACTGTAACTTTATTGCTTTTTCTAATGTACCGTTTTTAGGTGCGTGATAAATCTGAGTACATATAAGTTATGTTTTTAATTTTATTATTTATTATTTGTGGTTTACAAAAATATTTATTATTTGTGGTTTACAAAAAGTATGCAGTATTTGGTACATCTCCCTTAACCGTTACTGATCTATAAACGCTCGGCTTAAACTACTGGACGCATTGGGTTGAAATGCGGCGCTTTTCATCAGACCGTCGGTTGCTAGTTGCCAGTTAACTCAAGGCTTTGTGCATCTTCTTACACACAGCATACGTATAAAATAATAAAAAAAAATACGTATAGAAGATCACGTACAGCCGTGGTCAAATCGAGCAGTTTATAAATTGGTTATGCGACATATTTCCCTTATGCCGGATGGAACCAATTTGAGCATTGTGCCGCGGCGCAGGCGCGCGGACTACAGTTGTCAAAAGGCCACCGTTATACATACATCACATCCGATCATCACACGATGACCAATTAAAACCAATCGATACACGACAACGCGATCAATAGTGACGTGAAACCATGTAGTGACTTTTGAGTGAATTCAACCTTTCAATAGTGGTATCACTGGAATGTGATACCACCTGTAAACTGCCACCACGGATAAGGCTAAGAAAGAGACAAAGCGAGCGAAAAGAAAAAGGATATCCGATATGAGGTAGGAGTTAAGCGAATATATTCATCATTTGATTTCAGTACAAATAAATCCTACGAGTTGTATGAAATTTAGTAGCTACACAGATAGTTCAAAACCTAATTAACAGTTTTCAATCCGGATATAGTGTTCACGCAGGCGATACCGCAAGAAGAAGCTAGTCAAATGTGGTAAAAATAGTTATTTGTTAGTTGGGAACTAGTGTTGTTACCAACCGATAAGTAACTATTTTAGATATTTAATAATAATAGTTACTTATTGGTTGGTAATACCACCAATAAGTAACTATTTTTACCACTACACTAACAGCTGAGTCGTCACTATTGAGTCTGTTTAGTGCGAACGCTTTTATTCGCGAAAGTACCGCCATTTTAAATTAAAAAAAAAATATCTTATCATTTAGTATGAATATCAGAAATTCCTATGTATAGTTTGTTACCAAGGCCATAAATAGGCTTGTATCCCATTTTTTTTTTTCGATGTGTTATTTAAAGACGTCACAATAATATAAATATAGGTGAAATAATTACTTCGATTGCATAAAAACTTCTCGAGGTATGATAACTTGAAGATCACAATTTTGGACTATCCCGAAAACGCTCCATACAAAAGGCCACCACGTTATGACGTCACACCGTGCTATTATAAATGCATTAAATCAGAAATTTGTACGACAGCTATGTTAAATATTGCGTTTATGTAGCCAGTGCCGTAACAAAAGTTATAGTATTTTTTATTGTTTCTACAATGCTAATATTTATTTTTTATAATTTCATACCTTTAAAATGGACTTTCCCACCAAACTTTGACCGAACATAAAACACGTCGTACATAAGTTATTAAAATTTTAAGTTCGCAGATCGTTCTAGTTTTATGTATTTTACGTTACTGATAGAGAGTTTTTATAATTTTGTGACATGGGCAACAAGCCTATTGTATAAACGTCAGTAATGACATTAATGACGTAAATAAAATACGACCATTTTAGCAGTTTTCTTACTATTTCTAAAACGAAACATTATGAGTGCTGGACAAATAAACCTATCTACGAAAGTGGCGCCAGTTTCGTCCAATACAAGCCAGGCTTCATCATTTTAAAACTTACGTATTTACCACTGTGTTATATACCTACATATTTGCAAGTATTGAATGTTTAATGCAAACTGTTTAACATAGAAGCAATGGTCGCCTAATAGTACGAATATCTTATTACCCTCTACCCACTGCCTGTTTCTACCCACTGCTGTATTTTTTTTATACTATCTCGGGTGGCAGACAAGCATACGGCCCGCGTGATGTGAAGCGGTTACCGTAGCCATATTAACGCTCGCAATATAAAATATTGCTCGCGCGCCGCCACCCCCGCTCCCAACGCAGCATCTCCTTCCTTTATGGTGACCTCACTCACTCGCAGGAACATAAGAACCCTCAAGGGAATTGTTATTTGGCTGCGATATTCTGTAAGGTGGAGGTACATTCCCCAGTCGGGTAGCTTACAATTACGCTCCCTACCTCTCTTTTCGCCAGAGCTTTGTTGCTCAGTCAGCAGGGTGCACTGCGTGCAAGTTGAAGTTGGCTTTGGCTTAACAGCAGGAGCTCCCTATGCTTTCCACCTTTCACAATCAGAGCACATACGCTCTCTAACTTGGGAGTTTAAACCTAGGTACTTATTTTAATTCAACTATTGTGTCCAGCAACATTAAGGCCTACCTAATCGAATCGTCATCGATGGCAGATGGGGGAGGAAAGTCCTAGAGGAGGCCATGTATGGGGCGACGAAGCGTAAGGCGCGCCTCTTTAGATGGACCGATCCTAATACAGCGGCCTAGTGTGAAGTGATTATGGTTTGCAACATCAGACATCGCTTGCACGCCACCACCCCGCTGGTGACTTCACTCACTCTCAGAATCACAACAACCCTCAGGGGAATTGTTTTTGGCTGCGGTATTCTCTGCGGTGGAGGTACTTCCCCAGTTGGACAGCTTAATGCGCTGTACCCTACCTCTCTTACTCCAGAGCCTCTTCCGTGAGTCGGCAGGATGCATCACGTGCAGGTGAGGTTAGCTTTGGCTCCAAAGCTCGCAAAAGTGAGCCCCTTACACCCCTTCATATTCCTATCTTTGTGGGTGAAGTTATCTCTCCAACGGATATATACGCCATAACGCCTTGAGGCAATTTTATAGGTACATATAGTTTCTACGTAACGTACAATACGAAACCCTTTTCAGAATAGTAAGTCAGCCTAAAGAAGCTCGGTGCTCCTTTCCCTATATAACAACAATACTTCGTTTATTGCCGTACCCGTTCACCGCTCGATGACACTGCACTAATGGAAAACGGTGTCATATGCTTTGAAATTTGTGTCACATGTGTTAGAATACAATCCAACACAACATAAAACTTCTTAACGCACCATAAGTGATATTACACAAATATTAACATTTAAAAGAAGAAACTACATAAGGCGGCCTTATCTGCTATATGAATAGCTATTCTGCTGTTCGGGATTGAGATAAGCCCAACAAATCAAAGATCATAAAAATCGGTCCAAATGTTCTTGAGATTTAAACGGTGTAATTAACCTGACTTTGTTTTAAATATATAATAATATATCTTTAAAACTTATTGATAATAGTAACTAACTATATTAGTGAAAAAACAGTTTGGATCCTCCGTACCCACTCCTTACGCTATATAGGTCACAATTAACAACAAATTTTAATTCCAGGGTTGACTTTCGCGGACTGAAGTGTGCTACAGCACTCCGCAAAGCTGCGATGTACGAAAGCAGTTGCTCCTACGCAGGTGCTCTAGAATTGAAACGAAGTGCTCTCAAAGAAGAACCTTGGCCGACTACAGAATGGCCCCCATATCGTCTGCACCAATCCACCTTCGAGCAACTAAAGCAAAGTGTGGAAAAAGCAAAGGCAGCGCTGCAAGACCGATCTGGATTATTAGGAACGGCGACAGCTTTCGGTGATTTTTATGGAGGGCAGTTGGGCCAGGACGCATCAGCCACGACCCTCGGATTCGGCCGGACCACGCGGACGGATGAATCTATGCTGGGGTCTATCGAGAAGAGCAAATCTTTAGGTGAGTAATAAGTATTAGGTTTTTTACAATCTTTTATTAACAAATCTTACAAGTAAAATTGACTTATTCCCATCTTCCACCCTAAACTTCCACCCTGGGTTGGATGTTGGGAATTGTTTGTCCTATCTTCCAACCCATCGCAGGGTGGAAGATGGGAATATATTATTTGAATTATTTTTGTTCCCATATTCCAACCTGACATAAATGAGGTACAGTCAATAAAATAATCGGTTAGTATGTAATTTCTTATTTCTTTCTTTCTTATATGGGAACAAAAATAATTCAGATAATTTATTCCCATCTTCCACCCTGCGATGGGTTGGAAGATGGGACAAACAATTCCCAACTTCCAACCCAGGGTGGAAGTTTAGGGTGGAAGATGGGAATAAGTCGTAAAATTTGACCCACTGGTAAATTTCAGCTCGTAGGCAGAATCTTGAAAATGTCAATACTAGATGATAGGGGTGAGACTAGATGTTGCAACCCTTTACTTAGTGTCACCGCCATGTGTATAATCAAACCTTACATACAATCAAACATTGCATTAAATTTTACCCCAATGCTTGAAGACTAAATTCTTCAGTCAGTGCGGCCTCCCCGCTCCACTCTCCTCCTCACCGTAAGGTTGAGACTTGGACGCTGACCATTGGGCTGGTCGGGTTGGTATCAAATGAAAAGATTTAATGTGCGACACGCATTGAGTAAACGTATTGGTTGTTTTTAGGGTTCCGAACCTCAAAAGGAAAAACGGAACCCTTATAAGATCACTTTATTGTCCGTCTGTCTGTCTGTCTGTTTGTCTGTCTGTCTGTCTGTCAAGAATTTCTATGTCGAGAATGCGTGGAGGTATCAAGCTGAAATTTGAACTGTATATACAGGTCTACGGTCCCATGATGTTAAAAAAAAATCAAACTGCTAAGTTTACGTAGAAAAAAGTTACGGCCGCTTATTCAGCAAAAAACGCATATTTCGACACACTCAAGGGAATCAAAACCTATAGGGTACTTCCCGTTGACCTAGAACTATGAAATTTGGCAAGTAACATCGTTATAGACTACAAGTACAGGAATAAATCTCAAAACTATACATTTGTAAATAGATTTTAAAAAATAGGGGGTCTATATTTTTTATAGGGTGTCGAAATTTCAAATTGAAACTACTAGTTCAAATGGGGTATCATATGAAAGGGCTTGATGTACACATTGCAAAATATATTTTATTTATTTTTTTCGACGTATTATTTCTTATTTATAATGAAAAATATCAAATTTAATAATGATACTACGTACCTACGGAACCCTCGGTGGGCGAGTCCGACTCGCACTTGTCCGGTTTTTTTTTATTACAAACTAATAGGAGGTGAATTGGCCGTGTGTTTTCCGGCAGACTAGAATAGAATCACTCCGTCTCTTCCCGTGGATGTCGTACAAGGCGACTAAGGGAAATACATTATCAAACCTCGATCAGGCCTCCCCAACCCGTTTGGCCAGCGTGGGGAGTGTAGGCCAAATCCTCCTTCTGTCAGGGACGGACGAGAGAGGGTCGTGCTCCTGTAGTGGAGACTGAAATGACCTGATTATGATGAATAAGAGGTGGTTTTATTTTGTTAATACTTGTTTTATTATTTGGCGGAAAATTACAACGGAACTGGGTTAAATTTTGTATCTAAATAGTACTTGTATACGGGTAATTCGAGTACAAAGTTAGTATTAATTACTTCTTATATAATACTAGTGGCCCGCCCCGGCCTTGCACGGGTTGAAGAACAAAATACATATAGGTCGCTTTTCTTGCAGTATTTACGTTTTTTCTCTCCATAAGAAGCTTACTTATGCCTTAATGAATATATGAAAACAAAAATTAGCGGAATTGGTTGAGTCATTCTCGAGTTTTGCGCTTAGCAACACATTTGGCGATTCATTTTTATTAATAGATATAGATAGATTATCTTTGATCATTAATATTAGAACTATATGCACAATGACGTAGAAAAACTAAGCAAAATAATGTTCGCAGTAGGCAGAAGATGACATAAATCTTACTTATTTATGAACAATATTAAAAGAAACTATAACTCCATAATATGCATTGTAAATTCGCTCTTCGGCTTTCGCGAAATCCTAAGATTTACAATTCAGAATAGTTCTTACGTCATCTAGGAAAAACAAGGTTAAGACAAAGGCAATCAGTCATTTGAAAATAATGTCAAATATGGAAGCGTTGGAATTATGATTAGCTCCTAGATCGTCATTTGGGTGTTGTTTCAGTGAGGACGTTTTTTGGGTCTTGATTGTGCATCTACTTCTAGTATCAATAATCGAAGAATATTATAGAGAAAATAATGAGAACACTCGGAGGAAATTTAGTAGCTCGTTTTGTCAACATCAAGACGTATTTTCAGCGCTGCATTTGGCCGTTAGTCGCTTTTTCAGCGAAACTGTCGTATTGTCGATTCAGCATCGATGTCACCGCGTGAATGTGTTTCGCCTACTAATGGTTTTTGACACATACATACACTAGGAACGCGGTGAACTGATCGCATACAGAAAAACCGGACAAGTGCGAGTCGGACTCGCCCACCGAGGGTTCCGAAGTATCATTATTAAATTTGATATTTTTCATTATAAATAAGAAATAATGCGTCGAAATAAAATATAGACCCCCTATTTTTTAAGATCTATTTACAAATGTATAGTTTTGAGATTTATTCCTGTACTTGTAGTCTATAACGATGTTACTTGCCAAATTTCATAGTTCTAGGTCAACGGGAAGTACCCTATAGGTTTTGATTCCTTTGAGTGTGTCGAAATATGCGTTTTTTGCTGAATAAACGGCCGTAACTTTTTTCTACGTAAACTTAGCAGTTTGATTTTTTTTTAACTTCATGGGACCGTAGACTTGTGTATACAGTTCAAACTTCAGCTTGATACCTCCACGCATTCTCGACATAGAAATGTTTGACAGACAGACAGACAGACAGACAGACAGACAGACAGACGGACAACAAAGTGATCTTATAAGGGTTCCGTTTTTCCTTTTGAGGTTCGGAACCCTAAAAATGGAATGACAGCTTCGATGGTATGTCGCGACTTTGCATTAAAGACTCGATGGTGTGTGAGGCTCCCAACGATCTTTAGAGTCAAAGCCCATCTCACCTGGACGTGGTGCACCCTGACGCCTGGCGAAAGTGGCGCTGGAAAAGGAGAGGTAGGGTACAGCGTATTTGTAAGCTGCACGACTGAGGAAGTACCGTAACCAAATAACAATACCCTTGAGAGTTGTTGTGTTCTTACGACTGAGTGAGGTCATCAGAAAGATAGGAAGGAGTTGCTTCGTTGGCGGCGCGTTAGCAATATTTCATGTTGCGAGTTTTAATATAGCTACGGTATCCACTTCACATCAGGTGGGCCATATGCTTGTCTGCCACGCGATGTAGTATAAAAAAACAGCCGTTGAGAAATCTTATATACTTGATTGTCAAATGGCTAGCACTGATCAGTTGACACCGAGGACTCGAGTTCGATCTCCGCACAAGACAAATATTTCTGTGCATAAATGGACATGCCAGTTTATATTGGTGTGGATGTTGTCTATGCATTATATGTATTTATTTACAAAAAAATGTATTTAAGTGTCATATTAGTTATCTAGTACCCATAGTACAAGCTTTGTTTAGTTTGGGTCTAGATGTGTAATTTGTCCAGGAATATTTATTATTTATTTAAACAAAAAAAACACAGCTCTCTTGTTAACGGAGAATTCGGATAAAGTGAACCCTGACGATTTCCAATACATTTATTATTTACTACCTTCCTGTTTAATAAAAAGTATCCTATGTCCTTCCTAATACCTTTGAGAATATGTGTATAAAGTTTTGATGATCAGTTAAGTAGTTTCGCCGTGAAAACGTAATAAACAAACAAACATTCACATTTACAATATTTCAGTAGAGACATTAGTAGGGAATCCCTACTATATGTACCTATGTATGTTCTTAACTTTTGTTACCTGTGTTATACCATTATTTGTGATATACCATTTTTCAAAATAAAATAGAAAACACAAATTTCATTGTGAACAAAATTTATAAAGTATCTATCGCAAACCTGAAGTACTTGATACAAAACACGTTCAAAGAATGAATGGCTTGCAACGTGTCATACGAAACCCTTCATATTTTATATGGCGACAAAAATATCTAGTGACGCCTTTAAATTTTTACACCATAGTCGTTCGGCGATATCGTCGCTTTGAGGTCATTGTAGTCCACAATAGCAGATATCTCGACACGAGCAACAAAGAATTATTATCGATTCTTCTTCGCTCTACCGCCCAAAGAATAATGAACCTTAGCAGCGAGAGGTAAACATCTATATCGCGACTCAAAAAACTGAAGTTGAACCCTTTCAGATTAGGCTTTCTGACGTATAGGTATAAAGAGACGGAAGGTGGGGAGCCCAGCATCTTCCACAGATAACAATCTCAAGGGAGCGAAACGGGGCGTGCAGGATTTTCGTTCCCGTAGCCATGACAACGCGCCCGCCCACACCCCGCCCTCGAGATCATCGCATCGGCGAGCTCAATAAATACTTACGAAAATAAAATGACAACGTTCTACTGAAACTTAATTTGATTTTTGTTTCATATTATCTTTCTTTATTATAATATATAAAATTCTCGTGTGTTACAATGTTAGTTTCCATACTCCTCCGAAACGGCTTGACCGATTTTTATGAAATTTTATATACATATTCAGTAGGTCTGAGAATCGGCTACTATCTATTTTTCATACCCCTAAGTGATGAGGGTAGTCCACCCCTAACATTTTTTAAAATTTTTTGGACAATATTTTTTTTATTTTACCATTGAAAAATACAAACAACTTCAAATTATCACCCTTCTACCATGAACCCAATAAATTTAGGGGTTATCTATATAAAATATCCTTGAATAGAATATGGCTAAGGGTCTACATCAATCTATAATCATCCCACTGCTGGAATTCGGGTTTCCCATCAAATGAAGGTACTCCACCGCACGCGTAGAAAGCGCACTGCACCACACTGATCTACAGCGGGTTAGCGGAGGCCAATATTTGCAAGCCGCCCAAAGGCCTAACTTGGCTTAAAGACTATCGTCTAAACACAACAGCCGGGACCGACGGCTTAACGTGCCCTCCGAAGAACTATGAAAGTGTACGAGTCGTAACTAAACCGAACGAATTTTCATGCTTTGCCTATAGCATGTGTTAAACCCCTTCGATTGAGAGGATACCCGTATCCCAACGGTGGGATGATGCCGTGTACAAGAAACTAACAAGTGAGTAAAACACATACTTGAATATTAAAACACTTACTTACATAATACACATATCTTGTTTTTTTTTTTTCACTGAAATATGGTAACCCGTAGGCGACACCCCACATGGCCATCATAGGGTAAATGTTGGTAAAACTTAAACCTTAAAATCATGTTCCTTAACAAAAAATTATATCCATAATAGCCTAATTTTTACTCCCCGATTTTTTTTTTATTGACAGTTAAGGCCTCATAGAGTGCGAATACCGCTTAAAATTCAGTACCTGGACTCTTCAAAACGAATCACATTACAAATTAGCTATACATAAGAGAAAAACCGTCTTCTAACTCGCTCTTTTGATGCTCTATGTAATATGTAATCGTAGCTTCGAGAATAATGTTTACATAGTTAATTGATTCAGGTGTTATTTTGTATTATATATTAGGCCTATGTAACGGTAGTGGGCGGGTGCCGGCCGCCAGTAGTTTGCATGAACTAATTGGTGGCGGAAGCACGCAAAGTAGTGTAGATCAAATTGCCAATAATGTTTACACTTTATTGCACCAATATGACAAAGATACATAAAATAACAAGGTTTGGGGTGTAAGTGGTTCATCAAGAACTGTAGAGCCAAAGCCAACCTCGCCTGCACGTGGTGCACCCTGCCGACTAGCGAAAGAAGCTCCGGCATAAGAGAGGTAGTGTACAGCGTATTTGTAAGCTGCCCGACCGGGGAAGTACCTCCACCTCACTAAATACCGCAGCCAAATAACAATTCCCTCAAGGGTTGTTGTGCTACTGCGAGTGAGTGAGGTCACCAGGGTGGAAGGACTTACTGCGTTGGCAGCGTGGGTGGCGGCACGCGAGGCAAATTTCATGTTGCGAGCGTTAATATGACTACGGTAACCGCTTCACATCAGGCGGACTACTACTTGCAAAAATGAAAAGTACAAAAGGCGGTCTTATCGCTAAAAGCAATCTCTTCCAGACAACGTTTAGAAGAGAAACAATGATAACATTATGTAGGTGTATATTTGTGCATTTGCATTACTTTTGAAAATATTTTTTCAACAACAAATATAAAATCTACTGAAAGAAATAACCTTTGGCGGGCTAAGTTAAAAATAAAAGACAAAAGACAATAACTTTCTGCCATTAAAAAGTCGACAATTCATAAAAAAATGTAAATTGGAGCCAGGCACAGTCATTGTTAGAGGTGCCGACCGGGGCCTTCCGCCTTTGACTTAATGAAACGCATTTCGGCGCTCATTTCAATATTCTCTGAAATTTTATTTCATGCTATTTTTGTCTGGTTAATTCATTGCAGAACTAAGATATTTTAAAATATTATGCATGCAAGTTTAATGATGGTAATTTGTCGGTGGCCAACCAGTTGGACACAGACGACGGTTGGTCATCACTAACAGGCAAATTGATGTTACAGACGTTCATAGGCTACGGTAACCGCTTTCCATCAGACGGGCCGTATGCTCGTTAACCACTTTAGTGGTATAAAAAAATATATTATTTGATTCAGTATCGAAGTATATGAGATTGATATGAGATGAAAGACATCAGAATTAATACTGATTAAATTTAGTAGATGACACAGTTTCTAGTCAGTAAACATACCTTAGAGAAAAACACCCAGGTGTGTTCTTTCCGTGATAGATAGGTATATTGTCAAGACTACGTCATGAGTTTGTTTCTCAAATTCCACACCAAATACAGCTTATGACGTAGGCAAAATCATCCCACGTGACCACATTTATGTATTTTGAAAGATTTTTATTAAATTTTATGCGGACAGTCCAAACTTACAATAAAAAGTTTTTATACTCACAATTAAATTTTTTATATAAATTCCCTTTTGATTTGGATTTTTTTAAACCTGTGATATCACGGAAACCTTGAAGATATGTCTAAACTAGGATTAACATGTCAACAAACGGTTTATTCAATATTATCAGTTTTAGCTGACTTTACCTTGGAACACAACCACTTCATGCTATCATCAAATTTAAGACATGACCACGACACACCTATAATTTGACAATGACAATCTCAGACTTGTTAAAATTTGCAGTAGGTAGGTACAATGTTACACAGCGCCATCTAGTCCAAATTAAGCACATAGCTTGTGTTATGGGCACTAGACAACTGATAAATGTACTTAAATATTTTTTTTTTTTTTTGTAAATGCATACTTATAATACATCGAAAACACCCAGACCGAGACAAACAGACATGTTCATACACACAAATGTTTGTCTTGTGCGGGACTCGAACCCGCGACTTCAGAGTCAACGTGGCCATTGCTAACCATTCGACCACCGAGCTCGTCTAAATTAATTGTAACCCAAACACAATAATCACCCTTTTACACTCCACCAGCTTATAATCGACACCACTAAGCCAATAAGCCAAACCATTTGACAATGACAATCTCAGACTTGTTAAAATTTGCAGTAGGTACATTAAATAAGTATAAAACGTAAAATTTTCCTTACACTTTCTATATTAAAGTCGATAAAGAGCTAAGTCATAAGAGGTTAAATAATATATCGCCATTATACAGCCAAAATGTACCACTTAGTGTCACCTGAATAATCTGTTTTAGTTATTTATTCAATTAAATTTGACCAGACAAGAGAGCGCTAAATTTTGAATTCAGTTATTAGTTACATTGATATAACATTTATTAAGTCGCTGTTACAAATTTTACTTCATCTCTTTAGATTTGTTTGCATTTATTTAAGTATTTGTCTTTACAAATACTCAAATAAATGCTTTGCCTCTATTTTTAAGCAATAATTATCACTGAGCCTCCAACTCAGTGATAATTATTGCCCCTAGTGCAAAGCCCAGATTTTCAGCTCCCACCTTTATAAAAATCACTGAATCGCCGAGAGGGTATAAAACAGCGACAAACAAAGAATGAAACACCTGAAAATAAAACACTTTTTCTAGGTGAAAAAATAAATTTTGAATTTGAAAACTTTGCTACTCTAGTTTTAATAATAAAAAAGTATACAGTTCACACGATGGTTGGTATATGAGTATATCACACGTAATTTTGTGTCTCACATGCTCATAATCACAGGCCCCTAGGTCGGGTCGGTCTAGGTAGATCTGGGGCCCTACCGCTGAAGCCGATTCCCATTAAATATTTTGATTCCAAAGATTGGTCTTAGGTTAAAGATATCGAGAAACATTTTCAGCTTAGTCAGTAGAACTTTAGACTTTCTACCAGCTAAGTTAAGTATAATTACCAACAATCTAAGTAGTAGTTCGA
The DNA here is from genome assembly GCA_937001555.2 of Hypsopygia costalis. Classification (NCBI taxonomy): domain Eukaryota; kingdom Metazoa; phylum Arthropoda; class Insecta; order Lepidoptera; family Pyralidae; genus Hypsopygia; species Hypsopygia costalis. The sequence goes on along the minus strand of OW443326.2, from coordinate 4,417,763 downwards.
TTTTCGCATTCTAATAATCCGAAGGTAATCGTCTTCAGTTTAGGTTTAGGTAGTAAGGCCCCAGATCTGCTCAGACCTAGGGGCCTGTGACTATGAGCGTGTGAGACACAAAATTTCATACACCAACCATCGTGGGAACTGCATACTTTTTATTATTAAAAGCAGCGTAGGGTGCTCTGTGTGTACTGTTTTAAATTCTCTGGAAAAATAGGATACCTAAACGCCGCTGTAGGTACGAGTACATTGTATTTCCCAAATTAGGGTGTGCTTTCTTGCTGAACGTGAAACGCCGTCATCTACGACCCGCAACAATTATTTGATAAATAGTCGACTCGAGCCAAGAATACTAAACAACGAGAAATACATTTCATTTACATAGTATTCAAATGAGTGCAAAAATCCACGCACCCTGCAACGGCCCCGACTAATCTTAGTCGTTAAGAGGAGCGTATTAAAATTTATAAGCGCCAGGGGACTGAGCTAAAGAGTTGTTAACACGAAAATGATTATGGTACGCCCCTAGCGCCGGTTAGGACTGCTATCGTACTAAAATATCTACACAGTATACGGTACAATTGTCATCAATTACGACACCATACTTTAGATCGTATCGCGATAAAATATATATCAATAAATCATTGTACAACTCGCCTGATACGCGTATATTGATTTTTTTAATGTTTATTGCATAAGCGAAAGGGCTGGGGAAGGTTTGTTGTTTCACAATTTATATTCATTAGTACAAGGGGCGAGTCTGGGGCGATGGGTTGGAGCGAAACTTGGTTGCTCTCACCTGCTCTCACCTCAGTGGGTCGACGACTTCTGGAGGTTATTGGCAGTTATGAATTATACGTATCAGTACGCTGTTTATCTCCAACCGTTAATTATTAATAGCAAAACTAAGCTATTACATCATCATCATCATCATCATCAGCCTGTATCAACCCACTGTTGGATATAGGCCTTTGCCATTACTTTTTACCATATGCCATCCGCCGCTTTTCGCTTCTAGCCGCGTTGAGCAGCTTACTTGAGGTCGTCGATCCATCTTGACAGGGGGCGCCTAACGTTTCGTCGCCCCATACGCGGCCTCGACTTTGAGACCTTCCTCCCCTATCTTCCATCACACATTACAGTATAATACTGCAGTAGTAGTACTCGTATGGCCACTTCCTGCCGCTCTCTCGTATCGACCTCAAACTAAGCAAAGCTTTTGCTGTGGGTACAAGGTAACTGATTTTATATTTAAATATTTTTTTGTACATCATCATCATCAGGTCCATTTTAGTCTCCACTACAGGAGCACGACCCTCTCTCGTCCGTCCTAAATGGAAGGAGGATTTGGCCTACACTCCCCACGCTGGCCAAATGGGTTGGGGAGGCCTGATCGATATTTGGTAATGTATTTCCCTTAGTCGCCTTGTACGACATCCACGGGAAGAAACGGAGTGATTCTATTCTAGTCTGCCGGAAACCACACGACCAACATTTTTTTGTACATACATACATATAATGTAATGTTCATGCACACAAATATTTGTCTTATGCGGAAATCGAAACCGCGACCTCGGAGTCAAAGTGGCCATTGCTAACCATTCGGCCACCGAACTCAATGGATTCGTACATTTAATAAAGACTCAAGTTGCAAGGAACCTCATTCCTGCCTCCTGCCACGGCCGACACTATAAAGTGTCTGTGATGTGATGACATTAGAGCGCTCCCCTGACGTGACTCATCAATGGCACCCCGCTGCCTGCTATACAGAGTGTTATCACATCACTGTTTAGCGATGATTTATTTGTTTAGATTTTATGTTTACTAACAGAATAGATTCGCCCTTTTTTTTCACATTTTTAGGGTTCCGAACCTCAAAAGGAAAAACGGAACCCTTATAAGATCACTTTGTTGTCCGTCTGTCTGTCTGTCTGTCTGTCTGTCTGTCTGTCTGTCTGTCTGTCTGTCTGTCAAGAATTTCTATGTCGAGAATGCGTGGAGGTATCAAGCTGAAATTTGAACTGTATACTCAGGTCTACGGTCCCATGAAATTAAAAAAAAATCAAACTGCTAAGTTTACGTAGAAAAAAGTTACGGCGGTTTATTCAGCAAAAAACGCATATTTCGACACACTCAAGGGAATCAAAACCTATAGGGTACTTCCCGTGGACCTAGAACTATGAAATTTAACACGTAACATCGTTATAGACTACAAGTACAGGAATAAATCTTAAAACTATACATTTGTAAATAGATCTTAAAAAATAGGGGGTCTATATTTTTTATAGGGTGTCGAAATTTCAAATTGAAACTACTAGTTCAAATGGGGTATCATATGAAAGGGCTTGATGTACACATTGCAAAATATATTTTATTTATTTTTTTCGACGCATTATTTCTTATTTATAATGAAAAATATCAAATTTAATAATGATACTACGTACCTACCTACGGAACCCTCGGTGGGCGAGTCCGACTCGCACTTGTCCGGTTTTTTTTTTTACTGTTGCGATATGGAAATCTTTCACTTGTAAGTAAATAAGTACATTTTTTACATGAGAAGAGGGCAAACGAGTATGTGGGTCACCTAATGGAAAGCAATCACCACCGCTCATGGTGATCAGCAAAACCAAGGGGTCGCCGATCCGTTGACAGCCTATATACCTTCCTTTTTTTCTTTCTGGTGACCTGACACTCGCAGGAACACAACGACCTTCAAGGGAATTGTTCTTTGGCTGCGGTATTCTATGAGGTGGAGGAAATACCTCCGTGCTGTCCGACCGGGTAAATAACGGACAGCTTAAAAAGTATGCTATGCCCTACCTCTCTTTTCACAAAAGCCTCGTTTGTCAGTCAGCAGGATGCACCACATGCAGGTAAGCTTGGCTTCACCACTTACACCCCAAAAATACATACATACGTATCTATATTGTAAATTACAGGTAAAACAGACCTAAATTTGGTATTTTATCGTTGCTACGTTAGTAGTTCATCTTCTTCTTCTCTTCTTCTTTCTCATTCTCAACCAATTTGGTGTAGGCCTCCTTCAGATTGCTCCATCTCTCTCGGTCTTGCGCTACTTCCATCCAATTTGTTCCTGCAATTTTCTTGATGTCATCTTTCCATCGCATTTGTGGTCTGCCTCTGGGTCGTTTTTCCTCCCAGGGTCTCCATTCTAAGACCGCCTTGCCCCATGAGCCATGTTTACGGGCTATGTGTCCTGCTCACTGCCATTTCAAACTAGCGACGCGTTTGATGGCGTCAGCAACTTTGCTTTTTTGTCTAAGCCAGGTGTTTGTCTTACGGTCCCTCAGCGTCACTCCCACGAGCTTCCGCTCCAGTTTCCTTTGGGCGACTTGTATTTTATTAATATACTCCCTTGTCAGAACCCAAGTTTCTGCTCCGTAGGTAAGTACTGGTAGAATACACTGATTAAACAATCTGGCTATCTGTTCAGCTGTTATATTCATTTTGAAGGCAAAGTCGAGTTTAGAGTAGGCAGCCCACATGAGACGTATGCGTCTATCGATTTCGTTCACCTGATTATCTTTTCCCATCTTTATTTCTTGACCCAGATACACATATTTCTCAACCTTTTCAACGACTGTCTGGTTTACTTTGATCGTGGGTGATATGGGATCATTGGTCATGATGTTAGTTTTATTGAGATTCATTTCCAGACCGACGTTTAAGGAGGCTTCGTTTAATTCTTGGATCATAATCTGGAGGTCATCAGGGTTATCACTCAAGAGAACGATATCATCTGCGAATCTCAGGTTGTTCAGTCTAGCTCCTGGTAATTTGAGACCACGTTCCTCCCATGATAGTGTTTTAAAGACATCTTCCAAAACTAGGGTAAACAATTTTGGCGAAAGAGTGTCTCCCTGCCTCACGCCTCTTTTGATGTCTATATCTTGTGTTTGGTCCACTACTGTGACCTTCATGGTAGCATTGTTGTAGATGTTCTCGATAAGCTTTGTGTACCGGTGGTCTATGCGAGCATTTTGTAGTGCTTGAACGACTGCCCATGATTCCACACTATCAAACGCCTTTTTGTAGTCAATGAAAGCTATCCAGAGAGATGTTTGATACTCCGTAGCTTTTTCAATCACTGTTCTCATCGTCATAATGTGGTCCATGGTGCTAAATCCGCTTCTGAATCCTGCTTGTTCAGGTGACTGGTAGAAGTCGAACTTATTAGTCAAACGGAGTGTGATGATTTTAATTAGTGGAGACTAGTAATTAGCATAGTTTTACTCATAAGTGTTATATATTTACACCTATTTCGCTGTAAGTCACCCAAACAACAATAAATAAATAAATAAATAAATTTTAGTAAGTAGCTTGTACAGGTGTGATAGTAGACTGATCGGGCGATAGTTATTTAGGTTTATTTTATCACCTTTTTTAAATAATAGTATTACATTTGCACTTTCCCACTCTTTTGGTATTTTGCCATCTTCGATGCATTTGTTTAACAATATGTTAATGTAATCCATTACACGTTTCCCTCCTGCTTTAATCATCTCGACCACCACCCCATCCTCGCCAGGAGCTTTCCCGTTCTTCTTTTTACTAAGAGCTTGTTCGACCTCCATTTAAGATATCTCTGGTATGTCTTCTGATCCAACATTCATGATACGTCTATCAGGCATTTCTGCTGGTTTAGGGTTTTTAGATGAATATAGCGCCTGATAATAACATTCCACTGTTTGTAAGAGTAGTTTTCTGTCTGTTACCAAATTCCCGCTCTGATCCATTAGTTTAGTGATTTGTTGCGCACCTTGTGATATTGCTTTCCGAAATACTTTAGGGCCCTTGTGTTTTTCTATAATAGCCTGCACGGTTCTTTCTTTATGTTCCTCAATATCATTTTCCACCCTCTTCCTCACTTCTTTGCAAAGGTTTCTAAACTCAGCAGTTGTTACCCGTCCTTGTTTAATTTGTAGTCTCCTTTTTTCTAAAAGATCTTGGGTTTTTCTTTTTAATCTGTGGTGGGTAGCTTTTCCTTTAGGGACTACTTCCTTTTAAGCAAAGGAAGTAGTCCCCAGTAGTTCATAGGCATACAAAATTGTTTCGCAGTTCAATATTAAAACAAAATTATACAACTAGTCACATTTGACAATCATATTGACAGACAGGGTTCCTTAGGAGCCATTGAAATGAAATTATTTATTCCGGCCTTTGGCCCTTGTCGGTACTAAGACACATCTTACACATTTTTATTAATAATATTCTTATTTTTTTGTCATTATTTTTGTCTACTAGCGTTTCAGTATTGACCATAGGCGAAGAAGAAATAAATAAATATTTTTGGACAATTTACACAGCGTCATCTAGTCCCAAATTAAGCGTAAAGCTTGTGTTATGGGTACTAGACAACTGATCAATGTACATTAATTTTGTCATTGTCTTGTGCGAGAATCGAACCCGCGACCTAGGAGTCAAAGTGGCCATTGCTAACCATTCGACCACCGAGCTCGTCAAATGTTTGAAAGAAATGAATTTACTCACTCGGCTTTCTCGCACAACGCATTAGTATTGCAATACAACGAGGAAACGCTGCCAGCATTTTCGGTACAATGCTTTTTAGATAATACCTATGTAGTTTTATTTTTTATTTCGTTTTTAATTTCGTTTTATTTATTTAATTATATTCTCTGCGGATTTAGAGTAGTAATGATTTATACATATTCTTATATTTAATTTGTATAACGTTTCTAAATGCTTTATAAAGTCCAAGGAATAAAGATATTTTGAATTTGAATTTGTTTCTTAGAAATAATTGTATGAAAAATGTTAATAAATATAATAATCTCACACAGAGAATCATTATGTCCTTCCTAGATGTATTTGTACGGAGAGTAGGGAGGTACACGAGGAATGGGGCTGTTTCTATTTATAGATCGCTATGCCCTGGATCTCATTGATATACAGATACTTATATACAATATAGATCTTATTGATCTCATAATACAGCGGAAAATCCATCCAGGTGTAGGTTCCTGCGAGTAGGTGAAGTCGCCACGAAGGAAAGAGTTACTGCGCTGGCAGCGGGAGTAGCATCGCGCAAGGGATATATCATATTGCGAGCGTATATACTGCGGGTTCATTAGGCGGGCTGTATACACGTTTGTCACCTGGCGTAGTTTAAAATATACCTTTTACAAAATGTAATTAATCGCCAACTTATCCAATAAAATAACATGTAAAACGTTTGCCTTACTAGACATTTTGTGCTTACATACAATAGTTTTAATTTTGAAATAGAATATTTTTAACCTATGGCGGCTTGATTTATCGTCTGTCAACTAATGAGAACAGCCGCTACCGCCGGCTCAAAGTGCCCTCCGAAGCACGGAGGAGCTCGAGATAATTAAACCCATCCATAGACAAGCTGCGGTCGACGTTGCTTGACTTACGTTTTCGATTAGATTGACACACGCAACGACGCCATCGAGCTCCTCTGTATCGAGCTCCTATGTAGTACACGATATGCAATTTATTCACTTTTCTAATTCAATTACAGTATTGGAATTCATTAAATTAAATATAATAAATATATCTTGACAATTTTACACGGCGCCATCTAGTTCCAAATTAAGCACATAGCTTGTGTTATGGGCACTAGACAACTGATAAATGTACTTAAATATTTTTTTTTGTAAATGCATACTTATAATACATCGAAAACACCCAGACCCAGACAAACAGACATGTTCATGCACACAAATTTTTGTCTTGTGCGGGACTCGAACCCGCGACTTCGGAGTCAACGTGGCCATTGCTAACCATTCGACCACCGAGCTCGTCTAAATTAATTGTAACCCAAACACAATAATCACCCTTACCAGGTTATAATCGACACCACTAAGCCAATAAGCCAAACCACTCGAGATTCTCACACTGTCAACCCCGGGATCATCCCCTTCGCAAACAAACAATTATTGCACAATCAGCGTCCATTCACCCGAGTATAAATTATAAATAGCTAGACTACTCAATAGATGGCGCTACACGCGATGCGCGTGCGCACCATATCTCCGTTTGTTATTGCGAATTTCATGGGAACCACCCCGTAGACAATGCATAGTTAATTGCCTAGAAGCAAGTCCCCTCTCCAAATTTATTGGCGCGCCATGACCATCCAAAGTGCCCCGACTGGCCCCAACATATTTATTTCCAACAATTGCCATTAACATATTGTGATACCAGTGATAAATGTTTTTTTTTTAGCGTGGGAGATGGGGACTTTTTGTTAAATTAAAGGTTTAGATTTTATTGCAGGGTTAATGTTAATTCTATCTCTGATGATACGTTTTGGGGTGTAAGTGGTTCATCAACATCTTTGAACCAACCCTGCTGATTGACAAACGAAGCTCTGGCGAAAAGAGAGGTAGTGACCGTAATTGTAAGCTACCCGACTGGGGAATGTACCTCCACCTCACAGAATATCGCAGCCAAATAACAATTCCCTTGTGGATTATTGTGTTCCTGTGACATTGAAATGAAGGAGATGCTGCGTCGGCAGCGGGGGTGGCGGCGCGCGAGCGATATTTTATGTTGCGTGCGTTAATACGCCGTGTGATTTCCGGCAGACTAGAATAGAATCACTCCGTCTCGTCCCATGGATGTCGTACAAGGCGACTAAGGGAAATACATTATAAAACATCGATCAGGCCTCCCCAACCCGTCTGGCCAGCGTGGGGAGTGTAGGCCAAATCCTCCTTCTGTCTGGGACGGAAGAGAGAGGGTCGTGCTCCTGTAGTGGAGACTAAAATGACCTGATGATGATGTGCGTTAATATGGCTATGGTAACCGCTTCACATCAGGCGAGCTGTATGCTTGTCTGCCACCCGACGTAGTATATAAAAAAAAAGTGGCATTTTGTATCTCTATGACATTGCGTTACTCGTACTCGTAGTGTCTAGCTCGATGGTGTCGCTGAGCGTGGAAATCTAATCGATCACGCAAGTTAAGCAAGTTTGACCGTAACCTGTCTATGTATGGTAGGTCTATCCATAGACAGGTTACAGTGAAACTTGCTACTTTATCTTGAGCTTCTCAATGCTTTCAAGGGTACGTTAAGTCGTGGGTCATGTCATGTAACTTACTCGTATGTATATTTTTAAAACACCCGTGCATAAGCTCTCTCTTCATTTTAATAATAAAATCACTTGTACTGTTCCACTTAATAAAATATATTTTTATCAACCGGTTTTGCCTTTACGGCATCATCAAGGTAAGGTATATAGATGGTTTTTTTATGAAAAATATAACTATTTTCATTATTATATCAAAATGTTGAAAATTTTCCACCAGTGGCAACAATCACCTATATATTCATAACAATACGCCCTACTATTATAATATGCCCTTTTAAGTTGAGGGCATTACCATATAGTGTTCGTCGCGATCGACAGAGGGTGGACATCTCGGGGTCAGGTCACTCGCCCTGATGAAGGTCTCCGTTTAAGATCGATAGTCGGCTTTCCCGGCAAATATACATGAGTAACACGTTTAATATAATTTATTTATTTATTCGCAATGTTCTCTCCCTCTGCTACGAAATATCGTAGGTCTGTGCCCTCTTAAAAGTCAACCTTTAAAGTCCTATATGTACCCAACTGATTTTTGTTCATCTTTTTCCCAGGAACAGAAAAATTATCTGGAGGTCTCGGAAAAGGGTACTCTACGCCGACGTTATCCGACACGCTAAGGGCAACAAAATGTACAGGTAAGTAAATTTAAAATATATATAAATAAACATTGTTGTTGATGAAACTGAACAAATGCTTTGCGTAAGAATTTATATGGCTTGAAAATCAATGAAATCCTTTAATGAAAATATTTAGTGCAATGGTAACTGAAATACATTTATAAATATTATTTCTACAATTAAAAACTGAAGCACTGTAAACTTGGTTGAAAACTATCTTTTTATATCTCATGCAATATCTTGCTAAATACCAGCGTATTTAATCTTAGAAATTGGTATAAAAATTGGTAGTTTAATAATGTGCTATATTAAACCACCAATTTTTTAGAGAAGATTAGTTTAATTTGAACTGTCTTGATGGAAAAATAATATTTACAATAAGAATATTTACAAATAAAATGTTTACAAAGATTTAGAAAAAAAAAGGAAGAAAAGAAATAAAACCAATTTTTGTTTATATATATTAAAATGTATATGCCATGACACAGACGGCTCAAATATTTTCGCAGAAATTTTAATTTAGTTGTTGAAAATGCGGCAATTGGAGTTATTAAAGACTATGTCAACAAAGAGATCGATACACGCATTCGGCTGGGCTGTGCAGCATTCGGGAAACTTCGGCACATCCTCACAGCGCAAACACCGCAAACTTTAAAAACCAAAGTCTTCAACTAGTGCATCCTCCCCGCCATGACTTGAACTCTGAGCGCTGGACTTGTCCATAAATTGAAAGTCGTTAAAATCCAGAACGAAGAAATTCGTCGAAGAATCAAAATTGTCGTCAAAGTCTGAAGTTGCAGTGGGCCGGCCACATCTGCCACCGAGTCAGTGATGGCAGACGGGAGTGGGGACCTCGTATGGGGCGACGAACCGTTTAATTTTTTTATTATAAATGTATGAATATAAAATTGATTCACTTCAGACAAACGCCAAGCAAAACTCTGTTGTTAATGTCCTAAAAATATAAAATATGCTTTTATAAACTTCTAAATTAGACTTCCTTCTGCCTGATTCCGCAGTTTGCTGGCTTTTTTACGTAATGGATGCGCTATTTTCTACATTATCGTATAAAAAATACCTCGATTCCATATCTGGCGGACAATAGTCGTATTTAACCGCGTCACTAGCTGAAATGAACGTTCCTTTGACGGTTCAAAGGTAACTTTTAATTGTGCTGAACCCCGGCTCTTTGAGTTCACGCTCCGCCGGAGCCACTTTGATGACTGAATTGCTAACGGTGTAACTATCAAACGTGATTTTTGTAGCGTTGATTGTTTGGAAAATTGACAAACGATTGATGTATGGGTATTTAAACTTTATACTTACATCATAGACTCTTCTAGTGGCTTTGCTCGCTTATGAATCACGTGAAAATAGCCTTTGTCTTCGAGCGGTCTTCAATTCGCTAAGGTTGTATTAAAATCGGTTTACTAATCTTTTCCTTTTCTACTACTTTGGAAGGCAGACAAGCACACGGCCCGCTTGATGAGAAGCGGAATATAAAGTAACACTCCTTCGCTGCCATAACATCAACTCTTTCCTTCCTCATAATCTCAAAATTAAAAGAGATTACATGGTAACTAAATATTTTTGTAGTTTTGAACAATACACACACTATCACGTATTTGATACACACATATATACTGTTTTGTTTATTATTAAAGACGTAATTTAAATTAATTATATTCGACCATTGGGTGACGACTAGTAAATATAATTAAATAGAACAGCACAAGTATAGACGTACTACGAGTACAAGTCATTTTATTAATAACAAAACAAAATTAGTAATGGCCTATTAAAACAATATCAAATTATTTCCAAAGAGTCCGTATCCAATGTTCGGCACGTGCCGTCGTGTGGTCGTCCTAATGAAGAGGCCTCGGAACGTTTTGTTCGAATGCTTTGTTCCATCTCAGTCTCATGAAAGACTATTCGATTTTACAGGGTAATTGGTAATTATAATCAATAATTCTGAGACACTCGGCTATACTAAAAAGTGTCCATATGTAAACAAAAACATTTTTATTTTATTTTATTTTAACTTGGCTACTACGTCACGTTTATACCGTTTATAGCAGATTTCGAAATTAAAAAAATATATGTAGATAAGGCTAGCCATTTATGGGTTTGCACCAAACTATGACCCTGATTTTTTTATATTAATTACGTATCATATTCTGCGCCCATTACCATTACGCGCGTATCGAATGCCCGCGCGTGCGATCTCTCATTTCGATACGCCACAGAGCGGCTGATACGCTTCCATCATTTTGATAGCTTTATTAAATACTACTCCCGCTTATTTTGTAAATGTGATATAGCTTACCATTATTTTTTGGGCCCACCACACATTCCCACCACTGTATCTCTAGTGTAGCCAGGATTAACAGCGGCGACCGCCAAAAAAGGCAATGAACAATGAAGTTAGGGGTGTATGTGGCTCACCACTACCTTAGAGCCAAAGCCAACCTCACCTGCACGTGGTCGCCCTGCTGATGAACGGACGAGGCTCTGGCGAAAGAGAGGTAGGGCTCAGTGCCCGGCTTAGGAAGTACCTCCGCCTCACAGAAGACCGCAGCCAAATAGCATTCCCTGGGGGCATCGACCACTAACATATATTAGTGATCGATGTCTGCAGCGGTTGTTGTGTTCCTGCGAGTGAGTGAGGTCTACAGACAGCATAGAAATGCTTGGGGGATTGCTGTGGCGACATTGTGGGAGCGGCGGAGGATCCCATCTGTTCATTGCCAGGAGGACTGAGCTGACCCGGCGGCCAGGGAGACCCGTTGAAACGGTTGTTCCGCTGGCCGCCCGCGGTATAGTACAGGGGCCCAATCGTGGCTAACCACCTCGAGAGGCTGCCCTATCATACCGCGCATAATCTCGGGGTAGATCGTCGTGCCGGTTGGTGACCGGAAGGTGGGGACCCGGCGACTACCTCCGAGGGGGTGCGGGGGCCCTTCCGTCCGTCGGGTCAGTGCAGCTCCTCTAACGGCAAGTTTATGGAGGGACGGGGCCACCGCCCCCTTCCCTTCTGTCGTGACAGCAATTTCCCTTCTTCACGTTTCCCGTCCTACACTTATGACAGCGCAACAAAAGAGAACTGGTCATACAGCGGTGCACTCCCCCACCACCCTGTTAAAGGTGGAGTTTGCTAACATCCGCGGACTCCACGCAAACCTCAACGCCGTCCATCAGCACCTCGAGACGGCCCGGCCTGCCTTGCTGTTTCTGACGGAGACACAAATCCAGCGTCCAGCGGACACTTCTTACCTGCAGTACCCCGGCTATGTACTTGAGGAGAACTTCCACGCGAAAGCCGGGGTTTGTTTGTTTGTCCGTTCGGATGTTTGTTGTCGCCGTCTGCGCTGTTATGAGGATCCCTCCTTTCCCGTCCTTTGGGTGCATGTGACTGTGGGCCTCCGGAGCCGGCTGTACATGTGCCTATACCGATCACACAATGGGGATATGGAGACAACTCGACTCTTCGAGTACCTTAGTCGGACGGCAGATGAAGCGCAGGAGCGGTACCCTACTGCGGAGATGGTGTGTTTGGGGGACTTTAACTGCCACCACGACTCTTGGTTGGGTTCCTCCACAACCAACCATGCAGGAAGGACCGCTCATGCGTTCGCTCTGTCCCACAGCCTGACGCAATTGGTAGATCAACCTACCAGAATACCCGACATTGCTGATCAGGCGCCCTCTTTGCTCGACCTACTGCTGACCACCCACCCTGAGGGATACCGGGTTTCTGTTGAGGCACCCCTGGGCACCTCTGATCACTGCCTGGTGTCCACAATAGTGCCAAGCGTAGTCCTGCCGCAACCCGCGGCAGTCAAGCGCCGTGTATGGCACTACTCGTCAGCAGATTGGGACGGTATGCGCGACTACTTTGCTTCCGTCCCATGGGGGCAGTGCTGTTTCAGTGAGAAGGATGCTACGGCGAGTGCTGCGGCTATTGTTGACGAGATTGGCATTGGGATGGAGTATTACATCCCTTACTCCGATGTCGCCATCAAGAGCCGGAGACGCCCGTGGTTTAATCGCGAGTGCGCCGATGCCGTTAGTAACAAGCAGGCGGCGTACCGTGCTTGGACCAGGGGCCGCGCCCACAATGATCCCAACATCAACTCGCTGAAATCAGCCTACAACGCTGCCACCAAGGTATGCAAGAGGGCATACATCAGAGCGGACGCACAGCGCGTTGCACGAGTGGGACAGGAGTTGGCGTCGCATCCCACTGGGTCACGCAGCTACTGGCGACTAGCTAAAACTGTGCAGGCCAACTTTTGTGAACCGTCGCTGCCACCGCTGAGATGCCCCGATGGCTCACTGGCACATCGGCCGCAGGAGAAAGCCGACCTCATGGCTAGCCTCTTTGCGGCTAACTCCCGGATCGATGATTGTGGCACACAACCACCAACTATACCCTCCTGTGGTTCTAACATGCCTGATATTCGTATCAGGCAGTGTGATGTGCGATCAGAACTACAATCACTCGATGTCCGAAAAGCCAGTGGTCCAGACGGTATTCCGGCGATAGTACTAAAAAAATGTGCAGCAGAGTTGTCTCCGGTGTTAACGCGCCTCTATCGTCTCTCGTACTCAACCGGTTGTGTTCCGGAAGCTTGGAGAGAAGCTAATGTGCAACCGGTCCCAAAAAAGGAAGACCGTTCGGATCCATCAAATTACCGCCCCATAGCCGTAACCTCAGTACTGTGCAAGATCATGGAGAGGATCCTCAATAACCAACTGATCCGCTACCTAGAAGATCGTTCCCTAATTAATGACCGACAATATGGATTTAGGCCGAAACGATCAACGGGTGATCTTCTAGCGTATGTGACGCACCTCTGGGGTGAGGCAATCGATAAACATGGTGAATCTATGGCAATCAGCCTAGATATTGCCAAGGCGTTTGATCGGGTCTGGCACAAAGCACTTCTCTCCAAACTTCCGGCATACGGTCTGCCTGTCCAGCTTTGTGACTGGATTGCTAGCTTCCTGCATGAACGTAGAATCCGCGTCCTTGCAGATGGTTGCGCTTCGCGGTTCATGCCAGTGAATGCTGGCGTCCCCCAGGGTTCCGTTCTATCGCCCACCCTCTTTCTGCTTCATATCAATGACATGCTACCTCTAGGAAACATTCATTGCTATGCTGACGACAGTACGGTTCATGGGCGATATTTCGGTCGACCTGGTGCTGGTAGGACAGAGATTGGTGAGAAACGGGAGACTCTTGTCGTTGAACTGGATCGGGTGTTGGATCTCATTAGTAAATGGGGTTCCAGCAATCTGGTCGAGTTCAATGCTAAGAAAACCCAAGTGTGCGCGTTTACCACAAAAACATCTCCATTCCATCCTACCCCCAACCTTCAGAGCACTTCGCTTAATTTACGAGAGAGCTTGAACATGCTAGGCATGGATATTCGCTGCAACCTTAACCAAAGGGAATATATTGAGAGCCTCATTTCAACAGCCTCAAAGAAACTCGGGATCCTGAACAGGGTGCGGCGGTTCTTCACGCCGGACCAGCTTTGTCTTTTGTACAAGACTCAAGTTCGGGCCTGCGTGGAGTACTGCTCGCATCTCTGGGATGGTTCCGCCCAGTACCTCCTCGAGGCTCTCGACAGGTTGCAGCGACGAGCGGTCCGTATAATTGGTGACGAAGAGGTCACCAAGAATCTTGAACCTCTTCAGCTCCGGAGAGATATTGGCTCACTTAGCGTATTTTATCGCCTATACCACGGAGAGTGCTCTGAAGAACTGTTTTCCCTTATCCCTTCCTCCCCTTTCCGTCACCGAACAACACGTACAGGCTTGCGATGCCACAATTTCACCGTTGGTATCATTCCGTCGCGTACTAAAAAGTTTGGCAACTCCTATCTATGTCGCACTATTAAAAAGTGGAACGCGTTGCCGGCATATGTATTTCCTCAATCATACAATATGGGATCCTTCAAGCGAAGCGTGAAGAAGCATCTTGTGGGCCAGCATGGCAGCGTCAACTGACAGGACATCAAGGTCTCTTGTCCGTTGCCGTTGCGATTGGGGCTCTTCTTTTCGCTTACCATCAGGCGAAGTGGAGCCAATATGCTGAGCTAATATAAAAAAAAAAAAAAAAAAAAAAAGAAGTCCATTGCAGTCCCGGGGGTTAAACTACGGCTGCCTTGGAACTCACAACGAATTTCATTAATCAGAAGAAATTAGTAGGAGTAGGAAGCTTTTGGAATTTGACTTTTAGCAATGTGAGAGACAGCAATATGGCATATATAAGGCATTAAAGCCTAAAAAGATGGCTGTCAAGTGAAGCTCAACTGCCGTGCACCACGGAGTTTATGTATCTAACACTATTGGGGACCTAAACCCTTGAGTTGTAGCTTATCGTTATAAAATTTTAAGAAACATCTGTGGATATTCTTTTATAAATTCTGTATTCTATTAGCCACAGTAGTCCAACAGGAATGAGGCATAACGGTTCTAGGAATGGTATTTCAATACTGTCTATATTAACGAAAGTAAAAAAAAATGGGGTGCGGTTGTGCCCTGTACTCGACCGTGTGTTGTACGTACCGTTATATGCACTAAAATTATCTCAAAATAGCAGCGCTGCCCCCTCACCCTCACGCAATGTTCCATAGTCCTTAGCGTAATAAATTATTTTATCCTTCATCTATCCAGTGGTGTGATTGAATTTTGGATGGAGATGATAGAATTGTTTTTGATGATTGATTGGTTGATGACAGGTTTGTTATTGAGATGTAACATTTTTTTTTGAATTGCCTCCAAGAATCAAATTTAAAGAAATATTCACGTCAAATCATAGCTTCGTTTAGCCTGTGACTCTACCTGCCTGATAGTTCTATAGGGCTCTATTTCACCACTAAGTTATTACCCCAGCTACACATGAATGTAAATGAATTTAGGGGTGTAAGATGTTCATCAACATCTTTGAACCAAAGCCAACTTCACCTGCACGCGGATAAGAGAGGTAGGGAGCGTAATTGTAAGCTACCCGACTCGGGAATGTACCTCCACCTCACAGAATACCGCAGCCAAATAACAATTCCCTTGAGGGTTGTTGTGTTCCTGCGAGTGAGTGAGGTCACCAGAACGGAAGTACATGCTGCGTTGGCAGCGGGGGTGACGGCGAGCGAGCGATATTTTATGTTGCGAGCGTTAATATGGCTACGGTAGCCGCTTTACATCAGGCGGGCCGTATGCTTGACTGCCACCTGAAGTAGTATAAAAAAAATGAAGCTGTTATTACTAAAGCCGACGTTAAACTACACACCCCATTGCACATTAAATCTCTGTTCGACGAGAGTGCGTATCGAATGCATGCGCGTGCGATGCTCCGGCACTCGACCGAGCTCTCGAT
The DNA here is from genome assembly GCA_937001555.2 of Hypsopygia costalis. NCBI lineage: Eukaryota > Metazoa > Arthropoda > Insecta > Lepidoptera > Pyralidae > Hypsopygia > Hypsopygia costalis. Next base: position 4,401,663 of record OW443326.2, on the reverse strand, counting down.
TGGTTCCGACAAGCGTGACCCGTGGCGATTTTTTCTCATGATTACAAATTATGGTGATATTTTAGGGTTGAATTCACACGATAATTGTTACGCTACCGCATTGTTACCATGCTTGGTAGTTTCGTTCTCATGATATCATTTTTGATTGACTGTTTTGATATCGTTTTTAATTTTTCATCTGTATCAGTCATATTTGTATTTACTAAAAATTGTTTAGATATTGATCAAATTATTTTTTTACCGCGTTTCGTAACTAGCCTCCTAGGGTCCGCTACGTGTAAAGCGGCTGCGGCATATTACCTATATATGAGGAGGATTGCCCGTGCTGTCAATTTTTCCTCGCAGCTTTCTAAAAAGTATTAAATCATTATATTAATACATGTAGCAAAATCTTTGTACCCCATTTTACGAAAATTGCGCGGACGGAAGAGATTAAAATTTTGCACTTATAGCTTATATATAGAGAAGGAGTGCAGAATGCTAATATTTTTTTAAATTATGCATTGAAATACATAAAATCAATACACACACTACCATGTATTTAACACACACACACGATATATATACTCTTTTGTTTATTGTTAAAGTAATTATTGTCGAATTTCGATCACTTGGCGACCACTAGTATGTATATTAATCATTCAAGAACTCTGCTATCAAAAGGCTAACAAAATATTGCTAGCCATTCGTCCACCGGACCCATCAATAACAAACAAATTGAATTGGTTAAAATTAACACAAAAAAAAATCGTAACGCAACATAAATAAAACCATTCATCAGCTTATATTTACCATCGGCCGCTGTAATCTCTCATTACCCACGCCGAATGATCCCGGTCCCCTGACTCTATTAGGCAGTCAATCATTCTGCCATTTTGTTCCGGACCGTCTTCGGCCGAATCGGCACTAAACGAGTGGGTGGCGTAGACCGGTGCCGTAACTAATCCGACGTATTAACGAATCCATTGTGGAAGAACTCGTGAGAACATTTTGTTATTTACCTTTTTAATTGTACTTATTAGTGAAAAATAATGAAAAATATTTATTTGATATATATCGAGTCATATACACTATGGATACAACACTAGGCGTGCAAGCCAAGTGGAACAAAACAAATGCAAATTTTTGCTATACAACTGTATTTTAAGCCAGCTAAATAATTGTATTAGAGTTTCAATCTGATGAACTCTGATGAGTAGCGGGATGACGATAACAGACCATGGAAAAAATAAAATGACCTACATAAGGTACAGGTATCTCTTGGGGATTAAGTGTCAAACCACACTAAGCCGTAATTCCGCGGCCGAAATTCCGCGGCCGAAATTCCGCGTGGTTAGGATTGGTATATAAAAAACGCAACGTAATTTCGGTCAAATGAGTCGATAGTAATTGAAAAAGTATTGCAGGCGTAATGACGCCGAACTTCGGTCACGTATCTTCGGTATGGTGTGTTTAGACTCTTAGAGTAAGTACAGTAGGGTAAAGGTACCTCTTGCAGGTTAAAAGTAGTAGGGTCAATGTTATAAATAAACAGTATCAATACAAACATTAAGATGAGAAACTATTGGTGTCCCGTAATCGGACTAATGCCACCCTCCACAAACTTTATGGGCCGAGGCAGAGTTAACAAAATAAATGGCTTAAATTTCTACACCCGTAATGAATACATAGGAGGGTAGCTGTATATATCATTGTTACGTTGCATTTTGGACTATGCCGTTAGTGTATGGTACAAACAGTCAACGGAAGCGTTTCTTTACTAAAAACTATCACTGAACATTGTGGAATTACGTTAATATTACGTAACGTATTAGATAACAAAGTTCTAACAAAATATGTCAAAAGAAGGAAATGAAAATGTACCTACATTATTTTGAATTTTGACAAGCTTTTATATAGTTTCACCTGTCCTGACGTCTGTAATCAAATCTTGCAATGTTAACATCCACTTCCCAGTGTCCAATGGTATTAAAATTTGGCATCATGGCTAAAATTTCACTCATTCATTGGTTCCCGTGACAATGTGCGATTACTAATTTTTAATTCAATTTGATCATGGCAATAATATTACTAACATACCCTAAAATGTCAATTACAACATTTTATTCATACCACTAGAGTAACAAACAAGCATACGGCATGCCTGCTTAATGGTAACCAATCATCGCGGCCTATATTGTGTGTATCCAGACATGTGACGCTTGAGGCATCACTTAGAAGCATTAAACCCCTTTCTTGAAGAACCCCATACTGTTCCTTAGGAAAACATATGTTAATGAACCTTACGATCATAAAGAGATCGGGTACTTTTTCAATTGGTCTGAATTATAATTAATTATAATTAATTATAATTAATTTATGATGCATTTTTTAATTAAGACAATGTGATAAAAATTTGTTACAATAAATGAAAAAAAAAAAAAAAAAAAAAAAAAAAAAAAAAAAAAAAAATTTATTCGTAGAATTTTGTAAAATTTAGAACGTAATGAAAATATATTAATTTATCTATTATAACGCCAGCATAGTAGCTACAGTGCGCATATTTGAGCCTGATAGGAATATTTTTTTTTTGCTAAATTCGTTTATGTGCTGTGGCCCATGGTAAGCATAACATAACAATATGTCATTGTTCATGCATGCCTCGTCAGTTATACAATGGCATGCGAAATTTTAGTAGATATTACATGTAAGTATACCACTTTAACTTTCAAAACAATTACATCAAGTCACCTCGCATTAAATTTTGATGAGCCAGCTAACCCGCCACCTCTCATGCCTTATGCCGCCGCGACAGAAAGCGGCACGCGTCGCGATTCCGGATGTAAATGACGAGCGCGTGCGCTGTCGATTCGAACGCTCAATGGAACGTACGGAGGCGCACTTAAAACATTTTTATTGTAACCCAACGGGGGCGACGCTCATTGTGGAAGATCCCCCTTTAAGATGCGCTCTAGCTATGTCTACGTACAATTTGAAACTGTCTCTACTTTTTACCCGCTTACGGCGTATCCAAAAGGAAGGGTTATGATTTTTGCGCATTGTCGAATGTTTGTGTTTACATTTAAAAATGTTACGGATAGCGCCTAAACTATTTATTCGATTTTTATGAATAAGATGTCAATGGATTCGTTATTATAGCTTGGGTAATATAGGCTACTTTTTCATCAACATCATCATCATCAGGTCTTTTTAGTCTCCACTACAGGAGCACGACCGTCTCTCGTCCGTCCCAGACAGAAGGAGGATTTGGCCTACACTCCCCACGCTGGCCAAACGGGTTGGGGATAGATGTTAATTAATGTATTTCCCTTAGTCGCCTTGTACGACATCCACGGGAAGAGACAGAGTGATTCTATTCTATTCTATTCTAATCTGCCGAAAACCATATGGCTACATTAACCTTCTTCAACTATAGAATGAGTCGATTTTAACCTTTTAATTATTTTCCGTCGGGTCGCGTTACACTCCCATACACAATAAGAAAAATCCAACACTTATCATAAATATCACATACTCGTATTTCTATTATGTCTGATGCAGGTATTTACCTATATATATTTTAATCTACAAACTTGTGCTTTGAGCTGCGAATTTCGTAAATAGACTGCCATGATTTTCCAAATTTGAAATAATAATCATACATATTTTGAGGCGAAAGTGGCTCATGAACATCTTTGAACAAGCCAACCTCACCTGCATGGCTCTGATGAAAAGAGAGGTAAGGCATAGCGTATTTTAAGCTACTCGACTAGGGAATTACCTCCACCAAAATATACCGCAGCCAAATAATAATTCCCTTGAGGGTTGTTGTGTTCCTGCAAGTGAGTAAAATCAACAGGATGGAATGGGTTGCTGCGATGGCAACGAGGGTGGCACCGCTCGAACGATAAGTAATCTGTAACCGCTTCACATTAGGCGGGCCGTATGCTATTTCCACCCGACGCTGTATAAGAAAACCGAGCTAATCTGCTGACACAAATCATTGACATTACTTTGAATAATAAAATTAGCAGTCTCATTGTGGTCTTATAAATAATGTTTATAACGAATCTCTTCTCTCTCTGTCTCTCTCTCTCTCTCTCTCATAGCAGGTTCTACAGAGAATACTTTTGACTAAGTATTTAATACCTCCTCATAGATTAATTATCTCTTCTCCGCCGTCTCTCTGGATAATGACATGATAACTGTCAAACTAGATTTTTTATTTTTTATTTTAATATTTTTACATTATATTCTATTTTGCATTTAACACATAAATGCATTAACCTAACAACATGGCGAACAAAGAATACTATGAACGTTGGTTAAAAATCAAGGAACAGATCGCGAGGACATTGGCTGATGATGAAATGATTCAAGGCTTAGCGGAGGGTACGATTGGTGTCAAACCCCAGAGCACCTGCGTAGAAATAGTGGCCAGAGTTTACTGCAAATACTGCGATCTCTACAATAAGCTCTGTGAATGTTATGATCAAATGGAGCAAGTTCAGAGGAGACCTTACATCAAAAAGATTATAGACGCAGTCACCTGCAGGTTATTGGAGCTGAAATGTACCTTAGAAGAAGTCGAAGTATTTGAATTCACATATCCAGAAAATGCTCTACAACAAATGCTTATGATTCCCCATGATATACGAGTAATGTGCCCTTTCTTTTACCCATTTGAGATACGGCAGCAAGAAATGCAGTATATAATAGACCAAATATTTGCGGGTAATAGAATAGGTGACCCTACCCCTACGGCATCTGAAATTGAACGCAAAGAAGAAGAACTTTTAGAAGAAGAACGGCGCATACAAGAAGAAAAAGAAGCAGAAATTAAAAGAAAAATAGCTATGGGGGAAGATATAGAACTTTCAGCAACTTCTATTGTTATGTCTCCACAAGAATTGGAAGAAATTAGATTGAAAGAGGAATATGAAAGGCATATTAATAATATACAGCGAATGGAAAGATCGCGTAAAGTAACAAGAGAAAATGTCCATAAAATAAATAAAGATATTAATTTATACTTGGAATTATCTGGAACAAAAAAACCGCCAGCTCCAGAAGATATTAGAATACGAGCTGCAAAACTAATACAAATGGCTTACAGACGGTTTATGGACATTAAAAGACAGAATCTGAGAGACAGTAATGTGAGGAAAAAACTTGGAATGATAATGCCGTCTTGGTCTCCTCCTTCTGCTCTAATTCACTTAGAAAAAGTAAAAGAAAATCGAAGGGAATTTAGACGAAAATATCACGAGAAATGGTTACAGGAAAATGTGAAAGAAAATGCGCGTGTATTAAAATTACGAGAGGGTGATATTATGGAAGATATAACTGCTGAAGTTAAACAATGGATGGAAGAATGGTACAATGCAGTAAAACTTTTTGATGAGTTTCCCTATCCTGAAGAAGGAGGCTCTATTTTAATAGTACAAGGAGAGACTTTTACTATAGAAGAATACGTTGAATGGCGCCTTGCAGAAGAAAAACGACTTAAAGCAGAAGCCGGTGCACCAAAATCTAAAGAGCAAATCAAAGCTGAAAAGATAGCTGCTCGTGCAGAAAAAAGACGATTGGAGTTAGAAGCAAAAGAAAAAGAGAAGAAACGCCTACTTGATTATTATAAACAGCGTCTTAATCCCGACAATGATCCCGGTATCTACATAACCATTGGTAAAACATTAAACGAACTTCAAGAAGCATGGTTCCGTTATCAAAATCAGTGGAAAGACATTGACACTGTTGATGCTCCTTTAAATGCTATAAAAGGGTATATTTCACAATTAGTGACTGAAAACGCGTATCAAAATGTGCAATTACAACTTCGTCCTATTGTAGACGAAATGATGAGGCTAGAATTAATTTTGTTAAGAAACTCACTCAAGGCCGATTATGCAGCAGCTGGAGTTGCTGTTCCTCAGATCAAAAAAAGAAAAAAGCCGAAGAAAATAAAGCCACCTAAACCGGACAAAATAAGTCCTGCTTTTATGTTTCAGGAATTAGTAGATGAAGGAATCATAAGAAAATATCCTCGTACGTTGCTGAATGACTACTGGGGAGATATAAATTATGCAGCTGCTGACTTAAGAGCCATTCCCTGGACCCCATCCTTTCCCCCGCCCTGTATAGGCGATGTAAGAGACCAGGTTAGACAAAGATGTATGTTGACTCTAGGTTCCTCCTGCCCTAATGCTGTTAGAACCCAATTGCTTGTAGGTGCCAAAAGTGCTGGAAAAAGGACATTAATTTATGCTGTTGCAACAGAAACTAATTCAATTCTTATAGATCTTTCACCAAATAATGTTTACAATAAATATCCTGGCCCTAAAAATTTAAAGAGAATGTTTCAGTTCGTAAATCGTATCAGTAAATTAATGCAGCCAACAGTAATAATGGTAGATAATGCTGATAAATTATTTTACAAGAAGGTTCCTAAAGAAGAGAAAATGTTCGATCCGACCAGATTACAAAAGGATTTTTTCAAGGAAGTAATAAAACCTATCACAGCTATTGACAAAATTTTAGTTTTAGGAACAGCATCAGAACCGTGGATTGCTAAGACACCTGTCATGTATAAAGTTTTCCCATCTCTAATCATGATTCCAAGAAGTGATTATGGAAGTATATCCTTCATACTGTCTAGTATCTTGATGAAGTATCATGGAATCGACCGTGATTTTAATGTGCATTCTGTAGCGCAGATTCTTCGTGGCTATGATGTAAATACAATAAGGAAAGCTATAAATTCTTTACTAAATGGGAATCGCATTGCTGAATTATACAATAAGCCACTACAGCCTTTGGAGGTGGTGTCAGCAGTCATGAATTTCGAAGGTGCATCGTATAGTACTGAAGAAGATTATGAAACGTTCAAAGAATGGTACTTGGGATATTCACCTTGGGGCAAAAAATATTTAGATTACATGTTTATGCTCGAATCACAGTTAATGTATAAACTAAAAGCAGATAAGAAAAAGAAAAATAATTGACGAATTTCTTTGATCATTAATACTAAGATTAATGATCGAAAACGAATTAAAAATTTTAGTTCCAGTACCCATGCCAATACTTTCTCTGTTTCCAATTACAGATCAAAAATTATATTCGTTTTGTTTCATTAAATTTGGCTTTTTTATTCATACTTAAAATTATGTCCATCAATGAAAACTTATCAGTAATTTGAATACTATAAAAAAGTCCTTAATTTATTCTAGAATCGAACCTTGTAGCTTGCAGCAGAGCTATCATACAACGATAACATTTACACCAACACGCCACGCGTCAGCATCGAATCAATATTTAATTTTCTACGGCAGCACTATCGCAGGGGATCAACCGAGGGCTGCTTTGTATAAGGGTGTAAAATGAGTACATTACTACACCCTTCAGTTTTGATGGTTCCGAGATTTGTGATCAGATGGCGCTTTTCAGAGTTATTTAATTCATATTAATCTTAGAGGTACTTGATAGAGGGCGCTGAATCATTAGAAAAAATAATGTAATACTTGCACAGACTACAGATTACAGAACAGTGATGATGGTGTAAATAATAGAAAGAAATAGATCATTTTTATGTAATTACATATTACACTAAGATGATCTATCCCTTTCTACATAGCCTAATCTATATTTCCGACTGTGGTAGAGTCTAAGTAGAATATCTACGTAATTCTTGTGAGCTAGAGTATGTAAGGTATTGTATGTCTATGTAGAGTAATACATTTCAGATCAATAACTACAAACATAAACCATAAACTTGTACTCATTATTCGCTCGTAAAATAATTGTTAGGAATCCGAATTGATAAATGTGCAAATTTGTGTCAAACTCGGTGGTGAAATTCTATTAGTAGATCTAAGGTCTATATATAAAATATTTGCAAGGTTTGCACTACGTAAGTGATACCTTGGTATTGCCAACGTCCATAAGATTGAATAAACCCCCTGAATCCGGAGGGCCTATACGGCCCTCCGAATTCATTCTTGATTGCAACTTTACTATAAAAATTTAAAATAACTGTCATTAATATCGAAATGGTAAATGTCGTATACAAGCATCCGCTCGCGACTTCGTCCCCATGAATATCGGTCATATTGCGACCAAAAGTAGACTAAGCCCTACTTCGGGATCTATGTCCATACCAAATTTAATTCAAATCGGTCCAGTCGTTTAGCCTTGTAATAGTAACAGATAAACAGACACACTTTCTCATTTATAATATAAGTATGGATTTGCTTCTGCATGCAGCATATCACGTTTGAATACGCTACCAGTAAGAAGGGCTCTGACACCCCTGTGGCCAAAGCAGCAAGTCCTTTCTAGTTCTTAAAACCTTTAAAATCTCACTATCCGCTTTTTTGTTTCACATATGCTCACTTGGACGAATAGCGTTACAATTCCATCATAAGAGGACCCCAAGTAGTGCTACGAATGCTACGTAAATCTGGTAGCTACGCGGGGCCATCTTATCATCATCATCAGGTCCATTTTAGTCTCCACTACAGGAGCACGACCCTGTCTCGTCCGTCCTAAACGGAAGGAGGATTTGGCCTACACTCCCCACGCTGGCCAAACGGGTTGGGGAGGCCTGGGGCCTTACCACAAGCTCTAAACGCAGGAATGGAACTATGATGCTTTCGTATTTATCAATGAATTTCATTCATAAATTCACAACCGTGATGGTTCCATTCCTGCGTTAAGAGCTTGTGGTAAGGCCCCTGATCGATATTTGATAATGTATTTCCCTTAGTCGCCTTGTACGACATCCACGGGAAGAAACGGAGTGATTCTATTCTAGTCTGCCGGAAACCACACGCCTAATCTTATACTGTAAATGAAACACCCTACGTGCGATTCACTACAATGCATGCGAAGTAAATGGGCTTGTCTGTCTAATTAAAATAAACGTTCAAAATTAAATAAACATTTATTACTCTTTATTTGCATATAAATACATACATAGTAACGTTTGACGTATACAAATGTGAGCAGCAACACCAAGGAGTCGCCAATCCGTTGCCGGCCTATACTGCTTCCTTTCTTTTTTTTCTGGTGACCTCACTCACTCACAGGAACACAACAACCCTCAAGGGAATTGTTATTTGGCTGCGGTATTCTGTGAGGTGGCGGTACTTCCCTAGTCCGTATTTTTTAAGCTGCCCACTTAAAAAATACGCCCTATATGTCCTACCTCTCTCTTCGCCAGAGCCTCGTTTGTCAGTCAGCAGGATGCACCACGTGCAGCATGCATCTTTGGTTCAGAGATGTTGATGAGCCACTTACACCCTAGCTTTTGGAGACAAGCTTTTATTAGTTGTTAATATAGAAATAGCTATAAAGTTTATTCCTTATGTTTCGTCAATAACTTTCATTTGATACCCATATAAGTTAATATGGAAATTACAGGCTGCCATATTGGATTAAAAATGGCGGCATCACCCAAGTCGGCCGAATTCCAGCTCACTAGGACACTGGGACGTGGGTTACATTTAACTTGCAACTAAAAGCTTCTAAATACTGGCCCTCGACGCGAAACAAACATCTTGTCAATTTGTCCATTTATAAGGTTACTAGGTTTTGCCCGTGGCTTCGCTCGCGTGATATTCGGGCATTTTAGATTTTAGATTATCCAAGCCAACTCTAACATGCATTTTAGATTATCCAAGCCAACTCTAACATGCAACGCAACCTTCATGTAGCACCTATAATTGTACTATATGCGAATGCAAGAACTTTCCCGATAACTACTACAGCCGCCCTGCTCCCGCCACGCCGCCCATGTTCGTATAAGCATCTATCAAACTGTCTATATTTTTCTCAGACTATGACAAAAATACTTGCAGTAGCGACATCTTACTTCTGAAGTGAGCAGTCGGCAAGTCATAACCCGTTATGGGTTCACTGTATTGTATAAGTTTGCAATTCAATCGTTTTTAATTTATTCTGAACAATTTACTCAGCACGAATAATATACATATTATTTATACAGCACATTATTATTTTTTAATATAAAAAATAATCAAAATTAAATTACATTTATGTTAATCTTGGTCAAGTTAACATTATTATTTTCATAAATTATCACTACATATGCAATTACATGTATAATATAATGTCAATCTTAGTTACAAAATAAACAAATAATTAATAAAAATAACAAGAGTAAATTGTCGAATGAAAAATTGTCCGAATGAGTCACTGAATATTTATAGGAACAACTTATTTACTGAGATTCCTCTGTCTCTCGACTGTTAATGCAGTTCAAATGCAATTTACTATTGAAACAAACTGTGATTGTCCGTGCCTCATCACATAACTACGTACTCACACATAACGAACTACCCGCACAAGCGAGACAACAAACAAAAGTCAAACAGCTAGACAAAGACGCAAACTAAACGTATGCAACATGATTTACATATGAAGAGCTACGAACTAATCATATTATCATCGAGTAGATTAGCGGTAGGAAGATATAAAGGGGCCATTGTGAGTCGGAACTGCCTCCCACCCTGGTGCGGAAATGGCGGCGGGTTGCGGAGACAGCGGCGTCCGGAGAGGTGAGCTCGGGGACAAACGACACAGTTGCTATGTCAAATAGTAAGTTAAGTTCAACTAAATGGTGTGTCGCTGCCTAGTAGAGCGAAATTAACAGATTTAAATACGCACAGTAAAGAAGCTCGATGGTGTCGTTGCCCGTGCCAGTTTAATCGATCAATCAAGTTAAACAACGCTGACCGTAGCCTATCCATGGGTTCTGGCTTTTGTCATTGGATGATAGTCGTTATGGCAAGTCAATAAATATAAATAAATAAATATCTCTGGACAATTTACACAGCGCCATCTAGTCCCAAATTAAGCATAAAGCTTGTGTTATGTGTAGGTACTAGACAACTGAAAAATGTAAGTACTTAATTTTTTTTGTAAATACATACTTATCATTACATATTACATAGAAAACACCCAGAGCAAGACATACAGACATGTTCATGCATACAAATAAATAAATAAATAAATATTATCAGATAAATTACACAGCGCCAACTATCCCCAAAGTATGCGAAGCTTGTGTTATGGGTACTAGACAACTGATAAACATACGTAAATACATTTTTTTTGTAAATACCTACTTATGATATATAGAAAACACGCAGACTAAAACAAACAGACATGTTCATGCACACAAATGTTTGTTCTATGAGGGAATCGAACCCACGAGCGTTGGTGTCGAAGCCGCGTCATGGACCGCTACGCCACCGAGCTCGTCAATAACATTTGTTTTGTGCCGGAATTGAAACAGCGATCTCGGTGTCAAAGAGGTCATTGTGAGCCATTGAACCATCGCGCTCGTCTTTTTAGATTTATAGAGTAACGAAACACAGAATCTGAAAAAACAAAGCTAATTAATATATATAAGGTTAATTCTATAAAGTTTATCTAACGGAATATATTAGGTTTATGGTAAATTCACAGCACATACTCATTAATTAATGGACACAATATAGACTGAAGTTTTCTCAGAAGGCCGTTATGTATATTTCTAGAATGTTTAAAAACCACTTCAACAGGATTAAGCTACTGCATAATCTAATATATTTGCAGTAGACGACGACCAGGCTTTGTTCAGCGACCCACTTTCGAAATTTCTGCCATTGGCCGCGCCGCCGCCGGAGCCTCTGACGAATTGCGCCTTCCGAACTCTAAGTATCATTGTTGATTTGTCGTGTTTTTGAAAAATATCCCTAGTGCTTTGCTTGTTAATTAAACTAATTCTACATATGTTGAAATGAAATGAATTGAATTCTACAGATGATGTTGACTTTTATTAAAAAATAATTTTGACGACTTGATTTTGACATTTTAATTTATTTGTATACTTTCTTATTATGCTAGCTCAGCGACCCAAAACTTCGAGTGATGACCTCTGAAATGGGATAATATTATAATAATGCACTTGTACTTGTTGTCTGAAATGAGAGTTCGTCACCTTTTTGTGTCCTGTACGATCTCTGCTATCCCGTACGAACGTCGAGCAGGTCATCTTCTACCTTGTCACTCCAGCGATGCCTTGGGCTATCTATCGTATGCTATCTTCACATTGGGATCTTCGCGAACTCTTTATTTGTATAAATACATAAATATTGGATGTATGCTTGCTATGAGTAACGGATGGTAATAATACAAGAAAATATCAATCATAGTTTCTGCATCTTCTTCTTCGTCTAATATATTTCCTACATGCTATAAATGGTTTGTGAATCATGGTGAGGTTGTCTAGTTCGGTTTACTTGTAGGACGGGTAGCTCCTAACTCGAAACATCACATTCATCTTCATTATACTTTAAATTTCTCTCTTTCTAATATTATTCACACAAATAAATATGAAAACGAATGATGTTGCCTGTGTTCCTCCTCTCAGAGCATTGTGATTATCCATTGCAATATCGCTACGCTGTATTAATAATATATATTATATTATTATTGGCCGTGTGGTTTTCGGCAGACTAGAATAGAATCACTCCTTCTCTTCTCGTGGATGTCGTACAAGGCGACTAAGGGAAATACATTATAAAACATCGATCAGCCCCCTTACCACCATCTCTTATTATGATTCAATAACTGAATAGATTGCTTATTCATACCAATGGTTAAGCGACTCTATTTCAAAAGGAATAGAGTCGCTTATTGATTGGTATAAATAAGCAATCTACTCAATTATTGAATCGCAATAAGAGATGGTGGTAAGGGGGCAGGCCTCCCCAACCCGTCTGGCCAGCGTGGAGAGTGTAGGCCAAATCCTCCTTCTGTCTGGGACGGACGAGAGAGGGTCGTGCTCCTGTAGTGGAGACTAAAATGACCTGATGATGATGTGCTTATATTATGCAACCGTTTCTTACCTGTGGTAGCCGCTACAAACCACCGGTCTGTATATTTCTTTCTCAGTTGTTTACACGTACATTAATAAGGGTCTAAGTAGGAAACTACGATGTGGTAGGGCTAAAAAAAAGCGTTTGGTTTACACATCTTGTTACCAGAGAGATATGTTTTCTCGCACAGCAGATAGGTACATGTTACTGCACAGGATAGTAGCTCTGATAGCCTTCTGGATATCTGACCAAAAAAGTAGAAGTTTTTAGGCAGCGTATCCATTTTTACAAGTACTTACATAAATAAATAAATAGTCCTGGACAAATTACACACGGCCATCTAGTCCCAAACTAAGCAAAGCTTGTACTATGGATACTAGATAACTGATATATAATACTTAAATACATTTTTTTTGTAAATATATACATATAATACATAGAAAACGCCCAGACCAAGACAAACAGACATGTTCATGCATACAAATGTTTGTCTTGTGCGGGAATCGAACCCGTGACCTCGGAGTCAAAGTGGCCATTGCTAACCATTCGACCACCGAGCTCGTCGCAGTATATAGTAATGTGTATACCACTATCGTAAATGCGGGACTTAACGTGATCGATTTTTGTATTTTCCCGATACATATTTGTAGATTTCAATTTATTTATTCCAATAAGAATACAATACTGTGTAGGAATACATTAGGCAAATTGTCATAACTAAGATATCTAAATTCAATTAAAACAATATCATGGCACACCCCGGCCACTCCATACAAATGTCGCGGCGTTTACTACTACATAAACAATGACGTCTGTGCAGAGCGCGAATGAGCGTGTGTGCGTGCGGCGCCATACAAACTGTTCCCGTTTTGTCTCAGAGGGGAGGTGAGGACGACAGGGGAGAGCGGCAGGGAGTGGCCATACTGTATGTAGTACTATTACTTATACTGTGATCATGGTACAAACTGATAATAGAATTGAATTACTCAATAATAAAATATATAGTTAATTGATTCAGGTGTTATTTTGCGGAAGTCAAATTTACAGGCAATTTGATCTACACTAGTGTAGATCAAATTGCCAATAAAATACATTGCAACCGTCATCATTCATACATCAATTGTTAACATAAAAATTAATTACAAAAATATATATTCCGAGCAATTAATAAATTAATAAACTCATCTATAGAATAAAATCAGTTTATTTTTAAGTTTTCCCTTGAATAGATAAAAATCATTTATATAAAAAATCGATCTCTGTAAAGTCCCGTATTTATACACGAACAAGTGTATTTTAATACTAATATAAAATAAATTATTGTTTCTTGATTCTTGTCTCTTTATATAATTATACGCATATAAATAAATACTTAGCCGTGTGGTTTCCGGCAGACTAGAATAGAATCACTCCGTTTCTTCCCGTGGATGTCGTACAAGGCGACTAAGGGAAATACATTATCAAATATCGATCAGGCCACCCCAACCCGTTTGGCCAGCAGCGTGGGGAGTGTAGGCCAAATCCTCCTTCCATCTAGGACGGATGAGAGAGGGTCGTCCTCCTGTAGTGGAAACTTAAATGGACCCTATGATGATGAAATAAATAATTATTATCATCAATATACAATAAAATTTTGGTATAGATGAATAGTGTACAGAGAGAGAGTCATAGTACTTACTAAGCGATTGCGCGATTTTGTAGGTGCATATATATTCATTAGTATCCAACAATTGCAACTGTAGAACGCTATCTATTCGGCTGAGCTCCCAGCAAAGTAATTAAAGTATTCACTGCGCAAAGTTATCCGACACGGACTCGCTGTTTGCTTAAACTTTTAACTGTTTGGTTCTATGACCAAGGAACCCACCCTAATATTTATTAAGACCTAGTATATTTTTTCTAGCACTGAGTTGAAATAGAAAAGCTTATGTTAAACTGATTACCAGATACAGTAAAATATAAACCCAAAAAAAGCAATTAATACTCCCAAATTTAGTAAATGTTGCCAAAAGTAAATCACGACTTTTATGAAAAATTGCAATGAAAACGTTTTACATTTTGCTGTCCTCTATAAATAACACCAAAATAATCATTTAACCCACAAATAGTAAATGATCACAAAAATTTTAACCCCACTTTAATTTAATTTGTTCCTAAAATTTTTAACATGTCGATTACTGCAGATAAAATCATCATGAACTCCTAAACGTTGGCTGTATAAAAATGTAAAATATTTACTAAAGAGCGACCGAGCTTTCATAGCAGCAAATTGGCATGTGAGAGGACAGTTATTCATCACCAACCTCGACGAGGCCCCGCTTGGCAGGGCTCCGATTTCTGTTTTTGCAGGACCACAGATAATCCTAACCTAACCAAAAACAACCAAAGTATGATTACATTTGGCGTGAAGGATTTTATTTTGATCCATACTTACGTTTTATTATAAGCATTGGAATTTGTTTTGGGTAAACAGGCTGTAACAAATTTGGTGAAATCTTACCAAATCTGACTTGATTTTTTTAATGAAATGTATAAAAATCTATTTCGAAAAAAATCGAAATTAATTGAATATTATAATCTAATACTATTTAGTCACTATCCTAATCCTTGTCACAGTTTTGGTATAATATTTTGTTTGTACCGGTAATTCCCAAAGTCAATTATATCATGCAAAAGGTGCATGCATGAATCCATCCATTTATGTAAAGCATACGGTTTATGGAAATCAGATAATATTTATGCAATGAAGAGATTCATTTTCTTTTTTTTCATTTTGCTATCATACATTTAAATTGTCACAGCATATAAAATAAATTCCAATCTGCCTATGAAAAAAACACCTGCATATTGATATCTTAATTCGTAAGAACTGTACTGTAAACTCGGCCGTGCCGTAGTGTCTCAGAATAATCTTGTAGAATTATAGTTGACGTAGACCGTGCTACAAGTCTACGCGTCGTAGCATCTAATGTAGCTACGCTTGCGATCATCGCGTGTAGACATAACGGCTACAAGTGGAAGTCGTAGAGCCTCTACACAGCGATGATATAAAAATTTGGAACTTAAAAAGTATATCATACAAATAACCGCCAAAGACAAATATAGCAGAAAACATCATTTTAAATCTCAATAACGAGCAGTTACCGATTTATATCCACGATTCTACTAATTCGTAGGTCGCTGGAACACCCCTCCTTCCATCCCTCTTCCCCCTTTCTCCCCCTCTCGCTCGCTGCCAACTCTAAGCTCATTTCCTGTGTGCCGGCTGGTTGTATTAATTTTAAATTAACTACGAATTTGAACGCTGTCGAATTCAAAGTAAACAAACGGATGCATATAGGTACCAGAAGGTGGATACATATAGCTTATACATTGCGACATATAAAATGGCATGTTATGTCAAAGCCAACAAGTATATTAGTACTCGTGGTACATCTCCGTACTACAAGCGAATGGCATTATAATAAATATTTTCTTTTTTGCATTCCTACGAGTGAGTATGCTCAGGAATAAGCTCGTAAGGTGGTGCTGCTTACGTATCGAGCAATTGTTTCTTACTCTTAAATTTTATGTATATAATAATAATAATAAATATATTCAGACAAATTATACAGCGCCATCTAGCCCCAAAGTAAGCGAAGCTTGTGTTATGGGTACTAGACAACTGATAAACATACGTATTTTTTTTTTTGTAAATACATACTTATGATTCATAGCTCATTATTTCATAACACCCAGGCTAAGACAAACAGACATGTTCATGGACACAAATGTTTGTCCTATGTGGGAATCGAACCCACGAGCGTTGGTGTCGAAGCCGCGTCATTGACCGCTACGCAACCGAGCTTGTCAAATATGTCGTATATGTATATTTGTTCTGTATAATAAAGGTAACAACTGCCGTAACATATATATGTTCGCCATAATATATATATGGCTAAAGATAGGTGATAGACATAAGCATAGTTTAGTCGGCTAATGCGCACATTAGACTAAACGCATCGTCTGAAAATGTTTAATTAATAGCTGATCCGGCAAACGTTGTTTTGCCCTAATAAATAGATAACAACCTATTCTCAGACCTACCCGATATACACACAAAATTTCATAAATATCAGTCAAGCCGGTTCGAAGGAGTATGGTAACTAACATTGTGACATGAGAATTTTATTTATTAGATATACTTGAAATACATAACGGACAGTATATGGATATAGTTGGGTTAGATTAAGTTATGCTTGTGATCATCAAAATTTACTTATCTGTGGATAAAAAGAGAGACACCCTTTCAAAAAAAATAAAGCAATAGCAATTCAAGCCTCGCTCGCTTCGATCGCTTGACTTTTGGCAACCGCAAGCATAACCTAACCTAAACAACTATGTCTATAAACCATTCATTGTTACTGCTTCTACATTTTTACCTAATGGGCTTTAGCTACCCTTAAGTTTAACAGGCTAAACTTAACTTGTAATTATAAATATTTTTTAAGGTGGTATTTCCTCCCCAACCCGTCTGGCCAGCGTGGGGAGTGTAAGCCAAAACCTCCTGTCTGTGACGGACGAGAGAGGGTCGTGCTCCTATAGTGGAGACTAAAATGACCTGATGATGATGATGTGATTATATTGTGCAACCGTTTCTTACCTGTGGTAGCCGCTACATACCACCTGTCTGTATACTTCTTTCTCAGTTGTTTACACGTACATTAATAAGGGTCTAAGTAGGAAACTACGATGTGGTAGGGCTAAAAAAAAGCGTTTGGTTTACACATCTTGTTACCAAAGAGATATGTTTTCTCACATAAGGTCTCGATTACCGATGGAGTGCTCTTTTCAACTGAGCTACCAGGAAGGTTTGTGATGGTGACGATTTTTTCCATTTGTATTGACTGCTGTGAAGACGCAATGTAGCGCCATCTAGTAATTATGTATTACACTACTAAACAAGGCATAGCACTCCATCGTCGCAGATGAAATTCGGCAATTTTGTTATAACTCAAAACTTATTAAATAATTAATTTATAAATAGTTGAATTCAGCCTACTAGCCAGAATAATTTTTTTTTAATATTTTTAATATTCCGGCAGGTTGGCCAAAATCAACCATTTAAATAATAATTATTAAGTATTTTTGAGGCATAATATAGTTTTTTTTTTCTTTTTATTTTTATTTTTTTAAGTAGGTAATTTTAAGATTAGATTATTTTTATTTCCTTTAGTTTCTTTTTATTTTGTTACAAAATACAACTATACTAAAGTAAATAAAAATAATGTAATCTTAAACTATTTTTTTGTTGTTTTGTAGGTATACTATATTGTAATCTTTACTTAAAGTACCAAAAACTAAATAATACTAAAATAAAACTAACTTAAATGATTATTAAGTTCTAATGTTCACACCTATCTTTAGCCGTAACATATAAACGAGTAAACGAAAGTTTTGTCAGTACAGAACTATACGAAAACAAGCAGACAAACAAAGCCAATAAAAGTTGTTGTGTAAGTGACCGACCACTGCTATTGTTGTTTTTTCCTATTGTTTTGTAGTGTATTGTATTGCTTTACAATGTATTGCATTGCATTGCTGTACAATACAATAATAGTAGTTTATGAAACTGTTGCTTAATAAGGGTTCTTAAAATATGAGTATGAGTTTATCACGTTATTATCATATCATGAGCTGAAGGCGAATGTGATAATAGCATCACATGGGTATTTTAAGACCTAATTATGTGCAGTTTCATACACTACTTTATCTAATCTCATGAAATAGATAATAATAATATTTTAAATAAAACCATGAAGTTAATTTAACAGCTTTACTTCTTACTTCTAAATCTATTTGCAGATCGAGCATGCGTGGTGCGCATGCGTTTATTCAGTTATTGAATCGCAATAAGAGTTAATGGTAAGCCCCCTGTATCGAAAAGTAACTTTTTAAATTTATTTTGAGGGCTTGTGCGTAAAAGACTGACATTAAGATTCTGTGTTTAGTTTTCAGTTTGAGAGTAGATAAAATACATTGCATTGCATTCTATGATACTCAATGAATCGCACTAATGCTGAAAGTGAACTAAAATCTACCTATTACATACTATATTAGTTACTTCGTAACCATATCTTATACCCACGACTGGCCACGACATATCGACACTTT
This sequence comes from Hypsopygia costalis, assembly GCA_937001555.2. NCBI lineage: Eukaryota > Metazoa > Arthropoda > Insecta > Lepidoptera > Pyralidae > Hypsopygia > Hypsopygia costalis. The sequence goes on along the minus strand of OW443326.2, from coordinate 4,382,653 downwards.
TAGTCGTGCTTTCACAATATATACAATTCTCACTAACTTCAAAATTATAATAAGATTTTGTGAAAAGAAGGTAGAATCATAGGGGTTCATTTTTGTGGGATATTGTGAGATTAGAGATACAGTCATTACAACGTATAAAAAAATGAAATAAATAAACAGTAAATCTAGAATACATAAAGACGACACATCTTATATTGTTGTTTTGACAATTGGACTTTTTTTGTAATAAATGGAAATATATAATTTATGCACACATATAAGTTTTAGAGCAAAACATTAGTTTTACTGTAAACTAAAATTATTTAGTTTTATATTTTTCGCAATATTTAAGAAGTTAAATCGATTTGAAAATAAACTTTTGAACTCAATCCGGAAAACACTCCGACAGTTCCTGAACGAACCCGAGCGCGTGTGAATAATGTTAATTTATATCTACTTATAGTTACATACAGCTGATACGATGATTTGAATTACAATCTATTGAATTTTGTTATTACCATCAATATAGTAGTAAAAATACTATAAAAGGTATCGTTCTTGTTTCGTACCATACTGAACGAATGCCACTAAAACCACTCCCCACGAAATGTCTTTAAAAGTTCCTCGTGATGATAAACGTCGGAATAAATAGTTAAAAGCAGTGCGATGAACTAATCCTAAAACAACAATTTATTTTTTTGTTATGAAGATCATTTCAACGTAAGTATTTTCAAGTAATATAGTAATTAATTAATTAGTATTTATCTACACGTAAAAAATGAGTTTGCTTATTTTTTTTTTTAATTATTAATTTCAAATCATAGTACTTATATAAGAGATCAAAGATCTATGTTTTGATATTACACGGTGAATTAGGGTTCCTAATTACATATTTTTAATCAACTATCCGGTTTTTATATTTATATTGACAGAATAAGTAAAAGTACTTACGTACAGTCTCGTCCTCGAATACATAAAGTGAAACAGACTCAAGTCATCTTGCATTATACAGGGCGTGCCGCATTTGTATGAAATGACAAATAAGCTACATAAACTTCGTGGTTTTGTATTGTGGTATATTTGGTACAAAAAGTGTAAAATTTATTGAAAGAATATCTAGTGCACAAAACACCTATGTTAACTGTTTATAAGTATATAATTATCAGAAATTAAAAAAAAAAGCTTCAAACGAAACGTTTTTTACGTTCTAAGTATGAAATGTTTGGTGTAGTAAGTATCCTTTACATGTCTGTGGTGTGCTGTCTCGTGAAGAAGACACACACAAGCATTCACGCTTTGCACAGATGTCTTTGTTTATTTACCGAAATTGCGTTTTTAAATAATTAAAGTCAATTCATTAATAAATATAAAGCCGCGGAGGAAACCTTGCGAGACATAATAATGAAATCAAAATTAAAACTCTATAAATCTGGTAAACTACTAATTATAAATTTAGGACTTGTAAACCATTATGGTAATTGAAATTGATTAAACTTGTGCGAGTCAACTAATGACTCGATTCTGGGTTACTGTAATATTTACTATATACGAGTATGTTCTCTCGAGGATTTATCTCAGTTAAATTAAAATAAATTTAGGAATCAAAACAAACGTAAACATAGATCAGAAGTAGCCCTTCCATATAACATAGATAGCACTCCCTTTACATAAGGAGATAATCTAACTTCATTCATTTATCTTTCAGTCTTTCATCTTTCTTTAATAACGGTAAACTGAAAAATCTGAAAAATAGAATGGAGAAGGCTTTAATCGTAGCTCAGTTTAACACCGCCTAAGTAGAAACGGCAACGTCGCACCACCGGAAGCGCGCGGAACGGCAACGTGGCCGCGCATCGATCATGTCGGGGTACGCACACATACGCAACACCCCCTGTACACACGCGCGACTTTCCAAGAACACAAAATTTAACCGACAGTAGTTCACTTTAATCAACAAATCCGATTGAAACTTTTATTCACTCTTGGACTGGCATGCCCAGATAGGATAATACCAGGACAAATTACACAAGGCCATCTAATCCCAAACTAAGCGAAGCTTGTGCTATGGATAACTGCTACTATATAACTGATATTATACTTATATATTTTTTATAAATGTATACATATAATACATAGAAAACACCCAGACCAACACAAACAGACATGGTCATGCATACAAATATTTGTCTTGTACGGGGAAAGAACCCGCGACCTTGGAGTCAAAGTAGCTATTGCTAGCCATTTGACCACCGGGCTCGTAATTGCAATTAAATTTCATTTTCACTTTGGCAAAATTACATTTCCGCTTTAATATTTTTACACAGCTTACCCTGTAATAAATTCAATGACACCGCAAAAGTTTAAAAACTAAACTAGCCCTTTAGATGATAACGAATTACTATAGAAAACCATATACAAGTACATATATGTAGACATATCCAAATAACTTTGTTGCAAGCGTGTAATCACTACATAGTATAAAACAAAGTCGCTTTCTCTGTCCCTATGTCCCTTTGTATGCTTAAATCTTTGAAACTACGCAACGGATTATGATGCGGTTTTTTTTAATAGATAGAGTGATTCAACTGGAAAGTTTATATGTATAATATATGCATAACATAGTAGAAAAACACTGATAATTTAGAGGTTTCTAATGTGATGTCGTAAATAAACACATTTTTTTGCTCTTTCATTGCAAACGCTGGCTGAACCCAACGAGATAGATCAAAATAATGTAGTACAGTATTGTTCACCTTAAAATGGTCTACAAAAAAGTTCGCGATGGTATATGTCTATCTCTTAGTGGTAACACACAATAACCGTTATTTTATCCTTTGCTTTTTACAAGAAATAATGCCTTATTTACGAAGCGATTTTAAGCAATACAGAATTAATCCTTATCCAATTAAGTACCTTAAATACATTGCGCATTTAATATAGATCAATATGGCCCTTCACAGCATGTAATTTAAATGCATAGTTTAGAAGATATTACACATTTAAAATGCAGGGACATAACGGCTGTGGCGGTACCGGCCGCGGAGCCGGCGGCGTGTGCCTATAACTGGGGAAGGACTGGATAGGACAAAGCGCAAAGACCTTCTGTAATACATTTAGTATCAGCATTGCACCCGTGCGAAGCCGGGGCGGGTCGCTAGTAAATAATAAATAAATATTTCTGGACAATTTACACAGCGCCATCTAGCCCCAAATTGAGCGAAAAGCTTGTGTTATGTGTACTAGACAACTGATAAATGTACTTAAATACATTTTTTTTGTAAATACATACTTATAATACATAATACATAATAAAGCACCCAGACCAAGACAAACAGACATGTTCATGAATACAAATGTTTGTCTTGTGCGGGAATCGAACCTGCGACCTCGGAGTCAAACTGGCCTCCGCCAATCCGCAGTTTAGCAGCGTGGTGCGAAGGGGAAGCAAAGGGGAGACTAGTATCCCAGTAGTGAAATTAATAAAGATTGACGACGAACCCAGCTATTATATACATATTGATCAAAGCAACTAACTTGCATAAAGTCTATTTTTTTAATCTTTGAGACAAAATGTACACACGCCAAAGTTCATAAATCAAATTAGAATTAGTTTTTCCTGCTAGCTTTTTGTGCATTGTTATAACTAACTATGATAGCGGTTTGTTAAACCGTAACTTTATGACTTTATTAGACAATTATCTTCAAAATTTTCCATGAAAATGACCACTCAGGTAATATCTGTTTAGTCTGAGAGTTTAAAAAACAGACTAGCAATTTCAAATCACAAATGGCTCGAGTCAATGCCATTAACGCAGTTTGTCTACTGATAGATCTTTCAACTACGCCCCATCGCCTTAGGTGTTCAAGATTATTTAAATGAAAATGAGGTTTTGACGGGATCCCGTGTACAAATAATAATTTATATATTTTGATGTCTTTGTTACGCGTAAAGTGAATTATTATTGTCTTAACAGTTTTTTTAACAGAATACTTTGTGTGGCAAGGAGTACGGATTCTGTTAGTTGTTATTTATATGATTAGGTGGATTCCACGGATGACAATAGCTAGTCAGTTAAATCGATGAAGCAATACTATTGTAAAATAGGGTCCACCAAAAACAAAGTCAAAATTTGAGACCTAGTCTGAACTAGGTAAAGTATTATATTATAATAAGTGACATCGTTTACTTTTAGCCTAGAGATTATTTTTTTTTACAAAATGACTTGAGTAGCTCGATGGCGGGATCCATTGCGGGTAACAGTCTAATCGAACGGAAGTTAAGCAACGACGACCGCAGCCTGTCCATGGATGGGTTTATTTCTCGCGATGTTATTTTTTCTCCTCCATGTTTGAGCACGTTAAGCCGTGCACAGTGAAAGTATTGTTGAATTAGAAAGAAAATATAGTGAAGTGTGTGAAACCTTTGGTATTAGCTGCGACGTTTACTTGCCATGAGACAGGTCTTACGCTTGTTTGTTGTGGTAGATATTAAAAGATATCCAGATTAGAACTAAGAGTTACCGAGGTAGCTCTAGGGCTCTGCAGGCTGAGTAACAATGGGCAGGTCCCAAGGTCCTCAGAATCGACAGACGAACGAAAAGTACTGGGATCGCAATTTCGGACCAAAATGAAAACGTAAAGTGGTTCCTCAGCAGATGCACCAACGATCTGCTAGAGATCGTCTGGAGCAGGTGTATGCAAATGGCACAAATCTGTCTTCGTGGAAGTTTGACTAGACTTCCACGAAGACAGATTTATGCTATTTGCGATTTGAGGCAGTCGCCTCCACGCACTATGCGACCGCTACCATTAGTCGCAGCAACCATCCATTTACATAGTTGTATGGAATGCCGCCCAATACGTAACCAGCTGGTCGTGCGACAAATAGTTAGTCGTTGCAACTATTGTCGCGATTGCGGTCGCCTAATGCGCGGAGGCCCTAATGACGAGGCCCGAACCACACCCCGGCCACTCCATACAAATGACGCGTCGTTCACTATTACATAAATAATGACGTCTGTACAGAACGAGAATGAGCGTGTGTGCGTGTGCCGCCATACAAACTGTTCCAGATTTGTCTCAGAGGGGAGGTGAGGCCGACACGAGAGAGCGGCAGGGAGTGGCCATACTGTACGTAGTACTATTACTTATACTGTGCCCGAACTCTATTTCATTTCGGTCGAAGGGAACTAAATGATGATGATAAGGTCTGATAAATTGTTTTTTTAACCTTGACGGCTATCAAACAAACAAACAGTTGTAAAGCAGTTACTGTATACGTATTATAAATATTTTAATTCACGTCCTCCGCCAAGGTGGGATTTGAACCCACGACCTCTCATTACCGGGCGAATGGTCTTCCAACTGGGATACCAGGAAGGTTTGTGATGGTGGCGAATTTTTGCATTTATATTTTACTGCTGTGAAGTCGAAGTATGGTGCCATCTACCTATTAAGTATTACACTACTAAACAACAGTCAGTGTAGTCTTAGAACGCAATAAAAGAAGCATTGCTCAGGCACTGACCCGCGCTGCTTTCACAGCATTTATTTACGACTGTTGCCCTCACTCGCCCTCAAATATAAAACAGTCCTACAGCGCTTTGTGGTGTGGTTGTCTGTGAGGTGGAAGTGCTTCTCTGGCCGAGCTCATCTTTCCTCTCTTTCGCCATTGCTAGTCGGCTGGTTACACGACGCGCAGCTTACAAGCCTAAATTATTACCTAAATCTTACGAACAACAATCAATAAACGATGAGAGAAAACACCCAGTATAACACTAGTCTATAAGTCTAAAAGCTCAATAAAGTTCCACTTTTCAAGCTTTTCCCGTTTCCAGCAGTTCAAACAGCCAGTTTCATTTGCAGCAGAAATTCTCATTCATTTTGTTGAACGGAAGCAGTCGTCGTGATTAAACCTTGTATTAGTTAAGTTTTACCACTAGGGATATACGATCGAACCTGAAGGAGGTTATTAGTAAAGTTTTGTTTGTTAAATATGATTGGTATTGCTTATTTATTAGTTCATTCAGACATTTATTACATAACTTATGTGTGAGTATTTTTCAAGCCTTTATTTAGATTCAGCTGAGCTGAAATTTGGGGCACTCGATTCTTTCTCATGACAATGTACGATTACCTAAATGCCACAACATATTTGCCAGTATTACAAATTGTGAACTAAAAAACTTGGAGTAAACACTTTTTAAGCCTTTGCTTCTTTGTGCTTTAATATACTTACTTAAATATTTTATGGCGTTTTTTTTCCAACATTTGAATTACAATGTTGTCATTAAATCTAAAAATCTTGGCCACATATTGTAAGGGTGGCCGAAGGGGCGAGCGGGTTTATAAATCAAAATTAATCGGCCGGCGGTCAGACGTTGTCGACTAACCGAGCAGACTCGATCAATTAAAGATTCTTTTCACGTTCAATTTTGCCCTTTTGCACTCTCTTTATGTTTAAACAACTATTGTGCCAAAAAAGCATCCGACCTGCCTGATAGTAAGCAGCCATCGCAACCTATGGTCGCTCACAACACTAATGGCTCACAACATCATAGAGTGTGTATTTGTGCCTTATCTCTTCTCCTTGTTGTTCTAAATTCCACCGAGCTGGTTCTCGTCGGGTTGGTATACTGGGCGATAGACTGCAGCCCTATTGAAGTCACCACCAGGTGTTGCGTCAGGGGAACTTTAGCTGTAGAGATATGTCACGAAATACCAAGAATAAATGGCCTGCGTTCATATTATATTTACGGCCGTGTGGTTTCCGACAAACTAGAATAGAATCACTCCATTTCTTCCCGTGGATTTCGTACAAGGCGACTAATATCAAATATCGATCGGGAAATACATTATCAAATATCGATCAGGCCTCCCCAACCTGTTTGGCCAGCGTGGGGAGTGTAGGCCAAATCCTCCTTCCGTCTAGGACGCACGAGAGAGGGTTGTGCTTGTGCTCCTGTAGTGGAGACTAAAATAGACCTGATGATGATGATGATGATGATTCATACTTAAACATATTGGGAGATATTTGACTCACTTATTTAACAGACTATATGTCACTGAATAGAGTTTCCGCCTACCGTGATCTACCGTGACGTGACCGTGACATAATACCTAAATTATTTTATTTTCGATAGTTCAAAATAATAACAGCGTTATATATTATAACAATAATAATTTAATTAGTTTGGTGTTATCAAAAAATAGCCGAATTTCATCTGCGACGATGGACTGCTATGCCTTGTAGTGTAATTACTTAATAGGATGATGACGCCACACTGTTACTCACGCAGTAAAATATAAGATGCAAAAACTCGTTACCAACACAAACCTTCCTGGTAGCTCAGTTGCAAGAGCACTCGACCGGTCATCGAGAGGTCGTGGGTTCAAATCCCACCTAGACCGGGGAGGTGAATTTTTCCATTAAAAAAAAAATAAAAATATTCTGGCAAGTTGGCCAAGATAACTATTTAAATAATAATAACTACATTGATAATAATAAAGATGTGCAACGGTATCCTAACACTTCCTATTTAAAAATTATATTTGGTATGAAAGAGAACAAGTAAAAAACATGACATATGAAAATATAAATTTACTTAAATGCTTGAATGAGCTACGACAAAAAAAGAGATTTTTTTTGATACGTCGCGTATCGTTGAATAAATACCGCTCCCACAACTCGCAGGCAATATGGCTAAATTCAGCCAATTATATGGACAATTATCAAGATAGAAGCCAGCGGCCCATTTATAAAAAATACAGAATAAAACGGCAACAAAGGCCCGCCGGTAGCTACATTGTTCCCAAAATACGGGGTCGGGGTTGGAAATAAAAACAATATGGATGACAAACGAGCGATCGAAGCGACGCTACTGCCAATATAATGAAAGCGCCTTTCGAGAGGACCTAAAAAGACGCAATATCGAAAAGTCGAACGATTTTGGCAAACTGTCGGCCTGGAATCGGCTGCGAGAGCTGCGACCCACAAAGCGCTCTGATTACCGGCGCCGCCGAAGCACCTCGCTATTATCTATCTACCGCCCTGTTTATTTTTCTCAGATAAAGATTAGCCGGAGTGTTGTGCGATTGGCGGGGAGGTGTCATGGGGTGAGAGGGGTGGGTTCTGGGCGTGTCCGAGGGGTGCCCCGCCTCTACAGCCCTCTGGCAACCAAGTGAGGAGCCGGCGTAAGGCCCGCCGCACGCACGATATGCCGTAAGCACGCGCCATGATAGATATCAAAAGCTCCGCCGACTATCTGAGTCGGTCGGGCACTTTCACCAACTTCTCTATGCTGTTTGCGGGTGAATATCAATTTTTTTTTCTTATTGAGTGATGTGTTGTGAAGTGTTGTGATGTGATGTGATTTTTATGTAGCCGACGGTATTCGTAATGTGTCCGTTTTTTTTCGTGGGTCGTAAGTACGGTTAGGGTGTCTCAATAGTTTCTATTATGTTTAGTAAAAAAGAAAACAAAATTAGCCATTTTTTTTATATTTGTGTATTGTTCGCTATGTCTATATAATAGATAGGTAATTAAATATAGTCTCAAAATACACAATATTAATGTAACTATACAATGTACCTAACCAAATTTTTTCTATCATGCTATTAATTGCTTGGTGATGATGATGATGATTAAATTATATATTTACGTGAAAAAAAAACGCGTACTGAGTTATTCTACATATACAAATCTAGATAATTTTCGTACCATAAAGAAAGAATAGACCTGGTAGATATAGTAGATTAAAAACAGTAGATAATAAGTAAGTACGAGTACACAACAAGATATAAGTACGAGGCAAGAGGTTGATCTTGCCTCCTATATCTTGTTCAGTCACTACTAGTTTTGTTACGTGACTTCGACAGTATGATAAAACACTACGAGCCTATAAATCAAAAGTATTATGGAACAAAGTGAACAATCGTGGAATACATTTGGTGGAATACATCGAAATAGTTTCGCCATGAAAATTAGTAAGACAAAGCTGCGAGCCTACAAAATTCAACTTTAAGCAAAGACGATACGATTGAGATTGCTTTGAATATTTTAATTAATTGAAATAGTTTCGCCATTCAACGCTAGATGTCTAGGTGCTACAAAGTTTTGCGCGGTTTTACTATTCCCTAACTGGTGTTATGTTAGTAGTCTTATAAAATATAATAAAGCAATTCGTGCGAGATTATTCCTCGCACGAATTGCTTTATTTATCAGTATAAAAGTACTATCATAACACCTGTTAGAGAATAGTAAAACCACGCAACACTTTGTAGCACCTAAACCTAGACATCTAACCATTCCAAAATATTAAAAATGCACAACGTTAATGTTCAAGTTTTCACTTCTGCCGGCACTCCCGGAGTGCGACCCGTTGGTTTTTTATTATTTTTATACATAGGAAATCATGATTATTCAGTTAGAATTAAATAGTATTATAATTTATATTGTGTGATGAGAACGTAGTAAAATCTGTGTTAATAATATATGTAGTTACCTTTTTGGATAAATAAAGATGAACGCACCATTATTTCAATACATTTATTAGGTACTCTTTGGGGACTTTTTAGCTGGAATCGGAAGTGAGCTTCTAACACAGTTTTCATAATTTACAGTGTACGAATATTGCTTCATAATAATGATTTTAGTCATTATAAGCCGTAAAATGGGCAATTTTATGAAAATTGTAAATCTCCATTGTCGAAGATGCTCCAAGAGGTCCGGCAATAGAGCAGTAAAATTGCATTCTTGGTTTTGCTGTTATACTATTTCAAAAAATTGAGAAACACGATTATTACTTCCGATTTTTTTCGGCGTGTTTCTAAAACCAGGATACATAGGAAAAAATAAAACAAAAATTGTGTTCTAAAGGACTTGTGTCAGTGGCCGCGAAAATATTATTATAAAATATATCACACTAACATTCATGTACAAATTAAAAAAAAAATATGTTTATCCACACTACTGCGGAAAAAGTACTTTTCCGCACGCAGCTCTTGGTTCTTATTAACAGTGCTCAATGTTCGTTTTTGGTGCCATCTTTACTGCCCGGAACGTAACGTTTTCAAGGAACTGAATTGAAAAAGAATGTTGTTTAAGAAATAGATAAGAAAAGAAGTTTCCTTAATACATTTTGCGCATCAAGCCTTCAATCAATTTATTTGAGAACCATAACATAGGGATTAATATGAAAATTATACATCGCCATTTTGTTATGAATGGCGGCATTAAGATAATGGCGCATTTTCACGAGAACCAAACGAGTATGCCAAATTTCAGTTCAATCAGACATTGAGAAGTTTTTTTTTTTATATACCTTACAAGATTTGATTAGAGACACTGCCGTGAAACTAAATAAAAGCTTGAAATTTATAATACTTTTATGAAAATTCGTCGCTTAGTTGAAAGTAAAATAAGGGTTACAATTGTGTATGGTGAAAGTTATAAAGCTCATCGCAAGATATTATTAATATTTACTTTACATAGTTACGATTTTTACGTAAAATGCACAAATTTTACAAAGAAAGGAAGATATTTCTAATACCAAAAAGAAAGTATCTAACTAATGCCAAAACAGTATTTTTCCAATAAATTAAATAAATAAGTCTGGCTCTCAGAGAAAAGTATACAGGGTCGTAAAACTTTAAATAAAATATGTTAGTTTTGCTCAAGCTCTAAGCAAAAATCGTGTTTGTGCAAGTTTTTGACGAGAAAATCTTTCCTTTTTAAGCGGAAGAGGTGAAAAAAACATTTTTTAGCAAAATACAGTTGAAATTTCTCCAAAAGTGAGATAATCTTCCCATTGTAGGCATGGGGAAGGTTTCAAGTTGTGATAATTCGCAGCAATGCAAGTCGACAGACACCTGCACAACAGGGTAGTTAAGAACCCCTCGGCAGCACGTTAGCGATCCCCCGTGTCTTTATTCCTAATAGCTTTTTGAATTCATGGGATAAAATTATGGGTTATTAAATAAATAAATAAATATTCTTGGACGAATTACACACTACCATCTATTCCCAAAGCTTGTATTATGCGTACTTGATAACTGATATAATACCACAGTATAAGTAATAGTACTACGTACAGTATGGCCACTGCCGGCCGCTCTCTCGTATCGACCTCACTTCCCCTCTGAGACAAATCTGGAACAGTTTGTATGGCGCCGCACGCACACACGCTCATTAGCGCTCTGCAGAGACGTCATTGTTTATGTAGTAGTAACGGACGCGACATTTGTATGGAGTAGCCGGGGTGTGATAATACTTAAATACATTTTTTTTAGTAAATACTTAACATATAAGACATAGAAAACACCCAGACCAAGACAAACATACATGTTCATGCACACAGATATTTTTCTTGTGCGGGAATCGAAACCGCAACCCTGGAGTCAATGTGGACATGGTTAGCCATTCGACCACCGGTGTCGTCTTGTTGTGTGTTATTGCTAGGTATTGGTATAGGTATATATTTGTAGAGAATACTGTATTCGAACGGATGTTAAATTTATATAATCCCACTAATATTATAAAATAGTTGTGCACCGTGCTTTCGGCATCAACCCATAATCATCCCACTGTTGGGATACGGGGCTCCCCTCAATCGAAGGGGTTTAGAGCATACTCCACCACACTGCTCAACTGCGGGTTGGTGGAGGCCAGTGTTTTCAAGCCGCAGAAAGGCCAGCTTAACGACTGTCATCTAACGACAACAGCCGTACCGACGGCTTAACATGCCTTCCGACAGGGTTGCCAACTTTTCCAGCCGCCATAACCGGACAACAAATTTAATTTGGTCATAATTGGTTAAAACAAAAAAAAAACACGTTAAGTATGAATGAAAGAGTTTTATTAGGAAAAATGCAGATATATTAACAGATAGGTAAAAACAAAATATAGGCGTATGAAAATTATTTTTTCTTAAAATTGTACTTGCTCTCGCTTTTAACATTTTAGATTTTTGAAAGTCGCGTTCGAAATTTTATGTGACCGGACAAATTGCATCCGGTCGGAAGTTAGTGACCTGACCTTCTAAAACCCAACAGTCCGGTCGAAAACCGGACGGTTGGGAACCCTGCTACCGAAGCACGGAACCCATCCATACACAGGCTACGGTCAATGTTGCTTGACTTGCGTGATCGATTAGACTGATACGCGCAACGACACCGTCGAGCTCCACGCTTTCACCCGCCCCTATTTACCAAATCTAGACTGCTAGTTGTCCATTTTCATATATCCGCAACCGTTTTCAAAATTGGGATATGTTGGTAATCCAACAAAAAAAAAATGGGATGTGGCTGTGAAGCCGTCGGCCCCGGGTGTTGTCATTAGACTGACAGTCGTTAAGCTTTTTTTTTTTCTTTTGACGCCCGACGCGCGCTGGTGCACCCCTCAGCCGTGCTGGAGGGAGGCGGACAATCCTCTTCGACACCCCCCCAGTCTGGTTGCTATCAGACTGGGGGCTTTAACTGACTAAAAACCGCCTGCCTAACTACTTTTGGCCACGATGGCTTTAAAAGCGCAAACGGAACGCTAGAGGAGAAAGAGTGGAGAAGGTATGTAGTAAGTACGACGATCTGGCGAGGGTCCCCGAGAGGACCCTACCGCGAGGCGGTTTCCAGGTCGTCGCAGAGTACACATCGCGATCGAAAAAAGTCAGCGGCCTTTAGGCGCTTGAAAACACTGACCTCCGCCAACCTGCAGCTGAGCAGCGTGGTGGAGTACGTTTTAAACCCCTTCAAATGAGGGGGTCATATCGCAACAGTAGAATGAATAAGGGTTGATGAAAAACGACGTTGACGATTTTTTTTATACTACTAGAGGGGCAAACAGGCGTACAACTCGCCTATCGAGTGAACGGATTATAAATGATTGGCACATATTCTGGATATACCTACCTAAATATTTTGGATTGACATACATATAGTAAAATTAGGATCAATGATGTTATATTTCTTTAGATATGGCATACCCATACTAAAATTCGTCAGAAAACGGTTCCTGCTGTTACATGAACAACTAGCTTTTAGTTACATAGGTATCAACATAACATATCAACGATTCTTACTATCTTTTATCGATACTTACTATAACTACTATAATACTAAAAAGAGATTAGGGTTCCGTACCTCAAAAGGAAAAACGGAACCCTTATAAGATCACATTGTTGTCCGTCTGTCTGTCTGTCAAGACCCTCTAAGTCGAGAATGCGTGGAGGTATCAAGCTGGAATTTGAACTGTATACTCACGTCTGCGGTCCCATGAAGTTGTAAAAAAATCAAACTGCTAAGTTTACGACACGTACAAAAAGATACGGCCGTTTATTCAGCAAAAAACATATTTCGACACATTCTCAAGGGAATCAAAACTCATAGGGTACTTCCCCTTGACCTAGAATTATGAAATTTGGCAAGTAACATCTTTATAGACTACAAGTACAAGAATAAATCTCAAAACCATACATTTGTAATTAAATCTTAAAAAATAGGGGGTTAGATTCCTGAACTATTTATAATGATTCTACGTACGGAACCCTCGGTGGGCGAGTCCGACTCGCACTTGTCCGGTTTTCTTTTTCACCGATCGCAAAATTACCCATTTCAATCAATGAGGGTCTTTTGGCAGCACTGTAGCGTAGGGTCCAATCATCTGTCAATTCATAGCATCTTGTCAAATGTCTTGTTGACGTCTTGTTGTTGTCTTGTCGTCTTAAAGTTTTACTGTCAAAAATTCAGTACACTTTGACAATCTGGACCCGACGCCTACCTAGCGACATCTGGTGTCAGAAAAAATATCAAACATCCCCATTGTTACTCGTCTGCTTACAATCGGCTTGCTTGTGCGAACTAATTGAGAGGTAAGACTTTGAATTGGCTCACTTTTCAAGTGTTTAGTTTTTGGCGCTCAGTGGCATATCCATAGAAATTAAATGGATACTTTTCGGGCCGGTAATTGTCATTCACATTTAATGTAATTTCGTTTATCCTAACAATTAAATGACATCACGTTCATTTGACCTCATTTGGTACACCTTATTGATATCATTGAATTTTCAGTTAATTAACTTAATAATAATAATGTCATTACTTCATCACAAAATAATAACAAATAAAAGAGCTCGGTGGCGTAGCGGTCAATGACGCGGCTTCGACACCAACGCTCGTGGGTTCGATTCCCACATAGGACAAACATTTGTGTGCATGAACATGTCTGTTTGTCTTAGTCTGGGTGTTTTCTATGTATCATAAGTATTGTACTTACAAAAAAAAATGTATTTACGTATGTTTATCAGTTGTCTAGTACCCATAACACAAGCTTCGTTTACTTTGGGGCTAGATGGCGCTGTGTAATTTGTCTGACATTTTTTTTATTTTTATTTAAAACAGATCAGGTTTCTAAAAAATAATAAAAGCTAAAGCTAAAAAAGAGGGTAGCTCCATTGCGGCGTTGCGTGTCAGTTAAGCAACGACGACCGTAGTCTGTCCATGGATGGATTTATTTATCTCGAGCTCCTCCGTGCTTCAGAGGGCACGCCGTCAAACCCAGCTATTATCATTAGATGACAGTCGCTAAGTCAGTGGCTCTTAGGCGGCTTGAAAATACAGGCCTTCAGAAGTGTGAAGCGTCTCTTCGCCGGAAACCCACTGCCACTAAAGTTGTTCTTCCACAATCCCTACTCCTACCTATCCTCGACTATGTTGATGTGTCCTATCCGGATCTTAATGTATATGTCGCAGTCGGATTGTATAATTCGCCATATTACAAAACAGCGAGCCGTTTTAAAAACCAGGGCCGTTTTGTATTACGGCGGGTCAACGATAAGCCGGATTGTCATTACTATACGTTCTACAAAATGTCGGCACACGTTTAGCCACATTGTAGTAAATTCTAATTGTAGAGTGACCACACTAACAAAGTAAAACAGTGTTTGCAAAATAAAAAATGCATTAAGAAAAGCACACCCCGGCCACTCCATATAAATGTCGTGTCGTTTACTACTACATAAATGACGTCTGTGCAGAGCGCGAATAAGCGCGTGTGCGTGTGGCACCATACAAGCTGTTCCAGATTAGTCTCAGAGGGGAGGTGAGATCGACACGAGAGAGCGGCATGGAGAGGCCATACTGTACGTAGTACTGGTAGTACTATTACTTATACTGTGGTAATATCAAGGGCCGTACCGCCGAAGCTGAAGACGATTACCACCGGGTTTTTTGATTTCAAAAATTGGTCTTATATTAAAGTTATTGATAAACATCTTCAGCTTAGTCCGTAGAACTCTAGGGTTTCTACCAGCTAAACACAATTACCCACAATGTAAGCAGTTGTTTCATTTGAAGAACCCCATTCTGTAGTCTCCTGAGAAAACCTCTCATCATAACATCGAAATAGGTCTCACGTTTTAGTTATTGACAAACATCTTCAGCTTAGGCGGTTGACCTCCAGGGTTACTGCCAGCTAACCTAAACACATGTACCATAAATCTAGGCTGAAATTTGATTTTCGTAATCAAAAACTCCAATGGTAATCGGCTTCAACTTTGGCGGTAGGGCCCCAGAACTGCAAGTCTATTGATGCAAGTCTATTGATATTTTCAAAAAACAAGTAAACGAGTCATTTCCTTGCTTTTTAATTCCAACTTTAGGAAATTTATAATTTATAGTATTCATAGTTATTTATTTATTTATTACTAGCTGATGCCCGCGACTTCGTTCGCGTGGACTTTATGATTCCGCCGTACAAATACGAACTTATGTTGTTACATAAGAAAATATTTCTTATACGTTAAAAGTCTAAAATATTTTTTTGTTTAACATTGTAACCATAGTTTAAAAAAAATTAAGGAAGTCTTTCCTTCGGGAGCTAATATGAAAAGACCAGTCATATGCTTGACACCAGCGAATTTTAGTGATTTTTATATTGTCATAGCAAAGCAAGTGGTCACAGACAACTGCGTACGTTTAAAATTAAAATGGATTTTTTTTTGGAGAAGAGTGGTATACGCGGAATAAATACAGTTTCACCGGCACCACTCCCAGTGAGAATCTCAGCTTCAATTATATTGCGCTGCCATTGACTTTACTTCAGGAAGGAGATCTTCTCCAAATTTTAATAATATTCTTGAAAACTCTTGGGCAGTTCTATCTACAGCTTCTAGTGCCTTACTGTTGGCCATTTCGCATTCATCTCAAACGATTAGACAGCAATCCTGAAGCACCTTTGCTTTGTCACAGTTTCGTGTCACAGAGCATGTCGGTGTTTCAATTCTGTTTAAATCGAGTAGGATATTGAACATTGTATTTGCGTCCTTCCGCCTAGTAGTAATGTGGCTGTAATACCTGGCGATGCTGCTGCGAGATCTTATTTTGGCGCGTGATTTCAGTGTGGATTGCTCTCGTCAGGTATGTTTTTCCAGACCTTCCTGGAGCATCTAAGAAAAACAGTTTCCCCTCGTCGCTTAAAACACTTTCTACCACCAAATCAAATAAACTCTCATCTTGCTACATAGCGTCCCGCAAATGCACGTATTCTTCTGGTTTGTGCGAATATATACCAATCGTTCCATTTCAATTTTAGCGTACACGTCTATAATAAACTGACTAATAGACCACGTTACCTTTGTAAATACAATAAAACGATTGCGTCTAACTTGTAGCAGGTAAGAATAAAAGTAGCACCACGCGGTTTTTTTTTTACAATACATTCAATATTTTGTTAATCTATTTATTGTTATAATAAATAGATTAAAAAAAAGTAAAAAAAACACGCTATATAATAGCAAATAGAACTAAAAAAGGTACTTAAAAATTTTTTTGTTCTATTGGCTATTATAACGTGTTTTTTTTTTCCTTTTTTGAAAACTATAATTTATTGTAATCACGTGTTGTTTATGTAAATAAATTTAACTTTGTTCTGCATCAGGTGTTCCAAATCTAGGATTTTTATACCTCAACAAAAAATGCTCATCAGGCTGAACAACTTTTGCTAAGGAGTCATTTTTAAATTTCTTATAGTTTACCTGAACCATTATGGTTCTGGATCAGGTGTTCCAAATCTTGGATTTTTATACCTCAACAAAAAATGGTCTTCAGATTGAAAAACTTTGCTAAGGCGTCATTTTTATATTTCTTATAGTTTACCTGAACCATTATGGTTCTGCATCAGGTGTTCCAAATCTTGGATTTTCCAAATCTCAACAAAAAATGCCATTCAGGTTGAACAACTTTTGCTAAGGCGTCATTTTTATATTTCTTATAGTTTACCTGAACCATTAAGGTTCTGCATCAGGTGTTCCAAATTTTGGATTTTTATATCTCAACAAAAAATGGTCTTCAGATTGAAAAACTTTGCTAAGGCGTCATTTTTATATTTCTTATAGTTTACCTGAACCATTATGGTTCTGCATCAGGTGTTCCAAATCTTGGATTTTCCAAATCTCAACAAAAAATACCATTCAGGTTGAACAACTTTTGCTAATTCGTCATTTTTATATTTCTTATAGTTTACCTGAACCATTATTGTTCTGCATCAGGTGCTCCAAATCTTGGATTTTTATACCTCAACAGAAAATGCTCATCAAGCTGAACAACTTTTGCTAAGGTGTCATTTTTATATTTCTTATAGTTTACCTGAACCATTAAGGTTCTGCATCAGGTGTTCCAAATCTTGGATGTTTATACCTCAACAGAAAATGCTCATCAGGCTGAACAACTTTTGCTAAGGCGTCATTTTTATATTTCTTATAGTTTACCTGTACCATTATGGTGCTGCATCAGGTGTTCCACTTTCCAAAATCAATTAAACCCTATATTTTGCCCAGGCTTAACAGCTATATAACAAAAAAAGTTTCATTCGAATCCGTCCAGTACTTCCAGAGATTAGCGTGTACAAACAGACAAACAGACATACAGACAAACAGACAAACAGACAAACAGACTGACATTTTTTTTTAAATTCATACTCTATTACTATATCTTCATCGCCTCCAATTGTTTTTATGTAAATATATTCAATGTACAGACACATTATTTTTACTGTTTTATTATATGTATAGATAGATATACTAGCTGACCCGGCGAACTTCGTACCGCCTAACAGCCAACGAAACTGTATTTATATGGGAAAATGTCTTTTCTTTTATTTTATTTTATTTTTTCGTCAATTGTCCAATGTTTTAAATAGTTATTCTGCTATTCGGGACGGAGATAAATCCAACAAATCAAAAACCATGTAAATCGGTCCAGCCGTTCTCGAGTTATAAGTGTTCGAACAAACCCGACTTTGTTTTATTAATATAAATATATTAATAAATAAATATAGATTTTATGTTATGTAATATTTTTATTTATTATTCAATTAATTATCAGTAATGGGTTACATAATATTATTATACTTCTAATTTTCATTAATTGCTTTTAATTTGGGAATCCTGTCACTGCCACTCCATGCACAAATTCGTTACCCTAACATTGCCTTCAAAAGATTGCTCTGAGCAATAAAGCCGCCTTGTTGCATATATAGAAGTCTGTAATAATTTAATGATTCACTGTACATTAAATTTGTATTGTGCAAATAAAGCATATACTATGTATCTAAGTTTTGCTTGGATGTCACTTAAAATTTAGATAGCGGGTTGTAGTCCTCAGTCCCGCGACTCCCGCACCGCCTTACTTACCGTCGCGGCAAGACAATTGAAAAGTTGTAGATTAAATGCCTTCCCGTTTGTTTAGACAGTGTACTAACTATGATGAAGTACGAGACAGACGTATAGTTTCAGTACGCGCTTTCTTACTTACTTTAAGTGCCGTGCCGTTCGCCTATGGCCCCGTCTATATTAAAATGTGATAATTTAATAAATAAATATTGTCAGACAAATTACATAGCGCCATCCAGCCCCAAAGTAAGCGAAGCTTGTGTTATGGGTATACAATAAAAATACCACATAACATAAAATATATAATAAATAAATAAATAACTATTAATACTGCTACTTCTTCGACGAGCTCGGTGGTCGAATGGTTAGCAATGGTCACTTTGACTACGAGCTCGCGGGTTCGATCCCCGAACAAGGCAAACATTTGTGTGCATGAACATGTCTGTTTGTATACAACTGATAAACATACGTAAATACATTTTTTTTTGTAAATACATGCTTATGATACATAGAAAATATCCAGACTACGACAAACAGACATGTTCATGCACACAAATGTTTGTCCTATGTGGGAATCGAACCCACGAGCGTTGGTATCGAAGCCGCGTCATTGACCGCTACGCCACCGAGCTCGTCAATTTATTTTGTTATCAACCGTTATTCGTCCCACTTCTGAGATGCGGCCCTTCCCAGTGTTTTGAAGCCGCCTAAAGGCGACTAATTTGACTTAACGATTGTCAGCCGGAACCGACGACGGCTTTACGTGCCCTCCGAAGCACGGTGGAGCTCTAGATAAATAAACCCATCCACAGACTAGCTATGGCCGACGTTGCTTAACTTCTATTAGACTATTTTGTTACAATTACTGACATTATCAATACTAGGCTGTCCTAGAGAATACACTGCGCTCTTTTTCATACAAAAAGTGTAAGATAGTCTTTATTATTATAAAATTTTTTTTGAAAGAATTTCGAAAATCAGTTTATAAACACCTAGTTAGTTTCTGATCACAATATCTCCAGATTGCATTATCGACATCTTCATAATAAATTAATAATAAATATTTCTGGTCAATTTACACAGTGCCATCTAGTCCCAAATTAAACGCAAAGCTATGGGTACTAGGCAACTGATAAATGTACTTAAATACATTTTATTTTGTCAATACATACTTATAAAAAATAGAAAACACCCAGACCAAGACAAATAGACAGGTTCATGCGCACAAATGTTTGTCTCGTGCGGGGATCGAACCCGCGACCTCGGAGTCAAGGTAAAATTGTTAGCCATTCGACCACCTTGGTCGTCAAAATGTAAAAGTTAATAACATGTAATCTATAAAGTTCTCGTGTCACAGTGTTGGTTACCATACTCCTCCGAAACGGCTTGACCGATTTTGATGAAATTTTATATGTGTATTCAGTAGGTCTGAGAATAAGTTGTTATCTATTTTTAACGTTTGTTTTGAACATGTAAAAGGGACTGCCATCGGAGTACTCTCCTTCGATAATATTTAGAAAGAATTTGAGATTTCAGTTTATAAAAGCCGACGCTGTCCCATAAGATACCTAAAACTTTTATATTTATCTAGCTGATCCGACAGACGTTGTCCTGTCTGCTATCTGTCAAATGACTGACAGCTCTGTCAAACGCCATATAACTATATAAAAAAATGGAGTTAAGTATATTTATCAGTTCACTAGTACCTATAATAAAAGCTTCGTTAAGTTCGGGACTAGATGGCAGTGTGTAAGTGTCAAGGAATATTTATGTTTAATAATAGGCTCTTAACTTTCAAGTAAATGATAATTAATTGGGTCTATTCAAGCACTGTAAGGTTCTGCCAGAGATAATTCAAATATAATATAATTTACTAAAAGAAAATTTCTTTAACATCAATTTACGCAACACATTCGGGCTAGAGTTTATTTATAGCTCCAGACCACCTGGTCTGCACACCTGTGCACAATGCGAGTGAACAATATTTATGTCACAAGAATCACTCAGTACTTGCTTCCTCGTTTAATCAATAAAATACCATCTCAAGAAATAATCTGACTCATAGTAATATTGGTCATAAATACAAGTCATTATTTCTTCAAGGCGTGTCAAAGTCAAAGTCAAAGTCAAAGTCAAAGTCAAAATTATTTATTCTGTGGGCCCTCGCGGGCACTTAGACACGTCTTTTACAATTAGGTATATTTTTTATCTACCAGCATTTCGGAATGACCATTGACGAGAAGAAATGCCGAAAGAAACTCTGTCAATATAGGTCTTTTTTTTTTTAAATAGCCATACAATAATATCATAATACAATAAAAATAATGTCAATGTACAATAAAAAAAATGGTATGTCAACCAAAATAAGAGAGATAATAAAAAATAAAAAAACAAGTAAAATAAAATAGTAAAAAAAATAATATGTGTAAAAAATCTTATAAACTTAGGGATGGAAGGATTCGAATTGACATCACATTACTTCTAGAAACGTCACTTATAGGAGTTGGAAAAACTCAACTAACTCTTGATACGGACTCATTTATATTACGAGTATTAGTGCCGCAGTCGGTCCCGGCAGTTGTCATTAGTTATTAATGATGTTAGTAGATGTTAGTAGTTATCCCAAGTGAGTGGCGTTTAGGCGGCTTGAAAACACTGGCCTCCGCCAACTCGAAGCTGAGCAGCGTGGAGTATGCTCTAAACCCCCATTGAGGGGAGACCCGTATCCCAGCAATGGGATGAACTATGAATTAAGAAGGATGAAAATGCTTGTACTATGTGTATTAGATAACTGATATATGTACATAAATACATTTTTTTTATAAATAAATACATAATATAATACATAGAAAACACCCAGGCTTATTTAAATAGTCACAAATCTTTAATAACAAATAAGATTATCAACATTATTGGCATCAACATTCAGCATTTCAAGCGTAACTTTTTCTTCTCTTCTATCTCTCTCGCTCTCTTCTTTTGTTTCGTTCAACTTCTGTTCTATTCCTTTATCTATTTTCACTTCAATGCACTTCCTTTTTTATCTGTGCATCTCCATCATTTCAATTGTAACTTATTGTACCGAGAATATTTCTTAAAGTCATTCTGTATGTATGTTATGTATAAAAATCTATTTCTTCTTCCCTCGCCTCCTTCCCTGTCACTATTTTACATATTCAAAGTTCTATCTTCTTTATCACCTCATTTACTTTCACACCCTTCACCCACAACTCTTCTCCATTACCCAAATAATGTTTTAATTTACTTCATTCTTGAATTCTCTCCCTCCACTGAACCTCTCTTCAATCCCTAATCATTTATACTCCATGTCAGAATTGATTTCGATTTGGATAACAGAATCACGAGAAATGTTTCTTTTTTATCATAGTTAATAATAGGTAGGGGAAAAAGTCTTTTCGCATTTTAATATGTATGAACTTGTAATAAAATCTCTTTGGTTATACCATTTGTATCTGAAAGGTTTTGATATCTTTAAAAAGTTTAAATTTTAAAAAAGATAATTCCAAATTCAAATTAGGTAAATGTGTGATTTTCATTTGTTTTTTTTACTGTCAAGATGAGTGAATCTAATGAAGAAATTCGATTCATTTTAAAATTTTACTACAAAAAAGGTAACAATGCAACGCAAGCTGCGAAAAAAATTTGTGACATTTATGGACCTAGTGCAGTGTCTGTGAGAGTAGCACAAATTTGGTTTAAGCGTTTTCAATCAGGAAATTTTGATGTGAAAGATGCACGTCGCTCTGGTCGCCCTGTTACGGATAAAATGGATGCCATTTTTGAAAAAGTGGAGCAAGATCGGCATATCAGTAGTTATGACGTAGCTGAAGAATTAGGAATTGACCACAAAACAGTTTTGGCGCATTTGAAAAAAGCTGGGTACACTAAAAAGCTCGATATTTGGGTGCCTCACGATCTCACTGAAAGAAACCTAATGAACCGTGTACTCATTTGCGATTCTTTACTAAGACGTAATGAAAGCGAACCGTTTTTGAAGAAGCTTATAACTGGTGATGAAAAGTGGATCACGTACGACAAGAACGTGCGAAAAAGGTCGTGGTCAAAGGCCGGTCAGGCTTCACAGACTCTGGCAAAACCCGGGTTAACCCGCAACAAGGAGATGCTGTGTGTATGGTGGGATTGGAAGGGCATTATTCATTATGAGCTGTTACCGCCAGGCAGGACTATCGATTCTGAACTCTACTGTGAACAACTGATGAGATGAAAGCAAAAAGTTGAGAGAAAGCGGTCGGAATTAATTAACAGAAGGGGTGTGATATTTCATCATGATAACGCTAGACCTCACACATCTTTAGCCACTCAGCAAAAATTAAGAGAGTTTGACTGGGAGGTGTTAATGCATTCGCCGTATAGTCCTGACCTTGCACCTTCTGATTTCCACCTGTTTTGGTCTCTTCAGAATTATTTAGGCAATGTCAGGTTAACATCACGAGAAGACTGCCAAAACCACTTGTCGTGGTTTTTTGAACAGAAGTCCCAAAATTTCTATAGTAATGGCATCATGTCTGTACCTACAAGATGGCAAAAAGTTATCGAACAAAATGGCACCTACATACTTTAGTTAAATGTAAATAAACTTTATTAAAAAATGTTTTGAATTTTCATATAAAATACGAAAAGACTTTTTCCCCAACCTAATATAATCAGCACAGCTTTGTCCTTTTTTATATTATGTAACTATAATGATTATTGAATTCCAATTGGTTTCGTCTATCAGTCAAATGACTGACAGTTCTGTTAAACGACTACATTAGATAATTTAATATGGTCGTTCAGTTTTCTCGATTTTTTTTATTTTTGAGCAACTTTAAAAAAGTTGCTCAAAAATAAAAAAAATTGATATAATATTATATTTTCCTTTCATAAGTCTTATATGTCTTATGAAATGAAAATATAATAAAATTGCTCAAACAATCAATAACAATAAAAAATACAACATAAAAAGAAATATCGAAATCGGCCCCGTCGTTCACGCGTGATACCGTGACCAAGGAAAATAGGGATTCATTTTAATATATACAGGTAGAAAGATAACAATCACTTAGATATCAGTTAAATTATGAATTTTCTTTTCAGATGCATCCTACAAAAGTACTTGGTCTTCACACGCAACGTCACAGGGTTCACAAGGTAAGTCTCGTTTGATACATCAGATTATATTGTTCACATGCCTTTTCTAAGTAGTAAAAGCAAAGAAGTAAAGTTTATAGTGTGTCAGTGTAATCGAACGCGCAAGTTAAGCAAAGCCGACCACAGCTCCGTGCTTCGGAGGGCATGTTAACCCGTCGGTCCCGGCTGTGCCCTAATTGTGTGCCACAGAATTGGCTTAACGACTGTTACCTAATGACAAGGTAACAGTCGTTAAGCCAATTCTGTGGCCTTAGGGCTTCTTGAAAACACTGGCCTTCGCCAACCTGCAGTTGAGCAGCGTATGAAAGAGTGGTTTAGAGCATACCACTCTTTCATTAATTATTATTTTGTTTAAATAGTTGATTTCAGCCAACTTGCCAGAATATTATAAATATTTTATACTTGGCAAAATTCGCCTCCCCCGAATTTCAAAATATTTAAAAAATGGAAAAATTCACCAACAGTCTTTCATTATTTACTATTCTCTAAATCATTATTTACATTTTATATGTTTTGTAAAAGTGAATCTTTCTTCTGATTACATTTAATTTTAACTGACTTTTTCAAATCATTTCATCGATTTTATTTACCCTCCTAAGTCGATGTATTTACCCCAACTCAAGGAATATGCAATGTACACATAACACATAACCTCTATCTGTAATAAAATACCTGACACCGACAGCACCATGAGCAACAGCCATAAAAAAATTACGTCACTTCCCTGTGCATAAAACACGTAAAACGAAAACAAAGGGCGCTAAAATGACGCACGCGGCGTGAAGCGAGCCGAAATGCCGCGCGGCCGCCACGCGCCGCGTCGCAGTACAATGTAGACTTAATTCCTTGATTGACACTTACAATATTTCGGTAAGTGATGCAATATTTTGATGATTATCGTCACATAGCTAGGGTGTCATGCTATTATCGTTGTCATGCTTCGTTCGTCCTATTGTCGGCTCTCCCAGAATTTAATAGTACATTATGTAGAGTTTTGAATTTGTTGCACAAATATTTTAATTTATTAAAATTAAATTGAACGAGGAAACAGTCTTTTTCCGAAATATCTTGAAAGAGTATTTGTAATATTCGGTTGACCAATCTGCTCAAAAACTAAAGGAATATTATTTGATTACGGTCTTCTACTGCTCCCAATCTAGACTAATTGTGCCCTACCCTACAAAATATAATTCGTAGGTTTTACCTCTCTTCCGCCAGGATTTGTTTTGCAATCGAATGCCGCTGTTTGCTGGTAAGCCAATACAACGTTACTACGTTGTATTGGCTTACCAGCAACGTTACTACGTTGTATTGGCTTACCAGCAACGTTACTACGTTGTATTGGCTTACCAGCAAACAGCGGCATTCGATTGCAAAACAAATCCTGGCGGAAGAGAGGTAAAACCTACGAATTATATTTTGTAGGGTACGAATTATAGTTTGTGAAAAAAGTCACACACACGCTACTGCGTGTGTGTGACTTTTTTCATTTGTACAATACAAATAGCAATATGTTGCCATATGCTAACAATTCTTGTACCATTTTATTACAAACTAGCTGACCCGGCGAACTTCGTACCGCCTAACGGCGAACGAAACACTATTTGTTGGGAAAATTTCTTTTCTTTTATTTAATTTTTTCGTCAATTGTCCAATGTTTTTAATAGTTATTCTGCTATTCGGGACGAAGATTAATCCAATAAATCAAAAACCATGAAAATCGCTCCAGATGTTCTTGAGTTATAAGTGCTCGAACAAACCCGACTTTGTTTTATATATATATATATATAGATAATACCGTCTAATTTTGTTAATGCGTCATAACTGAATCGAGGCGGTTAATACTCCGATATTGATTTTTTTGTTACAGTAAAACATTTTTATTGAGTCGGGGACCCACCACATATTTCCAGCACAGTGCTGTTAATCCTGGCTACAGCCAGAATAACAGTGAAGTCCATTGCAGTCCCGCGGGTAAAACTACGGCTGCCTTGGAACTCACAACGAATTTAATCACAAGAAAAAAGCTTTTGGAAAAGTCAAACATATTTATTAATTATGCCTTCAGGTGCAGGTATTCATTTGCAAAGCGTAATCTTAGCCCTTCTTGATCTCTAAAAATAATAATAAAATCATCGGCTACCAATTAGCATTTCATAAATTATCACCAAATATGAAATATAGTACAGAGTGATGACTCGCCCCCCGGAGTCACTCGTCGCGTCGGTCCGTGACGACTTTATACCCCCAGACAATCGTTATAGACGATTTCGTCGCCGCACCCTAGGGAACGATTATGTGGGGGCTTATTATTAAACTATTCGCTATTATTACGCATATAATTCCGTTATTATCGTTTCACTTTTCTTTTCGAGATCACAAGGATTATTTTCTTTAATGTCTACTCGTATGTATTAAAATATGTGCTTCAGAGGGTTATTAAGGCATGAGTAATTGTTGTTTTTTGTCCTTTTTTAAATTAATAATTGAAACTCCAGTAATAACAATATTTGGTAATATAATAATAGTTAATAAATAAAATTCAGTTGAAGCTAAGAAATCGTTGCAATACCGAACATTATGTAACATGGAACAATCTGCTATCGATACGAGTATATCACAAATATTTTGTTACGTTTTCATTATTATAGTGGAATTTTAATAGTCGAATATAGTTTTCTCCACAATAAAATAAATACTTCAAATTACATTTATTGAATGTAATTTTAACTACAACTTATAAAGTGAAAAGTACAGCTTATAGTAAATAAATAAATAAATATTTCTTTACACACACAGTGCAGGACAGTTTATACAGCGCCATCTAGTCCCAAATTAAGCGCAAAGCTTGTGTTATGGGTACTAGACAACTGATAAATGTACTTAAATTCATTTTTTTGTAAATAAATATTTATAATACATAGAAAACACCCAGACGAAGACAAACAGCCATGTTCACGCATACAAATGTTTGTCTTGTGCGGGAATCGAACCCGCGACCTCGGAGTTAAATTGGCCATTGCTAACCATTCGACCACCGAGCTCGTCAAATATATAGTGTGACAAGTATATAAGTAGAAGTTAAAGCTGCTGCTATCACGGTCGACTTCATCTTCCCTCTAAGACAAATTGTGGAACAGTTTGTATGGCACCCCATGCATACCCCCTCATTGACGCTCTGCACTCTGCACAGGCTTCATTGTTTACGTAGTAGCAAAAGTAGTAAACGACGCGACATTTGTATGCTGTCGCCAGGTTGTGCTATAAGTTACATATTCTATGATTTGTTGTATATCAGCTTCCACACGCGGCTTCGCCCGCATTAACTTTTTTTTAAAGTATCCTATGTCCTTCCTTAATATATTTGAGAATACGTGTACAAAGTTTCATGATGATCGGTTGAGTACTTTCGGCGTGAAAGCGTAACAAACAAAATCATATTCAAATTTATAATATTACTACATAGCTGTGCTCGCGGCTAATATTATTATTAATAAGGGATTTTTTAGACCATGCTATGAGAGCAGTTTATTTTAATTTCTTTACATTTCTTCATTAACATTGAATTAGATTTTCATGTTTATAAAGTGCAGATTATTAAATCATAATTAGAATTATTCTAAAATGTACATTAAACTAAAACTAATCTAAAAACCTATATATTTTATCTATAAACCTATAAACCAAAGAAAAAGTTATCGGATAATAAATAAATATAAATACACTTACAAATAAAAAATATCCCCAAGATTGTTGTCTTTCGACAGTGTCACCAGAGCACTGGCAGCATAAAGTTATCGAACAATATCAGAATAAGAGCCAACGGTTTGACCCCAGTCGGCTGCGAGCTGCCCCTGCTCTGAACGAACTTTAAATAACTCTGACTCTATAAAATAATTGCTATTCATTAGCTGAGATTTAGGAGGTGACGTCGTAATGAATTTGTTACACTGTGACTTTATCTTTTTATGACTGTAATTAATTGTTTCATTTGCATTTTTTTTTATCGTCTAGTTACAAATATTCTTCGTCAACGCTTATTCATTCCGCTGCTGGGATATGGGTCTCCTCTCAATTGGTGATTTAGAGCAAACTCCACCACGCTGCTCACTTCGGGTTGGCGGAGGCCAGTGTTTTCAAGCTAGTTAAGATCACTGACTTGGCTTAACGACTGTCATCTTTAATGCCAACAGCCGGGAATGACGGCTTAACCTGGCCTTCAAAGCACGGAGGAGCTCGAGATAATAAACCCATCCATGGACAAGCTTTGCTTAACTTGCGTGCTTGACTAGACTAACACACGCAACAACGCCACCGAGCTCCTCTACAGTTACAAATATACATAATCTAAACTTAGGGAATACAATATCCTTTTTAATAATAAAATCCTCTACAACGAGTGCAAAAATCAGCAGTTATGCAGGTCATAATGCACTCGTATGTCTTACTATATTATTCGTTTGTAGGAGTATTGTAAAGCTTTACCGCAGTATAAATTCTCTCGTGTCGAGCTCACCTCCCCTCTGACACAAATCTGGAACACTTTGTTTGGCACCGCCCGCACACACGCATATTTATGCTCTACACAGACGTCATTGTATATGTAGTAAACGACGCGACATTGGTAAGAGTAAGTAGTAGAGGTGTGGCTGTACTGAGTCTTAATGAACGTGATTACAACTTACAGATTAACACGTTCAAGCCAGCTAAGACCAAAATGTTAATAGCAAAATGTGTGCTTTCTCGCCTTTGTTTGAGCTCCTTTCAATGACTGTAAGGTTGACTGGAAGAGATCTCTATTAGGGATAAGTCCGCCTATGTATTACTCTTTATTTTTAAGAATTGTATTACATATTGTTATTGCATTAAAGAACTTACAAACAAACAAACACGTTCAATATACATAGTACCAATACATATTTTATATAGTACATGTCACAACCTAACATTTTAAAAACGTACTCTATTCAAGTCTATTGAAAATGTGGAGTAAATATGCATATTCAACTTCCATAAACTTAAATCAAACGTCGAATCAACGATTTTGACGATATTATATTATATGTAAAATTCATTTTTAAACTGGAAAGTACAAATTGATTTTGTGATGAAAAAACAAATAGATTAATGGTAATGATTAAAAAAGAAATAAATTATTTTACTATTTAAAAGTTCAGTTGAGTATAGGTTATATACTACAAACGAACTTTCGAAATACGCGGCTCCGCGTAGTAGCCTTTGCGATCGGTTCCACATTTGACTCAGAGGGGAGGTGAGGTCGCCTTGTGAGCGCGGCAGGGAGCGTCCATACTGTTCATATGTTTGTTTGTAAAGACTTTATAGTACTACTACTACTATAACAGAAATACAGTGTAAATAACATTTTTGTACAATGGCGGACTTATCCTAACAGGGATCTCTTCCAGTCAACATAGAATACTCATAGGAAACTGAAAGTTTAGCGAGGCAGTTAAAATTAAGCACAAATTCTAGATAAATATATGCATACATATACTACATAATAAGTTCATAGTACGATTACTTATATTGTGCTTCTACGCCTCTAAGATACCACTCTATTCACCATAGTCAAAATTACAAACAAATATTATAATATAGTTAACAATACATAAAGAGACTTCACCAAAGCCTTAAAAATAAAGTTCTGTAGACAAAAAGAAAGCAAATCAAAAATTGTAGCTCAGTCTACAAAATAAACCAATTCTTAATCCGGGGTTCGGTAGCTTGTACAAAGTTAGCGGCTGCAAAAATTAGCTAAAAGTGGCTTTTGTCGCGTACTCCGCTCTCTTCCCTCCTATGTTACCTCTGTTAAGAGCAACAGGGACAGAATATAGGAAAAACCGCTTCAGGCGTCAGGAGGGAAACCGTAAGCACCCTATTGTTTTGCACCCTGTGGAGAGGGAACGGGACGCACATAGCTATATATAGGACGCTAGACAGGGATAATTGTAATTTTAAAATGAAAATCTGAATGTTTTTATGCGTTTAGGTACAAGGGAGATTCGGTTTGATTTATGTAGGTGTCTTAATATTACTGGAATGTTTAATGCAGCAATATTTTTCGGGGTGTAAGTGGTTCATCAACATCTTTGAACCAAAGCGAACTTCACCTGCACGCGATGCACCCTGCTGACTGACAAACGAAGCTCTGGCGAAAAGAGAGGTAGGGAGCGTAATTGTAAGCTACCCGACTGGGGAATGTACCTCCACCTCACAGAATACCGCAGCCAAATAACGGTTCCTTTGAGGGCTGTTGTGTTCCTGCGAGTGAGTGAGGTCACCAGAAAGGAAGGAGATTCTGCGATGGTAGCAGCGGTGGCGGCAGGCGAGCGATATTTTATGTTGCGAGCGTTAATATGGCTACGGTAACCGCTTCACATCAGGCGGGCCGTATGCTTGTCTGCCACCCGAAGTAGTATAAAAAAAAATGCATTCTGAAAGTGTTTCATAATAATGTTAGTAACTTGCATATAACATCATAAATAATTAAATAAATAATTAAATAAGCAAAATAAATAAATAATAATAATAAATAAATATTTCTGCACAATTTACACAGCGCCATCTAGTCCCAAATTAAGGGCAAAGCTTGTGTTATATGGGTACTAGACAACTGATAAATGTACTTAAATACATTTTTTTTTATAAATACATACTTATAAATACATAGAAAACACCCATACCAAGACAAACAGACATGTTCATGCACACAAATGTTTGTCTTGTGCGGGAATCGAACCTGCGACCTCGTAGTCAAAGTGGCCATTGCTAGCCATTCGACCACCGAGCTCGTCATCAAAAGGCTGTGTTAAGCCGCTATGTACAATAACCCCTAAGTACTTTTGTCTGACATGACGTTTTTCATTTCAAGCGTTCTCCTATTATGACTATTTTAGATTTCAGACGTTTTACTAGTAGGTAGTTTTACTTTCATGTCGTTAATGCATTGTCATTTTACTAATTTGACTTTCTGATACCGAGGGCTTGCAACTAAGGTTAGTTGAATAGATAGACTTTTTTATCCCATTAAAATAAAAAAAAACCGGACAAGTGCGAGTCGGACTCGCCCACCGAGGGTTCCGTAGGTACGTAATATCATTATTAAATTTGATATTTTTCATTATAAATAAGAAATAATGCGTCGAAAAAAATAAATAAAATATATTTTGCAATGTGTACATCAAGCCCTTTCATATGATACCCTATTTGAACTAGTAGTTTCAATTTGAAATTTCGACACCCTATAAAAAATATAGACCCCCTATTTTTTAAAATCTATTTACAAATGTATAGTTTTGAGATTTATTCCTGTACTTGTAGTCTATAACGATGTTACTTGCCAAATTTCATAGTTCTAGGTCAACGGGAAGTACCCTATAGGTTTTGATTCCCTTGAGTGTGTCGAAATATGCGTTTTTTGATGAATAAACGGCCGTAACTTTTTTCTACGTAAACTTAGCAGTTTGATTTTTTTTTAACTTCATGGGACCGTAGACCTAAGTATACAGTTCAAATTTCAGCTTGATACCTCCACGCATTCTCGACATAGAAATTCTTGACAGACAGACAGACAGACAGACAGACAGACAGACAGACAGACAGACGGACAACAAAGTGATCTTATAAGGGTTCCGTTTTTCCTTTTGAGGTTCGGAACCCTAAAAAAGGCATAAGACCTGCTGGATGGTAAGCTGTCACACCTATAGATGCAAAGCCGAGTAAACAGCTCACGCGTTGCCGCCTTTCATAGTTCTTGTTTATCATCAATCTACTCATATTTACTATGTGTATGTGTATGTGTACTCATATTTCATATGTTATTTTTAAACCACGTCGGGTGACAGACAAGCATACGGCCCGCCTGATATAAAGCAGTTACCGTAGGTATATTAAAGCAGCATGAAATGTTGCTCGCGCGGTGCCACCTCTACTGCCAACACAGCAACTCCTTCCTTTCTGGTAACCTCACTCACTAACAGGAACACAACAGCCCTCAAGGGAATTGTTATTTGGCTGCGGTATTCTGTGAGGTGGAGGTACTACCCCAGCCTGGCAGCTTACAAATACACAGTACCCTACCTCCCTATTGCCAGTCTCCCTAGTCAATCAGCAGGGTGCACCACGTGCAAGGGAGATTGGCTGTAGCTCTAAAGATCATAAAGAGATAAAGGTGTGGGGGAAGGGGGGGGGGGGGGGATGTAGGTTTAATATAGTAAATATATCTATAAATAGGGTGACTACAAAGCAGTTACGCAGTCATAATTAAGCATGTTTGCTACTGTGGTTTTAAAAATTATTGTTTTTAATAAATACTTATTATTTGAAAAAAAATAATATGTTACTAAACCTGTAAATTAAGTACATAATGACCAAAAAACGATGAAGATCTGGAACTACTAGGTAGTCTCTTGCGATGTGTCATGTTTACTGTCCGGTACTGTAGAAGGTGGCCCCGAACACACTATACACTGTTTGCTGATAGTTGGGGATGGCTGCGATGTTTGCTATCGATCATTCGTCATCTGATATCTCTACGATACCAAACAAACTATCGAATGCTCGGAGACAGATTACACAAGATTAAACTCGAACAATAAATAGCTTCAGAAGTCATACTTTGTTCATAAGAAGTCATACTTTTAAGCTTTCGCGTTGCCTGATTTATGAAAAATAACAACGGGAATGAACGCGCTCAAGCATAAGTCATAAGAGTCAGCCTGTGACCACAGCTGATGCAACCTGAAGGCCAATTTTTTTACGATCGCAGATTGAAAGTTGACCGAATCGAGATTGAATTGTGAATTGACTAAAATTAAACACTTGATTTCATTAATTCATTATAAGCAATTGTTATTGTTGACAAAGTAACATTCTTAATTTGCTAAATTTTCGGTCATATTTCGATATAATCCCACTTAAATCAAACTTTGAAGTTACATAATGTGATATGAGAATACCAAATTTGACATTTGTGAGATTTGTGGATTGAAACTGAATTTTGACTACATTTTAATTACGAGAATTGCCCCTCAGGTCGTAATGTCAGGCAATAATAAAGAAATGTAAATACCCATGTGATCACGTTAATTCCCGTTGTTACTTTTCATAAAGTCATACTTTGTTTCCAACTTCACTTGTCTTCTACCTTGATTTTTAGGGTTCCGTACCCAAAGGGTAAAAAAGGACCCTATTACCTATTACTTAGGCTCCGCTGTCCGTCCGTCCGTCTGTCTGTAACCAGGCTGTATCTCATGAACCGTGATAGTTAGACAGTTGAAATTTTCACAGATGATGTATTTCTGTTGCCGATATAACAACAAATACTAAAAAATAGAATAAAATAAAAATTTAAGGGGATCCCATACAACAAACATGATTTTTTTTTATCGTTTTTGCTCGCAATTGATAACGGTAATAGGTAGACGCTTGAAATACTCACATGATATTTAGTTATATATTCACTTTAAAAATAAATAATTAAATAAAAATAAAACAAATATTTAAGGGCCCATACAACAAACGTGATTTTTTGCCGTTTTTATAGATAAAGGTACGGAAACCTTCGTGTGCGAGTCGGACTCGCACACGACCGGTTTTTTTTAAATTAAATCGGTACTCGATCGAAACTAGCTCCACCAAAATAAATAGAACATAAACTATCACAATAATTAAAACACTATAAGTCCTACCTACATAAATACAATCTGTATTATAATGTGTCCCGAGATAAAGTGTAACATGAAAGGGTCGATTATAAGTAGAGCACTGACGATTATAACTGATTATAACCCAAGTTTATCTTAAACTTAAAATCAAAGTTGTGGCCTACGAATATTTATAACTTAAAATATAGCACTTTACACGTAGTTAACCGTACATAGGATGCCAATAATGTCGTCATACAAAACAATATTAACTACCAAAACTATCTTAGAACGATTTTATCGCTCCACAACAACAAACGACATCTCCATAATGGGATATAAACGGTTCAAAGTGTAAGCGCTAAATAAATTTATGTAAGCCGCCGTCAAAATTTAAATTAAAGTGCGCCTCTGGGACCGCAAATTAGATATTTCATTGCCCTGGATCAAAGAAAATGCGCATCAATTGTTTGTTGGGTGTCAACCGACCAGGCGCCGCAATAACTCGAAGTAGAGGGCGCCTAAAGCCAAAGGCTACGGGCGCGGTGGCGTAGGCAGGATATTTATGAAAGCAGTAACTAACTTTGATGTGTCGGATGGGCAATTCTCGTAAGTAAAATTGCAGAGATATTTTATTGCCAATTTGTTATTAATTAAGAAAGATTTCTATTTTATTGCCAGTTTATTTCTACCCACCGGTTTCGACTTAAGGCAAGCAAATAATTATCAAGGTAAACAGATGGTGTTTGCATTTCTACAAAACATTTTAATACCGAACAATGAATAAATATTTCTGGACAATTTACACAGCGCTATCTAATTCCAAATTAAGCACAAAGCTTGTTATGGGTACTAGACAACTGATAAATGAACTTAAATACATTTATTTTTTGTAAACACATACCTATAATACACAGTAAAACACCCATACCAAGAGACAAACAAACATGTTCATGCACACAAATGTTTGTCACGTGCGGGGATCGATCCCGCGCCCTCGGAGTTAAACTATCCATTCGATTACCGGGCTCGGCTACTCAATCAATCAATCAAGATCAAAATTTTAAAGGTATGTTTAAGCCACCTGTGTGTGGGCGTGAAGTATTTCTACATTAGGTATTCATTCAATCAACATTTATATTTCTTTCGTTGTCAGTAGCTTTGGTTGGTTGACACCGAAATAAACGCAATAATACGAATATATAATAACCATTGGGTATTATTTAGTTTTATTTGTAGATTTTAGATACATGCATACCGCATGTATATTGCTCCAAAGCCCAAAATTGACTTCTCTCTTTCAAGCATTCTATGGTTGACTGGAAGAGATCCCTATTGGGATAAGTCCGCCATTGTATACAGTGTAATTATTTTTGTATATTATGTACTTATGTTTTATCTATAATAATAAAAGGCTTTGTCCTCACTGACTGACTGACTGACTGACTGACTAATCAACGCACAGCCCAAACCGCTGGGTCTAGAGATTCCAAATTTGGCAAGTAGGTTCCTTATGACGTCTAGGGGTGCACTAAGAAAGGATTTTTCAAAATTCATCCCCTAAGGGGGTGAAATGGGGGTCCAAAGTTTGTATGGGGAAACAAGATTAGTTGGACTATTTTATTCGAAGCTTTTCACGAGTACTTCTAAAGATAAATGAGTAAACACGTGTTTCAGGATTTTTCAAAATTCAACCCCTAAAGGGGTAAAATTGAGTAAAAAAGTCTGAAAATCGACATGGGTATTGTTTTTGTGGTTTATCGGGTCGCTGATTATGAAAACAACAACTACTTTAAAATCCAACATAGCCGACGTGACATAAAATCACCCCTATGGGGGTGCGAAGGGGTTAAAATGTCATAATATCAATATGGGTGTTGATTTCAAGGTTTTCTAGGACGAATTACGAAAATGGCTTCGATTTGAAAATATAACATAGTGGATATGAAATTGCTGAAAAGGATTTTTCAAATTTTACCCCTAAGAGGGTGAAACGGAGGTCCAAAGTTTGTGTAGGGAAACGAGATTAGTTGGACTATTTTATCCTAAACTTTACACGAGTACTTCTATAGATAAATGAGTGAACACGTGTTTCAGGATATTTCGAAATTCAACCCAAAAAAAAGGAGTAAAATGGGGTCAAAAAGTCTGAAAATCATCAAGGATATTTTTGTTTTTATATTTTATCGGGTCGCTGACTACGAAAACAACAACGATTTTAAAATTCAACGTGACTAACGTGACCATCATCATGTAATTTTTTTAAACTTTGATTTATCCTTTTTAAACGGATGGAATAAGACTTGTGTGTTGACTGAAGTGTTATCCTAATAGGTTTTTAAATTTGTATAGGGCGGAACGGGTGTAGTAGTTATCTGGAAAGTTCTTGCATCCGTATTTAGTACAATTAAAGGTATAGTAAAAGGCTTTTGTCCTCACTGACTGACTGACTGACTGACTGACTCACTAATCAACGCACAGCCCAGATCACTGAAGCTAGAAACCTGAAACTTTGGATATGTGTCCCCTATACAATGTAAGCGCACACTAAGACGGGATTTTCCGAAATTTCACCCCTAAGAGGTTGAAAATAGTGGGTTGAAAAAAAAACCCTCTTTTTGGAAAACGATTCACCTACGATTTTGAGACTTACTGGAATAGTTGTTCATAAAAAAAGGGGATGTTTATGGGTAACTGATTAGCTTTTGACCAGCGCCCAGCCAAGAAATGTCTAAAAATGTTATATTTATATTTTAAAATTAACTCATCACTAGATTGCGCTATACCTAGCATTTGTACAGCGCGCTATGGTTTCGTTATTAAGGAAAGGGTATATACGAGAGATTATATCAAACCATGGGGTTATCCGTGACGGTTTATCGCTCAACTCATCCCAGTAGTTACCCCTGAAGGTTGTCCATCGCGCGCGTAGGGCGTAAAAAAACTGCGTCCTTCAAATGAAGCTACATCTGGTCCCGAAAACTAATTGAAAAACCTATTCTAAATACCGACTATAGGGGGTATATCTTGATCGAATAATTTCGGTATTTTTCAAACACGTCATTGTTCAATTTCCGTTGTTTGTTGTTGTTTGTTTGTTTTCAATTTCAAGATTGACTAAATTTATACTTGTGGAATGTGTGATGATGCCCCATACCATTATAGCTGTGGAAGGTGATGGAGCTGGCCTGTTCCGCTCCATCTCCTTCCAATTGCATGGAACGGTGGTGTATCATCAGGAGGTTCGTGCCACCATTGTTCACGTAATAAACAACTGAAACGATGAGTTGTTGAGTGAGGACAGTAAGGGATGCGCTGTTGAGGATTCTCTCTTTATACCCCGCATTCCCCTTATTCCATCAGACCACCCCGTTCAATTTAAGAGACTTCAATTTCCCATAAAGATATGCTGCGCTATGGCCATTAACAAATCTCAGAGGCAGTCTCTATAGGTTACTGGGGTTGACTTGAGACAGGACTGCTCCTCTCATGATCAGTAGTATGTAGCTTGCTCAGGAGTAAGTTCTTTTGGAAGCCTTGCAATTTTGGCTCCTGGTGCGAATGCCAAAAATATTGTTTACCGGGACGTCGTAACCTAAATGGTGTATGTTTGTAATAATGGTCAATACGAAACAGTCCTTTATGGGAAAAAATAAAACATCTGGAATGTTAACAAAAATAGACGCAAATCAGGAGTGTTCCCGTAGCGAAGCACGGGTACTTTGCTAGTATACAATAAAGTTTTACAAACAAACAAACAAACCATTGGGCGTAGGCGAAATATTCATGCAACCAGGAACTGCCCTTGAGATATATTTGGAGCCATCTTGTACCGTGTTGTTTAGTCAAAGTTAAAGTCAAAACTCTTTATTGCATAACTACGTATACTGAGGATCTTAGACTTGTATAAGCACTTACAACTTAGTCAACTTTGTCAGGTATTGCAAAAGTACAACCGTGTGTGAAGCATTCGTCATATAAATATAGGAACTTATTTATGAAGAACATTTCTAGCTGTAATTTTAATTCGTCCATCGTTATTATCATATATAATTCCGAAATGAAGAAATTCGACGGAGAACTAAAGTGGTCGACATAGCCTTCAGAGTTTGCAAGCTGAAGTGGCAATGGGCCAGTCACATCTGCCGAGTAAGTGATGGCAGATGGGGGAGGAAGTTATTAGAGTGGAGGCCGCGCATAGGACGACGAAGTGTTGGACGCTCTCCTACTAGATGGTCCGATGAAGCGGCTGGGAGCGGCTGGATGCGGAAGGCGGAGGATCGTATCTGGTGGAAAGCATTGGGGAAGGCTTATATCCAGCAGTGGGTAGATACAGGCTGATGATGATGATGATGATGATATTATCATATACCTTTTATATTGAAGAGCTCGGTGGCGTAGCGGTCAATGACGCGGCTTTGACACCAACGCTCGTGGGTTTGATTCCCACATATAATAAACATTTGTGTGCATGAACATGTCCGGGTTTTTCTATGTATCATAAGTATGTATTTAAAAAAAAATGTTTTACCAGTTGTCTAGTACCCATAACACAAGCTTCGCTTACTTTGGGGCTAGATGGCGCTGTGTAATTTGTCTGACAATATTTATTTATTTATATTGAATTATCCTTTTAAAGCAAAAAAAAAATACTGTGCTCTTCCTCTCTTTTCGCCGGAGCCTCGTTTGTCATTCAGCAGGGTGCAC
Organism: Hypsopygia costalis; assembly: GCA_937001555.2. NCBI lineage: Eukaryota > Metazoa > Arthropoda > Insecta > Lepidoptera > Pyralidae > Hypsopygia > Hypsopygia costalis. The sequence goes on along the minus strand of OW443326.2, from coordinate 4,344,471 downwards.
ATGCAGGTGAGGTCGACTTTGGTTCAAAGATGTTGATGAACCTCTTACACCCCAAAAAACGATCAAGCATGGTTGGCTTTGATATCGTAATAACAAAAAATAAATAAACATATTGATGATCGAGCCACTTACACTTCTTACTTATTATATAATTCATCTGCGTGTGACAGAGCTTTGAAAGTGAAGCGTAATCTTCCCATTTGAAAGGTTATAGTGAGCCAATTTTAAAAGATAGACACATGCTATGACGGACTTTTTTTTAGATCTTTTTAAGATGAATAATTCCGTCGTATATAATTGTTGCGTAACTTGAACCGTTTACGCAGCGCACGCAATGGAAGCTCTCAAAAGGAATATTTTTTCCCCTTTTTGCAACATTTTTCATTGGTGCTCCACGCCTATTGGATGTAGCACTTGTAGCGTGATGTTATATAGCCATTAGCTGTCCTCGAAAAATAGGATATCTAACACTAAAATAATTTTTCAATTCGAATGAGTAACTAATTCTAGAGATTAGCGCGTTCAACCAAACTCTTCAGCTTTATAATATTAGTATAAATACGCAAACAGTGATTGAACTGTCATCGCAGATTGAATCACTGTTTGAACTACGTAGTACTATTACTTACACTGTGGTTTGAACACATCGCTGGCGAGCCGCCAAGGGCGTGAAGGTAAAACAATCGATGGTAGAATATTAGTAGGTAAGTGTAGACTTTGATATGCTTATCGCAGACACCTTGTCATTATGTCATTCATTAGCTATTTATATCAACTAGTGGTCACCCATTGATCATGTCAATTCAAGTCAGATTGATCAGTCAATGAATGTCGTGGTACATATTAGCTGAATGAATAATAGAGAAGCTCGATGGCGTCATTGCGCGTGTCATGTAATTGAACACGCAAGTTAAGCAACGTCAACCGTAGCCTGTCCATGGATGGGTTTATATTATCTCGAGCTCCGAGAGGCACGTTAAGCCATCGGTCTCGGTTGTTATCATTAGATGACAGTTAGGCGGCTTGAAAACATTCGTGGTGGAGTATGCACTAAACCCCTTCGGTTGAGGGGAAACCCGAATCCCAGCAGTGGGTAAATATTATGTTCAGTAAGACACAAAAAAAAATATAAAAGTACAAATTGACAACCAATAAATGTCTCAATCCACAAATCAATTTTCAAAACTTTCTTTCAATTCAAAGACAACTTTCGCAATGTAAAAGTCAGGCCAATCGATTTGACATTTATTGGACAACCAATAAATATCCCAATCCTTTTTCAACTGACACTATTTGTATGGGGAAATATTTTTTCTTTTAATATATTATTTCGTCAATTTTCCAATGTTTTTACTTAATATCCTTTTCCCGACCAAGACAAATCCAAAAACACAAAAATCAGTCCAGCCGTTCTTGAGTTATAAACGGTGTAACTAACAGGACATTATTTGTTCCCCTCTCATTGTCATAAAAAAAACCTTAATAAAACGGGGCCTCAGTTTTGTTATATCTCTCATCGGTGACAAATAAACATACGTTCATCCTGATTAGAAGCTTATTCGTACACGCTTATGGTACACCCCACGCTGGAATTAACACAGTTTTTTTTTTACTAAGTCGGGTGTCAGACAAGCATACGGCTCGCCTGATGTTTTAGTTCTCAAAAACGGTTTGCACTTCGGCGTTTTTTCCTACACTACCCAAAACAATATAGTTTCGCATTGTAGTGAACAATCACTACCCCACGAAGCAAACGAGCGTACGACATGAAATCAAAAATATACCAGAATCAAAAGACTCTCCGCAATGTTACTGCAACTTAACGACGCGTGAAACCTGATTGCAGCATCAAAGAGCTCCTAATGCCGACTATGCCAATTGAAACTGAAATCACTGATAACGGCTTAGGGTGGAAATTCAAATAGCAGAAATCCCCTGTTGAGCCTCAGGCAATCGTCGCCCCAACAAAGAAATGGCCAATATTGTAAGCCGAGAGATGTCGACGCTTCGGAACTAACGAGCCCAAAGTTAATTTTTTTTTGAGGATTTGTATTATATGCTGGATTTGCGTGACGCTATCACGTCATAGAATATATTCTAACTATGCAAACCCATACAAAATAAGTTCAACCAAAATAACTGTATTTTTACAGGATTCAATCAAATCCCGCAAGTTCAATTGGACCTTCTTCTCAGTCTCCGACTGAGCTATAATTTGCAACACTTTTTTGGTTCTCGTGACAATGCACAATCATATAATGCCACCAACTTTTATCCAATATAGCGGCCGCTACAAAATGGCGATTTATAATTTCCACCTTATATTAATCTGTATGATGCGAGTATCAATTAAAAGGACTTGTTGAACGAAAACATTAAGTAAACATTTTATACTTGATACTTACTATGGACTAAGGTCGTGTGGTTTTCGGCAGACGTCTCTTCCCGTGGATGTCGTACAAAGCGACTAAGAGAAATACATTATAAAACATCGATCAGGCCTCCTCAAACCGTCTGGCCAGCGTGGGGAGTGTAGGCCAAATCCTCCTTCCGTCTAGGACGGACAAGAGAGGGTCGTGCTCCTGTAGTGAAGACTAAAATGACCTGATGATGATGACTTAACTAGGTAATACAACCTTGTTTAATAAAATATTTTTTTGGATAATATTGTTTACAAGTTTCCGAACGTTTAACGTGAATACGTTTTTAAAATTGCTTGCATAGGGAGCAATTTAAAAAAAAAACGAATGATAACAAAATGGAGGGATACAGTTTGGTGTTGCAGCTACATCATCTCCATCCAAAATTCAATCACACCACCGGATAGATGAAAGATCAAAGAATTTATTACGCTAAGTAAGAACTATGTAACATTGTATGCGGGGGAAGGGGAAGCGCTGTCATTTTGAGATAATTTTAGTGCATATAACGTATTCACGTATAACAAACGGCCAAAACACAGCCAAACCTCATTTTTTTGGAAATTTCCGATCATTCTTTTTTGTATAATATTGTTTCGATTCCCAAGTTTCCTTAAACCACTCTTATTCTTTTTTAGCCATTTTCAACTTCAAAGGTGTTTCTTATCGACTTTCAAAACACCCCACTCCTTACACTCTTGAATGCTCTGAATCCAACGACTGCCAGCTGGTGTTCTAATAAGATCCTGCAAAGCATCTGTGATCAGACTGATGGTCGCCGTAGCAGAAATAGTTTACTCCACGAATAATTTTTGAAGTGAGAAGTTCTTGAGGCACGCTAAGTACTTTATTTTGTGGTTTGTGCATAAGACTAGCCTTCAGACTCGAGTATGTACCGCGTCATGCTCATCTAATCTTCTATTTTTTTTTACCACGGAACCCTAATTGATTATACTTTTCCTAGCGGAACCCTAGCAGCTATAATTATTATATATTGCATAATAGTAATTTTTTTTCGACGAATGTTGACGGATCGCGGTACCCTTGTGGCCCTTCCACGGAACCCCAAGATTTGGCGGGCCACCTTTCGGGAAACCTTGATATACAATACTCGTTCGGGTAAAGTCGGCTGATAAGGAGCGAGAGGTGAAGTTTTCACTTTTGTTTTACAATCTCAGGCTGTTTTCACATTATCTCGCAAATCGCCGCCGCGACACCGCTGCCTTAGTTACCTTTGGATTTGTATGAACTTTTTACACACGGCGCCGCAGCCACGATGGCGAGTCTTCATACTACAATAGATCCAGGGTGGCGAAAAACTCAATGTCTCATTGAAAAACAAAAATGTGTCAAGGTCCTTAAGCGCACACCATTATTTTTTCTCCGACATGACTAACCCATTCCTACTTCAGCTTCATTCGCTACATTATATATGTCGTCAGAGACTGGTACTCGTATCATGGTATCATCCATGGTACAAATACATACGTTATAATAACATACCTTGGTAAGTTCTTTGACAGACAATGTGGTCACGTGATTTGAACTCGCCTACGTTGTCAGCTGTATAGTGTATGGAAAATGACAGTTTTTGACAACCAAATTCGTGACGTAATCTTGTCAACATACGGGAAGAACATACCTTGTGTCTTTCACTGTATGTATCATTGTATGTCCACTGCTGAAAATAGACCTCCCCTTAGATTTCCAGTCCGGTTTTGCTTAAAAACCAAAGTGAACATAAAAACAGTGTTATAACCTACAATAATTCGAATAATAATATTATAATGATTTGTGATTATTTTATTATCAGATTTACGGACAGTAATCTAACACGCGCGTTTGCAGTTTGCACTAACACTGTCTTTCTTGCTCTAGCGAATGACTTTCCTCATTTACAGAAAAGGAAAGGGCGCGTAAAAATGCGATTTCGTATTAACAAATGTGAGTTGACCCTAATGAGAACACTTACATTATTAAAAAAATAAACCAAATATAAAACCTAATATAAATCGTACCAAATAGGTTCACTCAAGACAAAAATCACAAACCGAATGGAACCATCATTTTTTAATCGTCTCACGAGTCCCCAATATTTCACACAAAGGAATTCGTAGCTTGAATATATGAAGCTCCGTACACAATACGACCTAAAATCGTTTACTGAGTAAAATTACTGTTTTGCCCTACAATAATAGCATTATTCGGGCCGGGGGATTGGAAAAAATCCGTAATTTGCCATTTCTTTGTCCTTGCCCATTGGGCTTTAGACGAGTGATTGTTTTATACAATTTTTATACAATAGGAGCAATTTCTACTGTATCGGCTCCCATTAGGTTTTTATTAAAAATGATGGACATAATTTTGATATGCTATTCAAAATTATCAGGGTAAATTGATTTCAAAGTAATCTTATTTAATGAGTACCCAACAATTTACGACAAAATTAAAACTGATACGTTTTACCACTTTCCATTTGATCGTCGTCGTTCGTTGATGGCCGTGTGGTTTCCGGCAAACTAGAATAGATCACTCCGTGTCTTCCCGTGGATGTCGTACCAGGCGACTAAGGGACATTATAAAACATCGATCAGGCCTCCCCAATCCGCCTGGCCAGCGTGGGGGTGTAGGCCAAATCCTCCTTCTGTCTGGGTCGGACGAGAGGGTCATGCTCCTGTAGTGGAGACTAAAATGACCTGATGATGATGATGATGATGATTTGATCGTCGTCAATCCTTATTCTTCCCACTGCTGGGGTACGGGCCTGCCCTTAATCGAAGGGGATTAGTGCAAACTCCACCACGCTGCTCAACTGAGGCGGTTGGCGACTGTGATCTCATGACAACAGCCGGAACCGACATCTTAACGTGCCCTCCGATATACGGAGGAGCACTAGATAATTAAACACATCTATGGACAGGCTACGATGCGTAACTTGCGCGTTCGATTAGACTGACACTTATATTGTATCTAATAGGCTTGTATCCCATTTTTTTTCGATTTGTTATTTAAAGACGTCACAATAATATAAATATAGGTGAAATAATTACTTCGATTGCATAAAGACTTCTCGAGATATGATAACTTGAAGATCAAAATTTTTGGACTATCCCGAAAACTCTCCATACAAAAGGCCACCACGTTATGACGTCACACCGTGCTATTTTATATGCATTAAATCAGAAATTTGTACGACAGCTATGTTAAATATTGCGTTTATGTAGCTAGTGCCGTAACAAAAGTTATAGTATTTTTTATTGTTTCTACAATGGTAATATTTATTTTTTATAATTTCATACCTTTAAAATGGACTTTCCCACCAAACTTTGACCGAACATAAAACATGTCGTACATAAGTTATTAAAATTTTAAGATCGCAGATCGTTCTAGTTTTATGTATTTTACGTTACTGATAGAGAGTTTTTATAATTTTGTGACATGGGCAACAAGCCTATTCTTTAGCACGCTCAATAGTCTAAACCAGTGTTTCCCAATTAGTGGTACGTCTATCCCTGGGGGTACGCGTAGGAGCATCAAGGGGTACGTGAAGCAGTCTCTTGACTAAGGTACTTAAGGTACTAGGAAGAAATACGCAAACAGCAATAAATGCGTACGCAAGTTTCAGCTCTTTTTGTAAGTGGTACGCAGCAAAAACAAATTGGCAACCACTGGTCAAAACCGTTTACCGGATTTCAATACATTATGAGATGTCATTACTTTCTTCTACATACGAGTCACGTAGGAGTAGGTGTCTCTTGGTTGGTGGTTCAATGGTAATTGCATAAATACATAAGATACAGATTTTGACGAGCTCGGTGGTCGAATGGTTAGCAATGGCCAGTTTGACTCCGAGGTTGCGGGTTCGATTCCCGCACAAGACAAATATTTGTGTGCATGAACATGTCTGTTTGTCTTGGTCTGGTTGTTTTATATGTATTATATGTATGTATATACAAAAAAAAATGTATTTAAGTATAATATCAGTTATCTAATGGGTATTAGATAACTGATAGTACAAGCTTTGCGCTTAATTTGGGACTAGATGGCGCTGTGTAAATTGTCCAGAAATATTTATTATTTATGATATGTTTTGTTCCAGGCTATGGCACCAATTCATTATCGGCAATGTCGAAGTCGACACTTGATGCTCACACGCATCTGCGTCAACCAGGTCAGTGGTCTATACATTAATGTCTTTGTCATAATAACTTTTAAACATACGCGTTGCATGTTTTATGAAAATAACAACGGGAATTAGATGCACGATGCACATCACCGAGACAGTCAGCTTGTGACCACCGGTGCACCCCGGGGCCCCGGGGTGCACCGCCGAAGCTGAAGCCTTCACCTTACCTTCGAATATTTTGATTCCCAATATAGAACAACTTTAGCTTGGTCGATATAGCTTTAGGGTCTCTATCATCATCAGGTCCATTTTAGTCTCTACTACAGGAGCACGACCCTCTCTCGTCCGTCCTAGACGGAAGGAGGATTTGGCCTACACTCCCCACGCTCGCCAAACGGGTTGGGGAGGCCTGATCGATATTTGATAATGTATTTCCCTTAGTCGCCTTGTACGAAATCCACGGGAAGAAACGGAGTGATTCTATTCTAGTCTGCCGGAAACCACACGGCCAGGGTCTCTAGCAGCTAAGCTAAACACAATTACCACCAATCTAAAATGAAATTCCATCTTCGCAATCAAAAAATCCGATGGTAATCGGCTTGAGCTTCGGCGGCGGGCCCCTGGTCGAAACGTCCGGCAATAATAAAGGTATGTAAATACCCTTATTGGCCGTGTGGTTTCCGGCAGACTAGAATAGAATCACTCCATCTCTTCTCGTGGATGTCGTACAAGGCGACTAAGGGAAATACATTATAAAACATCGATCAGGCCTCCCCAACCCGTCTGGCCAGCGTGGGGAGTGTAGGCCAAAACCTCCTTCTGTCTGGGACGGACTAGAGAGGGTCGTGCTCCTGTAGTGGAGACTAAAATGACCTGTAAATGATGATAATGAATGATGAAATACCCTTATGCATGATCGCGTTAATTCCCATTGTTATTTTCATAAGTAATGTCTTTGTCAACTTACAATCGCATTGATAACTAAGATACTCGTTTCACAAAGCTCCTGGAACTCTACATTTACAACGAACAAGCCGCCCAAGCTTCACAAGGCTCAATCTTCTCATTCCTAACTCATTATTCTCATTTCTCATACAAACCTTCTCTGGACAATTTCTGATATAGAAATAATTATAAATATACGCAATTTTATTGATATATAAATAGCTTATTTTATATGAGAGAGGGCCAACGAGCATGTGGGTCACCTGATGGAAAGCAATCACCACCGCCCATGGAGATCAGCAACACCAAGGGGTCGCCGATCCATTGTCATCCTATTCTCCTTCCTTTCTTTATATCTGGTAACCTCACTCACTTGCAGGAACACAACAACCCTCACGGGAATTGTTATTTGCCTGCGGTATTCTGTGAGGTGGAGGTACTGCCCCAGTCGGGCAGCTTAAAAAATATGCCATGCCCTACCTCTCTTTTCACCAGAGCCTCGTTTGTCAGTAAGCAGGGTGCACCACGTGCATGTGAGGTTGGCTTTGGTTGAAAGATGGTGATGGAGCACTTACACCCTATATTTAATATTTATTTGTTTATAAATGACACCAACTGCTCTAAACTCTATGTTTTTTAAACGGTTTTATTTAGCTTGACCTGTTTGTTTGTTTATTTATTTATTTTTCTTTAATATTGTAAACAATGTTACCATCAAGCGAGACATAAGTATACAATCCGATTGGTATAAAATACGTCTGTAATATCTGGACAGTTCTCGAAAACGTATCTAACGAACTATAAAGCTCCGTCCAGACATAGCCGGCGATGGCGTGTTTGTTGTCCACGGTCAGTTAAACACACACACATAAAGTATGTTTGCTCGTACCCTATTGTCCCCAAACATATTCTTTTCGAACCCCCGCTCGTACGGCTTTTGGGATTGCAAATACGCGTTGTTTTCAAGATGTGTATTCAACATTTGAATTTTATTATTTTGCGAGTGAAAATATAAATGTGGCAGAAAATGATCACGTATCAGACAAGTGAATGAAATATATCCAATTGAAGACTATTTAATACATCGTCTACATGTATCACTATTATATAGAAAGTTTTGTTTGTGTAGAATATCATAATTTGGTGGAATTACTAAATTGAGTCGTGCTTTAACGTGCATATGCACGTTAAGCCGTCGGTCTCGGCTTAACGTGCTCGGCTCGATTCTCATTAAATGACAGTCGGTAAGCCAAGTCAGTGGCCTTAGGGCGGCTTGAAAACATTGGCCTCCGCCAACCCGCTGTTGAGCAGCGCGGTGGAGTATGCTCTAAAGCCCTTCGATTGAGGGGAGCCATTTACCGTACAACCAGACGTTAAAGCTAATCAAGAACTATTATTGAACAGTTGTAGATAAAATACCTTCCTGCATGTTCACGTTCTTTTTTTTTTTATACTACGTCGGGTGTAATACAAGCATACGGCCCGCCTGATGTGAAGCGGTTACCGTAACCGTATTAACGCTCGCAACATAATATATCACTTGCGCGCCGCCACCCCCGCTGCCAACGCAGCATCTCCTTCTTTTTTGGTGACCTCACTCACTCGCAGGAACACAACAACCATCAAGGGAATTGTTATTTGGCTGCGGTATTCTGTGAGTTGGAGGTACATTCCCCAGTCGGGTAGCTTACAATTACGCTCCTTACCTCTCTTTTCGCCAGAGCTTCGTTTGTCAGTCAGCAGGGTGCACCACGTGCAGGTAAAGTTGGCTTTGATTCAAAGATGTTGAAACCACTTACACCCCAAAATAATAAACCTTTTCCTTTCTTTACGTAATGCATTATAAATACGTAGGTATTGAGTAAGGGCTTTGTATACTATGTTTACTGCCATGACGTTCGCCTATTGCCCGTCTATTTATAAAATGCCATAGATGCAATCTATGTATTTGTTATATATAGCGAATTCCGTAGAATATAGTCTGATTTCTATGAATAGTAATTAATTTTCGTTGCGTTTTTATGGGGATAGCTCCCCATAAAAACGTGTCAGATTGAGCGTTATTTCATTCTAAATATAAGACAAATAACATATAAAAAAATGGGGTTTGACTGTGTACTAGACACGGACGTGTGTTATAAGTGAACATACGTTATATGCGCTAAAACTATCTCAAAATGACAGCGCTTCCCCCTCCCCCGCATGCGTTCCATAGCCTGTTCCATAGCCCTTACTTTATCCAGTAATATGATTGCATTAAGGATGGAGATGATACATTTGTAGCTGTAACACCAAACTGTATCCCTCGATTTTTTTTTTTCATTCATTTCTTTTTAATAGCCTCCCTTTGGAAGCAGTTTTAAAGACGTATTGATGTCAAAATTCTTAAAACCTTTCCTTATCTCGTCTAGTTAGTTTAACATAAGTAATCCATGATCACATAGGACACTATTCCATGGATGAGTCCATATCTTAGAAATATTGACCAGATTCCAGAAGCACTAACTACGTTTATGCGAGAAACACCGGAGCAAGGTAAATTAACCAACACGTTACGAGTATATGCAACAGAATGTAATTTCCGAAGCTTGTAAACGCCGAACCGCCTGCCGGTAAACCGCTTTATAATCTCATTGATCCCACTATAATTTGCAGCACCGACAGATTATCTAGACGATCTCTACGATAAACGTATAGATACATGTAGAGACATAGACATATATGATACACTACGTTTTATAGACGTGACAACATGAGATAGAGAATATGTTAGATTTTATATAACGCAGAAATAGAACTGGGAACCCTTAGGAATTTTTTTATTGGGCTGAGGTATTCTGTGAGGTGGAGGTACTTCCCCAGTCGGGTAGCTTAAAAATACGCTATGCCCTACCTCTCTTTTCGCCAGAGCCTCGTTTGTTAGTCTGCATGGCGCACCACGTGCAGGTAAGGTTGACCCCTTACACTCAAATAAATAATTAAATAAATAATCCTGAATGTGCGATGCGCCGTCTATCAGGACATTGTTACGCGGCCTAAGACCGGAAGGCGAGTTCCCTTCAGTTCCGCGCTCCGCGGTGGAAACAGTATTACTGAGTCCTCCCCTTTCATTTTGCAGTGTCTGATTGCATTACCTTCTGTTCTTTAAAATTGAATTGTGAATAAAAGTGTTTACTAGAGATTATTCTATTCCCTGTTATTTCACTTAAACTTGATTTCGATTTTAAATATCAGTTTAAAAATGTTGTCGAGATAAAGTTTACAAGTGAAAACTTCTTTAGGCACATTATTGCACTTTTTGCGGCTATGTAATGAGACTAACCCGTCACGTTGGGCTCTGTAATACTCATTCGAGTAAAGCAGGCAGGGAGCAAGACGGTGCGAGAGATGGATTCTGTCGTATGGTCAATCACACACCGTTTTTTAGGGTTCCGTACCCAAAGGGTAAAAAGGAACCCTATTACTAAGCCTCCGCTGTCCGTCCGTCCGTCTGTCCGTCCGTCTGTCACCTGGCTGTATCTCATGAACAACGGTTCATGAGATACAGCCAGGTGACAGACACTGTCTAACTATAACGATAGTTAGACAGTTGAAATTTTCACAGATGATGTATTTCTGTTGCCGCTATAACAACAAATACTAAAAAACAGAATAAAATAAATATTTAAGGGAGCTCCCATACAACAAACATGATTTTTTGCTCGTTTTTGCTCGCAATTGATAACGGCAATAGGTAGGCGCTTGAAATACTCACATAATATTTAGTTATATATTCACTTTAGAAATTAATAATTAAATAAAAATAAAATAAATATTCAACAAACGAGATTTTTTTTTGCCGTTTTTATAGATAATGTTACGGAACCCTTCGTAAGCGAGTCCGACTCGCTCTTGGCCGGTTTTGTTTTAACCCCCGGCGCAAAAACGACGGGGTGTTGTTATAAGTTTGACATGCATGTGTGTTCGCGTATGTATGTCTGCCTGTGGCATCGTAGCTCTCGAACGGACGAATAGATTTTGATTTTTTTTTATTTGAAAGGTGAATTAGTCGGGAGTGTTCTTAGCTATGTTTGATGAAAATCGGTCCAAGATGGCCGCGGACACAAAATGACGGATTACATATTTTCTCACAACCGCTTCTATATGAGTATCAAATTAAAGGGCTTGATTAGTAGTATTCAATAGGATAAATTTCAAATCCAAGATGGCCGTCACCACAAAATGGCGAAGTATATATATTTTCACAACTCCCTCAATATGGGAATCAAATGTTTGATTAGACTAGAAGGTCGGGGGGGGTATTTTTTAATATTATTTAATTTAATTGTCTGTTTATTCAATAAGCGACAAATATATTACCTACTCTACTGATAAATGTGAAGGTAATGTATATTGGAGTGTAAGGGCTTATATCTTTAGAGCCTACGCGAACCTCACCTGCACCTGGTGCGTTCTGCCGACTAACCTACGAGGCTCTGATGAAAATGAGGCAGGGTATGTAAAGCTTGGCAGTAGAAGTACTGTCATCTCACAAAAGAACTCAGTCAAATAACGATTCTCAAATTTCACTTTAATGTATAAATTAGACGAGCTCGGTGGTCGAATGGCCAGCAATGGTCACTTTGACTCCGAGGTCGCGGGTTCGATCCCCGCACGAGGCAAATATTTGTGTGCATACTCATAGTACTCGTAAAAGCTTTGCGCTTAATTCGGGACTAGATGGCGCTGTGTCCAGAAATATTTATTTATTTAGGTGGTTTGAAAACACTGATTTGCTTAGTTTGGCGTTACATAACACTGTGTAATTTGTCTAGTAATATTAGGTTGGAGAAAAAGTCTTTTCGTATTTTATATGAAAATTCAAAACATTTTTTAATAAAGTTTATTTACATTTAACTAAAGTATGTAGGTGCCATTATGTTCGATAACTTTTTGTCATCTTGTAGGTAGAGACATGATCCCATTACTATAGAAATTTTGGGACTTCTGTTCAAAAAACCGCGACAAGTGGTTTTGGCAGTCTTCTCGTGATGTTAACCTGACATTGCCTAAAGAATTCTTAAGAGACCGAAACAGGTGGAAATCAGAAGGTGCAAGGTCAGGACTATACGGCGGATGCATTAACACCTCCCAGTCAAACTCTCTTAATTTTTGCTGAGTGGCTAAAGATGTGTGAGGTTTAGCGTTATCATGATGAAAAATCACACCCCTTCTATTAATTAATTCCGGCCGCTTTCTCTCAACTTTTTGCTTTAATCTCATCAGTTGTTCACAGTAGAGTTCAGAATCGATAGTCCTGCCTGGCGGTAACAGCTCATAATGAATATCTTCCCTTCCAATCCCACCATACACACAGCATCACCTTGTTGCGGGTTAACCCGGGTTTCGCCAGAGTCTCTGAAGCCTGGCCGGTCTTTGACCACGACCTTTTTATGCGCCAAAACTGTTATGTGGTCAATTCCTAGTTCTTTAGCTACGTCGTAACTACTGATATGCCGATCTTGCTCCACTTTTTCAGAAATGGCATCCATTTTATCCGTAACAGGGCGACCAGAGCGACGTGCATCTTTGACATCAAAATTTCCGGATTGAAAACGCTTAAACCAAATTTGTGCTACTCTCACAGACACTGCACTAGGTCCATAATAATCACAAATTTTTTTCGCAGCTTGCGTTGAATTTTTACCTTTTTTGTAGTAAAATTTTAAAATGTATCGAATTTCTTCATTAGATTCACTCATCTTGACAGTAAAAAAAACAAATGAAAATCACACATTTACCTAATTTGAATTTGGAATTATCTTTTTTAAAATTTAAACTTTTTATAGATATCAAAACCTGCTAGATACAAATGGTATAACCAAAGAGATTTTATTACAAGTTCATACATACTATAATGCGGAAAGACTTTTTCCCCTACCTATTATTTTATTTTATGTAAATGTAAATGACGATGCGTTATATATTAAACAGCTAAATTGTAGCTAAAGGTATGTAATACAGATTCCGATTCAACCTAGTTCAGGCTCCTGACTCTACATGGATTATTATTAAAATTGATAATACTACTTGCGTACTTACCTTGTGGGAAGTAAATAAATAGATTTATTACTATATAATACTAATTGACCTGACCGACGGTTTCATGTCTTCCAAACTATGAATATGGAATTCGAATTGGTTCAAATGACTGACAGTTCTGTCAATGAACAAAAATGTCATAGTAGTTCAGTTGTCTTAAATTTTCTAATTTTTTACGCATTTTCCTTTTTTTCTTCTTTAATCAGAACCTTCTACTGACAATAACAAGTACATGAAAAAAAGAATTAGCGAAATCGGTTTAGCCGTTCACGCGTGATGGTATGCGTTCATTTATTATCCGACGAAAAACCGGAGGAGGTTCTCAATTCGACGCGTATTTATATATATATATATATATATATATATATATATATATATAAATTAACATTACATAGAGGTGATGGTAGAAGGGTGAAAATTTGAAGTTGTATATATGTTTCAATGCTAAATCATAATAAAATAAAAATAAAAATATTTAGGGGCGGGTTATCATTTAGCGGTATGAAAAATAGATATTGGCCGATTCTCAGACCTACCCGATATGCACACAAAATTTCATAAAAATCGATCCAGCCGTTTCGGAGGAGTTTGGTAACAAACACCGCAACACGAGAATTTTATATATTAGATTAGTTCAATTATACTGCTCATTCTGTTCGTAATACGCGATCTCTAACAAATTGGTTCTTTATTTAGTAATCAGTAAGGTCGTCACGTAGAGCCTGAAGAGGGCTACTCACAATGGCTGTTACTTAATGAAAAACTCTTCGTTAGTGAGGTTAGGTAGCTCAGAGAACGTGTTGGAATTTACGTAGGTACATAATTATTGGAAAATAATATCAGTGACAAAAAAAAATATATAATATTTATAATATGAGGAGCTCAATGGCGTCGTCGCGTGTGCCACTCTAATCGAACGCACAAGTTAAGCAACGTCGACCGTAGCCTGTCCACGGATGGGTTTATTTATCTCGAATTCTTCCGTGCTTCGGAGGGAGAGAGGTTACTCCGCCGCTCCCGGCTGTTGATGATAGTCGTTAAGACAAGTCAGTGGCCATTAGGCGGCTTAAAAACACAGGCCTCCGCCAACCCGCAGTTGATCAGTGGAGTATGCTTTAAACCCCTTCGAGTCTCCGTGCATTACAATATCCCGTAACCTAACCTAAAAAGTAGTTTTCAGATAACCGGTTTTATCGTTAAAATATCTTAAACATACAAACAGATAGAAACACGTTTTAAAGCATGTATAGAAGATTATGTACGACTTCATCCACACGGTGCGGACTGTATGCAATAGAACCTGGATATATTCGCAGAGTTGAAATAACACAAAAGATTCTCTTCGGCACGGTGTTTGTGAATTGGATCTCTGTTGATGAGACAATAGAGTACAATATAGCTCGAACTATCATTGCGGCGGATGCAGTCTGGCAGCGAGAATGTGTTTTGAAAAGAGGCGATAAAGAAATGATGTGCTACTGAGCACTTCAATGCAACACAGGATGTTAGTCAAATCCCAGTAAGCATTGTACTGCCTTACAGATCCAAATGAGCGAATGAGTGAATTTTCAAAGAAAAATAGTGAGATATCACTTGCAATATTTATCTGGTGCTGATTTATTTGCAATTTATTGCTTACTATTTTATACTATTATATATATTACTAGCGGACCGCCCCGGCTTCGCACGTGTAGAAGAACAAAACCCACAAAAGTCGCTTTCCTCGCAATTTTTATTATTTTTCTCTTCATGAAAACTTTCCTTATGCAATATTGACATCAATAATTATACGATACTAACGTCACTCAATTGTTTTGCCTTTACGTAACCTCTTCACTAACACTTGAACTTTATAGTATGGTATTAAAGTTCAAATTGACTTTTGAGTATTATTACGAATCGTTTGTATGGGAGTATAGAAAAGTGTTTTTTTTTTATGTAAGAGGGGGGCAAACGACCATGTGGGTCACCTGGTGAAAAGCAATCACCACCGCCCATGGAGACCAGCGACACCAAGGGGTCGCCGATTCGTTGCCAGCCTTTTAAGGAAAATGAAAACTCTGTTCTTGATGTCGTAGTTGTTCGGAAATACCGTTGAGGGAAGCTGATTCCACAGTTTCACCATTCACGGTATAAAATGTCTTAGGAAACGTACTGTAGTAGATCGCCAATTATCAAGATGATATGGATGGAATTTTAATTTATGGCGAGTTGTACGATAGTGGAATTCAGCGGCATGTATCAAATCAAACAGCTCATCCGATCACTCCCTGTGATATAATTTGTAAAGAACGCAAAGAGAAAGTGTTAATAATAACTTTTAAACTTTCGCGTTGCATGACTTATGAAACATATGAACGGGAATTAACGCTATCATGCATAAGGGTATTTACATACCTTTATTATTGCCTGAAGTTTCGACCAGGTTGCACCGGCCATGTCACAGGCTGACTGTCTCAGCGGTGTTACTCTGTCTCCGTTGTCGAGGTCGATGAATCTTCATCTGCCCCCTTGTTGTTCGATATCCATGTACCGCGATATACTACACTCACGACATCTCTATTCTGCGAGCTAACCGACGCCTCCGTATTCTGACCGTTACCTGACTGCAAACCAAAACGAGGTTTAGTGATGTTAATCACTGGGTTCCATGCCGCAGATAACTTATATCCATCTTCGAAATTAGTATATTTCTTCACTTCAATCGCTTCACGCACAATTCTTGAGAGGAAGTGGTTCTTGAGAAGAATTCAGACTCGAAGTCGCGATCACAGCTGTATATTCACAAGTCAATATATTCACAAGGTTTCAGAATACATATAGAAGAACAAAGAGCGTGACAGCACGAGCGATCTATTTCATTAGAAAATATTGTCCTTCCGTGTTTGCGCTCGTGACCGGCGCGTGTCTTCGGTTTCGAATTACGTAGGGACAGATTTGATTTTGGATTTTTGTGGTTATATTGTAACGTGACTTAGACTTGTTTCATAATGTCAAAATATTCATTCGCACTGCGTCGGACGTCGCACGCTCAGTTAAATTTGAACAATGGGCGTGTGATCAATTTTCTAAAATTATAAAAACTCTCTTTGAGTAACGTAAAATACATAAAAGTAGAACGATCTGCGATCTCAAAATTTTTATAACTTATGTCCGACGTGTTTTATGGTCGATCAAAGTTTGGTGGGAAAGTCCATTTCAAAAGTATGAAATTATAAAAAAATAATATTACCATTGTAGAAACAATAAAAAATACTATAACTTTTGTTACGGCACTAGCTACATAAACGCAATATTTAACATAGCTGACGTACAAATTTCTGATTTAATGCATATAAAATAGCGTATCGTGACCTCATAATACTGTATGCCTTTTGTATGGAGCGTTTTCGGGATAGTCCAAAATTGTGATCTTCAAGTTATCATATATCGAGAAGTTTTTAGCCTATCGAAGTAATTCTTTCACCTCTAGTTATATTATTGTGACGTGATCGAAAAAAATAGTTCACAAGCCTATTACTGCATACGCCCACAGTATAAGTAATAGTACTACGTACAGTATGGCCGCTCCCTGCCGCTCTCTCGTGTCGACCTCACCTCCCCTCTGAGACTAATCTCGAACAGTTTGTATGGCGCCGCACGCAAGTGACTCAGTAACTTTACAGCCAATATTTTCAGTCAATATACTAGAGTTTACGAAACCAAATGTTAAAAAACCGGCCAAGTGCGAGTCGGACTCGCGCACGAAGGGTTCCGTACCATTATCTATAAAAACGGCAAGATAATCACGTTTGTTGTATTGAAGCCCCTTAAATATTTGTTTTATTTTTATTGAATTCAATTCAACTATAACACTAAAGTACCTAAAATTAAATAATACTTAAAATTAATAACTAAATAAATACATCTAAATTAAAACTAATTAAATTAAAAACTAAATAAACTAAAAACAAATAAGTTTTTATTTAATCATTTATTTTAAAAGCGTCTACCTATTGCCGTTATCAATTGCGAGCAAAAAAATCACGTACGTTGGAGGGAGCCCCCTTTAATATTTATTTTATTCTGCTTTTTAGTATTTATTGTTGTAGCGGCAACAGAAATACATCATCTGTGAAAATTTCAACTGTCTAACTATCACGGTTCATGAGATACAGCCTGGTGACAGACGGACGGACGAACGGACAGCGGAGCCTTTGTAATAGGGTTCCTTTTACCCTTAGGGTACGGAATCCTAAATAATAACAACTTAAATATCTCTGCTAGCGTATCCATGAGATATAAGTAAGTACCTACCTAACTTTGAGAAACCTTTAGAAATAAATACCTTTCTACTGTCAAGTACATAGGCCCGTGCATATAACTTTTTTATGTACTTGATAAAGATTTATAAACAAACAAAAACGAAATAATGCGTCTTTGTTCCGTGATCACGAGCGCTCAACGAACGTGTCGCGCGTCACAAAAGGCGCCTTCAAACACACATCTTCGTATTTGAATTTGGTTCCGATGTTTATACCGATGAGCTACAAACATGCGATCAGAATAATTTCATGGCAAGTTATTAACTTGCATTTTCGAGGTTTCGAGTTCCGTTGTTCTTCATGTATACATGTGTTTTCAATTAGATATAGTGGTGATGATAGGTATAACTATTGAATATAGGTCACTATAACTACTGAATATACAGAAAATAGGTCAGACGTCGTGAATTTTGGAATAACTAAATATCACTACATAGTATAAAACAAAGTCGCTTTTTCTGTCCCTATGTCCCATTGTATGCTTAAATCTTTGAAACTACGCAACGGATTATGATGCGGTTTTTTTTAATAGATAGAGTGATTCAACTGGAAAGTTTATATGTATAATATATGCATAACATAGTAGAAAAACACTGATAATTTAGAGGTTTCTAATGTGATGTCGTAAATAAACACATTTTTTTGCTCTTTCATTGCAAACGCTGGCTGAACCCAACGAGATAGATCAAAATAATGTAGTACAGTATTGTTCACCTTAAAATGGTCTACAAAAAAGTTCGCGATGGTATATGTCTATCTCTTAGTGGTAACACACATTAACCGTTATTTTATCCTTTGCTTTTTACAAGAAATAATGCCTTATTTACGAAGCGATTTTAAGCAATACAGAATTAATCCTTATCCAATTAAGTACCTTAAATACATTGCGCATTTAATATAGATCAATATGGCCCTTCACAGCATGTTTAAATGAATAGTTTAGAAGATATTACACATTTAAAATGCAGGGACATAACGGCTGTGGTGGTACCGGCCGCGGAGCCGGCGGCGTGTGCCTATAACTGGGGAAGGACTGGATAGGACAAAGCGCAAAGACCTTCTGTAGTACATTTAGTATCAGCATTGCACCCGTGCGAAGCCGGGGCGGGTCGCTAGTATATAATAGATAAGTAATAGTACTGTCGTCGTCAACCTGGGATACAGGTCTCCCTTAAATCGAAGAGGTTTAGAGCAAACTTCATACCGCTGTTGAGCAGCGGTATGAAGTGTTTTCAAGCCACCTAGGTTTGAAAAAACTGGCTTAACGTCTTATTAATAAGTTATCACTAATGATAACTTATCAACAATGCATATAAAAATATATTTTTTATACCACTAAAGTGGCAAACAAGCATACGGCCCGCCTGATGGAAATCAGTTAACGTAGCCTATGAACACCTGTAAAACCAGGGGCAACACACGCGCGTTACCGACCCTGTATAAACTGTTCTTCACGCCCTTCTTGAAGAACCCCATGCTGTAGTCTCCTGAGTAAACCTCGACAGGCAGTTCATTCCACAGCTTGACAGTACGCGGGAGAAAACTTCTCTGGAACCGCACAGTACTTAAGCGACCACTTAGGTTGAAAATTGGAAAGTCGAAATCTATTTGTAAGTACGAATACAGTAAGTCTGGAATATAATTTTCTTGAAGGGCAATAAATAGCAGCAGCGTTTATTATTGCCCTGAAGTCTCTTGGAGTAAATAAACTATGTTTTCACTTATTGAAGAACAAATCTTTTCTTCCAATCGATGTGATGAAAAAACGAATATTTCAGCTACAATCGCTATCTGTTACATATATACTTCAATGCTTGAAGACGAAAGTGTTCAATCAGTGTGTCCTCCTGGCTATGACCTACGGTGCACAGACTGGGACGCTGACTGTTGGGCTGGTTCACAGACAACAAGTCACACGGCGAGCTATGGAGAGAGGAATGCTTGAAGTTTCTCTAAGGGATCGAATACGGAACGAAGAAGTTCAGCGGAACCAAAGTGGTCGACATAGCTCTCAGAGTCAGCAAGTTGAAATGACAGTAGGCTGCCACATCTGCCGATTCAGCGATGGCAGATGGGGGATGGGGGAGGAAAGTCCTAGAGTGGAGTCCTAGTATGGGGCGACGAAGCGTGGGGCACTTCCTCTTTATATAGACCGACAACCTCAAAAAAGTGGCCGGTAGCGGTTAGATGCGGAAACCGGAGAATCGCATACGGTGGAAATAATTTCTGAAAGGACTATCTCCAGCAGTGGGTAGATGCTGGCTGATAATGATGCGTTCGCAGTACCTAGTGGTGTCAGCGGGCGACCATTTCATTTTACAAGTATCTATAGGCTCCGGTAAATTAGGCAGGTCCTATACTTATTTACCTTCCAATTTAGAATAAAAAAATAAGTAAGCGCAAGTTCAGGAATACAAAAATATCATTGCTTACATGTTAAAAATTAACGATTTTCTCCTGTAGCCCAGAGATCAGACGGATTCAGTGTATTTTCTCTCAAACAAAAGCAACTATTGACTGCGCATCACGTCTACATCGCCTTCGTCTTTCACCAGCCCCTGTTTACACTGCTCTGTTTGTGCGGCCGTGCTTTGGGCGCGGCGATCAAACGCTTCGCAAACAACGTTTATAACATTGTTTTTTTTGGAAGGTTGCTCCATATCGTGGCGTGTAGTAATTGATTGGGTGTCAGTCAGGAATTTGTTAAGCTAGAAATAATGGCACGCACTTTACTTTTTATTTTGGCAGGGGAGTGCTTAGAGTAACAAAGACTTTATTAGGTAGAACATGCATGGTGGCTTGTTTGAAAAATGTTACTTTGGGTGAATATGTCGATTTATTTTATCGAATGTTTTATTTGGTATAAAAAAAAATGCGATGTGACTGTGTCATCGACACGGCCGTCTGTTCTACGTGAATACATTATATGCACTAAAACTATCTTAAATTGGCACTTCCCCCTCCCGCGCACGCGATGTTCCATAGTCCTTATTTAGCGTAATAAATTTATTGTTCAATTGTTGTTGAAATGCTAAAAATATTATATACCTTCTAAAAATGCGTGATAGTGTTTAAATTAATGTCATTTGTTTTTGTTTTTTTTTTATATGAGAGGCGGGCAAACGAGCATGTGGGTCACCTGATGGAAAGCAATCACCACCACCCATGAAGATCAGTACCTAACACCAATGGGTCGCCGATCCATTGCCATACTTCTTCCTTTCTTCCTTCCTGGTGACCTCACGTACTCGCAGGAAAACAACAACCCTCAAGGGAAGTGTTATTTGGATGCGGTATTCTGTGAGGTAGAGGTTCGGGCTGCTTAAAAAATACTCGAAAGCTTTTCCCTACCTCTGTTTTTACCAGATGACCACAAGGGAAGTGTTACTCCTTTGCAATGCCATCAAAAATTCTAAACCCCAATACATTCCCCAAAGACCAATAATAAAACAATTACTATATAATAATCATATGTCTTAACAAATACGAACGTCATAACATATCTGCAGGGTCGACTTTATTGAATCGAGGCGCAGTGGAACCCATGGCAATCAAATAGCTAATGCCGGGGGGGCAAATTGCACTAACGAGCGGGGACCTCGCCGTAATGCACTGAAATCGATTAATTATCCTTTTATTATTATTTTATGGCCTCTACTGACGTTGCTTTGTTGTTGGATAGATATATCTTTCTCTTAGATTTTGGGTTCAGCCCTTTTGATGAGATAGACTTTTGTTGGATTTGTAGGTTTATTGATAACTAGCTTACTTAGTCCCGACGAACTTCGTACCGCCTATCAATCAATGAATGTCGTGGTACATATTAGCTGAACTTAATTTATTATTTTATGGAATGAAAACAATGAATAATAGAAAATAATAGAGAAGCACGATGGCATCATTGTTCGTGTCAGTCTAATTGAACACGCAAGTTAAGCAACGTCGACCGTAGCCTGTACACGGATGGGTTTATATTACCTCAAGCTCCTCCGTGCTTCGAAAGGCACGTTAAGCCGTCGGTCCCGGTTGTTATCATTATATGACAGTGGTTTAGTCAAGTTAGTGGCCTTTAGGCGGCTCAAAACACTGGCCTCCGCCAACCCGTAGTTGAGCAGCGTGTTGGAGTATGCTCTAAACCCCTTCGGTTGAGGGGAGGATAATAGTGGTCGCCCAGTGGTCGAAATTCGACCATAATTAATTTAAATTATGAATTTAACAAAAGAGTTCATATAAATAAATATAAATATTGTCAGACAAATTACACAGCGCCATCTAGCCCCAAAGTAAGCGAAGCTTGTGTTATGGGTACTAGACAACTGATAAACATACGTAAATACATTTTTTTTTTGTAAATACATACTTATGATACATTGAAAACACCGAGACTAAGACAAACAGACATGTTCATGCACACAAATGTTTGTCCTATGTGGGAATCGAACCCACGAGCGTTGGTGTCAAAGCTGCGTCATTGACCGCAACGCCACCGAGCTCGTCGTATATACGTTTTCGTTATCCCTCATGACGTAAACCCACTGCTGGAATACGGCTCTCCTCTCAATCTTTTTGGGGTGTGAGTGGTTAATCAACATCTTTGAACCAAAGCCAACTTCACCTACACGCGGTGCACCCTGCTGACTGACAAACGAAGCTCTGGCGAAAAGATAGGTAGGGAGCGTAATTGTTGTTGTTGTTGGGTTGTTGTATTCCTGCGAGTGAGTGAGGTCACCAGAAAGGAAGGAGATGCTGCGTTAGCAGCGGGGGTAGCGGCGCGCGAGCGATATTTTATGTTGCGAGCGTTAATATGGCTACGGCAACCGCTTCACATCAGGCGGGCCGTATGCTTGTCTGCCACCCGGCGTAGTATAAAATAAAAATAAATAAAAAAATAATCAAAGGGGTTTAGAGCATTCTTCACCACGCTGTTCAACTGAGAGTTGGATGAGATCAATGTGTTCAAGCCGCCTAAAGGCCACTGACTTGGCATAACGACTGTCATCTAATAACAACAGCCGGCACCGAAGACTTAACGTGCCCTCCGAAGCACGGAGAGCACTCATATTATTTCTAAAATATTGTCTGAAATATCTCCTAAGTATTCTCCTAAGTATAAGACATCGGCCAGTTAAAATTTTATTATACTGGAAGATCATCAGGCAGGTCTTACGCTTGTTTGTCACCCTAGTTGTATTAAAAAGAAATGATACCCACGAGACATCTTCATATCGTAGAGCAGATTCCGAACTAAAAGTTTTTCTTGTTTTTAATTTTGCATGAGTACAGGATTTTTTTTTCTTTTGCCGTGTGGTTTCCGGCAGACTAGAATAGAATCACTCCATCTCTTCCCGTGGATGTCGTACAAGGCGACTAAGGGAAATACATTATAAAACATCGATCAGGCCTCCCCAACCCGTCTGGCCAGCATGGGTAGGGTAGGCCAAATCCTCCTGTCTGTGACGGACGAGAGAGGGTCGTGCTCCTGTAGTGGAGACTAAAAATGACCTGATGATAATGATGATGACAGGATTTTTAAACTGTCGCTTCTTCAAAAAAAAATGTCAGTTAAATTTATATTAGCTCTGCCTGTTTTATAGTTCTTGATTGTGTCCAAAAGAAGCTGAGTCAGGTTTGCTAGTCCACAATGTAGACCAACGCTATTGATCGCCAACGCCGACCGCGTCATAATTGGACTACAAATTCGGTCTTTGACGCCGAGGCCTCACGTCAGAGGGCAGTGATTTGGCCTTTTGTGCCTCATGCGTCACGCATTAACTCCTTCAATCTTCACCCCACTCTACACCCACACAATCTAAAGGGCACTCTCGCAAAACGAATTACGACGCATTTTCGCACATCCAACCACTCTTCATACTCGACTAGCGATTTTAGCTTTACAGTTGATGATATAAGAATGCTTTCGGAACATACACATATAACCTCTTGGAGGTTAACAATGAATATAGAGCTCTGTGTCGTGTTGATAAGTGTGATTTTCGTATAGCGTGCTAAAGTTTGCTTCTAGTGAGATTAGTGTCGGTAATGGGTATGTAATTACTAGAGAAAAGGCTAACATAGTAAGGTTCATTTGGTGGTAGCAATCAGCCGGTGTCCGAAGGGGTCCGGGTTCGAGTACCGCTCTGGGCAGATCAGATTCACTTATCAACAAACACGAGTAGGGTATTATTGCGGTTTTATTTTAACCTCGGGTATCACGAAAAGGGTGAATGAGTAGTTAATTTACTGGTCTGTAAGTAAAACCTACTTAGTTTGCAAGGAGTAGGTACTCATTAATAATATGAATCCGGTAACTAGAGTTGTTATTTTTTTTATTATATACAACGTCGGGTGGGAACATGCATACGGCCCGCCTGATGTGAAGCGGTTGATTTTTTATATCCCTAAAATGCAAGCAAGCATACGACCTGGCTGATGATATGCAGTGGTAGTAACTTGTAGACGCTAGCAACACCAAAGACCAGAGGTGAGTCACGCGTCGTTTACTCAGTAAAACTCCCTTTACTGCTTTCTTAAAGAACCCTGATACGGAGACCCCGGCAGGGTATTTATTTCACAACGTGTTTAACTAATCCAAAAGTAGCCTCCGAATTGTATACATTTTTGTGATCACATTCTGCAATCCTCTATTTTGATACCTGAACTGCAACTTTTTTTCACGGCTCACAACACATTTACCATCACTGTGTCTCCTGCGTAGCTACCAAAAAAGGCAATGAACAATGAAGTCCACTGCAGTCCCGGGGGTAAAAGTACGGTTGCCTTGGAACTCACAACGAATTTAATCAGAAGAAATTAGTAGGAATATGAAGCTTTAGGATTTTGACTTCCTCTATTAGCAATGTGGGAGACAGATAAATGGCAAAATGAAACATTCGTATTTTTTTTAATTTTTGGGGTAGTACTTATACTTGTACACATCTTAAAGTTAGTCCTTTAGATTGATAATTCATTTTTTAAAAGGAAAGTCATGCTAAGATGATTGCCGATCTACCATAGTAAATACGTTTTAAAGGCATATCCTACCATGTACGTTGAAATCACAGAACTTGATTTAAGAGTCATTCATCTGATGAGATGTCAGATTGAAATCAGAGTTTCGCTAAGCTAGATCTGTGGATGAAATCTATACATATTTAAAATATGTATAAAAATCTCATGTCATGGTGTTTGTTGTCGCACTCCTACGAAACCACTCCATGGATTCTTATGATTTTTTTTTTGTGTAGGTGTATGTGATAGGTATAAGTATATGTAATTTAGCAACTGGTCATAAAAGAAAACAAGAACGTAGAGTTTATTTAATAGTTTAATTTTTATGAAAGTTTTATAGTGATGAGTTGTTTGATTTACCTGTCACTGAGTTCCATTATCGTACAACTCGCCATAGATTAAAATTCCATCCAAATCATCTTGATAATTGGCGATCTACTACAGTACATTCCTAAGACATTTTATGCCACGAACGGTGAAACTGTTGAATCAACCTCCCTCAGCAGAATTTCCGAACATATTCGACATGGGCGCCTTCAAGAACAGAGTCTTTATTTCCCTTAAAAGGCTGGCAACGAGCCGACGACTCCTTGTTATTGCTGATCTCCAAGGGCGGTGGCAAATGCTATCCATCAGGTGGCCGACATGCTCGTTTGCCTCCCTCTCATATAAAAAAAATCAAAACAAATTCAAAATCAAGTCAATATAATAAACGTATAATACCTTATAGTTAGGTATTATAGCATAATATTATTAACTTTATGGTCAAAATACTATCGTGTTTAACGCAGACGTTTAACGGAAACGCTTCTCAATTTTAAAAGAATCCGCAGGGCGACCAAGTGTAAACATGGCTCCATCAAGCTGTCACGAAAACGCGCGTAGTGGCGAAATCAAATTCATAGGGCGAATGTTTGCCTACGGATCCATGTTGACCGAATCAGGGAGCCTTTCTCGGCATGTATTTTTATTTAGTTTCACTGCGGTGTTCATCAAATCTTTCAAGTAAAATTTAACCCATGTTACAGTGTTCGATTGACCTGAAATTTGGCCAGTCAATTGGTTTTCAAGCTTTACTCAAATAGCATCTTCATCCTAAGGCAGACAGGCCCAAAGAAAATGTTTTATGGATGAAAATTTATATGGGAACACTGTCATAACACCTTTTTTAAAAATTGATAATAATTAGAATTTACTTACCCCGGAATCCGTACCTTTTATTAACAATCGTCTATTTTTCTGTCACAATTTTCTTACAATTTATTAATTGCACGTCGCTGTTATGATAATAATTATACTATTTTTCTTCAGATTAAGTAGTATTAAAATACTAAATAGTCATAACACCTTTCGAATCGTTTCGAATATAAAAAGATTTCCAAAATTGATCGGATTACCATAGGATTTATTGTTTGCGAAAGTCAAACGTCAGCTTAGAATAGTGATATTTTGGTTTATGATAGCCGGTAGACACACTGAAGCTCAGCAGTCTCTCCAGACTAACTTGAATATATGGGTCATTAACTGAAACCTAAGAAATCATCATCATCGTCAGCCTGTGTCTATCCACTGCTGGACATAGGCCTTCCCTAATGCCATCCACCATATGCGATCCTTCGCTTCCAACTGCTTCCATTTCTCGTTTCCTTGTAACCCCTTCATGACTTTATTAAGGAACCCCATACTGTAAGTCTATTTCTCTAAACAGACCTTATAATACAATAACAATTGTAATACCATCGACTTGGGCTTTCTTTACACGGATGCCGAGTACTCCCACTCCCCCCCCCCCCCCCCTGATACTTTTATACAATTATATATTTTAGATCCTTATTCCCGCGCATGCCGATCAAATGACCGGGCTTAATACAGAGAGATCATAATGTTTATTTCTAAAATTTTTTTTCAACTTTGAGTAACAACATTTCTTTTGTGTCACCAAACATATGTTGAACCCGTCTCTCTCAGAGTCGAAAATTATTTACATCTTACCAAGATTTTAAAAACATTAATGTACTTTAGAACTTTACTTTAGGTATGTGATATAATAAAACAAAGCTAGATCAGGACTTTACGATTACTACGTTTATTATTATTATTTTACGTGTGGAATGTAATTTATTACTCATAGTAATTAATAGTAATCTCATCTGCAATCTCTAAATCTGCAAGGCATCACCTACCTTAATTTCAGATTATTTGCCCTCTACCGTATGAGTAGTCTGTGGTAGTCTGGAAGAGATCGCTCGACGATAAGACCGCCTTTGTACTAATACTTCAAGTTTTTCACTGATGTATTTTTCTTTTCTTTTGGTGCATTAATAGTAGTTTATGAAACTGATGCATAATAAGGGTTATAACATGAGCCGAAGGCGAATATGTTATAATAGACCACACGAGTATTTTAATACCTAATTATGTGCAGTTTCATACACTACTTTATCTAATCTCATGAAATATATGATAATAATATTTTAAATACAACCATGAAGTTAATTTAACAGCTTTGTTTCTTACTTATAAATCCATTTGCAGATGGAGCATGCGTAGTGCGCATGCGCGACGCACCGCGCGGCGCCGCGTTCACAGATTACGTAGAAAATTTTTGCAAAGTTGCAATGTATTTGCATTGCAGCCTGTTTAAAATACCTGTATCCAGGGCTGAAGCAGTATCGAAATGGAAAAAAAAGTTATTTTTCGAAAAATAACTTTTTAAATTTATTTTGATAGCTTGTGCGTAAAGACTGTCATTTTTTAGTTTTTTAATGTGTAAATTTCAGTATGAGAGTAGATAAAGTATATTGTATAATTTGGTAGATACAAAAGACGACTTTATAGCATTATCTTGTCATTTGTATGTTAAATTGTGAAAATAAATAAACCACTATCGTATAAAAAATAAATACCGATGGACTATATCCAATCAACTAGCAGACAATCAGACATTTATTAAAATGAAAACAATATTTTCGAAGCAATGATTGAGAAGCGGCCCGTCCCGGGCGCCCGGCCCACCAATTTAACACCAAATCGAAACGTAATCACTTCACCAATTCTATTTTGCCGATCAAAGTATAACTTCATTTCTGTGCCACGGTTTGGATATTAGTGGAGGTGAACGTAAGGTCGAAATTTCAGGTTATTTATAAAACTGTTCTGAAATGCCATTGACGGAATTATTGCTCCAACTCGCAGCTTTAAAAATATTATGAATCCGTCCAGAGAGTCTACCACGAAACATTATGGGCATGAGTTTATATGTATATCAGTACGTAGTACTATTACTTATACTGTGATATCAGCTTAACATTTCTGAAGCCCAGAGTTGGTAGCTAGCTGTACGAGTTATATAGATGGGAGGGATTTTTGACACTCCATTCATTGAATGGTTTCAAGCGGTTTTCCATCGCGGTCCATTTTGTATTCGAGTACTAACTATCTCTATCAGAAGAACGTGAAATTATTACAGCTCGGATCGGAGGCTATTTTACTGTGTGTACACGCAAATGTATATCGTCTATGGGTATCTATCTATATGGTATCCTCTGTCGTCTGGTAGGATTGTATGAAATTTAAGAAATATGAATGGATTTTTGATAATTTATACGCGGATCATATTAAATACATGAAATCTTTACATCCTGCTATTGTTATAAATGTGAAAGTCTGGGACAATGTGTGGATAGATGATCATTAATTACTCTTTCACGGGTAAACAGCTGGATGTTGATGATTTTTTGGCATAATATAGATATATTCTGGATACTTTTTATCCAGGTACTATGCTTACGAGAGACGAAGCCATGGGTAGAAGCTAGTTTATAACATATTAGTAGCAGATTATTACTGTTAGATACGTAATATTAACATTAACTAGGATGACGTTCACACTATTATAACGCGTAAACTTGACGCCGATCCTTTTCATCAATTTGGAGCTAAAAATAGACTGCAAAACAGCTTGATATCTGATCCCTTAAAATCTAAAACAATATTTAAAATATGGTACGCATAAAATAACTTATTCTGTATTATATCGAGTTCATCCGACCGTCTGCAGATTAGTTCATGGGGTGCTCGTTCAAATTGCAGCCTCGTGCCTATCGCGACGCTTATAAATATAATCATTTCGCTCGTCCGTCCGTATGGTAATCCTAATCGAAGAACACAATGCCACTTGCGGGTCGTGGGCCTTTGCTAGCGGAATGGCGAAAGCTGTTTGAGATGATACAAATATAGCAAATAATGTCGTCAGATGTATCTTTTTTGCACGAGTGTTACCAAATATCATATGAAAATTATAAAAAACTAAATTTTATTGTGTACATTATACTGAACGTCACGTCACGTCAGTTGATGCTTAATATTGGATTTCCTGTGGTGTACATGAACTAGTATTTCTACTGTTTACCTATGATGTCGATTTTGCGGACTCTCTGTTTCATTTAAAAGTAAATAAGTATATTATATAATAACTTTAAATTACAATTTGATCTATGCCAAAATGGTGGACGTAAACATTTACCAATCGATCATTGGCTTATAAATTCAAATTTGCAATTTTAAACTTAATGCTACTTATATATAGATTTTGAAAAACACCAC
This sequence comes from Hypsopygia costalis, assembly GCA_937001555.2. Taxonomy (NCBI): domain Eukaryota; kingdom Metazoa; phylum Arthropoda; class Insecta; order Lepidoptera; family Pyralidae; genus Hypsopygia; species Hypsopygia costalis. The sequence goes on along the minus strand of OW443326.2, from coordinate 4,314,982 downwards.
TTTTTTTTTATTCGAGCCATTTCCTCTTAGATTATAAGGGCACCATGATGAAGAATCCTAGACTTCTGGGCTTTTTAGGAAAAAGTTTTTCGTGTATTTAAAGAATCTAAAATACTTAAAGAAATATAAAATGTCACAGATTTTTTATGAAAACGGTCTGAAATGGATTGATGTTCGAGGGAGTATCAATCCATTTTGGACCGATACTGTGTTGTTATTAGGTCGTTAATGAGAACTAACTACAAATTTAACGCCCATTTTCATATGATTGAGCATTCATACAAAAATCCGCTCTGCAATTACATCAGCTGTCAGTGAGCCCCTACACCCGCGGAGTCGACAGAATCGTCATTTATCATAATCGTCGATTAGATCGCGCCTCGCCCTTCAGCCTGCCAGTTAGCCACCCTCGATTTAACCGTTGTTGTTGCATTTTTGAACTCTTTTGTAGCTTACGGAATCACTAAGTAACTATGAATTGCACTATTGAGCATGTATTTGTGAAATGTTTAAGGGGTCTGAGAAGCTGACTGAGCATAATTTGGCTCATCTTCTTCCAGCTTTCTTTACCAGCGATCCACCTGATCGCGTGGTTAGCTTCGAGTGTAATATTGTAAAGACATGTCCTAATGTCATCCATGTTCTAAATTTTAGTGTTGGTTGGAAAATTTTCAAATCAGCACTAAAATTTTGAAATATGTGTGAATTTTAGTGCCGATTTGAAAATTTTGAAATTAACTTCATGATTTCATGATTCAGAAATTAACGAAATTATATGAACAGGGTGCCTACCGCCTAAGCTGAAGCCGATTGCCATCGGGTTTTTTGACTGCGAAAATCGGACTTTACCTTAAATCAGTGCTTATCAATAAGCTTAGCCGATAGGGACGGAAGCGCTCTATTGATTAAACTTAAGATGTTTATCTTATCGTATATTTAAACAGAAGTCCGATTTTTGCTATCAAAAATCCCGATATGAATCGGCTTCAGCTTAGGCGGTGGGCCAAGAGAATAACGCATGTTGTTATTTGGCTATGGTTTTCTGTGAACTGAAGACCCAATCAAGCGCAACATACCACAATGGACTCTATCGCTAGATCCTCATTAGCTCGACGGCAGGGTGCATTACATGCAGACGAGATTGTTTATGATTGATTGGAGTATACGCTAAACCCCTTAGATTGAGGGGAGGCCCGTATCCCAGCAGTGGAATGGATAAGGGCTGACGACGAGATTTGTTTAGGGTCTAAACATTACATTAGTCAGTCGGATCATATCCAAGAGCGTGCCTTATTTCGGCACAGCCCAGGTCTCTGATCTTGATTTTAACTAGACAGAAAATTTATCGTTAATTTATCGAAATTTGTCACCAAAGGAGAAAATTTGTCGCTCTCTTCTCTTCTTCTCTTGTCAAAGAGTTAAAAAGATTTTTTTGTGCAATGCCGAAATAAGCTTATTTCGGCAAAGCCCACTCAAGATCTATTAAACTACATAACATAGCGAAGATATGATTTCTCCCAGAATTAGTCGTCAATTAGTCGAATTCAGACACGTCGTAGTCCGAGAGCCTATCTATATCATCATTGATGATATTTTGATTTTGGCTCAAATTTTGAAGGCACGCTATTCAAGATCCTGACACTGGCCGGCTGAGTATATTCTTTCTGGTTCTCAAGATGGAGGCGACCACCCCAACAATCATAATAGTCATGAGGACTCCTCAGTGGCTAACAGTAAGAGTTTAAGATTATATAGTGTATTATCTTAACGACCGCTTTAGCAGCACAATGAGTTTCAGTACGGTCGTTTAAAAGCAGCCCAAAGCGCAGAATGTCCATTGTGATATTACTTCACAGTTTATATTCTGAGCATTTGTTGTATGTTTTCGTGATATAATTGAAATAAGTATTCCTCATCAAATTACACACGGCGATCTAGTCCCAAACTAAACAATGCTTGTACTATGGGTACTAGATAATATTATATCTACTTAAATGCATTTTTTTTATAAATACATACATATATACATAGAATACACCCAGACCAGACAAACAGACATGTTCATGTACACAAATATTTGTCTTGTTGCGGGGATCGAACCCGCAACCTCGGAGTCAAAGTGGCTATTGCTAACCTTTCGACCATCGAGCTCGTCAGTATAGGTATAGTATAGGTAATTAAATTTCTTGTACCTCTAAGGTGGCAAACAAGATAACGACCCCTTTTGTAGTCGTCACAGCAGCTTATTTTTACTGAGAAAATCACCAAAGTCATATTCCATAAGCAGTCCCTATAATATATAAGTATCATATTAGGACACCTACACCCGTATAACTTTTCCAGCAAAACAACTCGCGAAAAATACCTGTTTTTCGTACGCAATAAGTAAGTATAATGACTAAATTATACCCAAACAAACACGTTGAAAACTTTAGAAATATACTCGTCAAAGCAATTCCATTTTCCTGAAAAGAAACGGCGAACTTGGAATTATTCATATTAGGTACAGAAAGTATGAACGATCATTAAAGATGTTTATGTGTGGCCCAAGATATAAAAGGCACGCGATGTAAATCATAGAATTTGTTTTTTTGTATACAATGTCTGTAGTGTTCAGTATTACATAATAGATAAGTACCTACATGAAAAATAAAACGGTACAAAAGTGGTCTTATCCCAACATGAGGATCTCTTAAAACGGTACAAAAGCCGTCGTATCCCAACATGAGGATCTCTTGAAACGGTACAAAGGCCGTCGTATCCCAACATGAGGATCTCTTAAAACGGTACAAAGGCGGTCTTATCCCAACATGAGGATCTCTTAAAACGGTACAAAGGCCGTCGTATCCCAACATGAGGATCTCTTAAAACGGTACTAAGGCCGTCGTATCCCAACATGAGGATCTCTTAAAACGGTACAAAGGCGGTCTTATCCTAACATGAGGATCTCTTAAAACGGTACAAAGGCGGTCTTATCCCAACATGAGGATCTCTTAAAACGGTACAAAGGCGGTCGTCCAACTTGAGGATCTCTTACAGTCAGCCTTAGTGTAACTGCGTGGAGTGCACATTACAGTAATTGGCAAGTAGAACATCGAATATTAAATGAAAGATGAGAATGCGCAAATAAATTAATAAATAAAATATACAAATAAATATAATATAAAAATATAGTACACAGGCAATGAAAACTGCATGTAAAGTTCAAGTATCATCAGTATAGAATTATTTCTGATCTGAAGTAAAAATGATAGCGTAGGAGTCATCAGAACAGTGCATATCAGCATAGTAACGTGAACATATGAAGGCATTTTAATCTAAAACTATTCAATACTTGTTTTCAAATAACGCTAACGTCTTGCAGCGATATAAGTGGCGTAGAACTGAATGTCGGGCAATTACCTTGCTTTATTCTTGCCATAATGGAGGTAATATGGCATATAGAACGCATCTCTAGGTAAAAACTTCTTAGGCTGCTACATCTTTTCCTATTATATGAGTTATGTCACATATGTCTTCCATTTCTGATTGTACCAACCAACAACAAGAAATATTCATACAAAATCTCTGCAACCTGTTAGTTATTACAATTGCATGATACATTTTTCACGTTTACAAATGAAAAATAAGCTACGTTAAATGTTACCGGATATTTCTTGCAATTTTACAAACGCTTTTAGGTCTGACGGGATTTCCTTTATGCTGGTATATATGTACGTATGACTTGTTCTGCCAATGTGCCTATTCTGTTTTCATCATCATCATCAGGTCATTTTAGTCTCCACTACAGGCGCACGACACTCTCTCGTCCGTCCCAGACGGAAGGAGGATTTGGCCTACGCTCCCCACGCATTCTGTTTTTAATATCTTTAATTGTATCATTGACGAGCTTTTCTTGATTCTTGATCTTTAATTGTATTTTGACGGTGGTCGAATGGGTAGCAATGGCCACTTTGACTTCGAAGTCGCGTGTTCGATCCCGTACATAACAAACATTTGTGTGCATGAACCTGTATGTTTTTCTTGGTCTGGGTGTTTTCTATGTATTTATAGTATCAGTTATCTGGTACTCATAGTACAAGTTTTGCTTAGTTTGGGACTAGATGGCAGTGTGTAATTTGTCCACGAATTTTTATTCCAGGAATTTTTAATGGTCATTTCTCACTATAAAGGAGATAACAGCATCTCTGATAATATTGTACGCACATACGTAGTTCTGTTACTTATACTATCATCATCATCATCATCATCTCAGCCATTGAAAGTCCACTGCTGGACATAGGCCTCCCCTCTAGATCTCCAATAAGACCGGTTGGAAGCGGCTTGCATCCAGCGCGATCCTACGGTCTTAATGAGGTCGTCTGTCCACCTTGTGGGTGGACGTCCTACGCTGCGCTTGCCGGTACGTGGTCTCCACTCGAGAACCTTTCGACCCCATCGGTCATCCGTCCTCCGTGCTATGTGCCCTGCCCACTGCCACTTCAACTTGCTAATCCGCTGGGCTACTTATACTAATACTAACTTATACTATGATAATATCGTAATATTAAGAGTAGGTATCTGGGATTTGAGCTTTACTGGGTGTTTTAGGATTCCGAAGGATTCCAATGCGACCCGACTCCTCTGTCGGTCCATACGCCCGTCTGACACAGGGCTTTATCTCTTGAATCGTAACAGCTAGACAGTTGAAATGTTTACCGGTTATGTATTAAAGTGGCCGCTATAACAACGAATTTCTATATATATTATTATATAAAAATTAATCCCTATTTCCCTTGGTCACACTTTAGATTTTATAGTGAGGTGAAGCTATGTCATGAACACGGCCGTGTGTTGTACGTAAATACGTTATATGCACTAAAATTATCTCAAAATAGCAGCGCTTCTCCCTCCCCCGCACGCGATTTTTCATAGTCCTTACTTAGCGTAATAAATTCTTTGATCCTACATCTATTCAGTGGTGTGATTAAATTTAGGGTGGAGATGATAGATTTGTAGTTGCAACACCATACTGTGTCCTGTGATTTTGTTATCATTTTTTTTTTTTAATTGCCACCCTATGGAAGCAATTTTAAGAAGTATTCATATCAAAACGTCGAATTGCTAATATTTAGTCCAAACAAGTTCACATTCTCAAAGTCATCTGCTACCAAGTTTTTAATTAGTGAGTGAGTGGAAAAAAATATATTTTTATAATGGTATGCAACATCTTGTGGGTTTGGCCAATTTTTTTCAGAGACCTATGCAATATCATACAACAATCGTTCCACATCATCATCACCATCATCAGGTCATTTTAGTCTCCACTACAGGAGCACGACCCTCTCTCGTCAGTCCCAGACAGAAGGAGGATTTGGCTTACACTCTCCACGCTGGCCAGACGGGTTGGGGAGGCCTGATCGATGTTTTATAATGTATTTCCCGTAGTCGCCTTGTACGACATCCACGGGAAGAGACGGAGTGATTCTATTCTAGTCTGCCGGAAACCACACGGCCACATACTTACGTTATCGTTCCACATACTTACCTGCATATGTCAAATACCAGATACAAAATAATGAATATAACATTAAAAAATACACAAAACCTCACTGCCTAAGGGACAGAAATTCATGACGGCACCCTACTCAATATAAAATCTAAAGTGTTATTAATAACTACTTTATAACATTACAACAAAGGCGCGAACAGTCGTTAGAGGGCGCTATTGTTTCAATTTGAATGTGCTATGAGAATTATTACTACGATTTGCATAGCCGCGAAGCCATGTGGAACGTGTAAAATTATGCGGGTTTTTATAGTAAGAACTTTGTAGGAGGGAACTATGGGTTACACACGCACTCTTGTAACTGGATGGTTTACACTTTTGATTTTTTAATAAAGGTCTAAGCAGACCAAGGGCGGATCTAGCTTCGGCACCAGGGGGGGGTCACATGGTTGTGGTCAAGTCGCTTCAAGTTATAATTTAATTTTCATAATAATAATAGATACAGGTAAAAAGTTGGTATATTATAAATGTATGTATGTACTGTACTTAATCTATCTTAGGACAAAAATATTTAAAAAAAAATAAGTTTAACAATTTTAATTAGTGGTCCATCTAGGTCCTGGACCCGGCCCAGGGGAGGGTCATGACCCCCACGACCCTCCCCCTGTATCCGCCCTTGAAGCAGACATGCTACTTTTAGTACCGGCCACCGACGATTTAGCTGCTTTTCGGAAGCTAGGTGCAGCTCCATCTCTTTATGCTTTTAATTCCTTATTTGCCATAATGCTGTAAAGTCAAATTTCAAAAGTTCTTACTCCTACTAATTTCTTCTGATTAAATTACGTTGTGAGTTCCATGGCAGCCGTAGTTTTACCCCCGGGACTGCAATGGACTTCATTGTTAATTGCCTTTTATGATGGTCGTCGCTGTTAATCCTGGCTACACAGGAAACACAATGGTAGTAAAGTTTTGTCGGGCCCCCGTCCCGTAAAAAAAACTAGGTGCAGCAACTGAACACTCACTGCATACATAATTACACCGATGGCAGCGATATAGCTGTTCAACACAGCGATTGAACGCTACACCCCATATACCTATGAATACCTTTTAATTTCGCAGCCACTTTTGGATGGCGATGAAAGCAGCAAGTCGCAAAAACGCGATGAAGCATCAATGCTAAAAATTCAAAATTTTAAATATCTTTATTCCTTGGACTTCATAAAGCACTTAGAAACGTCATACAAATTAAATATAAGAACATGTATAAATCATTACTATTCTAAATCCGCAGAGCGTAGATTCACTTTCATCACACTATCTTGAATGTGAAAGTGAATTTAAGTGCCAGTTCCGGCGACGGGGCTTCTTGAGAAGAACTGGCAAGAAACTCAAGGCCGACTCTTTTAATTGCCAATATCGTTACATTAAATACAAATACAATCATTAACATAGCATAACAAGAGCAATTCATTTCCAAATACTTTTAAAATATATCGCAAATCACTAAACGCTGATGCAAAATATAGCATGTCTGCTGTGGCCCTAAGCACACCCTGGTCACTCCATACAAATGTCGCGTCGTTTACTACTACATAAATAATTACGTCTGTGCAGAGCGTGAATGCCGTGAATATGCGTGTGTGCGTGCGGTGCCATACAAACTGTTCCAGATTTATCTCAGAGGGGAGGTGAGGTCGACACGAGAGAGTGGCAGGGAGAGGTCATACTGTACGTAGTACTATTACTTATGCTGTGCCCTAAGTACAGTGTATTCAATATTACTCTACACAGCGTGACGACTCTATCGAAATTATCTCTCTTACGTTTAAGAATAGGATGCTCGGAGCAGGTGAGAATATAGAGATTATAGAGAGACTTTCATCAGCATTTCAGTGTTTATGTTACAGTCAAAACTCATAACGGGTCTAAACCATTTTCAAAAAATCAATAGGGGTTTTGACCAACGTTGTTAGTCAAAAACGGTTTTGACAGAATTTGGTGGGCAGAAGTGGTTTTAACTATCGTTTTATTTATGTATACTACGTCGGGTGGCAGACAAGCATACGGCCCGCCTGATGTGAAGCGATTACCGCAGCCATATTAACGCTCGCAACATTAAGAATATCGCTCGCGCTCCGCCACCCCCACTGCCAATGCAGCAACTCCTTCCTTTCTGGTAACCTCACTCGCTCGCAGGAACACAACAATCCTCAAGGGAATTGTTATTTGGCTGCGGTATTCTGTGAGGTGGAGGTACATTCCCCAGTCGGGTAGCTTACAATTACGCTCCCTACCTCTCTTTTCGTCAGAGCTTCGTTTGTTAGTCAGCAGGGTGCACCGCGTGCAGGTGAAGTTGCCTTTGGTTCACAGATGTTGATGAACCACTTACACCCTAAGGTGCTGACTGCCTAAGTGAGTTAAAAGTTGTTTTGACCAATGTCTTTAGTCACATCATGCAAAATAATATAAACGTTCCACGTAGCCACGAGTACCGCTGCCACCTCTCCGAGCTTGACCCGTGTCTATTGGTTTGGGTATCAACCCATAATCATTCCACTGTAGGGATACGGGTCTCCTCTCAATCGACGGAGTTTAGAGCATACTCCACCACGCTGCTCGACTGGGGGTTGGCGCAGGCCAGTGTTTTCAAGCCGCCCAAAGGTCACTGACTTGGCGTCACGACTGTTATCTACTGTAAACAGCCGGGACCGACGGTTTAACGTGCCCTCCGAAGCACGGAGGAGCTCGAGATAACCATCCATAGACAGGCTACGGTCGACGTTTCTTAACTTGCGTGATCGATTAGACTGACACGCGCAACACCACCATCGAGCTACCGGTTTATTTGGTATTTATTCGGGTACCTCCGGGTAAGCCTAACAGTTCCCATCTATTGAATACAAGAATAGATGCCCTGTCTTCTGATGGGCCAAGCCTGAACAGTACATAGACCACAGAGAAATGTGTAAAAAAAAATTGTACGAAATAACTCCGCCTGCACCGTTTTTAGGAGATGACAGCCATAGCTACGATATGTATGTTAGCTACGAATGCTTCGTAGCGCTAAAAGGAATGTTCTTATTATATGATTAACTGTGCATTTGCACATTAAAAAAAACATATTGGATTTTATGACAAATATTATGAGTACAGAGTGTAGGGAGGTGTTATCGACATTCGACCAAACAACCTTTGGGTAGTAGAAAGAAAGATTACACAAGTTTTGGGGTGTAAGTGGTTCATCAAGATCTTTGAACCAAAGCCAACTTCACCTTCACGCGGTGCACCCTGCTGACTGACAAACGAAGCTCTGGCGAAAAGAGAGGTAGAGAGCGTAATTGTAAGCTACCCGACTGGGGAATGTACCTCCACCTCACAGAATACCGCAGCCAAATAACGGTTCCCTTGAGAGTGAGTGAGGTCACCAGAAAGGAAGGAGATGCTGCGATGGCAGCGGGGGTGGCGGCGCGCGAGCGATATTTTATGTTGCGAGCGTTAATATGGCTATGGTAACCGCTTCACATAATGCGGGCCGTATGCTTGTCTGCCACCCGACGTAGTATAAAAAAAACACAGGATCCATCTACGTGTGCACTAACATTGCACATATACTAACTAGGTTTAGAAAGAATCCAGAGGTTGCTTCAAATGTCCGTCGCCTGATACCAGCGCTATCTACTCGTATGCAAATCGCGCGGCTGCAAGGCCCTATTCTAATTACGCCTATTTGAAATGCAATCTATGCAGCGTATCAGTTTTTTCGGTTCGTGTTGGTGGCTTGTTGTTATGGAGACGGTTATCTTTTATAGTGTCTTGGTTATCTAAAGAAAGAACAATTAGCCGAAAAGTTATGTCCTTAGAACTTAAAGTAACGGTGTTGCATGTAATATAAGAACAGAACAATGTCGTCTACATTACATGCCCGGTCATGATTTTTTTTGTTCTGCAATCATGCCTCAGCCACTCCATACAAATGACGCATCGTTTACCACTACATAAACAATGACGTCTGTGCACAGCGTGAATAAGCGTGTGTGCGTGCGGCGTCATACAAATTGTTCTAGATTTGTCTCAGAGGGGAGGTGAGGACGACACGAGAGAACGGCAGGGAGTGGCCATACTTTACATAGTACTATTACTTATACTGTGCTCCAATTCAGCATTCTAGCATAAGAATCACGTTACGTAAAATCCCTTCCTCGACAGTTGGGTTAAAAAAAATGTTATACGTTACATGCATAACAATTTTTGACGTGACAACGTCTTATAATTCGATGGAGCCGGCTGCACGCACGAAAAAACATGACTCATGCGGCGTTACCTCGCTCTGAGGCGTTCCATTAAAATTTTCTCTTGAAAAATGCAAACATTCCATCAGTATTTTCTTATGACGTTGTCACGTTCAACTATCGTCAGTAAACCGACTTTACAGACAACCGATTTTTTTTTATTGTTTTAGTAGCTTGTACTATGTTATGTACTTATTTCTTTTTTTTTTTGTTACAGATCCATATCAAATGTTTGGTCCTACGAGCAGTCGTTTAGCAAACTCAGGTAGTGTAACTTTAACAGCTACAAAACGCATTATTTTATGCATATCATATCCTATCTATTCGAATAAAAATCTGACTCAGTATGACATTTTAAAGTGCAACATATCTTGAACTATCGCAGCTTGGCAAAATCCATCGATCTAAGAACATTAATCTGAATGGTTACACGCCGCTCACTTATAACAAGGGTACACCTCGACCACAGAGTTGGATCATGGCCCATATGATCCAACTCTGTGGTCAACTCTGATCCAACAGAGTGGGATCATGGCCCATGATCCAACTCTGTGGTCCCATTATTCATGGGGCAACTTTTAGTCGCATTTAAAAAAATCTTGAATTAACTTAAAAAAAAAAAGAATGATTTGTATTGTAATACAAATTTTGAATAAACCATTTCTCAGTATATTTTTCAAAACAGATATCAATTCCTCCTAATAAACATACTTACATTGCATCTTCACTGTCTGTCAAAATTAAAATAAAACTGATATTATGCATTTACCTGTGCAGTTCTTCTAAATTTATACTAGTCAGTATGTTTGACAAAATAGGATATCTATAATATAAGATTAATGATTGATTTTATATAAATATATATAATTGGCAAGCTATCTAGCCTATACGCCTATGTGTGCAGCAAACACATTTGATGATTATGCATTGAAAAGAAAACCTATCATCTTATTTCTCGCTTTGGTCACACAAACAATGTTACATTTACAAGATAATAGCCAACATGTTAGAAATTACGTTCTTCAACACCTTCACAATACACCACCATTATTACGCCACCTAATCTTTTGTCCTTGGGAGAAAGAAACATTAAAAAAATATTTGCCCATTGTCGGCACGCCGTTAACAGTGCAATGAACTTTTTTCCCACAATTCTATCGATATTCTTGCAGGTGAAAGTGGCCATAGGGTGGCTTGTGACCCCTGAGAAAATGGGGTGACCAAGACTCGTGCGTGACTCGAACGCAAGATCACGATAAAAAACTTACTTTTTTTTCATTTGAGTCATGTATAATGAGTAATATGCAGCTATTTTCGCACAATCTAGATCTGGTGAAATCTTCTTTTGCTGTGTAATTTACATAAATGATTTAAAAAGTGTAAAAACTATATGTACCTATTTAAAATTAGCAAATGAAATTATATTAATTGATTAATATATAACAAACTAGCACAAAAAAAAACAAAGCGAAGTACCGTATTATTCCTTGATTATATTCATGCCAAAGATACTGTGGTGACTGCTAACTATCAGACAGACCACAACTACTATAACTAAGTAAGCTTTGTCCTTAGACATGTCTAAAAAATAAATGTTTCTTAGTTTTACTTATACATGCTTATACACAACCCTACAACCCAACCTCTTGTTGAGTTACGATAGGGGGCCTACGAAATAAAAGCCGAAGATTCGACTAAAAGTAAGATTTTACTTCGATTCAGTCAAACGATACGAATTTCATTCTTCATTCTGCACAGTCTGGCTTATATCAGAGATATTATATTTATACCCAAAAAGTAAGGTTTGATTATGTATACATAATCAAATCACACAGCAACTGTTGAATAATAATCATCATCATCATCAGCCTGTATCTATCCACTGCTGGATACAAGCCTTCCCCAATGCTTTCCACCAAGTACGATCCTCCGCCTTCCGCATCCAGCTGCTTCCAGCCGCTTTCTTAAGGTCATCGGACCATCTAGAAGGAGGGCGCCCAACACTTCGTCGTCCTACGCGCGGCCTCCACTCTAATACCTTCCTCCCCCATCTGCCATCACTTACTCGGCAGATGTGACCGACCCATTGCCACTTCAGCTTGCAAACTCTGAAGGCTATGTCGACAACTTTGGTTCTCCCTCGAATTTCTTCGTTCCGGATTCGATCCCGCAGAGACACCCCGAGCATAGGGCTATGCTTCTGTTCAGTTCTGGTCCACAGGCGATGGAGAGCCCTCTCCATCGCTCGCTGCGCATCGGTCGCTGCGCGACCTTTAGCCTGTGGACCAGAACTGAACAGAAGAGTGTGAACTGTTGAATAATACGTGTATACAATAAAATCTAGTAGAAAACCTGCCCATTCAACTTCCTATTTTAATTTCGAAGTAGGCTTTCTAATAGCCAAGGAAATCCAAAAGTGTGTACTTACATTTAGAATACGAGTACAGCTCACGTAGGGTTGTCAATTCTGGCTTTAAATTGCACCAATATACGGTGAACTCACACGCAACGCTCGATGCTAGAGATAAGGCCTCACTTGGTGTGGGAACGGTAGCTACGTCACGAACAACGTACTTTTATGTCTATGATCGACCCTTATGAAAATCAAAATGTTAATAGGCTAACTGCTTTACATCAGAAGAGGGCACGCCACTCAGTTATCACGGTCGAATTTATGTAGATTGCTGATATTATATCGTTAAATATATATCAGTTATGCGTTATAAATTCATATTGCGGCTATAAAACGAATTAGGGTGTTATTACTAGATGGCGATATAATATTACAGTTGAAATGAAATTTGTTTTTAGTACAAGGAATAATATGTTACTATGGTCACATATATAGGAACTAAGATATTTTTTTTTTCAACAGGATTTGTTCACTTAAGAAAAGGAGAAAATGCAATAAATATAAAATATTGAAAAATATCAAATGTAGCGTACAAATAATATCTAAAATGAATTCAATATTTACAAATACTAAATATACTCCGGTTATCTTTGTTTTAATTCTGTCACTTACATACTGAAACAAACACTCACAAACAGACTCTAGGCACAAACACACTCACGCACAAGCGCAAACACAGACACGTACACACAGTTAGGAAGGACATAGGATACTTTTTATAAAAAAATATAATATAGAAAATCGAATAACCGAATTTATGACAGACATGTCCTCTATAGCACTTGTTTGTTTTGCTCAAAGATGTTAGACAACTGAATTAATTAGAATACAACTGTTCTCAATTTATGACTAAATATAAACAGAATTTAACAAAAGATACTTCTATAATGCTTTTTAACGTTAAAATGAACAGATAATACTTTTGTTTACTTTTTAATACCATTCATGTTTAGTGATATATTCAGGACAATTAATTAGAATAATTCAGCAGTCAAGGCAGCAAAATATTTGCAGCATATCTGCAAATATTTATACTTTTTTTAAGTATGTGATAGTAGTTGGTCATAAACGAATCTATCTATATTAAATAAAATGTATGCATGTATTTACAAAAAAAAATGTATTTAAGTATAATATCAGTTATCTACCCATAGTACAAACTTTGCTTAATTTGATGTGTAATTTGTCCAGGAATATTTATTTATTTATCTATCTATATTATCTATCTAACTGACTCGCGCAACTTCGTCTTTGTGTGACAGAGCACTGAGAGCGAAGCGTCAGGTTTACCATTTGAAAGGTTATAGTGAGCCAATCTTAAAAGATACACATATTGTGCTATCACGGACTTTTTTGAGAACTTTTTAAGATGAATAATTCCGTCGTATATAATTGTTGCGTAACTTGAACCGTTTACGCAGCGCACGCAACGGAAGCTATTTTTTTCCATTTTTGCAACATTTTTCATTGGTGCTCAGCTCTTATTAGTGGTAGCGTGATGTTATATAGCCTATAGCCTTACTCGAAAAATAGGCTATTTAACACTAAAAGATTTTTTCAATTCGATTGAGTGGTTTCTGAGATTAGCGCGTTCAACCAAACAAACAACTCTTCAGTTTTATAATATTAGTATAGATTTATACCTTTTACTACTAAAAGTCGTTTCAATCGTCTTCAGTAACTACATTTTCCATCTCTATTTTCTGTACGTATCACACTTTTTTACTACATCAGTATGTAGGTTTCCTGAGATAACTGACCTCTGTGCTATACTGAATTGTATAACAAGGTGGTCAGTTATCTCAGAGCACCTGTACATCACTATTGTATACTTAGCGATTGATTTTTGATAGTGAGCCGTCCAGTGACTATGGAGTCTGCAATGTTGCCGAAATATCGTGAAAATACATACTACAAGAACGTAACGAATATTATATCGCCCTTTAAACATTAATTGTATAGATTTTACTTTATTTTAGGGCCAATTTAATACATTTTGTATACGACTAGGGTGACAAATAAGCATACGACTTGCCTGATAGTAAGCAGTCATGGCAGCCTATAGTCGCTCGCGGCAAAAATGGTAATCATAGAGGTAAACTGATTCTTATCTCATCGACTCATGTTCATCCCATTGCTGGTATCTGGATCTCCCCTCATTCGATGGAGTTCTAGAACAGCCCCCTTACCACAAACTCTTATTGCGATTCAATAACTGAATAGAATGCTTATTCATACCAATGAATAAGCGACTCTATTTCAAATTACAAAGAGTCGCTTATTCATTGGTATGAATAAGCATTCTATTTAGTTATTGAATCGCAATAAGAGTTGGTGCTAAACGGGCAGGTTTTAGAGCCACACTGCTCATCTGCGGGTTGTCGGAGGCCAGTGTTTTCAATCCGCCTAAAGGCCACTGGTTTTACTTAACAACTGTCATCTGATAACAACAGCCGGGATCGACGGCGTAACCTCCGAAGCACAAAGGAACTCTAGATAAATAAACCCATCCATGGACAGGCTACGGTCGACGTTGTTTACCTTTTGTGATAACCGTAGACACGCGCAATGACGCCATAGGACTCCTCAACTGATTACAAAATAAAACTGATTAGACCAATGATGCTATATAGGATTTGACTAACAAACACAAGAGCTTGTTCAATATAACTACTAACTTTCCTCTCAGCTCATAAGATCCTTTTCTCAAAATGTCTTTTCTCAAAAGGTCCTTTTCTTGAAATGTCATTTTATTTAAATGTCCATTTCTCAAAATGTTCCTTTACTTTATACAATTTAATGAATGAGTAATCCAGATTACAGATAAAAATAAAGAGAGGGGATAAATTGAAAATATAACAATCATTAATGTTAATTATTGAAATTAAAGTACATTATCATTGACCCTACCGTTTTACCTTTAAACAGAACCGTGTAATTTTGTAATCATAAATCGTTGGTGTGACGCAGGCGTGTGTGCTGCGAGCTACGTGCGTCTGCAAAAGACAATTACTGACACGTGCCAACTCTAATTATAACGAATGGTTCACACGGCGGGCCACACGAATTACCTGCCCTTTAAATCAGTGTGATTTTATTGGAAAGTTGACTTATGACGATTATAAAATCAGTTTTTACACGCCCATTTTGTATAGCACTGAAGTGCAGCAAGGGTATGTAAAAATATATGTATGTAATAATCTGTATACATATAAGTGTGTTCATGTTCTAACTAACATGACGCTAATAATTCTGCTACAGCCAGTGATTAGCGCCAACACTAGTATATATGAGCGAGTAAAATTAGTGAATAGTGTAGGTGAATACGCAGAAATATTTTATAAAATACGTGATAGCAAAGAGTGTTTGGGCGAACGCATAACGATACATATGAAATAAATGTCATAGCAATATATACAATATTAGTAAATAAATATTCTTAAAAATTAAATTTAACAAAATATATTCTGTTCTATCTATATGCGACCTTCCTCATTCAGCCGCTTTTGAGGGTATTAAAAAAAAGTATTTCCATTTATATCTAACATATAAAGCATAGAAGCATAGATGTAGTGAAGATTCCTAAGTATGTACATAATAAATAAATATAAATAAATATTGTCACACAAATTACACAGCGCTATCTAGCCCCAAAGTAAGCGAAGCTTGTGTTATGGGTACTAGACAACTGATAAACATACGTAAATACACTTTTTTTTGTAAATACATACTTATGATACATAGAAAACACCCAGACCAAAACAAACAGACATGTTCATGCACACAAATGTTTGTCCCGTGTGGGAATCGAACCCACGAGCGTTGGTGTCGAAGCCGCGTCATTGACCGCTACGCCACCGAGCTCGTCTGTTCATGTAAGAATCACTTACATTATATATTCCGTCTTTGTCGAACTAGACACAATTATGTCTCTACATCTACACTATAATTATTTTGACGATCAGGACAGGATTTTTTTTTTTTTTTTTTGAATTTCATATAACCAATTATTTATTCACCCTACAAGAAATCAGTTATATATTCATATGTAACATATGAGCAATAGTTTGTTGCCCTGGCTTTCTACAGTATTTAGAATTCGCTCACTTGATAGATCCTGTATGTACTCGTGAAACTTTTTTATGTTCTATAAAAAGCGTTTGATATTGTAGAAGATAAAAAAATTACTTTTTGATTCACCAACATCAAACAACGTAATAACATAATTTTTAAAATGTAGTGTGATGTATTATTTATTGCACAATAATACGAAACTAACATAACATTTTGGCACGCCTTATACACTATTTACTATTTACCCTATTACACTATTTACCACACTATCCACCCACTACCACACTACATCTCGAGAAAAGAGGAAGCGAGAAAACGAGGTTACTCTTTCTACTCTATATGCTACAGCTTTATGATGTGATGATGTACTAAAAAAGTTTTGGTTCAAAAAACAATAAATCAATACTCACGTGAAACACTTTTTGGCACTTTATGCTGCTGCGAACAAAAATCCCATAGATGCAAGATCATAGTAGTAAAAAAAAAAAAATTATAGCATTCTTTATACAAGGTTGGGTCGCAAACTAGCTTACGGCTTGCCTGATCTGAAGAGCTGGCTCCTTCCTGGTGACCTCACTCACTCGCAGGAATGCAACAACCCTCAAAAAAATTGTTATTTGGCTGAGGTATTTTGTGAAGTGGAGGTACCTACTTCCCAGACGGGCACTTCATGTACCTTTCTTTCGCCAGAGCCTCGTTAGTCCATCAGGATGCACCACGGGTAGGTCAGGTTGACATTGGCTCAAAGATACTGGTGAACATACACTCCAAAGTAAAATAAAACGAAACAAAAAGTATGAAACTTTTTTTTCTATTAGTGACGTAACTACACATCCCCCATATCATCTTAATGCCTCTAGGCACAATATTTTCTCGATCAAGGATTAATTGCGAGTCATAAAATCGATGAGCCATGTGGACAATAGATCACCGAGCCGAGATGCGCCGCGCAAACGTTGTGACGTGAAACAGTCGATTCTCGTATAAATCACGGCAGGCCACGCTCGTGTGCACTTACCCTTACTGTCGTAGGGGTAGGGTCAACACAATTTATAGACGTTTTTAGTGTGTACGTAATTCGCCTTTGTTTTGCTTTCGCCATTGTTAGCAATATTTTATTTAGTTTCATTTTTTTATATTTCTCCCTCTTACTCATTTGGATAAGCAAAAGTATATAATTCACTAGACAATTTTATTTATATTTTTTTGAAATCTTTATTGCCATATAATACCATCATCAGGTCATTTTAGTCTCCACTACAGGAGCACGACCCACTCTCGTCCGTCCCAGACAGAAGGAGGATTAGGCCTACACTCTCCACGCTGGCCAGACGGGTTGGCGAGGCCTGATCGATGTTTGATAATGTATTTCCCTTAGTCTCACTCCGTCTCTTCCCGTGGATGTCGTACAGACATCCACGGGAAGAGACGGAGTGATTCTATTCTAGTCTGCCGGAAACCACACGGCCATATAATATGGTAATAAAGATTTCAAAACCATTGGTCTTATGTACAATGATAATTAAAAAACTAAAATCCCAACTTATAAATATTATATTAATAATCAGTTTATCTCAAATTACCTACTTAAAATTTTTTAGAGGTGTAAGTTCATCAACATCTTTGAAGTAAAGCCAACCTCATCTGCACGTGGTGCACCCGGTTGATTGACAAATTAGGCTCTGGCGAAAAGAGAGGTAGGGCATAGCGTATTTTTAAGCCCGACTGGAGAAGTACCTCCACCTCACAGAACACCCCAGCCACAAAAACGCAGCAACTCCTTCCTGTCTGGCGACCTCACTCACACGAAGGAACACAGCAACCATCAAGGGAATTGATATTTGGCTGCGGTATACTATTAGTATAGGCCGTGTGGTTTCCGGCAGACTAGAATAGAATCACTCGGTCTCTTCCCGTGGATGTCGTACAAGGCGACTAAGGGAAATACATTATCAAACATCGATCAGGCCTCCCCAACCCGTCTGGCCAGCGTGGGGAGTGTAGGCCAAATCCTCCTTCTGTCTGGGACAGACGAGATAGGGTCGTACTCCTGTAATGGAGACTAAAATGACCTGATGATGATGATGATACTATTAGTTAAGAGGTACTTCCCCAGTCGGGGAGCTTACAAATACGCTGTACCCTCTCTTTTGTCAGAGCCTATTTCGCTAGTCGTTAGGGTCCTCTTACGATCATGATGAGCAACTCACATTGTAAACTTGACAAAAATGAAACAAAAGATATACTTGTATTCTTCAAATAACACTTACTGTGTATTTTCGTCGAGTTTGCGAACGGTACACGTCTGTTTCCACACGAGCGCTCTCCAGTCGTGCGAGCGAGGACATAGCCACCCAATATTGTTACAAGTAGGGATCGCAGTACATTAGCCGAACTACGCGCCTCACCCGACCGGGGTTAACTCGCAAACCAAACGGGGAACCGGACAAGGTTTCGTAAAGATCGGTTAAATATTTAAATATATTTTATACCACTAAGGTGACAAACAAGCATACGTTCCGTCTGATGGAAAGCTGTTATCGTAGCCTATGGATGCCCGTAATACCAGAGGCATCACATGCGCTTTGACCGACCCTGTAAAACCGTAAAACAATAACAGGTATTCATATTTATTTAAGACGAAGCCTCGACGATTTTGAATGCAGGGATCTGGGATTTTCTCGGCAATTACAAAACATACTAATGTAATTTTGGACTACCTGAATTTTCGGACAGAAAAAGTAATCACAAATTAATCCCTTTTTAAACAGAGACTTTTTTTATGAGTGGGGGCAAACGAGCATGTGGGTCACCTGGTGGTATGCAATCATCACCGCCCATGGAGATCAGCAACACCGAGGGTTAGCCGAACCGTTGCCAATCCATTAAGGGAAATAAAGACTCTGTTCTTGAAGGCTCTCATGTCGTAATTGTTCGGAAATACAGCTGAGGAAGTTGATTCCACAGTTTCACCGTTCGTAGCTTGTAATTTATAGCCATACGGGACAAAGATTTTTCTCAAAATTTCTTATAGAAGTTTAGCACACACTTCAAAATGCTAGTTGGAGTTTTTATAAATAGTTAGGTGCAGTTTTCTTTTTAAGAAAAAATCCAGGAGAATCGCATGTTTTCGCATGAAATAATAGGTATAATCAGTATGAAATATTTCGTTTCTCAATGCGCATGTGCTGCAGCATCGGAAAAAGGTTTTATCTAAGTGTAAGCCACGTGTAAGCAGCAATCATGGAAGTAATAAGTACTTGATTTTAAGTTGTACGTACCCTGAAAATGCCGAAATCCAAACTTTAGAATAATTTAAAAAAATCCATAGATGTAACAAAGAAATATTTTAAATATGTAGTTTTCCAATTTATCTATACTGACGATTACATGATCATAGAATGTTGTACTGATTCGTCGTCAACGCTTATTGTTGGGATACGGGTATCACCTTAATCGAAAGGGTTAAGAGTAAGTGGGTAAGCGGAGACCAGTGTTATCAAGCCGTCTAAACGCCAAAGACTTGGCGTAACCAAACCTTGGCGTCGTAACCTTGGCGTCGCCGGTTTATTACTTTTATTCTTATATTACACTTAAATTCACTTTCACATTCAAGATAGTGTGATGAAAGTTAATCTAAGCTCTGCGGATTTAGAGTAGTAATGATATATTTTTATTATTTTTAATATTAATTATTAAATACATTTTCTTATATTTAATTTGTATGACGTTTCTAAGAGCTTTATAAAGTCCAAGGAATAAAGATATTTTGATTTGATTTGATTTGTAACGAATGTCATCCAATGACCACAACCGGGACAGAAGCCTTAACATGCTCTCAGAAGCCCGGAGGATATAGAGATAAATAAACCCATCCACAGACAGGCAGTGGTCGACGTTGCTTAACTTGCGTGTTTGATTACTCTAACACGCGCAACGATGCCATCAAGCTCCTCTATTTAGGCATTTCGAAGAACAGGTTTTCCTCGAACTGCCTAAATAGAGAAGGAGATTTTTAATAAGTTGCCTGGACTGCGTATCTTCTTTGCCAACCGTACACGCACTATCATCTGTACTATAAGAAGATTAGCATGCCGAGTCGCAATACCCCAGTAATGGCATAATTGTCCCATCTTCAGACCCTCAGCGCCTTACTGCGAGGGCCCGGGAATTGCCCACTTAAGCTTCAAAGGACGAATTGTAGACAACAGTATGCAACATGCGTCAAATAAAGGTGCGAGGTTTATTTTTACAACAGCACCGGGCACCAAATAAGTATATCGTCCGCCGCCTGATGTTCAGCGGTTACTGTAGCCATATATATACACGCTTCCAATACAACGAGGAAGGCACTGGCACCCCCACTGCTAACGCACCATCTCTTCACATCTGACATTTGCTCGCAGGAACACAACATTCCTCGAGAGTATTCTTATTTTGCTGTGATCTTCTGTAAAGTGGAAGTACTTCCCCAGTAGATATCAGATGCTCCAATCTCCAGCACCGAAGACTTTTTCGCCAGTCGGCAAGGTACACCACGTGCAGATGAGGTTGCCTTTGGATTTCAAGATGGTGGTGGGCTACGATACCAAATATCTCATGAAGGATATTATAAATATATACGACTGATCTTATTTTTATAGAAACAACGAAATATAGTTATTCTTATAGTTTTTTTTTATGTAATTGGGTTACTTTGATTACGTCATTACATGGACGTCTTATGAGGAGCTCGATGGTGTCGTTGAGCGTGTCAGTCTTATCGATCACGCAGGTTAAGCAACGTCAACCGTAGTCTATCCACGGATGGGTCTATTTATCGCGAGCTCCTCTGTGCTTCGGAGGGCACGTTAAGCCGTCGGTCACAGCTTTTGTCATTAGATGACAGTTGTTAAACCAAGTCAGTGGCTTTTAGGCGGCTTGAAAACACTGGCCTCTGCCAAACCGCAGTTGAGCAGCTTGGTGGAGTACGCTCTAAACCCCATCGACTAAAGAGAGACCCGTATTAAAACAGCGGGATAATCATAGGTCCATGAACGTCTTATAAAATAGGACGCGTCATCAACTGAAGTACTTTAAATCGGTGTGCGAGAGTCGAATGGCGACCGATTTGCTAGACGTTAGTTTAACGAGTGTGTGCATGAGCAGCTATAGTAAGTATACACTAGCAAATAGGCTATTTTCCAATGTTTAAAAATTGTATAAATTATTTAACAATATCGTAAAATACACAAAACTATAAAGATCTGCAAACTTTCATTCTAATATCTTCCGTCCGACTTATTTTAGGGTCGATCAAAGTTTGGCGGGAAAGTCCATTTTAAAAGTATGAAATTATTAAAAAATATATTTCCATTGGAGAAGCAATAAGAAATACTATAACTTTTATTTTGACACTAATTCGTACAAATTTCAGATTTGATGCATACAAAATACAAACCTGTGACGTCATAACTCGCTAGCCTATTGTATGGAGCGTTTTCGGGACAATCCAAAATTGTGATTTTCAAATTAACATATCTCGAGACATTTTTGTGCTATCGAAGTAATTCTTTCACCTATGGTTATATTATTGAGACGTCCCTACGTATCAAACCGAAAAAAATGTTAGTCAAATAGCCTATTGGTATGAAGGAGTGCATCATCTACATTATATTCAGACTTGCACAATGTGAACCAATGATCTTTACAAACGTATGTGACTTCTTCTTATCGTATTGACTTCTTAATGACTAAACTTTGTATTAACTTTTTGGTAATTGGTGGGTTTTAATAAGGCACATTCCCTCACAATAATAATATGATTAGTGTTATAAATGAAGGCACCGATAGTTCAATGTATGTAACACTTTTGTATTGTAAAACGTCAGGTTGGTCTATCTAATTCAGAAGTGACTTTGGTTTTGTCCGACCAACTTTTATTTATAGCAAACCAGCGGATTTAAATTCTATTTCTACGCCCATATCCGCTTGATATTAACAACACAATTTTTATTTTTTATTATTAGAAACAAAGCCTTTATAGAGACATCAATATTAATTAGTCCACGAAAATCGCGGTTTGATTACAGGTTCAGGTCAAATTCAGTTATGGCAATTCCTGTTGGAACTATTGAGTGACTCGAGCAACGCAGGCTGCATCACCTGGGAGGGAACGAATGGAGAGTTCAAGCTGACAGATCCAGACGAAGTGGCCAGGAGGTGGGGGGAGCGCAAGTCCAAACCCAACATGAACTACGATAAACTAAGCAGGGCCTTGAGGTAACACAGTTTGTACCAAATGCGTGCCTAAGCGATTGTCGGGTACCCGTTTATGCTGTGCGATTTGTCTTGCGACCTGTATTGCTGACGAATTCTATTTGTTGTATAATATTTTCGCAGTAAACTTGAGTAATACCTGCACCCTGACTACTATCTAGTACAATTTTTTTTTGACATACGAAATTGCATTATAAATTAAAAAAAAACGTTTTATGCATATAAAAGTGTAACGTAGGACTAAGGTCGTAGCCAGGGACTCACAAAACCTTTTGTTTGCCTTATAAGTAGTTTCAAAGGAATTTCTCAAGTATACGAAATCAATAATTGAACATTCTCGAATAATCCTTGTACTCTTTGTGCAGATATTACTACGACAAAAACATAATGACAAAAGTACATGGGAAAAGGTATGCGTACAAGTTCGATTTCCAAGGGCTAGCAGCGGCTACGCAGCCAGCAGCCAGCGATCCAGCTTACAAATACCAAAGCGATCTCTTCATGAGCTCGTATCATCACTCCGCTAAGCTCTCGTCTTTCATGGCCCCACACGCCGCGATGCCGACGTCCACAGGTAAATATAATACAATCTGTGCGGATTGCGCTACTGCGAATGTTTAATCTATGCCAAAGTCAATGATTGCTACCTTTTGTTATACATATTCTGATGAAAGCTATGAACGATTATTATGTTTATTTTATTTTATTTTTGTACCTATATTCAGTGCTGAGGCCGCCCACCGGCGTCCCAAAAATTATTAATCTCAAAGCAGCCTCGGCGTTTAGGTTCTAAACTTCAATATCTAGACTAAATGAATAGACATGAGGGTAAAGTTTTTAATACGTAAGCCGGCAATAAATAGTTTAGGAAATATACAAAAAATGGTTGTAGGCAGCTTCGTTGCATTTTTTAAAACAAAATAAAATTTTGCTGCATTATTTATCTACAGACTCTAATAATTATAATCTAAGGTGGCACAATTGATGTGAACAAAATCTCTAAATTGACAACCCTAGTCGGGTTAATGCTATGCACCCTTCAAACGCAGTATCTGCATAGTAGGTACTAATGCTTTAGTGACTTGCTTACACAAATATTAGCCAGATACTCGAGCCAGGTTGTCGCCGCTGCGATTGACGTCCACTTGACTTAATGGAATAAACTGAACACACATTGAAAGTTACTTCTGAACGTGTAGAATTTATTTATAAAATATATTTTATTAATTTTGCTGCTAATGTACGAACGCAGTACATTGTAGGAATATTACGATTAATCCGCTCATAACCTAACGAGTTTTTTTTTTTACAAAATGTTGCAGTATCTCTTAAATATAAAACAGTTTTACTAATCCTATGTTACTTTTCCGCGGCAACTTTCTTCGGTTTTTTTTTTTTTTACTTAAACGGTCATTCGGTACCTACTCTGTTCCCAATAGAAATGGAAAAAATTACCAACTTTATTTAGTTGCAACGTAACAACACAAAGAGCTGGATAATACAAAATTGTTTTTGCTGCAGTGCCATGTTTACAGTTGATGAAATTAGTAGTTTTTGGAACAGAGATGAAATCGATATTTTTTTCGTTTCTGTTTGGAACACTGAATAATAACAATTTATAAAATAAAAAACTCTGATGGATTAAAAGAAAATTAATATAAGTACAAATTTTATATTTAATCAAGTTAACTAGAAACGACTACTATCGTAAAGCCACTAATTTACTTACTTTCGGGTCTTGATCGGTCGAGATATAATAAAAGTGACTTTGATTCAGAGAAAATTTTGTTTAAACATTTCCGAATGCTTTAATGGAAATAATGAAAACCTGAAAAATACAACAGTCAAATCATAAAACGATAAAGTATCTACCAACATGCGACAATAATGAATTTTGCGGCAAGAATAAAAGTGGAAAAAATTCAAAAATCTAAAATTTAATAAACCAGATTTTTTTTATTATGTCTTGTCGTAAAAGAGTTTACGTTCGAAGTTTACGAGTAGTACAAATCTTGCTTTTAATTGGAAATACTGTCGCTGTGAAAGCGCAGCTTAAAGATGTTTGTGATATACGTATTCAATTTGTATTTGCATTTTTATACAAAATGGTAACAACCCTACTGTATATGTACAGTCAATGTTCATAACTGAACCTGCCACCTACCTTTGACTTCGAATAAAATATACATTTAGTAGTAAATAAAAAATATATATTGTATTTCGTAGCGTATTTTATTTATTTTTGGAATATTTTATATCATAATAAATGCATGTTCCATTTAAAATTGAAGGTAAAGTTATGCACATATGAACCTTGACGATGAGTACATGACTGTGTAAAAATACAAATATATAAGGAATATGTATAAATAATAAGTGTACAAAACATCTTTACCAAATTGTTTCAATGTGTTTCTGTCAACAACACAACACATTGTTACTTTAAACTAATGACAACTTCTCGTATTTTAAAAAATGTGATGCTTATAAAAAAAGTGTTGGGTTAGGCCCTCAGCACATCGCTCGTCTCGTACTCGTAGCGTACGCGTTTTGTTTGCTGCATGCAGTACAACTTGCCGAGTATAAAAGTGCCGTGCCGAGTATATACAACAACTCTGCACTTTACTCATTACTGATGTCGCACAACGACAAAAGGCATACGATACGATTACGCGTCAAATCGTAATGTTTACGTGTTTATTGTGTAAGCGGCATAAGATAGTCATTAAAGCTGATATTTGTATTAACAACTTTGAGTAACTATCTAATACATACATGGAATTATTATACTTCTTTGATAGTTAGTAATTCCATGAAGTAATATAAATCTGTAGACAGAATAAGTAGATATTAAATAAAGTTGATACAATAAACGTAAATAAAAAAATAACGTGCTATATATGGAACTAAAGTTGTCAACGATAATATTACGTGTAAAATATATATAATATTTATACATATTATAACATATTATGTTTTCCATAGCTTTACTACATATATACATTACCAGATGAATACTTTAATACCCGAGCTTGTGTTAGCTGAAGCTAGAATATCATTGTTCCAGCCTCAATATTCCCATCTGCTTCGTGGGGCAACTGGGGAGGAGGGGGCAGCAACCTGTATTCCCCTCACTCCATGGCTCCCCCGCACGTGACGTCACATCTGGGTTCGTACCCCCACTACGCATGACCAGCCATGTAAATTCTACGGACCCAACTACGATTCTTCAGTATATAAGTTTATTTAGTCATCTTATTGCAATTATTTTTTAAGAAAAGTCAATAAGCACATCGAGCTTTACACTTATAGTAATTTTAAATTCTATTGCGTGCAGAATGATACAATGGCCATAGCGTTAAACTTACTGTGCTTTTGACTATACGACAGACCCTGTGAAATATATTCGTTTTTATATTACGAATATATTTCATATTTGTTTTTTGTACGTAAGTACATGAAAATTATGTCTGGAATGATGGAGTTATAATAAAATAAGGACACGTCATCGCTTATTATAAACTAAATAGACTTTGATATTGTATGTTATTTTGATCTCAGCAGAGATACACCTAATTATGGCCTATTGCATCATCATTAAATGTCATGTACAGTCAAGACACGCAGTAATACTTTACCCTACCTTTAACTTTGATTAAAGTACCCGTATAAAAAAAATCCTTAAATTATTTTGCACAGAGCTATGAAAAATTTAATACAAGTGTATCATAATTCAAAGATTACATATTGTATGACTGCTTATGACCCTAATTTGCGTTAGAGACTCCTTTTCGATAGTTCACTAGCGAAGACGTATTCTTCTTTTTTTATAGATCCACTACGTGGCCTTATCGCCTACAGTGATGACGATTCCTACTGGAATATATTTATTTCAAAATTTGAATTTCGATTATTTTAATGATAGTCATCTAACTTGTGACAACATTGGAGCTCTACTTGGCTCTATGAACTGGCTGAAACTATTTTTTGCGAATTTACACAAAATCGAAGAAGAAGAAATTTTAGTACGTTTAGGCGGTAAAGCCACAACACAATACTAAAACTGAAAAAACATCAACAATTATGACAAATACATCAAGGCGATGTATTTTTACGTTATACAAAAAAATATCGACTTTATACCTCATAGTCTTTTTTAGGTACATTTAGTACCTACGCATATTACTGAAATGAAGTATAAGTGATATTTTCGATGTATATATTACTTGAAATTGAAAGCTTATTTGACACATTCCTATCTTAACGCCTCAGCACACATGTCATCGCGTAATCGTAGCGTACGCCTGTTGTTTGCTGCACGCAGTACGAGAGCACATGCAACTCTCAACAACTCTATGGCGCAGCATGACGAACAGCCCCCTTATTACCATCTCTTATTGCGATTCAATAACTAAATAAGCGACTCTATGCTATTTGAAATAGAGTCGCTTATTCATTGGTATGAATAAGCATTCTGTTCAGTTATTGAATCGCAATAAGAGATGGTGGTAAGGGGGCAGAGCAGTGTTTGTTTACAGTTGTATATGCTCGGCACGCTATCGCACTACATGCAGCAAACAAAAACCTTACGCTATGATTACACGACAAGTGTGCCAAGGTCTTTATAATGCTATTTCAACGGCATACTGTCTATTTTATTTATGTATTTTAACGTATGATTGCCAACGATTTTTTAAATAACGAAATGGAGTATGCGAAAGCTGAACTACAAGACTAGTCCTTTATCAGAGAATGTTGTAAATAGTAGATACTCATTAAATAAGTAGAATTATTTATTTAGGATATCAAAATAATGAAATTTTATTGGTCGTATTAATAAATGTAAAAGTAACGAATATTATAACTCCTTTTCAATGAATGGTGTTTTATAACTATTATAATATTGAATGATATTTTACAATAACTGACTTTACCTTTTTTTTATACTCAGGTTTAAGGTACTATTGTGTAATTTTTATTACGAAATACCCTTTACTGTTTACATAAACAAGGAAAGAAATGGTCGAACTTTTAAATAAATTTTCATTTGCCTAATTATTTTTAATTTACCTATATGACATTTGTACTTTATAGTTAAAGTCTTCGATCATAAAGTAATATGTAAAATTTTCATATTTATGATTTTTTTTTGTCACATAAATATGATCAATGATAAGCACTCAGCGTGCTTAGTGCGCGTTTTTCGTTCGCCTTCGGATCATGTCAACGTAAACAAACCGACCAAATAGAGAAAAACTCTCATGTTATATAAGACGCGAAATTTACTCGAAAACATATCAAAATTATGTGCGTTATTGCTCACATTTTGAAGTGAGCAACCCGGCTAATTTTGATATGTAACACGTGTCTGGTCTGTCTAAATTCACAATATGAAACTTTTTCTTAATTTGGTGGACTTGTAAACGTTAATACGTTCGAAAGTGACCAAAAAATTACGACTAAGCACTCAGAATCGAGAGGCATTTGGTGCCCTTACTCATTAAGATATATATTGGTTTTTGTTAGTAACGTCAATTAATTCAAAGTCAAAGTTAAAAGTTTCTACTTGAGTATGCAAAATCTTCGCTACTAACTCGTTAAATTACCAGTTATTAGTTGAAAAACTATTCTGGACAATTTACTTTATCACACAGTGATTCCAAAATACATTTAACTGTGACGTTTCGATTATTACAATCGATTGATCGATTATAGTGATTATTAATGTCCATTTCAAACTTATTAACATTTGCATGTAACTAGTTTCCCGACGCCTTATTTTACTTCAAAACAATCAAGCGAAGCGAAGTCACTCACTATCAGACGATAATAAGTGGCTCTGAATTGGTAATTGTAATACAAACACCTTATAAAGTATTGTAATACTTATAAATATTTCCCTTTGAAAACCTTCGATTCCATTCGTTCATTCTATTACTGGGAGGTCCGATTCCTGTAATCAAATGAAGGTTTCATATAAATACATGTTTTAAGTAAAGCACTGTAAGCCATCCATTCAAGGCAGGAATTTATTTGCTATTTTGAGCTGTTTCTTTTTTTTATATCCTGTTGCAAGTTATTGACTAATTGGGTGAAACAAATGTAATAATCATTATGTATAACTTTATACCACATTTTTTCATTCATTGCTCTATTTATTTTAAGCTATAGGAAAACAGTATTGCGGTAAATAATCTATTATTGTTAATTGACTGCGCACATTATTAAATTATTGAGTAATATTTAATTCGCAAAAGGACAGTCGGTGCCCTAAGATAACTGACCACTCTGTTATACTAAAATGTATTCGGTTCCCTAAGATAAGATACTAAAATGTATGGCAGAGTCGTTGTTACTGACGATATTTTACCGTGGTCAAATACCGTCAGTTATCTTAGGGAACCGACTGTACAAGAAGGAATCTTTAAGAATCACATTGGCAAAAGAAAAACACGCTCGGTGGCTACTTAACATGAGGTTTTGTTTTTTTTTTAAAAGATGTCGTATGTCCGTCATTTCTGAACCCTGCGTGCAAATAAAATCATCCGATAGAAAGTTGTTGCAAAATATACTTCGGAAGTATTGGTTACTCGAAAAGCACATTCGCCATGCAAAATTAATTGATCGGTGATTACTATACTCAGTATTAATAAACTGTAAAATAATTTTTAATTAATATAAGTTGTAGTTAAAACAACGTTCTTGAAATGGAAATCTCGAATGAACTAAGAATTTCACGCTCAATATTAATTAAACAAGTAATGTGCCATTTTTAACGAAAGTAATAAATTGCAGTATTTGTTTTATTTATTATTATTATAAATGAAAATTAATAAATTGTGAACTTCATGTAAATAGTTCGTGTCCTCAGTATTATTAAAAGCAATATATTTTAAAATGAAACGGTAAATTCTATGTATTATTAATAATACATTTATTAATATTCTGCATAATGTTTTATTGTTTTATTTGAAATGTCAGAAATTATCAGTTACTTGTATAACAATAAGTTGAGTTTCTGATACATACCTATTATAATAATAAGAAATTGGTTGTCTATAGAGTCGGTTCACGGACGATAATTTTACGTGATAACGTCATTAGAAAACATCGGGCGATGGAGTGGATGAGAGATAGATGCGTCACAAGCCGAACGTTTCGACCGATCGTGCCTCTCTATCGCTTATTCGCGCTCTCGCTTTCACGGAACGACAATGAGTCATTCTTTTTCGTGCGTCAAAATTATTTGATAATTATAAACATCCTGAGTTTCTCAAATGAAGATCTCATTGAATTTATTATTATGGTATTTAAATGAAATACTACAGCGAAATATTCTTAACTCCACAATTGCGAGAAATTTTTTGTCAACGAAATCACGACAAACGTGGAACTGTATATAAAATAGATTATTTTAAAAAGTGCAATCGTACTAGTAATTAATGAACTAGTGTAGTTTTTAAATTATTAAATCGTAATTTATTTTGTATATTAGTATTTTTTTTTATTAGATATTCAATTTAATAATTTTTAAATAGTCATGATTGACCAATATACGTATTGTGTTTTGAGCAGATAATTTTAACAATTTGTATAGTCAGGAATAAATTATTGTAATGCTCTCGAGTTTTTATTAAATAAACAATTAGTAATGTATTTAATTTTAATTGAGACTATCAATAGTTACCTATTTGTGATTTAAGCTGATGTTTTGATTCGATATTTAATATAATTTATTAGATTAATTTATTTACATTGTTTTCAATTTTGTTTTATTTTCTTTTAAATGCATGTGTCAATATAATGAAAACATTTAGTCGTAGAGTACCATTGTATAGATGTTATTGTATTTGAAACGAATAAAAAAAATGAAATGTCGTTTATTTATTTTACCTAATTTTTAAATAAAAAGCAAAAATCCTTGTGTGCGCTTACTTACTAACGGTCGAGTTACAGCAGTAACGGTGAGGAGCTCGATGCCGTAGTTGCGCGTAGCAGTCTAATCGATCACGCAAGTCAAGCAACGTCGCCCGCAGCCTGTCCATGGATGGCTTTATTTCTTGGGTGGTAAAGGTTTATCTCGAGCTCGTCCGTTCGTCGGAAGGCACGTTAAGTCGTCGGTCCCGGCTGTTGTCGCTAGATAACAGTCGTTAAACCCCAAGTAAGTGGCCTTTAGACGGCTTGAAATGACCTCCGCCAAACCGCAGTCAACCAGCTTGGTGGAGAATGCTCTAAACCCCTTCGAATGAGGGGAGACCCGTATCTCAGCAGTTGGATAAGAGTTGACGACGATATTAAGGGGTGCGGTTCCACTGACGCAAACCTGGGGTCCTACCGCCGATTACCATCGGTTTTTTTTATTCCAAACGTGGGTCGTAAGTTAAAGTTATTGACAAACATCTTCAGCTTAGTCGGTAGAGCTCTAGGGTTTCTACCCGCCGAGCTAAACATAACTAGCAATAATCTAAGCATTAATTTCATTTTCACATTCAAAAATTTCAATGATCTTCGTCTTCAGCTTCGGCGGTTGGGCCCCAGGGATCATACCGCATAAGCTGAAGCCGATTACCATCGAATCTTATGATCGTTAAGTTCTTAAGTTTTGACAAGTTAGTTAATGACAAACATTATCAGCTTAAACTGTAGTACCAGGTAAACTGAACGAAATTACCGCCAATCTAAGCTAAAGTTTGATTTCCGCAATCAGAAAATACGATGGTAATCGGCTTCAGATTCGGCGGTATGACTTCTGGACAGAGAAGCGCATACATTTTTCGCTGTAAGTGAAGTACAGCTGGTGTGATATGTAAGAAACAGAGCTCATCTCTTCAGTAGAACCGCACTCTAATAAAATGACATAAGCGACAAGACACCATGTCCTCTGGGAGTGTGATTTTTGGTGACGGGAGCAGGACGACATGTTGAATATGTTCATTTTGGCATCCGGGGTAGTATACTATTCTGATTTGGTAGCAACAAGGGAGAATTACCAAATTACCGTACTCGATGTGTTAGGTAACAACTCAATGTTTTAGGTCCCCAATAGTGTTAGATACTTAAAATCTGTGGTGCACAGCAGTTGAGCTTCACTTGACTAGCCATCGTTTTAGAGCGTTTTCAGATTATCCGATCCGATATCGGTATCGGGCGCCGATACGATATCGGGGCATTTAAAATGTATGAAATATGTAATGTCTTTCATATTGTCCGGCCCGATATCGGATGTCGGAGCCGACACCGATATGTTGGTGGCACCATCGGACGCCCGTGGGCTGTCGGACGATAATGTTTGTATGTGTGCTATACGTGTATCTACATATATTGTCTCTGTATGTAGTTGAATAGTTGAAAGTATTTAAAAAACTTTCTAGGTGCGTTTTGTAGCTTGCTAAAAAGAGTATAAAATACTCCCTCTGAATATCTAGCTTCCACAATGGGATGTATCCAGTACTGTCTGTGGATAGTTCTTTTTTTGCGTCTCAAATATAATAGATACAGCAAATTAAGTTTTCTATTATAGTCTGCCATTATGACCTGCCCGCACTAAGCTATCGAGCAAATGGCCGTATCGGAACGATTTTGTCGGAAATATGTGAAAACAGCACATGGTGTCGGCTGTCGGATATCGGCTGTCGTCGTCCTACACCGATATCGGATCGGACAATGTGAAAACGCTCTAATGCTGCGGCTACACTACCTTACCGTCTACAGAGCTGTTACCGCAATAATTGTGGCAGTAAATTACCGTTTAAATTACTGCGTGAAGTGGAGTGAGACTAGAGTTTACCTAGATATGTCAATAAATTAGGCGGTAAAAATATAATTTTTCAAGATGGAGGTTGAAACTGCAGCTGTTATATTTATTTAGATGGTTTCGGTCTTTTTCTTCTTCAAATCATTATTGTACACCGCGATTTTTATCGTGGTATACCCGACTGAAAGCCCATAAAAAGATACGGTTCGCATTGGAATAATTCCAAGACTCAAGCTTTTTTTATTTGATCACTCCATGTCGGTCGATACGTGCGTCGCCGATGAACTCATGTTGCACACTGGACAAACGGTAGTGTGGCTACAAACGCATTAATTACTGCGGTAATTCTCTTTGATGTGCGAAAAAAGACCGCCGCCGGAGCTATTGTCTACCGCCATTTGCCATATTGATTGGCATTGTAAAATTATGGCCATAATTCGTGGTTACGCCTAGGCGTTGTTGAAATTATGGCAATAATTATTGGCATATCACGGTACTGTTGCCGCAGCATAAGGCTTTTAATGCCTTATTTGCCATATTCTGTCTCTCGCTCTGTCGACTGTCCACCGTCAACTTTTTTATCATTTTACGTCACCACAGGACACGCAGTCGTTTCTGGTCCTCAACACGAATTTGCTGACAAGTGGTTTTTTTTTTTACCAGTTTCAATAAGTTGTCGTATGGCACCGTACCATTTCATCTCTGGACTGGTGCACCCCAGAACTTGCTCCGTATGACCTCATACAACGAAGAGCTGTTCGAATCGTCGGTGATCCCTGATCTCTAATCGGCTAAAATCGCTCCCTACACGTAGAGATGTAGCATCTCTTTGCGTTCTGTATAAATTATACCACAGAGAGTGCTCGGATGAGCTATTTGATTTGACATCTGCCGCTGACTGCCACTATCGTACCACTCGACATAAATTAAAATTCCATGCATATCATCTTGATAAATTGGAGATCTACTACAGTGCGCTTTTGAAGTTATTTTCTACCACAAAATTGTGAAGTTGTGGAATCAATATCCCAGCAGCATTCCCAAATAAATACGACATGGGAACCTTCAAGAACAGAAGTGTTTTTTCCCTTATCGTTACGTCGCCGATCCGTTGCCAGCCTATACTTCTTGCTTTCTTTCTGGTGAACTTGTACTGTTCCACGATATTATATTTAATATTACCGACCGGTTTCGCCGCTAAGGCATTATCAAGGTAAACGATGGTGTTTGCGTTTCTACAAAACATTTTATTTTCTCAAGGGAATTGTTGTTTGACCGCGGTATTCTGTGATGTGAAGGTACTTCCCCAATCCGGCAACTTAAAAAATACGCTTTGCCCTCTCGGTTCACCAGAGCCTCGTTTATCAGTCAGCAGGGTGCACCACATGCAGGTGAGATTCGCTTTGGTTCAAAGACGTCGATGAACCTCTTACACCCGAAAAGCTGTTATTTTATCTTCAATTTTGGTTTCCTTCTTAAACGCTTACCTGCAAACATGTCGATGATACAATACCCAGATACAATTTTATTATTATGACGTTATATTTACTATAAAATATAAAAACATTAAATTTAACACATGATTATAGATCAACATAACAATAAATTCACATAAAATAAAGCTATCCATGTTATTTTAATACTACTGATGCCATCTGGTAGCAATATGCAGTACCAAACAGCAAATTCACGAAACTACAGAGCACGACAGCGGGCGACTGCATTTTTGTTTTGTAATTCCTATATTAGATGGCGCTCGAAGTAGAAACGACGTTTGTTCCCAACGAGTCACACCCTCAACTGTAACACTGTGACTCGTTGGGAAAAAAATTACCAACGAGTCACACTGTTACTCGATGGGAATAAAATATTCCCAACCAGTTACACTGTTACAAGTTGGCACTATTTTCTTCCCATCCAGTAACATTGTTAATTAAGATTTATATGTCATTTTATATAGAAAAGATTATTTGACAAATTACTCGATTGCGAACTCATACTAAGATTAAGCTAGCCCAAAGTGCCTCTATAGTTCAATGTAATGTTCTTGAAAGTTTTTTAGATTGTATAAAATAAATAAATTTTTATTTGTTACAAAAAATAATAGTATTGGAGTGTAAGTGGTTCATTAACATCTTTGATCTACAATTTTATTTTCAAGAGATATGATTACCTGTTAAAATTAATGTATGTTCTATATTTGACGAGCTCGGTGGTCGAATGGTTAGCAATGGCCACTTTGACTCCGAGGTCGCGGGTTCGATTCTCGCACAAGACAAACATTTGTGTGCATGAACATGTCTCTTTGACTGGGTTAGGGTGTTTTCTATGTATTTACTATTTTTGTTTAGTAAGTGTTAGGTTACCCCTGTGCGCGCGTCCTCTCGTGTCTGGGGCCCTCTTGATCTGGGGGCCCGTGGCATATTGCCCTGTAGTTACGCCACTGGTAATAAGAAATGTATGTTTATTTAATTTTCTGCAGCACCAACCTTACGGTTATATCACAGGATTGCTAGTCTCTCGCCCAGTAAACCAACCAGGCACTCAAGCAGCTTGGTAGCAGTTCTGACTTCCCTTACGCCTACAAGCAGACTACTTAGGAATTAGGATTACTTAAGTCGAGTAGCTCGTGGCGACCGACGCTCGGTTTCCCAAGCATCGGGGCCCTACCAATCTCCATGTGTACCTGAGCTGTAAGGCACTGTAATTTGTGGACAAATCTTGTATAGGACTACCAATTCTTTGTTAGGCTGATTGAAGATGTGGAGGCCTACCGAACATATTCAATAAATAAAATAACAACATAATTTATACATGAAAATTAATCACTCAGACCTACATGCTTATTACAAAAAATAAAAAAAAATAGTTTATTGATGACATTGACTTTGGTCGATGCCAAAAAGTGTTTTGATCTAATTTCAATATATTGTCTTGGATTTTCTTTCTATTGGAAAATAGACACAAGAAAATAGATCACGTTTATTAAGTAATTTCGTCATGAGTTTAAGGTCTTTAATTTGTGGTTCGATGCGCGCTAGAGGAGTCCTAGGAAAGTTTCAGCCTCCAATCAGGATTCAAGTGAGACATTCAGATGACCACGGCCCCACGAAACCTTTTGATAACATGCCATTTAAAGTCACTAATCGGTAAGTTTAGCTCTGAACTTTTTGGGGTGTAAGTGGTTCATCAAGATCTTTGAACCAAAGCCAACTTCACCTGCATGCGGTGCACCCTGCTGACTGACAAACGAATCTCTGGCGAAAAGAGAGGTAGGGAGCGTAATTGTAAGCTACCCGACTGGAGAATGTACCTCCACCTCACAAAATACCGCAGCCAAATAACAATTCCCTTGAGGGTTGTTGTGTTCCTTCGAGTGAGGTCACCAGAAAAGAAGGAGATGCTGCGTTGGCAGCGGGGGTGGCGGCGCGTCAGCGATATTTTATGTTGCGAGCATCAATATGGCTACGGTAACCGCTTCACATCAGGCTGACCGTATGCTTGTCTGCCGTCGTAGTATAAAACAAAACTGAAATATACAGTTGCAGATTGCACCTTGTGACTCGATTCGAGTGTTGCTGTGGGGATTGTGGACGAATCCAACCTGACAGATGAATTTAAACCTTTGAGTTTTAGAAAAGATTTAGCGTTTCTTTGTGTTCTACCGATTGTACCGGGTGTGTTGAGAAGAGTTACTTGACACGATGCTCACGACCTCCTTTAGGTACAGTCACACGGTCGCTGTCCAGCAAGGGAGATTCTTTGACACAATAATATAGTTCATGGTCTCCATTGACTCTCCCCAGGCGCTGCAGTTAGGGCTATCAATAAACTAGTCTCGTATTTTACTATAGTCCGGTCAATTTAGATATAAAAATAGTGATCAAATAACGAAAATTCCGACAGAGCTGAATTTCCGTAGAGACCTTCAGTTTACCATTACAAATGAAGTGCCAAAAGTCCCCATCGATCCCATGTGTGCTAAGAAATTTATTCGGGGTCAAAGGTCCAAATTTTAGGTTTTTGGGATTTTTCTGGGAAACGGTCAGTTTTATGAAAAAAGTACTTTAGACCAAAGTTGTAGATCTTAAAATTCTCTATAAAAATGAATGTTTTCATTTTTTCTCTAAGATCAACCATTTCCCAGATATTGCGCTTTTCCCAATCCCAGATATTAATCTCTATGGAAATTCAGCTCTGTCGGAATTTTTGATATTTCAATTGTCTAAATTTAGGTCTAGTTGAACTTTACATAACGAGTAACGAGACAACGTAACATTAAGGCTGGTTTCATAGTCACACTTATGCCAGCGCGGTTGATGAAAGCGATCACTTATAATAAAACGATACAGGTATGTATAATACAAATGGGGTGTAAGTGGTTCATCAACATCTTTGAACCAAAGCCAATTTCACCTGGACGCGGTACACCTTGCTGACTGACAAACGATGATATGGCGAAAAGAGAGGTAGGGAGCGTAATTGTAAGCTACCCGTCTGGGGAATGTACCTCCACGTCACTGAATAGCCAATAACAATACCCTTTTGTAGTCCTGCAAGTGAGTGAGGTCACCAAAAAGGAAGGAGATGCTGCGCTGGCAGCGGGGGTGGCGGCGCGCGAGCGATATTTTATGTTGCGATCGTTAATATGGCTACGGTAACCGTTTCACATTAGGCGGGCCGTATGCTTGTCTGCCACCTGACGTAGTAAAAAAAACAAGGATAGATAGATAGATTATTCGTATTACAGCAGTTACACACACGCACAATTATAAGCTTGTAGATGACAGAAAACACATTATTGATTGTAGGTGTGTGTTGCAGTAGTACGTGGTAATACACATTATTGATTGTAGGTGTGTGTTGCAGTAGTACGTGGTAATACACATTATTGATTGTAGGTGTGTGTTGCAGTAGTACGTGGTAATACACATTATTGATTGTAGGTGTGTGTTGCAGTAATACGTGGTAATACACATTATTGATTGTAGGTGTGTGTTGCAGTAATACGTGGTAATACACGTTATTGAGTGTAGGTGTGTGTTGCAGTAATACGTGGTAATACACATTATTGATTGTAGGTGTGTGTTGCAGTAGTACGTGGTAATACACATTATTGATTGTAGGTGTGTGTTGCAGTAGTACGTGGTAATACGCATTATTGATTGTAGGTGTGTGTTGCAGTAATACGTGGGGTAATACACATTATTGATTGTAGGTGTGTGTTGCAGTAGTACGTGGTAATACACATTATTGATTGTAGGTGTGTGTTGCAGTCATCATTGTCAGGTAATTTTAGTCTCCACTACAGGAGCACGACCCTCTCTCGTCCGTCCCTGACAGGAGGATTTGGCCTACACTCCCCACGCTGGCCAGACGGGTTGGGGAGATACGTGGTAATACAAAGGAACTATAGCTCAGTGGGAATCTTGCATAAGGAACTAGACTAGAACCTCGTGAATCGCGCGCGTACCAACCGCTCTGGCTTAAGCCTGACTATGAAACCAGCCTAAAGATTGAGTATCGGTATTCTAATCTTGTTTCTTTTTTTACAACCCACCCACGTGTCCACACAACTTTTTTTTCTATAACAATCTCATACAAAGTTGTGCATAAAGTCTGTCAACATTAAGTCTTACAACATTACATTGTATTGGAGCTCCCTTAAATATTTATTTTATTCTTTTTTTTAGTGTTTGTTGTTAAATATAGCGGCAATAGAAATACATCATCTGTGAAAATTTCAACTGTCTAACTATCACGGTAGTAGTATATGTATACAATGTATATGAATAAAAAAAACTGTTCATGAGATACAGCCTGGTGACAGACGGACGGACAGCGAAGTCTCAGTAATAGAGTCCCGTTTTACTATTTGGGTACGGAACCCTAAACATTAAATGTACTGTACTACTTAGCTAGTACCAGCGATACTAGAAAGAAACGGGGTTTGGCTGAATACGTTATATGCACTAAAATTATCTCTAATTGGCAGCGCTTTCCCCTTCTCCGCACGCTATGTTCCATAGTCCTTACTTAGCGTAATAAATTCTTTGATCCGATTCCGTCAGTCCGTCTGTCACCAGACTGTAACTCATGAACCGTGATAGTTAGAGAGTTGAAATTTTCATAGATGATGTATTTTTGTTGCCGCTTTAAGAACAAACACTAAAAAACAGAATAAAATAAATATTTAAGAGGGCTCCTATACAAAAAACGTGATTTTTTTTTCGTTCGTTTTTGCTCGATATTGATAACGGCAACAGGTAGACGCTTGAAATATTCACAGAAAATTCAGTTATATATTCAATTTAAAACTAAATAATTAAATTAAAATAAAACAAATATTTAAGGGAGGCTCGCACTTATTCATAAATAAATAAATATTTCTGGACAATTTATACAGCGCTATCCAGTTCCAAATTAAGCGCAAAGCTTGTGTGATGGGTACTAGACAACTGATAAATAAACTTAAATACATTTTTTTTGTAAATACAAACTTATGATACATAGAAAACACCCAGACCAAGACAAACAGATATGTTTAAAACTTTATTTATTTAAAACTTTATTGACCACAATAAAATGATACAAAAGGCGGACTTAATGCTATTGCATTCATGCACACAAATGTTTGTCTTGTGCGGGAATCGAATCCGCGACCTCCGAGTCAAAGTGGCCATTGCTAACCATTCGACCACCGAGCTCGTCAAATTGTATTAATAGTAATTCATTAAATTTATCTTTATAGGTACTTTGCTACCGTAATATTTTCATTAATGTTTGGCGCTGGACTTTGGGCACCTTTCCTTATAGTTTGGTATTCCATGGCAAAGAAAACAATGTGAACATATCAATTTATTAAATATATTTATCCTTGAATCCTGTTTCCTATTTGTTTTTCGATAGAACCAATTGATAGCCTTTTTACTCCTAATTTCTTCTGATTAAATTCGTTGCGAGTTCCAAGGCAGCTGTAGTCTTATCCCCCGGGACTGCAATGGACTTCATTGTTCTTCACCTCCATCTTACAGAAGACCGCAGACAAATAAAAATACCCTTGAGGATTGTTGTGTTCCTGCGAGTGAAGTTACCAAATGTGAAACGGCGCGTTAGCAGAGTGAGCTGCCCCCTTACCACCAACTCTTGTTGCGATTCAATAACTGCTATTCAGTTATTGAATCGTTTTGAATAAGCGACTCGATTTCAAATTGAATAGAGTCGCTTATTCATTGGTATGAATAAGCATTCTATTCAGTTATTGAATCGCAATAAGAGTTGGTGGTAAGGGGGCAGGAATACTTATTGTATTATATACGTCTAATACGTCAGAATCAGTCTAATCAAGTCGAGTCAGTCTAATCGAACATGCAAGTTAAGCAACGTCGACCGCAGACTGTCCATGAATGGGTTTATTTATCTCGAGGGTCTTCGTGCTTCGGAGGGAAAATTAAGACGTTGGTCCCGACTGTTGTCATTAGATGACAGTCGTTAAGCCAAGTCATTTGTAATGGCCTTCAGGCGGCTTGAAAACACTGGCCTATGCAAACCTGCAGTTGAGCAGCGTGGTGGGGTATGCTCTAAATCCCTCCGATTGAGGAGAGGTCCGTATCCGAGCAGTAGGACGAATGAGGATTGTCGACGAAATGGTCAGAATAACCGCTTTACATGAAGCGAGCCGAATGTTTGGCACCTGGAATTTTATTAAAAGTGGGGTATGGCTGTATCATGTACACGGCCGTTTGATGTACGTGAATACGTTATATCTCAAAATGGCAGCGCTTCCTCCCCCACACGCGATGTTCAATAGTCCTTACTTAGCGTAATAAACTCTTCGTCCGTCCGTTTGTCAGCACCATATATTATGAACTGTGATAGTTACACAGTTGAAATTTACATAGATTATGTATTTCTGCTGCCGCTTTAACAACAAATACTAAAAAACAGAAAAAAAAAAATATTAAAGAAAATCCCATACATCAATGTATGGCTGTGTCATGGACACGGCCGTGTTGTACGTGAATACGTTATATGCACTAAAATTATCTCAAAATGGCAGCGCTTCCCCCTCCCCCACACGCGATGTTCAATAGTCCTTACTTAGCGTAATAAATTCTTTAATCCGTGATCTATCCGGTGGTGGTATGGAACTTTGGATGGAGATGATAGATTTTTAGCTGCAACGCCAAACTGTCTCCCCCAATTTTGTTATCATTCGTTTTTTTCTTTTAATTGCCTCCCTATGGAAAATTCAAGTCAATAAAAAAAACTTAAAAACGCCATCTGTTAGCGATTGGTTGTATTTGTTAGCCATTTGACCATAGATATAATCATCATCCAGGTATTTTCCAGTTTACTAATAAATTAACCACAATTAATTTACTAACATAATTTTATTACAACTGAAACACTCGTAACTACACATAATTTAAATTCAGGGCCAAGACGGTGGGTCGCCTTCTTTCACATTGCCGCCGTAAAGACAGGACTTATCTCTAAAGTTGGTCATCCTGAGCGTCTCCTGGTCGTCCAGGAACTTCCCGATGAAGAAACCGGTCATGGGAACCGCGAACCAAACATAACGTGTGGTGATCCCGAATATAGCCATGTTAGTTTTGTTTTTGCAGTGCTTTCCACTTCCTAGTGTGACTCCAGTCCAGGAAAATGAGAATCGCAGTCACTGTTGGGAACGAGATGCTCACCAGGTTGCGGCGGAGGAATCTTCCAATCGCCATAAAACTGGAACAATTAGAACACAAATTGAAAAGAACGTCCATCAGAGATGATTTATTAGACTAGCCACTTCACATCAGGCTGACCTTAACCTTTATTGGCACCCGACGAAAAAAATAAGTACCAAATAGCTTTTATTGCAGATTTACTCCAAGTCTGCTTCAAAGTCCAAATCAATACTCTATAAAGTTGGTGAAAACCGAGTGCCAACAATCAACAGTATCAACTAATGCTTTATTATAACATTATTATCATTATGTTATAATAAATCAATTGAATATAATTCTTTTTTTTTATTTCATGGCATCAATTACTCAATTAAATTAAATAATATAATTTGACTTGATCTAACATTTGACATAATTAACATTGGATATATGTATTATAATTTTTATTTCATGTCATCAATTACTTCATTAATAAAATTTTCATTTGACATAATCTTTAATTATCACATATTTTATCGTAATTTATTTTAACATATCTATAATTTTAATTTTCTGTATCAATTTAATATTAAGTGTAACGATGATGGTTTGCATTATTTTATAATATATGCATAATTACAGATTAAAATTTACCCCGATTTATTGGTAAATCTACATGAAGTGACAACACAGGTGGGTGTTTAAGAGTACCCTTTTAAAATTTTTAATGTTTGACCATTTTTGTCATTGATTTGCAAGGTATAAAAATATTTTGTAGATACACAAACACCGTCTGTTTACCTTGATATTGTTGGCACAACCGGTCGGTAAAAATAAATAAAATTACGTGGAACAGTACATGTAGTTTATATATAACATTATCGAAACACTTTATTACGTTACTAAGTGTACAGAGGGCGGATAAGCACTTACAACTTACCACCTTTGTCAGGTAGCGCAAAAGAGGTTAGGCGCGCGCGCGACTACCAACTTTCTTACATTCGTACGTGAAGAAGCGTTTCGCCATATAAATATAGGTATACACGGTTCCCTGCAAGCCTGAGAGGACTTCACCCTCAGGCAATCATAATAAAATGTTAACAATAAAGTTACCTACTTTACTGCATTATAAGCTAATGAAGGTAAACCATAGAGCAGAATATCGCTGATGAGGCAGATACGAAAGGTTGCATATCACACGGGTTAAAAGACAACAATTGCAAGACTAATCAATAAAATAAAAAGATCCCGACGAATTAAGAACCTCCTCCTTTTTTTGAAGTCGGTTCAAAAAAGGAAAAAGGAAAATTTTATTTGTTACTAACCACACCACTGAATATTGGAAGCTGGCGGTTTGAAGTGTAAGTAGTAGAATTTTTATTTTATTTTGTGGTGTAAGTAGCTTTCCACGATGTTTAGAGCCAAAGCCAACCTCATCTGCACGTTGGGCACCCTGATGACTAGCGAAAGAGAGGTAGGGTATTTGTATGCCCGACTAAGGAAGTCCTATTTACCCCCACCTCAATATCGCAGCCAAAAGATGTTGGCCATAGCAAAACCTTCTTATTTTAGAAACCATAGATATTTTTAGGGTTCCGAACCTCAAAAGGAAAAACGGAACCCTTATAAGATCACTTTGTTGTCCGTCTGTCTGTCTGTCTGTCTGTCTGTCTGTCTGTCTGTCTGTCAAGAATTTCTATGTCGAGAATGCGTGGAGGTATCAAGCTGAAATTTGAACTGTATACTTAGGTCTACGGTCCCATGAAGTTAAAAAAAATCAAAC
The DNA here is from genome assembly GCA_937001555.2 of Hypsopygia costalis. NCBI lineage: Eukaryota > Metazoa > Arthropoda > Insecta > Lepidoptera > Pyralidae > Hypsopygia > Hypsopygia costalis. The sequence goes on along the minus strand of OW443326.2, from coordinate 4,272,263 downwards.
TGCTAAGTTTACGTAGAAAAAAGTTACGGCCGTTTATTCAGCAAAAAACGCATATTTCGACACACTCAAGGGAATCAAAACCTATAGGGTACTTCCCGTTGACCTAGAACTATGAAATTTGGCAAGTAACATCGTTATAGACTACAAGTACAGGAATAAATCTCAAAACTATACATTTGTAAATAGATCTTAAAAAATAGGGGGTCTATATATTTTATAGGGTGTCGAAATTTCAAATTGAAACTACTAGTTCAAATGGGGTATCATATGAAAGGGCTTGATGTACACATTGCAAAATATATATTTTTTTTTTTCGACGCATTATTTCTTACTTATAATGAAAAATATCAAATTTAATAATGATACTACGTACCTACGAAACCCTCGGTGGGCGAGTCCGACTCGCACTTGTCCGGTTTTTTTTTTATTTCTACCGGTTTATTGAGTTAATAGAAAAGTCACTGGTTCCAATGAAGTTGCCGTGTTTATAGAAAGAGTAAAACAGTGTAATACTATGGTATACTATGGCTATGGTAACAGTTCCTATAAAAACCCTCTGCCTACAATACAGTACATTACTGTGTATTGCACCAAATACAGGATAACAATGTAGTAACAAGATAGCATTATAAAGTACAACGCGGCCTTATCTCTTCCAATCAACCTAAGGGTAGATGAAAAAAAAACATATAACCAAATGACGTCTGTACACGTGCCTATGTTTGAGTGACGTTCTCTAGGGCTGACATTATACAATTATTAGTCGGACATGTAAGGGGGTGTAAGTGGTTCAACAACATCTTTGAACCAAAGTCAATCTTACCTGCATGGGGTACACCCTGCTGACTGACAGACGAGGCTCTGACGAAAAGAGAGGTAGGACATAGCGTATTTTTTAAGCAGCCCGACTGACGAAGTACCACCACTTCACAGAATACCGCAGTCAAATAACAATTTCATTGAGGGTTGTTGTGTTCCTGCGAGTGAGTGAGGTCACCAGAGAGGTTGATGGCATGGCGCGAGCAATATTTAATGTTGCGACCGTTAATATGGTTACGGTAACCGCTTCACATCAGGTGTAGTGAAGAAGAAAAAACATAGTAAATCGACGGTCCCGACGTATAAAGCGACATGTCAAAAATGGCAATTTTTTTTTATTGCATAAATTGCTATAGATTGTCCGTAAAAAACATTTTCTTTTTTATTTTATTGATTGTATATAATTAAAAAGTAAGAAATTAACTCATTTGTCCAATAATAATATTCTTTAATTACTATATCGTAGTATAATCAGACATGTCTGAAATGACATGTCGCTTTATACGTAGGGACCGTCGAAATACACTACACTGACTTTAGCCAATATTTTCAAAAAGCCTTGTATAATTGCCATTGCTAACTTACCCAAAATTTTATATTTTCTAATCACCTATATTCGCCTTCCGAACACCGGTTCATTGTAATGGTCAAACCATTTCATTCTTACTAATTGTAGCTTTTTACTATTCATATAAATGCATGCGCAATGATTTGATTCATTTCCATATTCACATGGAACAAACGTAATTTAAAACTAACACCACACATGACATTACGCACAATAAACATTGAAATGTAAATAAGAAAATTGAAACATTAACAATAAACCACTATAACTCAAGTGACAGCAATGTCAATTCTGCGTCTGCGCACTCACTTGCTCTTTGAGACATATAAATCTGCTATAATGCTATCCTATCCTATCCTTTTCTCATCTCTTATTAATTGTATCTTGCATCCTACTTTGACAGAGATGAATTAGTTATGATGAAACTATGGCTGCCGCATGCTTTTTAGGTAATTTATAAAAAAAACAGTACTTTATTTCATCCAAAGGGATCAAATAAATTTCTTTTTTTAACTTTCCATGTCTTGAGACATCCATCCACTGCACAAGTAACTCCCATCTTTTAAACTGAATGGAGAATAAAATACGAGCGACGTCAATTTGTAGGACGTTGCATCCATTGCAAACGGTTCCAAATCGGTCTCATAGGGGAGATGAGGTCGACTAGTGAGAGCGGCAGAGAGTATCCATACTGTACGTTAGTACTATTACTTATACTGTGGTATAGACAAAATTAACATAAGAAAAGAAAAATATACACACATACACATTTGAACCTAAAATAATACTTTCTAATAAAACCGTATTAAGAAACGCTTTGGATATGATGACCGTACCTTGACTATCGTGCAGTTGGATACAACAAATCGTCTAACAGCTTACAATGAGGATGTCAATTCAGAATGCAATACTAAAATACCATCTTCAGTATCAAGTACCGTCATTGTATTCTACAAAAACATCCGCTGCAACGTTAGATTGCTAAATTACTATCACTTACTACTAGTTACACATTGTACGATTGACGTAACTAGCGAGTGGGGGATTTACAGCAAGGTCACGAACGTTGCTATGTCCTATTGCACACGTTCACCGATAACTATCTTAAGGAATCATTTTGTATAGCTGCGACTACGAGCAACCTAATAGGTGCTCCTGCCTATCCATGATTAACCGTTTTTGCTCAAGGTGCTCGAAATACCTAATGAACTATTGTATACTATTTTTCTATAAAACCTGTGTTAATGTAACGGTAATTATTCTCGATTCTCGATTGCAAGGCAATATGATCAGTGAAAGTGGTAATAAAGATCGAAAAAGTAGTGGCTGCTGTAAAAATATGTGTTTTAATGGCGGAACAAAATAGGCACAGCGTAAAATTCATGGCGTGCAAAGGACAAGATTTCAGGAATGGTACTCTGTAAACATGCACAATGGTACTATAAGTTCTCACAATGAAATTGAGATATAGTTATATCATTTATTAAAAGGATGTGGGTTATAGTTGCATGTACGCCTGATAATATCTGTAATGTTTTTAGAAGATCCATTATTAATATACTTATTCATTAGAAATATGTATTGTGTACAGTGTAGTATTTACATCAGGTTGCAAAGTATTTTATATGAATAATGACTATAATATTGACATTGTCTACACATAGCACAACTATTACATGGAATTATATATAAACAATAATGCACAGTAACACCTGAAACAACTACACCTGAAATAATGCATAAATCTCATACCCTTTGAACCCATAGAGTGCTGCCGAACCTCAATAAGAGAAGTTTAAATGTCCATTACAGAATCACCGATGGGCAATAATGGCATCTAAGAATTATATAACATCATACCTATCTATAATCGTTATTCACCTTACACCCCAATCTATCTATTCAAAGAGACAAACAAACAACTAAAGTGACTGACTAAACTGCAGATATTATTTGTTATCAATAATAATGAAATTTCATAGAAAATATTGTAACTCAGGGTCTATTGTCGTTTATACGCAATAAAAAGTTCACAACAAACCTATTTGTAATAAAGAAATTTGAAATATTTCTTTATAGCCCTGTGCTTGTAGTAGTTTATTTATTAGCTTTTTACATGAATATTCGTTTAAATAGCAAAATTAATGTATTAATCAAATTTAGCTAACCTCAAAATATCCAATGACGGCTCCTTCGTGAATTTGTGTGTCACGTCAACATGACAGATTCTTCCAGACTCCAAACGTCAGGAGACGCAGATCTGTCAGACGTAGGGATGTAAAAATAATCGATTATAGAAATAATCGATGGAAATCGATTTTTTTTTAAATAATCGATTTTAAAAAGTGAATTTAATATTAAAAATAATCGATTAACAAATCCATCTTTTTAATTGATTTTTCTACTACTCGCCCCTCCCTCCCCCCTCACGATTTTAAGTCTGGTCTTTTAGAGCCCAGATCATGAATTACTATTAGATAAGTTGATTAAATTACATTAACGCCACCTATGCGTCCACGATAGCATCTTTACTGTGCTGTTGACAGTTTTACGTATTAAAACCTACATTGCGTACGTAGAGTCTACGAACAGTAAGTACTATTTTACCGCCATTCGGCTGTTTTATGTCATTCGTTATAGTTTCGATAAGCTTATATTCGGATTTTTAGGTTTTTTTTTTTATATCTATATAGTTTAATTTTATTACGTACTACTGCACAGATACCATTGCAGCGCAGGTCTTTCGATAGTACCTAGATCCTATTAGGATGTTGATTATTACTAAAACTTTAATTTCTGTCGATTATTTATTTATTTTTTTATATTTGTTGTTTATTTTTAATTATTTATGTTTTTTTTTTATTTTTTATTCCTTTGTATTTTATTATTTTAGATTAGTTACAAAGAAAATATACAATCAAAATAAATACTAAAAATAACAAAAACTAATTAAAATTAATAAAATATGATATCTAAATAGCATCAAAAAATTCTTCCGCATCGCCATCAAAGGGTAACGTGGCCAGAAGGCTAGCAGCATTGCCACGCTGGATGGCAATGCTTATTCGCTGAGCGAGAAATAGGCCAGCCCTCTGATCGCGGGAAGAGTCGACTAAACGTTTGGAGATTTTGCGCTCGGACCCCATGGGCCAAGCGTTTCCAATGTTTATTAAACAAAAACTAATCTAAAAGCCTATCTAATGTTATATTTTTAATTAATAATATAATTATTATTTTGAAATCGGTTATATTCAAAGAAAAATCGATTATTTATTAATCGATGTAAAAAAAATCGATTAACTAAAAATATTTTTTTATGTAGAATGTCACATCCCTATCTGACGTTGTGCCTCTGTGTATTGGGGTGGGGACAACTCTGGCGTTTTTTGTTAATAGTATTGCGGCACTGGATGAAAGTTCTCTATAACTGAGTTTTTAATACAATACCCTGAAAAGCTGAGAATGGAATTAACTTATTATGTTAAAATCTCATTCTCGGCTTTTCAGGCTCATGGGACAGAAAGGCACTTAAATAATGCGACATTACCACCTGTTATGTATGCTGAGACCCCAACAGCTGGTAAAATCCACAGACATTCAATTATGTAAAATCAAATATTGTTGAGATCTTGCCTTGACCATAAATTTTACGCTACTCCTCAATCAATGTCGTATCGACGTACGTTTGAAAAAAAAAAAATTAAATTAGTATGTTGGCATTCTGAATACAGTGTTGCCTAATATTCAAACTAGTTTTTGATTTGGGCTATGGATTGTGGTTAGAGAGTTCTATGATAGTAAAGGTAGAAAAAAATAATTATGACAATGAACTATATTCCATTTCAACTTCATTCCAGACGTAGACAGAGAAAGCTATAGACAAATTGACCCATCCTATTCATACATAGAAAAAGAACTTCCGTGCTATTTATATGATTCTCTATTTAAATTAATTTCTCAGTGTCCCAGGGAGACACTGAGAAATAAATTTAAAGAGATAAATATTCTAAATTTAGGAAAAACAGTGAACTCCATCAATTAAATTTAAGAAATAAAAACAAACTCGCTGTGGGTATTACTAGGCTCCATAAAATCTCTAACTCGTTTCCAGGTCAATGTGCTTCTACAATAAACTTCCAAACGACGCGTTTAAATTATCCATGGGTAAATTTAAGAAAAGAAGAACTGTCAAGAAACTCGAGGCCGACTCTTTTAATTGTCATTGCCAGAAGGCAAGAAACTCAAGGCCGCCTCTTTTAATTGCCAATAAAATTAATGTAACGTTATTGGCAATTAAAAGAGTCGGCCTTGAGTTTCTTGCCAGTTCTTCTCAAGAAGCCCCGTCGCCAGAACTGGCACTTAAATTCACTTTCACATTCAAGATAGTGTGAGGAAAGTAAATCAAAGCTCTGCGGATTTAGAGTAGTAATGATTTAGATACGTGTATATTTAATTTGAATAACGTTTCTAAGTACTTTATATAAAGTCCAAGAAATAAAGAAAAAAAATGAATCTTGTTATTTCCATGGAAAACAAAATAGTTTGCTAAAGTCACATGACAGCGCTGTATAAAATCGGACATATTCTCTATCTCATGTTTGCTATGCTTAACAGGCGTTTATAAAACGTAGTGTATTAAGCTGAGTTTACTATAATATATTACTTTTTTTATTTAGTATACTGTAGTCTAGCTTATGTTTTTATTTTGTATCCTTTCATACTTTATTTTTCCTTGGTTGTTAGAGAAAAGCGTACTGGTCATAAGCATACCATAGTAACGATGTTTAACGAATGGGCGTACCAGTCGGCGTATATAGGAGTGCTATGCTACCCCAAGTCCCCGTACGCTAAGACGAACTGACGTAGTATTTCTAAACCGTAACCACGCTTAAATGCTGCTTCAATATGTTTAAGATGGTATTATATTGAAGTAACATTTCAAATAATATAATGGGCTTAAAGTAGGAATTATCCTAATACAGTTCGTCACCGTTGTGGTCACCGGGAAAGTTATACTAAAGTGATATTACAAATCCGTCACGTTAAGGCATTATAGAGCATAGGTAAATGAAAACGAGAATTATAAGTCTACCACGAAATTTTTGTTTGATCTTGTGGCCTAAAACACATGATCAAATTTCTCTTTTTATAACTAGTGGCTAAGATGCTAAGACGCGGGTTAATTGTGGTTCAGTTAGTAATTTAGACTACAATTTAGATTTTTAGAGGCGATTAAATAGGATTCTATTTAAATAGTACCCAATGAAACCTGTTTAATCGGCAAAGATGTATTTTTTTTTGTTCAAAATTTTGCTATCGGCTAACAAGCACTTAGCAGATATGAGTTAGGACTTAGGAGAGAACTGTTACCTTAGAAACTTAGTAAACAAGATCCCATATTAGGTAGGAGGCTCAAGAGACAATACGTCTCTTGAGCCTCCTACAGTTCATTGGCTCACATAATGCTGTCGCTATGGTGTTGGTGTGGGCTTTTATACGATGGTTATATGCTCTTCCTGTGTTTTCTACTTCGTACCTGACTCTTTTAATTTCTGTATGCTCATGTAGTTCACTTGTTCTTATGAATAGGGGTGCGTCAGTTAAAATTTTGAAAGCTTTATTTTGAAACCTTTGTAAAATCTCCACATTCGAGTTTCTTTGTTGATCCCCATAACTCAATACCAAATGTCCATTATAGTTTTGTAAATGAGTATCATGTGTTCCATAGTGACGCGCGATCCTCTGCCTATCAGCCATTTTAGTTTCTTAGCCGTATATTTAACTCTTCGCGTTTTTTTTAAATATGATTTCTCCATGTTTGTTTCCGATTAAGGTGCATGCCCAAGTACTTTGCTGAGTCTTGATGGGGTTAAACATCTCTTTCAAGTTTAATTGGGGGACAATTTTATTTTCTCAAATTAAGTGACATGTACTGACTAGCTGGAATTTGCTTTGATGCACCACTTTTCCATCCAGTTGTTAACTTTAGTCAAGTGGCTCTGTAGAACTTGAGACGGCAAAGAAGTTGTCTATAGATTCAACTAGCCTCGAATCAGGTGTCGCCTTAATTCATAGACTAATTTCCTAAAATCTAAATTTTGCAGAAAATGTTTTTTAAACGAATGTAAGGAGGCGTCGACGTAAGCCAAATATGAACTAATGTCCTCAATCTACTAATTGGAGACTTGGGCATTAAAACAATTATATTGCTAAACGTGTTGACGTAGGTTTTGTGATGTCAATATAAATTAATTGAGTAGCTCGGTGTCGTAGCGTGTGTCAGTCTAATCGAATACGCAAGTTAAGCAATGTCCTGACTGTAGCCTGTCCATGGATAGGATTATTTATCTCGAGCTCCTCTGTGCTTCGGAAGCACGTTAATCCGTCATTTCCAGTTATTGTCAATAGAGATGTCGTTAAGCCCAGTGGTTTTTAGGCGGTTTGAAAACACTGGCTTCTGCCAACGCAACGCAATTGAGCAGCGTGGTGGAGTATGCTCGAAACGCTATAAATTGAGGGGGCATCATATGACATCATACCATACTGGATATTCATCCAATCCTCGTTATCGTCAACTCATTCGAGTTGACGAGAACGAGGAAATATTGCATTAAGTTATGGCAATACGATATTTTGTTTCGGTAAGTTGGTACTTTGGCAGAACACAGTCGTGCAGCATGCGCGAAGTAAGAGCAGGAAAGAATTACCGAGTGAAAGAGTGAGTGAATGTCTTCGTCATCTCGTCTCGTGCAGATTTTACGAATTTTGCTGTGTGGGGTGCTAAAATTATGTTGATTTTAATGAAGTGAACAATATTATTGGTGATGTTGGCCTTAGGCTTATTGTTATTGCGTAAAAAAACTCTAAAAGAACACACATTCACTGTAGTAATCCGTCAAAAATCGAGAAAGCTTCAAACGTGTTTGAAGCTTTCGTTTTCGGATTAATGGAACTATGAACCTGGACCCTTTAACGTTTAGCTTATCGCAAATCAATTACCTCGTCGTAAATTTAAGCAAGAAAAACTTCAAGCAGACATATCAGGAGTTGTCCCAGGTGAGAAAATGTAACATTTTGTAGCTTGTCTTTGTTTTCTGTTGTCGCCATATTGTGGAGGGTGCGAACGACCACGAGCATTTCACTGTCGAGTAGTCATGCAATGCGATGGATCAGTCGACCTGATGCTTTATTGTGGTGTGTATTCGTTGTTGCCAAATTTTTTGATAATGTAACGCTATAAATTCAGTGACGTTGCGTCGCGAGGTTCATGCCATACTGTCATGGTATTTTACGGTAATTCTATTACGATAACCGTTGCAGGTGGAGACAATTTGATACGGTGGCCTGTCGTTATTTATTTTTATCTATTATTTTTTAATATATCAACAAACTGTTGGTGTAATAGCAATTATGTGCATATATTTTGTTTCGAATATAGACGAAACACTTTGACTAGACTTAAATCACGTTTTATATACTTTGTCACTGATTTTAATCACTGACTGTAAATTTCCCTTCTGTCAACCTTGGGAACTTCAATTTAAATCAGTTATTGTTTTCATTACCCATATTAAAAATGCCATTTTGCCTTATTAAAATCATTAATTTATTTTCATCACTATGACAAATACAGTTATTGTTAACTAAAGAATTAGACTATCACTAATGAATATATGGAATTTAAAATTATGTCTCATTAGTTCGAGTCGCCTTTATATTTCATATTGGTTCAGGGACTTCGAAGTGAAAATATGAAGTCTCGAGGGAATGTTCGCATATTTTCTGATACAAACTTCATTCGATAGTATCGCATACAAACAAAGACCTTGCCGACATAAAAAAAAACTGGCTGTACCACTGCTCATTACTAGTGAATAAGTATTTCAAATAAAAAGGGCAAGATTACCCACGATCTAAAATATTTATATAATATATCTCTAAGAGCTTCCACATCATTTGATGTGTGATATCTCAAAATCCCATTTAAACTCAACTAATCTGATAAAAGCTAAATGGGGTGATTGCAGATAGAAATGAGAGAAAAAAACATAAAAAAAATAATTTGATAGTTTCGATGAAGGTAGTCCGTTGACATTGATTTTGGAAACAGTAAAGCCTAATTTAATATGTAAATAACACAGTAAACATGAAATACACTGTTTTCATTCACTCACATGTAACTGTAACAAGGTTTTGGTGAAGAATCTAGGCATCTATCGCAAATTTCACATATAAGATAATTTGTATTTTTTTACCGCTAAGGTAGCAAACAAGCATATGGCTTGCTTGATGGAAGCAGTTACCATTGCCTATAGACACCGGTAACACGAGAGGCATCACATCTACATAGTTGTGTAAATATCTACACCTTATAGTAGATTGTATTCAACAACATTTCTATTAAGAGTTGTAAGTTACATAGTGCAAAATAAGGCATTACTTAATTTTAAAACAATTAAATGCTTTTAATGACTTTTATTTTGCGGAGTATCGCATTTGGTGGCAAGCATTGGGAAAGGCCTATATCCAACAGTGGGTAGATACAGGCTGATAATGATGAATAGAAGAATTCAAAAATTTGTTCATTCCCGTTCATTTACTTTTGGATCAACAAATGTGTGTTCATACTATGGACATAATTGTATAGAAAACATACTATTTATTTTCAATATACCTACATCCAGCACATACAGCAGTGATATATACATATTACTATACTAAAAAAATTTCCCACCAATCTCAAATATTTCACAGATCAGCGTTCTAGGGATGTGTGTTGATCCATCAGCCATGACTGTGCTTTTATATTATTATGCTTACTGCATTGTTATATGAAACTCGGTAGAAATGCTTAACTTGCATAGTTGATATTTGATATAATGTTATTTATTAACCACTGCCACTGGGCTGCCCACATCTGCCGAGTCAGCGATGGTAGATGGGAGAGGAAAGACCTAGAGTGGAGGCCACGTATGGGGGACGAAGCGTAGGGCGCCCCCTCTCTGGATGGACCGACAATCTCAAAAAAGTGGCTGGTAGTGGTTGGATGTGGAAAGCAAAGGATCGCATGTGGTGGAAAGCATTGGGAAAGTCCTATATCCAACAGTGGGTAGATACAGGCTAATGGTGATGATATTTATTAACCAAATGTACATACGGTGAGTTCTGGTTAACAGGTATCTCATGAGATCTCAAATTTTTTGTCACTTAAGGGTTTTTCATTTAACCAGTTTTCCAATTGCCCAGGTTTTTAGACTTATAGGTTTTTAGGAGTTTGCAGAGCGCCAAATCGAGATAGGTTAGAAGATCTAAATCAATTTACTTTTTACAATCTTATTACTTATTTATTGTTTGTATAATTTTATATTTAACTATTGTCTTTTGTTTTTGTAAACATAATGAAACTTACGGTTTTTCATTATACTATATCGGGTGGCAGACAAGCATACTGATGTAAAGCGGTTACCGTAGCCATAAAAACACTTACAACATAAAGTATCGCTCATGCGCTGCCACCCCCGCTGCAAATGCTTACTGCTTTTTCCTTCCTGGTGACCTCACTCACTCGCAGGTGCCCTCAATGGAATTGTTATATGGCTGTGGTATCCTGTGAGGTGAAGGTACTTCCCCAGTCCCCCAACTGGGGAAGTACCTCCACCTCACAAAAGAGAGGTAGGGCATTGTAGGCATTTTGTAAGCTGGGGAGCTTACAAAATGCATACAATGCCCTACCTCTCTTTTGGCCCAAGCCTCGTTAGTCAGTCAGCAGGGTGCACCACGTGCAGGTGAGGTTGGCTTTGTTTCAAAGATGTTGATGAACCACTTACAACCCCAAATTTTTAAATACCTTTTCTCACTTGAAATATTCGAATTTGTTGCTGTTCTGATTTTCATTTTTGAATAGGTCCTTAATTTCATATTTTTTTGTATATAATAGTAATAATTATATTCATATGCAATAGCTTTGCAAAGCGAATGTTTTTTTATCAATTATATCAAACAGGAGGGATGTTATAAGTTTCATATATACACATATATCTGTATGTTTGTCTATGGCATTGTTCTTAACTGCCAAATGGATGAACCAATTTTGATTTAGTTTCTCTTTGTTTGAAAGGGGACTCTCTTTGTGGGGGTTTCATTTGTTTGAAAGGGGACTTAATTGAAAATGTTCTTAACTGTGATTCAAAATCTGCCCAGCCGTTTGAGGATCATGAGCTCTTTTCGATTTTATGAATAGACTAGCGACCCGCCCCGGCTTCGCACGGGTGCAATGCTAATACTAAATGTAAGTACTACATTTTTCGCCGCGTCTCCGTCCGGGAGGTACCGCGTCAACCATTGTCCCTGCATTTTAAATCTGTAATATCTTCGAAAATATTCATTTAAATTACATGCTGTAAAGAGCCATATTGATCTATATTAAACGCACAATGTATTTAAGGTACTTAATCGGAGAAGGATTAATGCTGTGTTGCTTAAAATCGCTTCGTAAATACGCCATTACTTTCTGTAAAAAGTAAAGGATAAAAATATTATTATTGTGGGTTATCCCTAATAGATAGACATATACCATCGCGGACTTTTTTGTAGATCATTTTAAGGTGAATAATACTGTACTGTACTGTACTGTACATTATTTTGATCTATCTCGTAGGGTTCAGCCAGCGTTTGCAATGTAAGCGCAAAAAAATGTGTTTATTTACGACTTCACATTAGAAACCTCTAAAATTATCACTGTTTCTCTACTATATTAGGCATGTATTATACTTATAGACCTTCCTCTTGAATCAATCTATCTATTAAAAAAAACCCCATTTAAATCCGTTGCGTAGTTTTAAAGAATACATAGGGACGATACGATAGCATACATAGGGACGGACAGACAGAGAAGCGACTTTGTTTTATACTATGTAGTGATATGAGTAACTGGCACATGTCAGATAAATTCGAAATTAGCAGAAAGATAACCTAACCTTAACCTAGGTCTGACACAGGACACTTTTTGTTTTAGATTAGGTTAATGTTGTACCTCTGTTCTTTCTACTTTTTTGTATTATTGTACAAATTAGACTATATGAAAAGTATGAAAATAATTTTAAGTTTATTTTCCCACTACCATGTCCTACTATATAGCTAGATTTAACAACAACAAGAAAATGTCATTAAAAAATAACATTGAATACAATTACAATTCCCAAACTATGGCTGCCTTGTCATTTACTTTTACAAGGAATTTCTTCCTCTATAAAGAATTTTATCACAAGAGATCTGTATTCTTATCTATACATATAATAAAACAGTAAAAATAATGTGTCTGTACATTGAATATATTTACAAAAAAACAATTGGAGGCGATGGAGATATAGTAATAGAGTAAGAATTTTAAAAAAAATGTCTGTCTGTTTGTCTGTATGTCTGTATGTCTGTATGTCTGTATGTCTGTTTGTACACGCTAATCTCTGGAAGTACTGGACGGATTCGAATGAAACTTTTTTTGTTATATAGCTGTTAAGCCTGGGCAAAATATAGGGTATAATTGATTTTGGAAAGTGGAACATCTGATGCAGCACCATAATGGTTCAGGTAAACTATAAGAAATATAAAAATGACGCCTTAGCAAAAGTTGTTCAGCCTGATGAGCATTTTCTGTTGAGGTATAAAAATCCAAGATTTGGAATACCTGATGCAGAACCTTAATGGTTCAGGTAAACTAAAAGAATAAAAAAAATGACGCCTTAGCAAAAGTTGTTCAACCTGATGAGCATTTTTTCTTAAGGTATAAAAATCCAAGATTTGGAACACCTGATGCAGAATCATAATGGTTCAGGTAAACTATAAGAAATATAAAAATGACACCTTAGCAAAAGTTATTCAGCTTGATGAACATTTTCTGTTGAGGTATAAAAATCCAAGATTTGGAACACCTGATGTAGAACAATAATGGTTCAGGTAAACTATAAGAAATATAAAAATGACGCCTTAGCAAAAGTTGTGCAGCCTGATGAGCATTTTCTGTTGAGGTATAAAAATCCAAGATTTGGAACACCTGATGCAGAACCTTAATGGTTCAGGTAAACTATAAGAAATATAAAAATGACGCCTTAGCAAAAGTTGTTCAACCTGATGAGCATATTTTGTTGAGATTTGGAAAATCCAAGATTTGGAACACCTGATGCAGAACCATAATGGTTCAGGTAAACTTTAAGAAATATAAAAATGACGCTTTAGCAAACGTTGTTCAATCTGATGACCCTTTTATGTTGAGGTATAAAAATCCAAGATTTGGAACACCTGATGCAGAACCATAATGATTCAGGTAAACTATAAGAAATTTAAAAATGACTCCTTAGCAAAAGTTGTTCAGCCTGATCAGCATTTTTTGTTGAGGTATAAAAATCCAAGATTTGGAACACTTGATGCAGAACAAAGTTAAATTTATTTGCATAAACACGTGTTTACAATAAATTATAGTTTGAAAAAAAAGTAAAAAAACACGCTACAATAAGCCAATAGAACTAAAAAAGTTTTTAAGTAACTTTTTTAGATCTATTTGCTATTATAGCGTGTTTTTTTACTTTTTTAAATCTATTTATTACAATACATAGATTACAATAAATAGATTAACAAAATATTGAATGTATTGTAAAAAAAAAACCGCGGGGTACTACTTTTATTCTTACCCTTTTCAAGTTAGACGCAATCGTTTTATTTTATTTACAAAGGTAACGTGGTCTATTTAGTCAGTTTATTATAGACGTGTACGCTAAAATTGAAATGGAACGATTGGTATATATTCGCACAAACCAGAAGAATACGTGCATTTGCGGGACGCTATGTAGCAAGATCAGAGTTTATTTGATTTGGTGGTGGAAAGTGTTTTAAGCAACGTGGGGAAACTGTTTTTCTTAACTGCTCCAGGAGGGACTGGAAAAACATACCTGACGAGAGCAATCCACGCTGAAATCAGGCGCCAAAATAAGATCTCGCAGCAGCATCGCCAGGTATTGCAGCCACATTACTACTAGGCGGAAGGACGCAAATACAATGTTCAATGTCCTACTCGATTTAAACAGAATTGAAACACCGACATGTTCTGTGACACGAAACTGTGACAAAGCAAAGGTGTTTCAGGATTGCTGTCTAATCGTTTGAGATGAATGCGAAATGGCTAACAGTAATGCACTAGAAGCTGTAGGTAGAACTTTACGTGCCCAAGAGTTTTCAAGAATATTATTAAAATTTGGGGAAGATCTGAAGTAAGTAAAGGCAGCGCAATATAATTGAAGCTGAGATTCTCACCGGTGAAACTGTATTTATTCCGCGTATACCACTCTTCTCAAAAAAAAATACATTTTAATTTTAAACGTACGCAGTTGTCTGTGACCACTTGCTTTGCTATGACAATAAAAAAATGACTAAAATTCGCTGGTGACAAGCTTGGACTGGTTGTTTTTCGCATGGCCAACTTTACGTGGCTTTCTCGAGAGTTAGTGACGCTTCAGGTCTGTTCATATTAGCTCCCGAAGGAAAGACTCCCTTAATTTTTTTTTTAAACTATGGTTACAGTGTGAAACAAAAAAAAAAGACTTTTAACGTATAACAAATATTTTCTTATGTATCTACATTAGTTCGTATTAATACGCCGGAATCAAAGTCCACGCGAACGAAGTCGCGGGCATCAGCTAGTTATTAATAAAACTTTTAATATGCACCAAAAATAATAATGTCATACCAATTTTATCTACAGCGAAATATTATGAAAATATAGGTATAATATTGTGTATTGATTCGAAAAGTATTTCTTGCTTTGTTTCTTTTGTATTAAATTTTAATGACACGGACATCTAGTCCCAAACTAAGCAAAGCTTGTACTATGGGTACTAGACAATTGATATTATTTTTAAATACATTTTTTTTGTATATACATATCTATACAAACCCTACCTACTTATAATACATAGAAAACACCCAGACCAAGACAAACAGACATGATCATGCACACATATATTTGTCTTGTGTGGGAATCGAACCCGCAACCTCGCAGTCAAAGTGGCCATTGCTAACCATTCGACCTCCGAGCTCGTCATGAAACTGTTTAGCTTAGTCATTTGATACAGCTGTTTCCTGTTAGTGCCAACACTATGATGCTGAATCTACATTATGTTCTAGACCTCCAAGAAGTGTTTATTTGTCCATTTTGCTTTAATCAGCGATTTGAAATGTCTGGATGCTGGTTTGCTATTTCATTATCGGATGCTCCGCATGCTTGTGGTTGTTTAGGCACGGGCGAGTGAGGCTTCTAGGAATGTCACATGCTCATTTCTTTAATACTACGTCGGATGGCAGTTACACCTCCACCATACATAGCATACGGCCCGCCTGATGTGAAGCGGATAACGTAGCCATATTAACGCTCGCAACAGAAAATATCGTTCGCGCGCCGCAACCCACGCTTCCAACGCAAAACAATCCTTCCTTTCAGGTGACCTCGCTCACTCGCAGGAGCACAACATTCTTCAAGGGTATTGTTATTTGGCTGCGGTATTCTGTGAGGTGGTGATACATTCCCCAGTGGTTCAAATATGTTGATGAACCACTTGATGGCACAAAACGGATGCCAACCCTAAGTACCACTGGTTGGGTTCCCACTGAGGTATCGTGGCGTCCGTTGATAAATCCATTTCCATATCCATATAATATGCGCTACAAACGTTCCATCGCACTTGTGGGTCTTTGAAGAAACGTGGTGGTGAAGGGGGCGAGGTGGGAGGCTTATTTAAAACTCAAGAAAAATTGTGAAAATTATTAATAAGTATTCCCTTATTGTGAGCTTTAAAGTGAACAAGGATTTTTTTCTGAAAACAGTTGTAAGAGTTTTTGTGAACAATATCCGATTGTAAGGCTGAAATTTTACATTTCCAACGTTTCAAGTGCTTCTTCCTGAAAGGGTTGGTCAACTCTCTGAAATGGTATATAAGGCAAGCTTTTCCTATAATCTTCACAGTCGCTCTCCGACTATTGAGCTTGTCTCACAGTCGAATATTTGACAACGTTCAAAAATTGTATAAATTATTTAACAATATCGTAAAATACACAAAACTATAAACATCTGCAAACTTTCATTCTAATATCTTCCGTCCGACTTATTCTAGGGTCGATCAAAGTTTGGCGGTAAAGTCCATTTTAAAAGTATGAAATTATTAAAAAAATATAATTCCATTGGAGAAGCAATAAAAAATACTATAACTTTTATTATGATACTAATTACATAACCTAATATTAAACATAGCTGTCGTACTAATTTCGGATTTGATGCATACAAAATACAAAACTGTGACGTCATAGTTCAGTAGCCTTTTGTATGGAGCGTTTTCGGGAAAGTCAAAAGTTGAGATTTTCAAATTAACATATCTCGAGAGATTTTTGTGCTATCGAAGTAATTCTTTCACCTATAATTATATTATAATAACGTCCTTACATAACAAATAGAAAGAAAAAATTGTCATCTAGCCTACTGTGATTGCTTATTGAGGTAGATATTCCTGTGCGGTGTGTCTTGAAGTTGTATCCTGTGTTGTGAGTCTCGGGCCTGTGTTGATGTAAAATATGGTTGCCATTTTTACCTCGACATTGGACAAAGAATTACTTGTATCACTATATTCATTGAAAACACGAATGAACAAACCAAATAGTGTAATACACATTTTTTTTCTAAATTTGGCAATTAAATTAATCTGATGATGAGTCTGCTTGAATTGTTGGAAATTGAAAATGAGAATTTGGTAAGTTGTAATCTTGTATTCTTGTTTGTTGATTGGATCTGGTGAATTTGCCCCATCTCACAGAAAACCGCAGGTAGTTAACATTACCCCGGAGTGTTATGTTGTAACCATGGCGGCGGTGCACAGTCAAGCCATATTTTTTAACTGCATTTGAAACGGCAAATTTAGTGAGGGTTTTGAGGTTTAAGTTTACAAAATCCTTGCCATATATTAAGTTTTTAATTTAGAGATAAATATAAATATTGCCACACCAACGCTCGTGGGTTCGATTCCCACATAGGACGTATTTACGTATGTTTGTCAGTTGTCTAGTAACCATAACACAAGCTTCGCTTACTTTGGGGCTAGATACATTCTCCAGTCGGGTAGCTTACAATTACGCTCCCTACCTCTCTTAAAATATTCTGCTAGTATTCTTTGAGAGTATACCGAGTTTCATAATTAGTATTGGTGTTTCTCATGCCATTCATACTTCAAATCAAACTTTGTAAGCGTGCGTGACGTACATATGACGTCATTCCGAGCGGACCAAAATTATAATTTGGCAACTGCTTTATTTTTATTCCTATATGTAGGAAAATAAATGGATGCGACGTCTCCTCTGTGCCTCTATTGATGTTCAGCCAAGTATTTTGGTAGATTGTTTAGTTTTGACGTACTACAATACAAATTCATAAAATCCGATAATGAGAATAAATAAAATCGTTATATTTTATGTTTAATTAACTAGTGGCCTACCCTCGCTTCGCTTCGGTGTAGCCTATAGTTTTCGAGATATTTTTACAAAAACAAAAATACAGTGAAACTGCATAAATAAAAGATACAGACGTATCTGTATCAAATCTTGTAATTTAAAATTGTCCCACATGCCAGCATCCCTAAAAGTCGCCATTTTTAATTATTGATTTCAAATGGTGGCATTTTGGTGGTAGCGTCTGTCAGAAGCTAGAATTACATTTTTTTTATAGTACGTTCGTTTTATAGCCTAGTCAAGCAAGAAATTATTTTAGGAAATCCAATCTCCACGAATGCAAAATATGTGTTGAAAGTTTGTATGGGATGAGGTATTCCCAACCCTGTGGTTGTGGCATCTGAAGTAGTTAAAGACTACGTCTACCTCGAACAAGTGAGACTGTTTGGCCGGGATAGCTTCAACAAAGAGATCGATAGGCGCATTCCACTGCGCAGCTTCTGCACATCCTTCCAGCGCAAATATCGCAAACTTTAAAACCCAAAATCATCAACCAGTGCTTCCTCTCCGCCGTGACTTATGGTGCAGAAACTTGGAATCTAACCGTTGGGCTGGTTCATAAATTGAAAGTTGCACAGCGAACGATGGAGAGAGCTATGCTCGGCATTTCCCTAAAGGGCCGAATCCGGTACGAAGAAATTCGATGTTGAAATGTTGGCTGCGGTATTATGTGAGGTGGAGGTACATTCCCCAGTCGAATAGCTTACAATTACACTCCCTACCTCTCTTTTCGCCAGATCTTTGTTTATCAGTCAGCAGAGTGTACCGCGTGCAGGTGAAGTTGGCTTAGCTTCAAAGATGTTGATGACCCACTTACACCCCAATTGCATTCCGCGCATATAAACTTTTAACCCCAATTTTGCACTGTTAGAGATTGAATTTTTCAAAATCCTGGCCATATAGGACCATAACAGAAACTTACTGACCGTGTGCTCTTAGAGCAGCGATATGCAGTTTCACTGTGTTTTTGTTTTTGTAAAAATATCTCGAAAACTATAGGCTACACCGAAGCGAAGCGAGGGTAGGCCACTAGTTAATTAAACATAAAATATGTATCCACCGTTGTGGGCTCGGTGGGCATGTCCACAACCCTAATATACTTGTAACGACACACTTTCGCGGTCTATTGAGATCGATAGGCTGATGATAATAAACGCTATGCCTTAGGTAAAAAATAAAAAAACATCATTTCTGGTTTTTGGGTGGCTGTAACCACAACCTTTTTTGAGGGCTGGATGACCTGACACTATTATAACTGCAATATAATCATTCAAATATTTTTAGCATACTCTATAAAGTCCATATATATCGCAACTTTATGGTTCACATCATAGATCTTATCATAAATGTAATAATATATTAAGGTTCTGCTTTATGTACTGCTCATAATCGATTCGACTCGTGAAATTAAATCAATAGTGTAGTGGAGTGGGCTATAAACCGTGTAGATAGCCGGCTAAGCTAGATATATCATTGCAGACGAAATCGATAACGGTGCAGTGTACGACACAACTGGAACTCAATCAAATGTATGGCGATACAGTTGTACCAGTTACGTTTATAGCTCTATAGCTGCAAACGTATGAATTCCTCGGATCCATTTCATGTATGATAACGTTTATGTCGCAGCCAATTTGTATAACCGTCGCATTACATAACCGCTGGCTGGTTCTTTTAATACTAAGTCGGATGGCAGACAAGCATACGACCCGCCTGATGCTAAGCGGACACCGTAGCCATATGTCATATTAAAGCTCGCAAGGATGAGGTTGGCTTTGGTTTAAAGATTTTGATGAACCACTTACACCCCAAAAAATTGTTTCGAAAATTTTAATTATCTTTCGATTAAGTTAGGTTTGCTTTGTGATCAATTTGCTTGGTGATGCGCCCTCTGATAACAACTCACTCGGACGATAAATATGTTCCGCGCCATCTTACGACACAGCCAGCCGTATACGTATAACCATTGCCAAATCTTTTGCTCATTACATAAAACAAAAATATTTATATCTAACCCTAGCTGTCAAACCTCTTGTTTCTAGACTCAGTGGTAACCCAACCCAACATAAAATTTTGCAGAGAAACTATTTAAATTTACGTGGCGTTCTCGTGTCTTGTTGCTGAGAGTTTAGGGCGTTTTACGTTTTCTAGTGAAGTACACATGGGGCGTTCTCGGGGTTTCTCGCCAAGAGTCTAGTGGCGTTTTACTCCTTTTAGTGAAATACTAATTTTTTTATACCACTAAGGTATACAGCCCACCTGATGGAAAGCATCAGAAAGTTACCGTAGCCTATGGACGCCTCTAACACCTTTTGTTTTACGTGGGGAAATGCGTCAAGGATATTACATATTACGCCGCTCATAAGCGTGGTTATGTCGGACTCTGCTGCCATGGACCAGTGGCAGACATACTGACTAAAACCCCACGATCTCCTTCTCTCCACCAATTGGCGAGGCCACGGGAACTGCGATGGCATAACCTCCGCGACCCGGCCGACGGCTGTCCCTGAGGACCCTCCTCCTGGGGAGTTTCTCCCCCTCCTCGATTAGTGGCGCATTGGGAGATATACGGCACGCCGACACCAAGGGTTATTTTTTAGCGAGGTTTTCTTCCTGGACTGCTTAGGTATGATGAAACCGGCTCTACGGACGTCGTCAGACAGTCCCGGCCTCGGTTTCACCTCCACCTCCTCAGTATTTTTTTAACGAGGTTTTCTCCCTCGACAAATCGCAACCCAGTGTACCCTATCGCTACCTACACTGGGGACCGCTCCTCCACTGTGCGCCTCACCGTGACCTCTGCTAGCTCACAAGGACGGGAGGCGCAGACGTCCAAAAGCGCAGTATAAGTACTGCGCTTTCCTCCACTGCCAGAACATTGGCTAACGGTCAGCAAGATCTCCGCTAAGAGAAGTTACTGACCGGTTTTGCCCAGGGTGCACCAGGCTCAGGCTGTTGCTGACAAGTCGTTTTCACCAGACGTATCCAGCAAGAAAAACGAGCCAACAACAGTCCCGAGCACACGAGGTTTTCCGGCCATAGCACCCCGCGCGTTGCCGACCCTGTAACAACCTCTTCACGCTCTTTGCCACTCATGGGGCGTTCTCGAAGTTTCTCTCGCGGTTTCTCCCCGAGAGTCTAATGGTGTCTTACACTTTTTTGTGGAATTCTCATTTACTTCCACATGTAACTTGAAGTAATTTGAATTGGAAATGACTGAATTTGCCTTCCTCGCTCCCAGATGTATGATATTGATAAATACTGATGTTTGACTGAATTAAAAAAAAAAACTTAAACCACGGCTGCTCGCGCTATTTCCTTAAAAATATTGTTCATTGAGTGTGATCTTTTGTAAGGTAGTTCATGAGCCGTAGTCGACTTATACGGTATAAGTATACCCGTGCTCTTTCGCCAGAACCTCGCCGCATGTTAGCAGGCACTATGTCCAGCTTCAGTAGATATAAAAACTGTGGTATGACCTTACACTCCGTAAATTTACCTAAGTAAAATTTCACGAACGTGGATTTGTCGTTATGTGTTATGTAAAGGTTCTTTTTAGTCGTTTGTAGTATTTATCTTTCTGTAACTAATATATTCTTAATAGAATATTAATTACAGAACATTCCGGTATCAATACAATTCAGTCAAATACGATACGCGTACGGAACTCGATTGCGAAGCGATTTCGTCTCTACGATACCGTACCGCATTGATGCGGTGACAATTCAATGCGATGCGATGAGACACGACGGCTATATCCTCCGTTCTCGTGAATCGCCTGTGTTACCTACCGAGTACTTTTTCTTTTTCTGTAATATTACCACCGCTGACAACAAAAAAAAAGCCACACCACATTGTACCCTATTCTCGCGAAAAAAATTAGTCAATTGTCGCATTCGCTTGGTCACATAGGTCACTTCAATGGGTATTGACAGTCTGTTGTTATTGAACCGCGCATTGGCGAAATTCTTTTTTTTTATACTACGTCGGGTGGCAGTCAAGCATACGGCCTGATGTGAAGCAGTTACCGTAGCCATATTAATGCTCGCAACATAAAATATCGCTAGCGCGCCACCACCCCCGCTGCCAACGCATCATCTCCTTCCTTTCTGGTGACCTCACTCACTCGCAGGAACATAACGACCCTCAAGGGAATTGTTATTTGGCTGCGGTATTCGGTGAGGTCTCCACCTCAGAATACCGTAGCCAAATAACAATTCCCTTTAAATGTACCTACGCACATTCCCCAGTCGGGTAGCTTACAATTACGCTTCCTACCTCTCTTTTCGCCAGAGCTTCGTTTGTCAGTCAGCAGGGTGAACCGCGTGCAGGTGAAGTTGGCTTCGGTTCAAAGATGTTGATTAACCACTTACGCCCCAAACCAACGCTATTTAATATGGGCTAGTAATTAACGGAGCAACTAAAATTGTAGAAATAGGCAACTTTTATACTAACTTGGCAACTAAAGAAGATATAAAATATACCAAACCTAACCTAACCCAGTATTTCAGTCGCCCATTTAGTATTTTTTTGTCGCTCGATAAATTATTTCCTTTTAATATGAATGGCTATTGTTAATCTTTGCTCCAGCAGACAGCGAAGGGATTGTTTTTTCAACTCTTGATAAGCATTTTCTTTGGGCATTTTTAGAACTTGCATGTATCAGATAAGGCAGTCACGACATGGGCTGCTAGCGTTTGACAGAAGGAGGTCACGATTTTTAGAGGAAACTAAGCGAATTAATCTTACGCTCATGATATTATGATTTTTTTATAGTTGACCGTAGTCAATCTTCTAATTACACAGACGTATAAAAATTGGGCGCCTATAAACATTATTATTCTAAATTGGACTTTTATATTGGTTCATACTTCATAGATATAAATTCTATTGTGTATGATATGTTCTATATGTACAATAAAGATACTAGAAACAAACAAAAAACTTTCAAATATTCTATATTAGTAAATTTGCAATTTACGTTTACAAAGTACCATTCACGCTTTAATAATCTCTCATTTGACAATTGCATTTAGTAATTTAATACCTGTGCCCTTGGCTTCATAAATGTCGGTTATCGCGAAAAGGTAACCTATCTCCTTTAGCGAATTGTAATCTAGGTTGACGTCAGATTACCTTTAAATCGGTTCAGCCGTATAGGCGTATAAATACAGACAGACACTTTCACATTTATTTATTAGAGAAATTAAACTAAACTTAAATTCCAAATAACTCGTATCCAGGTCCGTGCGATCATTAGTAATAAAAAAGTAACATAGGTAAAGGCTATATCGAGAGCCACATGCCGAATTTCCGGAACATCGATATCCATATTTCCTAATTTCGAATGTCGTTTCAGTCACAACAACAGTGATAATAGTTTAGAAAATCTGCGGCTAGCCACGGGGAGGTACTTTTTTGAAAGGCACTGTTGCAAGTGGTATTTTATTTCATATTTTAATTTTATTCTGTACCAATGTTATGTAACTCATAAACTGGTATAATTTAGTACATTACAAGACTTGTTTCATTGGCATTGCAATTTTATAGTAAAGCTTGCTGCATTTATTTTAATATAGCAAAATTTTTTGTGCACCGCGATTGTGTTTTTGTTTATGTTAAGCGAAGGCTGTTATTTTTATTATATTCATTCACATGTACCATATTTGGTTAATTTACGTCCAATTAATTTAACATTTTGTCTATAATTGGCGCATTAAACTGATTGTGTTTTGTTATATTGTGCATACGAATGCTATGAAATGTCTTTTATCCCTCAAAATGAGTGTAATGCTTAAGGGTTATGTATGTTCTTTATTCCACTGTAACTTAAGACTCTAGTAGCCGCGTAAGTAACGTCACTTTTGCGGCACTTTTGGGTTAAAGAGCTTTTGACCAATGCACTAGCGCCGCCATTAAAAAAATGTAACTCGTGAAATTTGTCTAAATCAATAATTCTCAAACTTTTGTTAGATGGGTCGGAGTCGGATGCTGGACTTCGACTGCAATCCACCTATATTTTCTTTTTGATGACTATTGTATAATTATACGGAACTTGCCCGATTTTTCTTCGACGTTGCCGACGTTACGGGACGACTGAGTCAGAGACTGAATGAGTCGTCCTGTGAATGGCGTCTGCAACGTCGCCGATACATCGAAAAAAAAAAACAAAAATCTATCGCTGTAAGTACCGTATATACAATAGTGATGTAAACTACCGTGAAAGTTTAAAATTATATGTTCTTTACAATGGTGAATATAAATACGTCGGAGGAGAACATTGTCTAGTAGTGCCCTTGTACATTTTGGGAAAATTTAATATCATAAGTAAATGCGTGTATTATTCAAAATTAAAGATAAGGTGGTAGGTATATACAGCACTTATGAACCTTGACTATCTTACAACCGAACCACGAATTCGTGTTTAGAAATATTGATTATTTAAAAATATATTTTCATTATTTTTTGGCCGCACTTCCAGTGTCTTTGGAGGCCTATTAAAATATTTTGTTGAGTTTGTTTGCGCTCTGCTATGTTTGTTGTGTGTTTAGATATGTTCCTACTACTACTATTTTATCTTACCGGTGACTACGCCATACTCATAAGTATAATAATCATAAAACTCATTTTTAAAACAGGTCAATCTTCATAATAGTCTTATTTCAATATCTTTTTTCATCATCATTAATCTCTATTACGCATTCACGTTATGACTAAGCAATCATTATTATCTAGCTAATTAAGAATTATGTTTTAAATACATTACGAAAGTCGCTTAATGAGCATCGAGTAGTCAAAAGTATGTTTAATTTAGCCACAAGAAGACGCGCAGAAAGTCTGCATAAAATAAGCTAAAAGAAGTGCAAATTTTAGATAACGTCTAAATGCGAATCTTATATTAAGCCGTAAATGGATATCTTAATGACTTAGTGTTATTATATACTAGCGACCCGCCCCGGCTTCGCACGGGTGCAATGCTGATACTAAATGTACTACAGAAGGTCTTTGCGCTTTGTCCTATCCAGTCCTTCCCCAGTTATAAGCACACGCCGCCGGCTCCGCGGCCGGTACCGCCACAGCCGTTATGTCCCTGCATTTTAAATGTGTAATATCTTCTAAACTATTCATTTAAATTACATGCTGTGAAGGGCCATATTGATCTATATTAAATGCGCAATGTATTTAAGGTACTTAATTGGATAAGGATTAATTCTGTATTGCTTAAAATCGCTTCGTAAATAAGGCATTATTTCTTGTAAAAAGCAAAGGATAAAATAACGGTTATTGTGTGTTACCACTAAGAGATAGACATATACCATCGCGAACTTTTTTGTAGACCATTTTAAGGTGAACAATACTGTACTACATTATTTTGATCTATCTCGTTGGGTTCAGCCAGCGTTTGCAATGAAAGAGCAAAAAAATGTGTTTATTTACGACATCACATTAGAAACCTCTAAATTATCAGTGTTTTTCTACTATGTTATGCATATATTATACATATAAACTTTCCAGTTGAATCACTCTATCTATTAAAAAAAACCGCATCATAATCCGTTGCGTAGTTTCAAAGATTTAAGCATACATGGGGACATAGGGACAGAGAAAGCGACTTTGTTTTATACTATGTAGTGATAGTGATAGTCACTATCGATATCTATGCAACATTTTGTGAAACTAATTACTAAGGATAGTATTGTAATATCGTTATTAAGTTAAAATGCTCGATTATCGGAGCTCCAGGGGGAGGTGATTAAATTTATCTATCGATATACTGTTGCTTGCAAACACTAAAACGAATTCAGTCCAGTCCAGTATATTGTACGGGCTGTTTGCAATAGCACGTACTTGAGTTATTAGGTAATTAATAATCATATTCAAATATGAGTTTCTATATCATATTTTCGTATTATTTGGTAAATATTCGTTGTATTATCTAACAATGATAATGTTTTTATTCCCCAGCTTGTCAGTCTATATGGGCTGGAAGCAGAAAATCAACTTCTGAGGTGTTTGCTCACCGAAGCGGCGAAGACTACGTGGGACAGCGACCGACCTGGGACCAGTGCGAGCAGCAGTATACACGCCTCGCTACTCTCACAGCACCTAGCGTCGCTCCTGAACCACCCTGCGAAAGCTACAGTACTTTGCCGAGCCGTTGACAACCCCACACGTCACCTACAGAAGGTAAGACCGAGGGTGAACTTAAAATTTTAGTGTTTGAATTACTTAATACAATATGTTTAGACGATAACAATTTTTAAAATCCCTTAGCTTGACTAATGTAGTTAGTATTTAGGTAGGTTATAAATTAGTTACTATAATGCAATAGACATCGTTTTTATACTATGTTGGATGACGAATGAGCTTAGAAAGAGGAATAAATATGATTGATATAAATAGGTATTTGGTCGATAAGTGAAAGAAAAAAAAAGACAGGAGAATGAGTGTTGTGTTCATAAGAGTTGTTTGACATGATGCCCTCGGCCTCTTTCGATAGTCGCACCGCTCGGACGTGGCAGGGAATTCATCCTCACACATAGGAGCCATAATGGTCACGTACTGTGCGGTTCTAGAGGAGTTTTCTACCTCGAACCTTCAAGTTGTGGAATGAAGGCCCTGCCAAGATTTTTCTAGGAGAACTGTAGTCTCCTAGAAAATCGGGTTCTTCAAGAAATTCGTAAACGATTTTGACAAGATTTGCAACGCGTGAGTGAGGGACCTCTGGTGAAGCAAGCGTTCATAGGCTGCAATGTCTTCTTACCATCAGGCGGGTTAGGCCTTTTTGCCACCCTGGTTGTTTTTATATGAGTGGAAGGCAAACGAGCATGTGGGTCACCTTAGGCTGACATGACTGCTTGCCACCAGGCGAGTTACGCTTGTTTGTTACCTCGGCTTTTTTTATATGAGCGGGAGGCAATCGAGCATGTGGGTCGACTGACGGAAAGCAATCACCACCGCTCATGGAAATCTGCAACATCAATGGGTCGTTCTTCCTTTCTGGTGACCTCACTCACTCCCAGGAACCCACAACCCTTAAGAGAATTGTTATTTGGCTGCGTTATTCCTTGAGGTGGAGGCACTTCCCCAGACGGGCAGCTATAAAATACACTATGCCCTACCTCACTATGCCTCGTTTGTCAGTCAGCAGGGTGCACCACGTGCAGATAAGGGGTTGGCTTTGGTTCAAAGATGTTGATGAACCACTTACACCCCAAAATATAAAGATACCGGAGGTATATAAAAAAACCGGCCAAGTGCAAGTCGGACTCGCCCACTAAGGGTTCCGTACATAGAATCATTATAAATTTGATATTTTTCATTATAAATAAGAAATAATGCGTCGGAAAAAAATAAATAAAATATATTTTGCAATGTGCACATCGAGCCCTTTCATATGATACCCCATTTGAACTAGTAGCTTCAATTTGAAATTTCGACCAACTCTAAAAAAATATAGACCCCTATTTTTTAAGATTTAATTACAAATGTATAGTTTTGAGATTTATTCTTGTACTTGTAGTCTATAACGATGTTACTTGCCAAATTTCATAGTTCTAGGTCAACGCGAAGTACTCTATAGGTTTTGATTCCCTTGAGAATGTGTCGAAATCTGCGTTTTTTGCTGAATAAACAGCCGTAACTTTTTTTACGTAAACTTAGCAGTTTGATTTTTTTACAACATCATGGGACCGTAGACCTGAGTATACAGTTCAAATTTCAGCTTGATACCTCCACGCATTCTCGAGATAAAGGGTCTTGACAGACAGACGACAGACAGACAGACAGACAGACAGACAACAAAGTGATCTTATAAGGGTTCCATTTTTCCTTTTGAGGTACGGAACCCTAAAAAAGGAACAAAGAAATGAATAGGGATCTCCTGTACAGCGTTGATAGCCCAGGAGGTCATGCTCACTAGTGTTATGTTAGTACATATATTATTACTAACTAGGTTCCGCTCACGGCTTCGCCCGCTTTACGATAAACTCTTTCCATTTTTCGGGTTAAACACTTAAAAATAACGTGGCTTTCTATTGGTAAAATAATCTAAAAATCGGTTCGGTAGATCGAAGGACTAAACCCCCCCCCCCCCCCCCCCCCACAACCTCACAAACGTTAACTCTTTATAATATTAGTATAGATGACAAACTATGCAACTATGCTACTGTTCAAACTGGTGGTAAATCTATTGAGGAAAATCGTTATCGACACGATAAGAAGACTGAGTGAGTGGGGTGCTGCGGCAGATTACTGCATTCTCAACAAATTAGTCTAAAGTAGGCATGTTTTGGAGCTCTATAACCGAAACCGAAACTATTTGATATCCGAAATAAAAATGTATACGAAACCGTAACCAAAACCGATATAAAAATTTAGGATAGAGGCGAAACCTAAATGAAACATGATTTGAGCTAAGACAAAATACTAACTGCGTTGCCCAACGCTGATTTTGGATTTATTTGAACCACGTTTTTACTTTTTGAAAATTTACCTTGTATCAAACCCCGGCCACTCCATACAAAAATGGCACTTTTGCATGTAGTAACCAAATGACGTCTGTACACGTGCCTATGTTTGAGTGACGTTCTCTAGGGCTGACATTATTAAATTATTAGTCGGACATGTAAAGGGGTGTAAGTGGTTAGTCAACATCTTTGAACCAAAGTCAATCTTACCTGCACGGGGTACACCCTGCTGACTGACAGACGAGGCTCTGACGAAAAAAGAGGTAGGACATAGCGTATTTTTTAAACAACCCAACTGACGAAGTACCACCATCTCACAGAATACCGCAGTCAAATAACAATTTCCTTGAGGGTTGTTGTGTTCCTGCGAGTGAGTGAGGTCACCAGAGACGATGGAGTTGCTGCGTTGGCAGCGAGGATGGCAGCGCGCGAGCGATTTTTAATGTTGAAATGGTTACGGTAACCGCTTCACATCAGGTGGGCGTATTGAAGAAAAAAAAACATAGTAAATAAATAATAATTATTATTATATTATTATTATTATTATAAAACGCCTTGTATAATTGCCATTGCTAACTTACCCAAAATTTTATATTTTCTAAACACCACTAAATCAAACGTTCGCCTTCCGAACACCGGTTCATTGTATTGGTCAAACCATTTCATTCTTACTAATTGTAGCTTTTTACTATTCATATAAATGCATGCGCAATGATTTAATTCATTTTCATATTCACATGGAACAAACGTAATTTAAAACTAATACCACACATGAGATCACGCACAATAAACATTGAAATGTACTCGTAAATAAGAAAATTGTAAACAATAAACCACCATAACTCAAGTGACAGCAATGTCACTTTCGCGACTGCGCACTCACTTGCTCTTTGAGACATATAATGCTATCCTTTTCTCATCTCGTATTAATTGTATCTTGTATCCTACTTTGACAGACATGAATTAGTTATGATGAAACTATGGCTGCCGCATGCTTTTTAGGTAATCTATAAAAAAATCTGTACTTTATTTCATCCAAAGGGATCGAATAAATTTATTTTTTTGATTTTCCATGTGTTGAGATATCCATCCACTGCACAAGTAACTTCCATCTTTTAAACTGAATGGAGAATAAAATACGAGCGACGTCAATTTGTAGGACGTTGCATCCATTGCGAACGGTTCCTGTTATTTTATTCTCCATTCAGTTTAAAAGATGGAAGTTACTTGTGCAGTGGATGGATATCTCATATCCATCCACTGCACAAGTAACTTCCATCTTTTAAACTGAATGGAGAATAAAATACGAGCGACGTCAATTTGTAGGACGTTGCATCCATTGCGAACGGTTCCAAATCGGTTCCATAGGGGAGGTGAGGTTGACTAGTGAGAGCGGCAGAGAGTGTCCATACTGTACGTTAGTACTATTACTTATACTGTGCTTGTATTTAAATTTTCCTTTTACAATTCATAAAAAAAATTAACATCCGTATCTGAAACTATCCGTAACTATCGGATAATCCGAAATAATTTCATATGTGTAACCGAAACCGATATAATATTATTTACTTATCCGTAACCGTATTCGAATCCGAAATTTTATATCCATAACATCCCTGGTCTAGAGCCAAGATGGTGCACCATGCACCAACACGTGAACAGGTGCTGCCTGGATTACGCAACCGTTCTCCGACAGTCGGTTCTCTAACTAATGGACTGTTCGTCGGCAGAACATATATTATCTTATACGGGCTGACTCGCGTAACTTCGTCTGCGTGTAAGGGTCTTTTTGGACTTATCGCCCCGTGTGCGGATTTTTCATAGTAAAAAACACGCATGCGGGTAATTTACTATGACAGATCCATGCATGCGGGGCAAAAAACGCATGACTTTACAAATGCCCTGACAGCGTTGAGAGTGAAGCGGAAGGTTACCATTTGAAAGGTTATAGTGAGCCAATTGTAAAAGATACACACATGCTATCAAGGACTTTTTTTACACTTTTTTAAGATGAATAATTCCGTCGTATATAATTGTTGCGTAACTTGAACCGTTTACGCAGCGCACGCAACGGAAGCTCTCAAAAGGAATATTTTTTCCCATTTTTACAACATTTTTCATTAGTGCTCTGCTTCTATTGGTGGTAGCGTCGTAATACATAGCTTATAGCCTTCCTCGAAAAATAGGCTGTCTAACACTAAAAGAATTTTTCAATTCGAATGAGATGTTCCAGAGATTAGCGCGTTCAACCAAACAAATAAACTCTTCAGCTTTATAATATTAGTATAGATGTAAGGTTTACCTCCTACCAATAGGTGGACAAAATAATAATTCGCCTATGACTGTTTTCATGGCAATTGAGCGAATGAAACGAACTGTCGGTGAATAGTTCTGAAAGATTCTGAGTGCTTAGTGCGAGTTTTTTGTTCGCGTTCTATCATGTCAACGTAAACAAACCAACCAAATAGAGAAGGACTTTCATGTTGTTACGCGTGTTTCTGTTTCATGTTGTTATTATGTGGCTTACTTGCTCACATTTTGAAGTGAGCAACTCGGCTAATTTGGATATGTAATACGTGTCTGGTAAATTCAAAATTTGAAACGTTTTCTCAATTTGGTTGGCTTGTAAACGTTAACACGTTTGAATGTGACCAAAAAACTCGCAATACCTGAGCACTTTGAAGGCGAAACTTTCATCGTCGACGGGTCATGCGATATGACCGTCGACGAACACTCCAATGAGATATCCAACCACCCAGAGTATTAGGTGCCAGTGGTGTAATAGTTGTACAATAGGCAATAGAAGGGGCTTCAGATTAAGGCGGTCCGTGAAGGAAAACTAACGTCATTCTAGTAAAAAAATTACAGGAAAATAAAAAATTGATCCATAAAAAAAAACCAAATCAGGTTTTCTTTTTATGGATCAATTTAATATTTTCCTCACATCAAATTAAACTGATCGCACATCAAATCGTGCATTTGAAGTGCAATAAGTATTTTTTAATTATTTGATGTTACGTTAAACAGTATCCGAAAAAATATTATTCGCTAAATACTTATCTAAACGAAAAACTTAGTTACAGGATTGTTTATTAAGCCCCATAGTTTTCTTTTACAAATAACCAAATTAATGTAGTAACGAATAATCTTTTTGTTGCAAAGAAATTTGCAGAAAACGGCATTTTTTGGTACATTTTACTTCAACAACTACAGAGTATAGTTTATCAATGTGACGAGTTATTAAAAACTATGTTGGTTAATAAACAATAGTTTAACACAGATTTTTTAAATATATTTGTACTAGCTGACCCGGCGAACTTCGTACCGCCTACGATACGAACGTCACTCAGTTGTTTTGCCTACCCGGAACCTCGCCACTAACACTTGAACTTTATGGTATGGTATTAGAGTTCAAAATCACTTTAAGTATTATTACGAATCGTTTGTATGGGAGTATTGTATTTAGAATTTTTCAGGCAATTTTTTAAATTTTTCTCAGCGTAAGAACCATCCTCGTACTTCAAGGAATATTCTAAAAAAATAATTAGCGAAATCGTTTCAGCTGTTCTCGAGATTTGCGCTAAGCAACACATTCAACGATTCATTTTTATATTATAGAAGAAGATAGATAGATTAGACGAGTAATAAATACATATTGCAGTAGCGTGGTGCACAGTGCACATCTGTCAAGCGTGACGCAACAGCGGATTTTTTTTACCACCTGCCGAAAAAGTGGGGGTATTTTAATTTTTTTCTAACCTTGCGACTCTCTATAGCCGAAGCCATTAAATACATTTCAATATCTCAGATTTTAAATTCTTAACTGTGCTTGTGCTATAGTGCATTTTCGGCATCGACCCATAATCATCCAACACCACACCGAAGGGATTTTGAGCGTATTCCACCAGGTTGCTCAACTGTGGGTTGGCGGAGTGTTTTCAAGCCGCCCAAAGGTCAGCTTTAGAACATATTGTTTGTATAAAGCGACGGCGAAAAAATAAATCGGGATAATAAAAAAAAAAATGAAATTTGAAATTGGATTCTTTGTTTCGTTTAATGATTTCTTGTTTAGTATAAGATAATATGATATCAACTTGAACGCACGTATACTTTGTTTGAGTCCGATTGCCTTCGCTGACACACGGCATACGGACCTTGCACTCGTCCAGTCAAATATTGACTAGCACGTTTGTGGCGTGTAATCATCAACAATATGAAGAGTACATGCAAAGAACAGGGAATGTCACAATTTTTATTTTTATTTTTTTATTGGAAGTAAATCTTTATCTATGGTAGTTTAATTTCCAATCCCTAATTTTTGAATAAAAGTAAACAGATGGCGCCAAAATATAAATAATATATTATTTGTAATAATGTTTCTGGACAATTTACACAGCGCCGTCTCGTTCCTAATTAAGGGCAAAGCTTGTACTAGACAACTGATAAATGTATTTAAATACATTTTTTTTGTAAATACATACATATAATACATAGGAAACAGCCAGACCAAGACAAACAGACATTTTCATGCACCCAAATTTGTCTTGTGCGGGAATCGAACCCACGACCCCGGAGTCAAAGTGGACATGGTTAGCCATTCGACCACCGAGGTCGTCCATATCTTACATTGTCTTGAACTGTTGGAAAATATAAATGCACCACTATGTAATACAGAAGGCCAATTCTCGTAATTATTTTACGATCGCAGAATGAATGTTGACCGAGTCGAGGTTGAATTGTGAATTTACTAAAAATTATATCTTTGAATTCATTAATTTATTATCATCATTAGGTTATTTTTATTTTGCAAACAATAAGAATTGATAATAATTTATTAATTATTATAAAATCTCATTGTTTGCAAAATTATATTCTTAGTTTGTTTAATTTTTGATCATATTTAGATATAATCCCGCTTAAATTTGACTTTGAATTTTCATATTGTGATACGAGAATACCAAATGTGACAATTGTGAGATCGAGACTGGATCGGAACTGAATTTGGATTACATTTTAATTACTAAAAATGCTCTTCATGTGCGAATCCAGGATTTCGTTCAAAGGAAAATATTACGTGCGTACGATTCTCGACTCAGACAAGGGATACTTTTAGAACCTTTGAAGGCAGTTGTACATTCAATCTATACTGAATATTATATTGTTTGGTTGATTGAACGCGCTAATCTCAGGAAGTAGTGGTTTGGTTTGAAAAAATATTTTAGCGTTGGATCTCCTCGATAAAGCGGCCGATTTATCGAGGAATATAACATAACATCTATATAACATCACGATACAACCGATAGAAGCGGAGCAATAATGAAAATGTTGCAAAATCGGAGAAAATTTATTCCTTTTGAGAGCTTCCATTTTGCGTTTTTTCCATTTGCGCTACGTTTACGTTTAAAGTTGCGTAATAATGAAGTATGACGGAATTGTTCTTCTTTTTTTTATACTACGTTGCCGGCTCACCTTATGTGAAGCGGTTACAGTAGCCATATTAACACTCGCGGCATGAAATATTGCTCGCGGGCCTCCAACGCAGCAACATTTTCCTTTGCGGCGACTTCACTCACTTGCAGGAACACAACAATCCTCTAGGCCACTAGAAAATTGTTTTTAGGAATTACCTCCACCTCACAGGAGACCGCTAATTTTGAAAGAAAAGGGGGTGGTGTTTTCTTCTTCTTCTACCCTTTTATTTCAATTTGACTTACAAATTCGCATAAGACCGTGATATATCTTTTTGTTAGCCCCGATTTACATGTCAATATATTAACGAATTTATAACTTTGCTGGCTGGAGAGTTTCACAATCCTTTCTTTTTCAGATCTTAAAACCCACAAATACATTACTCAACCGCTTAACAAGATTACTGAAACTAACCACTGCTGAAGACGTCGCCTTCTCCCTTGTGCTCAGGAAGACCTCTTCGAAACCCGAAATCGTATCATTAGCGAAGCAACACCTCAAAAAGAGATTCTTGGATCTCGTTCAGTGTTACCTTGACGCAGGTAAGAAAGAATTTATCTATTTTTGCCATTATCATATTTATCAATGAGTTGTAATTCATTATAAAAATGTAATTTACAGAACGCGGTCACCAGGTAGAGCGAGCAGGCCTTCAGGAATGCAGCCCTGAAGTTTTGCAGACTCTCCTCACAAATCTTGCTAATGAGACTCTAGCCGCTGTGACCAAAGACTTGTTCTTGTTACGGTTAAGGGGCGATTTCCCTCGCGAAGTAGTGCCGATCGTGTTAGCGCCACTCCTCTACCCTGACGATACGCAAACCCCTCTCGTGGAAATGACCACAGCTGACGACATGACAGCTGCAATGATGGATAATTCACTAGCAGAAATCATCCGAGACATCGGCTACTCCTTCACATCATCAGTAGAAGAATGTAAGAACAATATGCTCAACTTCGGGGCCCGGGAGCCTACGGCGCTGGACGTGGCCAGAATGATATCCATGATGGTACGGTACCACGCCACGATTCAAGACGGGCCGCAGATACAGACACCTGGCAATTTCTGGATGAGTCACGAAACTAAAAAAGACCCCATAACACATGGACACGGCGAGTGGAACGCTGAGGTGTTTGTACAGACACTGAAGGAGTTGGCTTCTAATTTAAATTGGAAAGAAGTAATATTACAACTGGATCACTCAGAATTCGTAGTGCCAGACCGACAAGGACTTAGCTTACTCTTCACTATCCTACGACTGGGGCTCCAGAGTGCTGGCTACCCAGCGAACATATTCCCTGTTGACTACCTGTGTCGTAGGTGGACTAATCTCGACGGACAGATGACTTTGATCAGCAACATCATCAAACACCCAGATATATTTTGTTTTGCCGATCACCCTTTTCATCCGGTATCCATTGATCTCTTGAAATCCCCTCCTGAGACGGACAATAAAGAAATAGCAACATGGCGCTGTCTGTACTTGGTTGAATTGCTGCTGCACGTCGCGGAGCGAGGATACTATATGCAAGTGCATGAGTTATTCAAATTTCCACTGCAGCATTGCCCTGATATCTTGCTGCTGGCGCTGCTACAGATACCGCCGCCTGTAACCGTGTTTAGACAAGAATTGCTCACAATGCTCATTCCGATTTTCCTCGGCAACCATCCGAATTCGGGAATAATTTTACATCACGCGTGGCATACACAAAACCCCAATATAAAACCCATCATTATGCACGCGATGGCGGAGTGGTACATACGCGGGGAGAGCGACCAATCGAAACTGTCAAGAATATTAGATGTTGCTCAAGATCTAAAGGCCTTGTCATTATTACTAAATGTGCAATCATTCCCTTTTGTAATTGATTTGGCCTGTTTAGCGTCTCGAAGAGAGTATCTCAAGCTAGATAAATGGCTAACTGATAAGATTAGGGACCATGGTGAGACATTCGTGTCAGCGATGGTGAAATTCTTACAAAGACGATGCCCACAAGTATTAGGCAAAGGGCCCGAAGAGCAGTTGCCGAAAGCGGCTCAACTGCCAAACGAGACCATTGCCACGATGCTGGCTTGCCTCCAGCTCTGCATTCAAAATGTTCAACCGGAGCTGCAAGAAGCCATTTACAACGTGATAACCAACTGTCAGACATTGATGCTGAGCAAGAGGCAGAGCATCGCCGGCATCGCCCGACCTCACACTCGAGTGATTGAGACACCATTCAACCCTGCAGGGTTAGGAGGGCAGTTATTCACCCCGCATGTTGAGTCAATAACCAATCTGACCACAAACGTAGCGAACATGAATTTAGGCGCACCGAATACGACATTTGCTATGCCAGGGACACTCGGCCCACTAGTGACGACTCCAGGCTCCCCGTCACGATTGATGGGGGCCGGGCCTAATAGTCCTTTTACGATGATGCCATTACCACATAACGCTAACGTCGCCAACATGGGAGCGCTAGCCAGGATGGCACCCGCCCCGGCAATGGATAAGCCCCGTATACCAGATCCCATACATTTCCCAGAAATCATGCATAACGTTACAAAAGAAATCGAGGATGAAGCAAATGGTTACTTTCAAAGAATTTACAATCACCCGCCACATCCTACACTTTCTATAGACGAAGTGTTGGATATGCTCAAGAAATTCCAAGATTCACCCACCAAAAGGGAAAGGGAGGTGTTCTCATGTATGTTGCGTAACCTCTTTGAAGAATACAAGTTCTTCCCACAATATCCTGATAAGGAACTTCACATAACCGCCCAATTGTTTGGGGGTATCATTGAAAAGGGTTTAGTCCCAAGTTACGTGTCATTGGGCTTAGCCTTACGTTTCGTACTTGATGCGCTACGGAAACCAGAGGGTTCTAAAATGTACTATTTCGGAATAGCAGCTCTGGACCGATTCAAATCGCGTCTGAAGGATTACCATAAGTACTGCGAGCATGTAAGAGCTATCCCACATTTTAGCGAATTTCCTCCGCATTTGATTGAGTATATTGAGTATGGACTGCAGAGTCAAGAACCGCCGACTAAACCGCAAGGGCCGGTATTACCAACTAGCCTGACGGCTGTTCTCAATCAGAGTGCTGTTGTGACAGTTTCAGCTCCTTACAGGTGTGTATTATATTTGTCTTTAGTGTTGTTAATATTTGCATTAATAAATATGTTAAAATGTGTAAGAATATATACATATTGATTGTGTGAACTTCTAAATGTGTATACTTTTAGTGATGTAACATTTCTTATATATTATTTCTTATATCTTCTTATATATATATCGACGGTTAAAAGGTTATAGGGTATAAGCGACCAAAACCAAATTGTTCAGGAAAGTAGTTCAAAGTTTGAAATTGCAGAAAAATGGATATAACTTTTTTATTTATTATCTTTTATTGATAAAACCAAAACAGCTGTAGAATAAAAATATAAAGGCATAAATGAGCACTTTTATTAATATAATTATACGTTGTTTTATGTGGTTTTATGTCGCTTAGATCAATTGGTTTTATTTTCCTCGTGAGGTAATTCAGCATAAGTTACTTAAACATGTAAAAATACCAAGAGTATAGAAGACTTAACTACATTTGATATCCTCGTACCAATAAGTAATAGGGCATAAACAACATGACTATATCATAACTTAATTGGGTAGAGGAGGACAAGTTAATATTCACATAATTGCGCCAAAAGTTAATAAAGCATAAGATACAGAGCTTAGCAATAATATTGTGAGGTTATTAGACATTAACGACACTGGTAGATGAATTAAAAAAAGGTAATGTAGTACTTCCACATTATCAAGATTTATGTACCCTATGGAAATCGAGAATATCCAACAATATAAGCAGACGTATCTCTATAATATGAGCTCATTTGAAGCGATCATTAGCTAAAATGTTTTTCCTCTGATTTTAGAATCATTTTGTAATGTTTATACTACCTGTTTACTGTTTGTACTACCGTTGATTTTTTTTTCGAGTGCTATATGTGAAACCTTTTAATTGGCCATCAATACCACTATAATGTTAAAATACACTTAAGCTAGCTGTAAGTTTACTGAAACTCCTTAATAATATTAATGTGAAAGTGTGTTTGTTTGTTTGCTTGTTGTTTGTCTTTCTTTCACGTCGAAAGTAACAAACGGATTGACATGATTTTTTTGCAGATAGTTTAAGGTCTGGAGAGTGACATAGGCTACTCTTTATCCCGGAAAAACATCTTATTCCCACGGCATGAAATAAAGTTTATAATCATTTGTCCTTCTTTCACGTCAAAAGGAACCTAAGTACGGACATGATTTTTTTAATGGGGATAGTTTACGGTCTGGAGAGTGACAGGCTACTTTTTATCCCGGAAAAGCATCTTAATCCCATGGGAAAAAATAAACTTGTAATCATTTGTCCTTTTACGTCAAAAGAAACCTAAGTACCGACATGATTTTTTGAACGGGGATAGTTTACGGTCTGGAGAGTGATATAGGTGAATTTTTATTCCGGAAAAACATCTTAATCCTATGGTAAAAAATAAACTTTGTAATCATTTGTCCTTCTCTTACGTCGAAATGAACCTAGATACCAAAATGATTTTTTAACAGTGGATAGTTTTCTGTCTGGAGAGTGGCGTAGATTACTTTTTATCCATGTTATTCCTATAGGAAAAAAGTTTCATTAAAATAATGACCACGCGGGCGAAGGTGTTAACAGCTAGTAAAGAAATAGTAACGTGGATTAAATGTCAGGTCTTAAAAATAATAGAACAACAACCAACACGATTCTATTTTCTAAACAGTAACTGGGTACATTTAAAGGGTTACCCATCACTATACTGTATTATATAAACTCATTATCTATCGAAATACAAAATTCTTTATTGCATATTAAAAATTGAGTTACAGTATATTTACCTATTTCAAACTTAATCTAACGAACAATGGGCGGCCTTATTGCTAAAAAACAATCTCTTCTAGACAACTTTAGGATAAATGATAGGAGAATATTACTGAAGTTTACCGACCGAAAGATTTTATTTTTATTTAAAATTTCATCGTCATCAGGTCATTTTCGTCTCCACTACATGAGCACGACCCTCTCTCGTCCGTCATAGACAGGAGGATTTGGCCTACACTCCACACGCTGGTCAGACGGGTTGGGGAGGCCTGATCGATGTTGACGTGACAACGTCTTATAAATTGGTTAGCCGGGTGACACTTCAAGAAACTGGCTCACGTTATGCGCTTACAATGAGAGCGAGTGAAAGGCACGGGTCCCTTCTAAGAGCGAGAGAGACAGACATAAAAAGTGAAAGGCATGCGTCCCTTCCACTCGAAAACATTTTACCACTCAAAGTCGTTGTCACGTAAAACTTTCGCCCGTATACCGACTTTACAGGCAACCAATTTTTTTATAATGTATTTTATGTATAATGTATTTAAAATTTATTGACCACAAAATTACATAAGGGTACAATAGGCGGACTTAACGCTAAAAGCATTCTCTACCAGTCAACCTTTTGGAATAGGAGAAATACACGAATGCGGGTCTAAAGCAGATAACAAAAATAATAAAATAGAACAGTGTCTACGAAATAGATATAATGTAATGACTATTCAACTTAGAGAAATAAATAGAATAAACGATATTACTCATTCAAATACAATAAACATACATAAGAATATATCACTATTATAAATATACATACAGATACATAGATAGATAATATAGGAAGATGATGATTCTGTTCTTTGTTAAACCGTGCAAAAGATAAGCGTGGATTTTCTTTTTAAAATTGAATTTATTTGAGATCCTTCTAAGTCATTCAGGCAGCTCGTTCCATAGACGTGACGCTTGCAGTGTGAAGGAATCAGACTTGAAGCCAGAATGGTAAAGGGGAATGTAAAGCTGACGAGTATTGTCAGAACGAAGTGGAAGGCTGTGAGAGTCACAAATTGAAATTTACATTTCAAGTATTCCGGAGAGAGAGGACTAGTTAGAATAGTGAGAAGTGTGCAGAGTAATCTCTGTTGCCTCCGTTGATGAACAGGAAGCCATTTAAGTTGAGACCGATATGAAGAGATATGATCAAATTTGCGAAGACAGTAGATAAAACGAATAGCGTTGTTGATAAGTCGGTCCAATTTATTGAGATCTACATTTAGATCTGGAAATACATTACACTACATTTAGACCTAGGTTTTACTGTAATGAAGGTAAAGGAAGAAAATTCCTAAACTGATTAAGGAAACTCAATGCCGATATGACCGCACGACTCATCTCAGCTATTTGCGAGGTCCAGCTAAGAGTGGAATCTATATAAAGACCTAGGTTTTTGGCAGTATTATTGAACGAAATGACAGTATATTCAAACATAACAGGCGACACAGAGCTGAAATCAATCATGGCACACATTTAGCTGGTTTTACAGGTATACCAAAATCTCTAGACCAAGAGCTGACATTACATTTAATTTTTCAATTGCAGTGTTGTTCACATTCTCTGTCGTTGTCTGCACATATATTTGGAAATCATCAGCATATAAGTGGTAAGAACAACTGAGCGAAAGAGACAGGAGGATTTAAGGTATAAGCGACTTGCTGAATAGCCGCTTGAGTACAACCAAGTAATACAAAATATCGCAAGCGACGGAGTTGTATGAAAATAGCAAATGGAAGTGGAATAATAAGCGACAATAGTATTGAAATATTGTAATTGGTAGTAAGGTATAATCGACAGTTCAATATGAACTTAGACTTTAGTAATTACGTATAAGCGACAACCATATTGTTAATTTGTAAATAGTAGTAAGGCATAACCGACAGTTCAATAACAAATGAATTTTAGTAATTGCGAATAAGCGACAACTGTATTGTAAACAAAAAAAAAGTAGTAAGGTATAACCGACACCTATTAATTTTAATGAGAAAGGTAAAGGAGCATTAGTTCCAGGTTTCAAAACAGGGGCTAATAGTAAAGATCCGTAAGCGCCCGGAATGTCTACTCAAGTTAAAAGTAAAAACGCGTTAGCGACCGTCAACCAAAACTGAAACCATTTTTGCAGGGGTACAAGCACCTTAAGGGCAAAAAAGGCCTAGAATTTCGTCGGTTACTCCGAGGCATACTTCGAAAACGCTGTTTTTTGCTTTGGCATAAACGACAAAAAAGTCATCGTAGAGCCATGGGAGTAAGCGCATTAGAAAGAACGGAAAATTTTAAGTAGGATGGCATTCATAACTCATTTTCGATCAAAATGTCGCTTATGCCCTAGTACCTTTTAACCGTCGATATATTGAATTTATTGATAATAGGTAGTTTAGATAACAAATTTGTATATAGTGGAACATAATAATGAGGTTGTTCCTACGTACATATAAGAGAAAACTAACAACGATTTCAAATTTAATACAGTAACACAAAGCAGCTGGAGTACAAGTAATTTAGTTGATAAAATTATTATAATATG
The DNA here is from genome assembly GCA_937001555.2 of Hypsopygia costalis. NCBI lineage: Eukaryota > Metazoa > Arthropoda > Insecta > Lepidoptera > Pyralidae > Hypsopygia > Hypsopygia costalis. The sequence continues at coordinate 4,230,940 of OW443326.2, read as the reverse complement.
TCATATCCACAGGGCTGTTGTATGCGCGCACTCATCCATATCAGCCATTTCGAAAGTGACAAACGCGGGAGGGATGGGCAGCCGGCCTTCCATTGCGAACGCCACCAACATCGACACCCTCCTAACCGCCACGGACAGAGAAGAGAAGATCAACTCGCCCCCAGAGGCTATCCAGGACAAGACAGCCTTCATTTTCAACAACCTCAGTCAGTTAAACCTACAAACGAAGTGTGAAGAACTCAAGGAAATAATCACTGATGAATACTATCCATGGCTATCACAATACCTGGTCATGAAGAGAGCATCTATTGAGCTCAACTTTCACGCCTTGTATTCCAATTTCCTTGACGTTCTTAAAGTTAGAGATGTCAACAAGATGGTCACCAAAGAAACATACCGTAACATCAAGGTTTTACTACGTTCAGACAAAGGAATTGCAAATTTTTCTGATCGTTCCCTGCTGAAAAATCTCGGCCATTGGCTGGGCATGCTGACTTTAGCTCGGAACCAGCCAATTCTGCAGGTAGATATCGACCTCAAGGCCTTATTGCTCGAGGCCTACCATAAAGGCCAACAGGAGTTGCTGTATGTTGTGCCGTTTGTCGCCAAAGTTCTAGAATCATGCGCTAAGAGCATAGTATTCAAAGCGCCGAATCCTTGGACGATGGCGCTCATGAACGCGCTGGCAGAACTGCACCAGGAACCTGATTTGAAGCTGAATCTGAAGTTTGAAATAGAAGTGCTTTGCAAGAACCTGAGCCTGGACATAGCCGACCTGAAGCCGTCCATCTACTTGAAAGATCCGGAGAAGCTTCGGTTGATCGAATTCCAACTTTCTCAGCCTAAACAAAATAAAGAAGCAGCAAATGCGATGGCACAAGTGAATCAAGTAATCGTCGCGACCCCACAATTACAGATGATGCCGCCGCAGCCCCCCATGATCCCAGCTGAGGATATGACTGGCACCGCCCATACGCCGACCAGTGGTCTCGTGCCGAGCGACCCCAACCTCATGGGAGTCCTCGGATTACCCGAGCCCAGGTTCAGCTATCTCGATGTCAACGTATCCTCCACATCAGCTTTTGGCCAAAAGATCTGCTTCAACCCCCACATAATTCTCTTCCAAAACTATCCACATTTGAAACAGTTTGTGAAACCTGCAATAGAGAGGTCTATCCAGGAATGGATCCACCCGGTCGTTGACAGGTCGATAAAATACGCCTTGACGACTTGTGAACAAATAATAAGGAAAGACTTTGCATTGGATCCTGATGAAGTTAGGATGCGCACATGCGCTCACCATATGATGAGAAATCTCACTGCTGGTATGGCAATGATCACCTGCCGAGAGCAGATCATTAGCACAATCAGCACTAATTTAAAGACAGCATTCATCACAGCTCTAATGCCTGCAACCCCACAACAAGTAAGTAGAAACATCAACACCTTATCTATACATATTAACTGGTCTTAAAAAGAGCAAAACAATTACTTTTACAATTTTGGCTGTCTGTTTGCCTATCTGTATGTTTGTACGTGCATAACGCAAAAACTACTGAAACGAAGCTAGATGCCGTTTCCAATTAAAATCTAGTGTATAATTTATGTTAATACGACAAATAGAAGGAGGTATTAACAATCATTATGTTTATTCTCTAATATCTATATAATCTGTATTTTAAAAATGGACAAATAGTTTTCCCTTTGTATATGCTCTTCTCGATATGTTCACTACATATATGACTAAGTTCTTATTGTTTAAAGTGGGAACATGTGATCTTTCAAACGAAGCGTAAAGAAGTACCTCGTGGGGCAGCATGGCAATGTAAACCGATAGAACACTGCTATCTAGTTTTTAAATCAGTTCCCACTGCAAATGGAATCCTCTTCGCTTACCATCAGGCGAAGCGGGGCCACTATGCTGATCTAATATAAAAAAAATATTGTACAGAATGTCTCAAAGAATTACTTTTATAGGAAATCGTCGAAAGCGCAGCTGCCGTTCTCGCTACTGAAAACATGGAGCTAGCGTGCGCTTTCATACAGAAGACAGCCGTCGAAAAGGCTCTACCCGAACTCGATAAAAGATTGATGAACGATTACGAATTGAGAAAGCTCGCACGTCAGGAAGGTCGCCGATACTATGACCCACTCGTTCTTACATATCAGACTGAAAGGATTCCGGAGCGAGTGCGTCTGCGAGTGAGCGGGCCGACAGACATGCAAATTTCTGTGTACGAGGAGTTTGCGTGCAACATTCCCGGCTTCATGCCCGTTCGTGATGCCGGAATGTTTATACCGAAGCCCTCTGCGCAGGATCAAATTCCACAGCTCACATTCAGTCAAGTTATAAACCCTACTCAGGTGAGCAAAATATTAAAAAGTTTTTTTTGCCTTTTCATAACTTTTTTTGTGTGAAACAATGGTTCTATTAAAAACAAACTTGCCGAAGGTGGAAAGTAAATGAAATTTATTAACCATTAGGGCTTATTATTTATTAACATTTAGGGCTATTTTTTAACCATTGGTTTGGAACTATACATACAATTTTTATCTATAAATACTAGAAAATTGTTTAAAATTCATCTCAAAGAACTATTGATAGAGAAATGTTATTAGTTTATTACACTGTATTTTTAATTAGTTATTTAATTTAGTTTCAAATCGATCAAATTGCTATTCTATTTACATATGTTGTTGATTATTGTCTATTATTATTATTTTGTGTTAATTTCTGTTTTATATTTTATTTTAAATTTAAATTGGACATGTTACTTAATTTCGTAACATAGTAGAGTTATATTTGCTCTTTCTCAAATGTTTGTACGCCGACAAGGCAAGACATGATGAACTAATTTTTGACTATTTTAAAAGATACTTTGCATGCAAATGACGAGCTCGGTGGTAGAATGGTTAGCAATGGCTACTTTGACTCCGAGGGCGCGGGTTCGATTCCCGCAAAAGACAAACATTTGTGTGCATAAACATGTCTGTTTAGCTTGGTCTGGGTATTTTCTATGTATTATAAAGTATGAAGGTATTTAAAAAAAAATGTATTTAAGTACATTTATCAGATGTCTAGTACCCATAACACAAGCTTTGCGCTTAATTTGGGACTAGGTGGCGCTGTGTAAATTGTCCAGAAATGTTTATTATTATTTTAATGTATGTAACTTACTCATGTTTTGTGCAAATTAACAAATTCTTTTCTTCTTCTTTAAAACGACATTTCTGTCGTTCAGTTCAGAGCCTGATCTCTACTATTTGTCCTAACATGTTATAATGTATGACCAGGTGTACGAAGCAGACGAGATGACTGCTTTGATCAACTCTGCAGAGATGTTCCTGGCACATTTCTGTGGTTCAGTTCAGAGCCTGATGACTACTATTTGTCCTAACGTGTTATAATGTATGACCAGGTGTACGGAGCAGACGAGATGACTGCTTTGATCAACGCTGCAGAGATGTTCCTGGCCAACTCTGTTGGTGCGGCCACATTATCTGTGCAGGCAGCCAACATGCACTCTCTACTCGAATGCCTCTTCCTTGCTAGGAGGAACAGGGACATTGTCTCAGGATGCACTCTACTACAGAAGGTATGCCATTTCAGGTGGAAAGAAACAACCCGCTTCGTGGGACAGGGTAATCAAATCCCAACATATTTAACATATTTTTTCTTATAATACACTGGGTACCAAATAAGCATACAGCTTCCCTGTGAAGCTATTGTATTAGCTTATAGACGGTTGCAATTCAAAAAGTATTGCTGGCGCGCTAACGCCCTCGCTGCTAACGCAACATTGCCTCATTTGAAATGAGGCAATGTTGCGTTAAAAGAAATGAGTTATTTCTGATGGTCACACTCACATGCAGAAAAAAACATTTTTCAAAGATGAGACTCTTCACCTGAATGAGAATGAATCAGCTCAGACATGTAATGAATAACAATATCTAATTCAAATGCTTGATATCTTAATTACGAAATGTATATGTTATGGTCAAAGTAATAAATTCCTTATTATTCATACTGATAACCGGCTGCGGTCATGCGGTAATCTTCGACTGGACTTACCCCTTCATAATTCAAACGCTTACTTTAAGTCGTTCACGATTAGGGCAGCAATGCTCTGGAATTCGCTCCCCACCTACGTGCGCCTGGCACCGTCAGTGGACTCATTCAGGGCTCGTCTACTCAAATCCATAAACGAGTTGCCTTGAGCGATCCGAAATCAGTGTAATGTATTCTATGGATATATATTATTGTGTAGGTATAATTATGCATAGCTGTATTATATATGTACTATTGTGTAGAATATGTATGTGTATATATGTAAGTTTACATTTAAGTATTGTGAGTATTATTAGTAAGTAATATTATTCAGTAGTATTTGAAAATTTGCTTAAATAGATCGAATGATCTATTTTAGGTAATTTTGTATATATCATTATTCGTGTTCGTTTTAAAAAGATATATTTTACTTTCCTCTTTGTCTCTCACAAATCTTTCGACTTTTCGACGCCCTTGCCACTCTTTATTCTGTTATCCAACACTTGAAGGTTGGCTGGTAGTGATCTCTTATAGAGATAACCCCGCCTTTGTACATGTTCTTGAAATTCTATTGTGATATGTGTATGATATGTTTTTTTTTATGTACAATAAAGATACTACAAACAAACAAATAGACTAATACTTGGTCAATGTAATAAATCATGTTTTGGTTAGGTAAGGGCTTTCTTATGTCCTGTCACCAGAATAAGGAGCTCCGCTCCGTCAACCTAGATTAGAAATGATGTGGCACCACATCATGATGGTGTGGTGCCCAGTAAGCTTAATTTACCAATTTTCCGAAAATTTACTTAATTTGCCAATGTGATAAATTGTCAATTATTATTAATAATAAAAGAATTATTAATAATTGACAACATATACACAAATTAAATTGTAATTGTTGTATTATCTGATTATTTAAAATAAAATACCAATATTGGCAGGTTTCTTTGAGCATTTCTTCTTCGCACCATTAACGATGTAAAAATGACAACAAAATAAGAATATTATTTATAAAAGGTGTAAGACGTGTCTAAGTGCCCACAAGGACCCAATGGCTGAATAATTCCATCATTTCAATAAAATTGTACAAAATTATTTTACTCTATCATAAACACAAATTTAAACGATTTGCAACCCTTAATTTCGTTATTTTGCATCAGAATGGGGATGTTTCATATTTTTTCTGACACCAGATGTCGCTAAGTAGGCGTCGGGTCCAGATTGTCAAATTGTACTGAATTTTTTGACAGTGAAACTTCAAGACAAGACAACACAAGACGTCAACAAGACGCTTGACAAGATGCTATGAATTGACAGATGATTGGACCCTACGCTACAGTGCTGCCAAAAGACCCTCATTGTTTTATGCTCGGTGAAAACTTTGGTGAAAAATTTGAGAAGGATGAAATCATTTAAAAACATTACCATTCTGGACAAAAAAAAATTACCAAAACTTTTGTTACGACATTAGCTACATCGGATTTAATCCATACAGAATACGTGTGTCATAATCTAGTGGCTTTTCATATAGAATGTTGTCAGGAAAGTAACGGGGAAGTCCAAAATTGTGATTTAGAGATTGTCATATCACGAGTAGGTCTTATAGTCTGTTGTATGTGACTGTACTATCTTTGAGCCAAAGCCAACCTCACCTGTACGTGATACACTCAGCTGATTGACTTACGAGGCTCTGGTGAAAGAGAGGTAAGGTGAGTGGAATTGTAAGCTGCCGGACCAGGGATGTACCTCCACCTCTAAGAATACCGCACCCAAGTAACAATTCCCCTGAGGGTTGTTGTGTTCCTGATAGTGAGTGAGGTTACCGTGTAGGAGGCAGTTGCTGTGTTGGCAGCGGGGGTGGCGGTGCGAGCGATGTTTGCATTATTTCATGTTGCGATTTGCGACCGATATTATGACTACGGTAACCGCTTCCCATCTGGCGGTCGTATGCTTATCTGGCACCCGACGTATAAAACAATTCAATCAGAGTAATTCTTTCTTTTACATACCTATTATTTGTTACTGTGACGCCCTTATATAATATTCTAAAAATAAATCTTTGTATCAGTCTGTCGAAGGACTTCTTGACGGACACATGGTTCACACCGGAGCGAGTACGGACCACGTGGAAATGATGACGCGGTACCGGGATATCCACCTCCGAGTCCTCAAGTTGCTTGAAGATGCTCGCGTCTACGGCCATCTCTGGACTACCAAACAGATCACTTGCTGCCTCACCGAATGCAGGGATGATCTGAGATACAACCTGGAAGCGGTGGACTGCCTCATCAGGAATCACTTGGTCAATTTGCATCAAGTAAGTATATATAGACATTTAAAAGCGGAAAATAATATATTGAGCGACTAAAAATACCGACTAGAATAGGTTATGTTTTGTTCGCCTTAGTCGCCAAGTAAAGTAGCCGTCCTGTTGTATGATTGCTCGCTGTATTGCTACCCTTTAACCATATAAACGCAGCAAGGAGTACTGCTTCCATGTTGGCACTTACGTAGTTAACCCGGCGTCAATGACGCTGGGTCATATTGACCCGAGGCAATTTTAAACTAATATATTTTCTTTTTGCTTCGGTCGTATGGTTCGAACGTTTGTGTAGCTAGACATACAGCTCCCCTCTACACACTCCATTTATACGTTCAGTGCGACTTCGTATGCGTTGTGAGATATACAAACATTTGATTCCATATTGCAATAATTGCAGCAGTTCCATGGGCCTGAATGATGACGTAGAAGATTAATTAGTTTTTATTTTCTATTTAAAATAATTATTGTAAAACATTTTATAAAGCTCATTTGATCGCTGTACATAAGATCAAAATTTAAACATGTTACATTTTCAAAGTTGATTTTGCATCTATTGAAAAACAATATCAGAACTTATTGTTATTATTTTTATTTTACTACCTGAGCAAAGAATCTTTTTTAATAAGCAATAAATAAAATATAGATAATTTGCTAAATCTTTTGAAAAAATATCGATAACTTTCGGGTCAATATGACCCGGCGTCATTGTCCTAGTAATTATTTTCACGTCATTTTGCATCGGGTTAAGACAACTTAATATGATTATCTCATTCTACAGTCATAGAAATATAATTATTGATTTTTGCGAAACCAAAATTTCAAAACAATGTCTTTGTGTCAATGTCAATGTATTTGTCAACAGTACGACATCGCACTCGCACATATGATGGAGAATGGCAACAACTATATGGCTGTGGCATTTGCCATGCAGCTCGTCCAGCTGTATCTTGTCGATGACCGAAACAACATGTATGTCGGAGAATCAGACCTCTACCACATCACTGAAATGCTTGTGAGGATCATGACTCACTCGAGACAGCCTCCGCCGGAGGGGCTTGGCACCCTGATCGAAATGCTGAGGGTGAATCAGGACCCCAGCGCTTATCTCGGCGAGAGATCTCCGCTAGGACCAACGGCTCATATACACTCTGGCATCATGTCAGTTCGCGTAAGTGATTTTTTTTTCTTATAATAATATTAGTAATACTGAATATGTGATATCGAGTATCAAGTAGTATTCAGTTATGGGCGAAATCATGTCAGTCCGCGTAAGTGATTATTTTTTTCTTATAACAATATTAGTAATACTGAATATGTGATATCGAGTATCAAGTAGTGTTCAGTTAAGGGCGAAATCAAGTCAGATCGCGTGAGTGAAAAAAAAAATATGATGATAATGGAATACAGGATACTTTATAAAAGCTATTTTACTTCACTTGTATGCTCTGGATCAAAATCAAATGAAAAAAAATGGATCAAAATAAAAATACATCCACATCTATATACGTGATCGTTACAACGGCAGACAGACGCTGGTATATAATATTTTCATTAATCTTTTTTTTCTATTAGACACGTGATTACGACGACCCGCCTGGTCTTCAGGAGAAGACCGAGAATCTCCTGCGCGAATGGAGGAACGTCCTCCTCAGTCCTCTGACAGAAATCGAACTCGCACAGAACTTCAACATCTACGTTCACCGTATGAACATGAACGGCATCCTCAAATCAGATGACATGATCACCAGATTCTTCAGGATTGCCACACAGAAGTGTATAGAGAATGTCTACCAGCTCCTGAACGAGGAGAGACTGAATCCTCCCCCGACTCCACCGAAAAAGGAGAAATATTACTCGATGTGCGATTCCTTCATCAAGTTAGTGTCGCTGTTAATAAAGAATACTGCTGACAGCGGCAATCCGACGCCTAAACTTAATCTTCTGAATAAGGTGAGTGATTAATACTCTTAACTTTACGCGTGCCGCGGTCCCATGGTGGGTACAGCGTTAATAGAGCGTTGGTACAGCTCTAAAATTGTTGATATAAGATACAGTATTAGGACCCATACATTTAGTACATAATATGTACATGCAAAAATACATTTGTTTACTTCGATTCCGTTTACATATCTATATGTATGTGTGTCTATATGTGTGTGTATATATATTTGTATATGTATATGTTTATATCTATATATATGTATGTGTGTTTATGTATGTATATGTACTCGTACATATATGTATTTGTGTTTATATGTATGTATTTTTATAAAAGTAATATATTTTATTTAATATGTATTTGCATTCGTTTAAATTTATAATATACCTAAATTAACACTTTAATTTTCTATTACACATTTCCTGTGCACCTGCCATGTATTATCTCTGCATCACCCTATGGTTGACTGGTAGAGAATGCTTGTATAGCATTAAGTCCGCCTGTGTACAATTTTGTGCATGAAGTTTAAATAAATAAATAAATAAATAAAATTCGCGGCACGCGAGTGGTCATATAAAAAGGGCTTTGTAAGTCTGCCTTTTGAATGTTTTTGAAGTATTGTGTTGCCAAATAAAATGTGTATACCAACAGATTTTGGGCATAATTGCTGGCTGGCTGCTGACAGACCATGAAGACCATGGTACCAATTTCCAGCAACTCCCATACCACCGTCTATTGCTTATCCTGTTCCTCGACATGAACATGGCAGAGCCTGTCTTAGAATCTATGAATTACCAGGTAAGTACTAAGCTGTATATTTTTAATATACCTAATATAGAATATTATTTATTTTCATTAAATGTGGTAACAATTTGTTGATATAAGATACAGTATTAGGACCCATACATTTAGTACATAATATGTACATGCAAAAATACATTTGTTTACTTCGATTCCGTTTACATATCTCCAAGAACGTGCCACAATATTTAAAATTATTTAATAAATGTATATCAAATCAAGTTTCTCCAATCTCCAATGAAAATATTACCTACTTCTACTGAGTTTTCTCATATTATTATCCCATATCTGAGATTTGATGAATGTGGTCAACGGAGAGGTGCGAGCACAAATTTCTTTCTATCTCTCTCTCTCACAACCAGAAACAGATATATATATAAACATACATATAGATGGAGCTATAGAAGTTTTACTTGAGTCGTTTGGTCTAAAGCACGCTCGTTTATTTTATTATAAGACAGCCTTAGGTGACCCCTCTCATGTACAAAAAAAGTCTGTATTCTGAATACTTATTTTTGGCAGTAAATTCATTAATATACCACTTACCATATACTGTATCGGCAATAAAGCTGCTGTGATGCTGTGACCTTACACGCAAACCACTCAATATAAATAAATGTTATTGACATTTATACTTTTATATGTATATTATGTTTGTACAATATTTTTGTTTGTAATCATTTGATGCATGTATTTGCTCAGGTTCTAACGGCATTCTGTCACACTCTGCGCATCATTCGTCCTAGCAATGCCTCGGGCTTCTGCTACTCGTGGCTGGAGCTCGTGGCACATAGAGCCTTCATCAATCGCGTGTTGGCTGTAACTCCTCAGCAGAAGGTATGTCCTGGAGACAAGAAGTGGGTTTACATACTTTTGACATTAGGTTTTATAGCTAAGCGTCGTAAAACGTTAGTAAGTTAAAGTAACGTTTGTTTCCAGGGCTGGGGAATGTACTCAACTCTGCTGATCGATCTATTCAAGTACCTCGATCCGTTCCTACGTAACACTGAACTGGCAGCGCCGGTGATGATGCTCTACAAAGGCACATTGAAAGTACTCCTCGTACTCTTACATGACTTCCCAGAATTCCTGTGCGATTACCATTATGGATTCTGCGACGAAATACCACCAAATTGTATACAGATGAGGAATTTGATCCTATCGGCGTTCCCTCGCAACATGCGGCTGCCGGATCCTTTCACTCCTAATTTGAAAGTGGATCTGCTGGCCGAGATCTCGCTGCCGCCTCGCGCGGTCATCAACTATGCGACTATCCTGCCCTCTTCGCAGTTCAAGAAGGACCTGGATGCTTACTTGAAGGCCCGTACCCCTGTCACGTTCCTCTCGGAGTTGAGAGGAAATATGCAGGTATATTTCTTTTGTATTTATATATATGTACCACGGAGAGTGCTCTGAAGGACTGTTTTCCCTTATCCCTTCCTCCCCTTTCCGTCACCGAACAACACGTGCAGGCTTGCGATGCCACAATTTCACCGTTAGTATCATTCCGTCGCGTACTAAAAAGTTTGGCAACTCCTATCTATGTCGCACTATTAAAAAGTGGAACGCGTTGCCGGCATATGTATTTCCTCAATCATACAATATGGGATCCTTCAAGCGAAGCGTGAAGAGGCATCTTGTGGGCCAGCATGGCAGCGTCAACTGACAGGACATCAAGGTCTCTTGTCCGTTGCCGTTGCGATTGGGGCTGTTCTTTTTGCTTACCATCAGGCGAAGTGGAGCCAATATGCTGAGCTAATATAAAAAAAATAAAAAATAAAAATTAACCTCAATTGGGGAAGTACAACATCCTCGCATAAGACATGAGTACAATATGTAGTCTGTATCAATCAATATATAATCAAATTAATTCATGTATATAATTTAATAATGTAACATATTATTATTTTATTATTATCGTTGTGTGGTTTAAGTTGTCCGATGATAGATCAGTCAGTAACGGTTGCCATTAGAAAATACAAAATTAATTAAAAGAAAAAACTTTTTTAAAACCAAGCTTATTTTATTTACTCGTAAATGCGCTAAAAACAATAAAGTAATCTTTGTCCTTTCATTTGTTACTGATATTGAAGGTGTACATTAAAAATAACTAGTCCACTATCTTGGATGTTCCGCCATGTTGGATTTAGAATGATGTCACACATGTAATCCATGCATTGCCATTCAAACTAAAAGCACAGATTACATAATAGTTACTCTAAAAGTGTATACAAAATTTCAGCTCAATCGATAGAAGATTATCTACTTCAAAATTGAGTTTCAAGTTTCTACCCGAACAAACTTAGTTACATACATACATTGTAAGTTAAATAAAAGCTTGTAATTAAACATGTATTTTATATGCAGGTCCTGAATGAACCAGGTCGTCGTTACAACAGCCAGTTGATGAATGCCGTGGTGCTCTACGTGGGGACCCAGGCCATCGCTCACATTCGCTCCAAGGGCCAGACCCCGAACATGTCCACCATTGCGCACTCCGCACACATGGATATCTTCCAGAACTTCACTGTAGACTTTGACTACGAAGGAAGGTGAGAATTCATAATTATATTTTTACTACTTCTGTATAAATGTTCAAGCTAGTTTAATAAAAGCTCGAGTGTTGTCTATATTTCGATGCCTCCAACTAAAGTTTCGATAATTTTCTTTTTTTATCTAAAACTATTCATTACTTCAGTGACATTATGCTACCTGAATTTTATTTATAAAAAAAACGAAGACAATTAAATAGACCAATACAAACCGCTAAGTAAATGTATAACACATATTAGCGGTGTGTATCTGGATGTGTATGTTTTGAGTTGGCGTAGTGTTCATTGGAGGCATCGATTTCAATTAGACTCGACATGTACAGTGACGAATACAAATATAATTATTTTGCCAATAGCCCTACAATTCATTTCAATTCTTCTTTATGCTGATCGTGAGGTTCTCGCCCATGACAAAGATTTTTATCTTTAGCCTTTAGCATTATGTAGCAGTTGAGTACGTGACTAAGCGTAGTAGGTGGCTCTGCGACGAACCAGCCTCGTGAGTGTATATAAACTTTAAATTAATATTTTGAATAATATACTCCAATCTGTTGACATACAACAGAGACAGACACTACATGTACGACAGCACACTTTGGCACGGTGAGATTCTACTGCATGTATTTTGAGCAGAGTTTTTGAATTATTCCAGTTAAAGTTAAAGTACGATGTTAGTGCACAATCTTTATAATATAACGATTATGATATACATATGATGTAACTAGTCGCTCTAGAGTCTGGCGAGTACTTGCCGCTATTGATCGGGACTATATTACTGTATGATAAGGCGCCTTAAGACTACGCAAATAGGTCGTACTTATTTTTTATAGACTATACAAAATCATGTATTTTTATTATATATAGTTAATAAATGGTTATTCTCTTGTGCTCAACAAGAAAATAACCATTTATTTTTTACACTTTAATGTCTCCAAATTTTTATATAATAAAACAAAAATTTATGTAATACCAAATTACATACATAATACATGTTTGGTTGTATGGCCAGGACGTTACTGCAATATTGTAAGTCTTACAAGTCCTTTGTTCTCTGTATGCTTAAAACGCAATTGGTCTATGTAGCGTTTTGCCTAACAATTTTTTTTTGGTCGTTTTTGGACTAAGTAGTTACTTGTCTAAGTCGCTATTGAACTTTTTATCAATATGCCTATTTCGCATCGAACCTAATTCGCCTTATGACTAAGTCGTGGTTTGCCTAAAATTCTTAATTTCACAATAAGGAAATCAATACAAACCCGTGGTCCCACCACTATGGTTTTAACACTAGGTCCACTAAAATACATTGTAGAAATCCACTGATGGACCACTTTGCAGTTTTATCTCGATTAAACGAATAAATACATTATAGAAATTAGTCAATACTTGTTTTAGGCCTAATGCGAATTAGCCCTAACGCGTTTTAGTATTAACTAGCGACCCGCCCCGGCTTCGCACGGGTGCAATGCTGATACTAAATGTACTACAGAAGGTCTTTGCGCTTTGTCCTATCCAGTCCTTCCCCAGTTATAAGCACACGCCGCCGGCTCCGCGGCCGGTACCGCCACAGCCGTTATGTCCCTGCATTTTAAATGTGTAATATCTTCTAAACTATTCATTTAAATTACATGCTGTGAAGGGCCATATTGATCTATATTAAATGCGCAATGTATTTAAGGTACTTAATTGGATAAGGATTAATTCTGTATTGCTTAAAATCGCTTCGTAAATAAGGCATTATTTCTTGTAAAAAGCAAAGGATAAAATAACGGTTATTGTGTGTTACCACTAAGAGATAGACATATACCATCGCGAACTTTTTTGTAGACCATTTTAAGGTGAACAATACTGTACTACATTATTTTGATCTATCTCGTTGGGTTCAGCCAGCGTTTGCAATGAAAGAGCAAAAAAATGTGTTTATTTACGACATCACATTAGAAACCTCTAAATTATCAGTGTTTTTCTACTATGTTATGCATATATTATACATATAAACTTTCCAGTTGAATCACTCTATCTATTAAAAAAAACCGCATCATAATCCGTTGCGTAGTTTCAAAGATTTAAGCATACATGGGGACATAGGGACAGAGAAAGCGACTTTGTTTTATACTATGTAGTGATGCATTTTAGTCGAATAGCGCCGCCGGCATTCTGAAAGTTAGGCAGAATGCGATTTAGAGTTTATACGCATTAGACACTGTTCCGGACATAGAGCAATGGCGTTTTAAGCATACAGAGAACAAAGGTTACAAGTCTGCAACACAGTGGCCGACATACATTGCAATACCAATGTTTATCGACCACTGTGTTGTGGCCTTTATTGCAGAAATCTTTAGTTAGGAGCACATTTATTATAATGATTCCACCTTTCAGATACCTGTTCCTGAATGCGATAGCGAATCAACTGCGATACCCCAACAGCCACACACATTATTTCTCATGCTGCCTACTGTACCTGTTCGCCGAGGCCAATTCGGAGGCGGTCCAGGAACAAATCACTCGGATGTTGTTGGAGCGGCTCATCGTGAACCGGCCGCATCCGTGGGGCCTGCTGATCACCTTCATTGAACTCATTAAGAATCCACTGTACAAATTTTGGACACACGAGTTTGTTCACTGCGCACCTGAAATCAAGAAGTTAGTAGAACTGTTTTATTTCACACTTTTTACACAGCAAGCGTCCATCACGGAATTTAGAATCCTAACATAAGAATCCGGTTTTTGGTGTATGTGAATTTGGTCCAATTGGGTGGGTCACCATTCTTTAGTGCTACGGCGTATTGTCAGTAGGTGCCTAACTGGGGAAATACCTCTACGTCACAGAATACTGCAGCCAAATAACAATTCCCTTGAGGGTTATAGTGTGCCCGCGAGTGAGTGAGATTACCAGAAAGGAAGGATTTGCTGCGTGGGCAGCAGGGGTGGCGGTATGCGAGCTATATTTCATGTTGCGAGCGTTAATATGGCTACGGTAATGTTGTGACTTTTATTTATTTCTGTTATTGAGTGTACCTGTCAATTTACCAAAGTTTTGATAACAAATCCTTTACCCATTAGGACTATTTGCTACTAGGCCATGTTGCTAATAAGACGAGCTGCTTATATGTCCTTTTGCTTTTAGGATGTTGTGTTCAAACGGCGTTTTACTTAATTTTTTTTTATTATTCCACTGATGAGTTGAATAAAGGTTGTTCAAGTTCAGAAATGCGAAGTAATTATTGTGAAGGCAATTTGATGTACACTACTTTGCGTGCTTCCGCCACCAATGTGTAAAAAAAAATATGTAAATTTGTAAATTTGACTTCCGCAAAATAACACCTGTATCAAATAACTATCAAATTATTGTGAAGTTCTTGTACAAGGTTATTTATATAAATTATTTTATTATTATTTAAATAGTTGTCTTGGCCAACTTGCCAGATAAATATTTTTTGAAAAATGGAATATGGCTACGGTAATGTTGTGACACAGTAGAAATATAAGATGCAAAAATTCGTCAGCAACACAAACCTTCCTGGTAGCTCAGTTGGAAGAGCACTCGACCGGTCATCGAGAGGCCGTGGGTTAATATCCCACCTAGGGGGGGCAGGTGAATTTTTCCATTTTTCAAAAAATATTTATATAAATTATGTCATGAAAATTATTTTCAGATTGTTCGAATCTGTGGCGCGATCCTGCATTGTTGAGAAGACGGGTGTGGAAGGGGGAGGGAGAGAGATAGGCGAGTAGCGTCGCGCCACTTGGGAGTCCGTCCGTTATCCGCACATATTTTACAACTATGTCGAGATGGGTGAGACATTTATTTATCTGTTAATGACCTTCAAAGACCGACTATAAATTGGCTGAATAGGCTATTTGACCACAATTCTTTCGGTTTGATATGTAGGGACGTCTCAATAATATAGCCATAGGTGAAAGAATTACTTCGATAGCACAAAAATCTCTCGAGATATTTTAATTTGTAATCACAATTTTGGACTTTCCCGAAACCGCTCCATACAAAAGGCTACTGAGTTACGACGTCACAGGTTTGTATTTTGTATGCAACAAATCAGAAAATTGTACGACAGCTATGTTAAATATTACGTTTATTTAATTAGTATCATAATAAAAGTTATAGTATTTTATTAATAATTTCATACTTTTAAAATGGACTCCGCCAAACTTTGATCGACCCTAATAAAAAGTCACCTAAAAAAGGTCGAAAGGCAGATCTTTATAGTTTTGTGTATTGTACGATATTGTTAAATAATTTATACAATTTTTGAACATTGTCAAATAGCCTATTGTCTTGTCCTCTCTCTCCTAGGGATAGATCCTACTTTATCCATGGATATACAAAGTTGGTTTAGTGAGAATCACTAGTTGTATTATCTACTCTCTAAACTACTATGTAGTGAATTCTGGATTAGTCATAGAAGCTGTATCCAGTGGTGCCCAAATAGTTTTCCCAGCATCGGACATAGTACATTATTGTATGCACATGTATTTTATAGTTCTGCGCTTACCTTACCTTTGTACTTTAGAACAAAATTTAATACATCTAATAATATTTCTAAGTGTTACCAAGCTAGCATAAAGTTATTTATTGTTAATATAATTACGTTGCTGTGTTAGAATAAGTTAAGTAATTTTGTCTTTATGTAAGTAACTTTGAAAACGATTTTCTAACAATGAATAAATTTTGAGAAGTTTGAGAACATATGCCGCCCAACTCATTTGTTGCTGGAAGTTACTCTTTGTTATATTTTGGTAATTTATTGTTTGGAGCGAGCGGAAAAAAGTCACTTTTGGAAATTAATAGGTTCCAAAACCACTGAACCGATTTTGATAAAACATGTCACAATTAAAGACCTCAACATGCTTGAGATTTGTGACGAAAAAAAATTGAGATCGATCATGTTCTTGAGTAATGATCGTCATATACATTTTCTATTGAAATCAATTGAAAACATACACTCAGCGAATCTACTCGCTCCACACATCCCCGATTTCGTCCACGTGCCCGTAGAACTTTGAAATTTTGCAAGTAACATCTTTATAGACTACAAGTCAAAGAATAATTCTCAATACTATACATTTGTAATTAAATCTTAAAAAAGGGGTATATATTTTATTATAAGGGGTTGACGTTGCAAATTGAAGCTACTAATTCAAATGGGGTATCATATGAAAGGACTTGATGTGCACATTGCAAAATATATTTTATTTATTTTTTTCCGACGCATTTGTTCTTATTTATATTTGTACGCATTTGTTCTTATTTATTATAAAATATCAAAAATTATTAGATTCCTGAACTATTTATAATGATCCTACGTACGGAACCCTCGGTAGGCGAGTCCGACTCGCACTTGCCCGTTTTTTTATTATTATAGCTATTGTACATCAAAATAAAATAACACGCTAAACAAAGCAGTACAAAGGCTTCCCTTATCTATCTAACAATCCCTTAGAGAGGGATCTCTTTCAACCAACCTTAGAATATCAGAAGGATTAAAACCAAAGACACATTTTTAAATTACTGATGATTTGCAGGCTCCCAAACTGGCAAGGCGCTGTACCCTCAGCACTACCAGCATCCCGAACCCCAACCAACACCCCAACCACCCAAAGCACAGCCGAAGGCGTGGAACAAACTCTTCGTTTAGAGTGCTAACAGTGCGGATTGAATACACGACAAACTTTACAAGTGAAGGGCTTTACGCCTCGGATTCGTCGAGCAATATACCCAATGTTACGCGGAAATTCCGGCCGCGGTTTTCCGCTGCGGGATAATACAATGACAGCAATAGTACACATAATGTGTGTAAGCAATATTTAACAAAAATTTACATTTGATTTCTTCTGTGATGAATTTCGTATAGATTCCAGCAACGTGATTAAAGTACATATAGAAGTGGATATATATTTAGTTTGACGTTGTACCGTGACGCATCAGAACAGCATGGATTTCTTACATTATGGTTACCTACGTATGTTGAAGCTGGATTGTTGTCTCATGATTTAATGTGTCTCCTATTCTAATCCACACTGAATGAAATCAATTCTGATGCGTTACGATATAACACATTATTATATTTCTCCCTTCAAAAGTTTTCAGTAAAATTGGATATCACTGATTTTTCCTTACTTTCGTTCGATTAATTGCTATGATGTTTATTTAGTGAATCAATATGTTTTTGCATGTCTGTCTATAGAATGTGGCAATGATAGACAATGTGTATAATTATATAATTTATGTAAAATTTTGAGCTGGCAGCTGTCGCCCTACGATACTGATTTTGTATATACATAATTATGTACTACTACTAATCGATTCCAACTTAATTAACTTGGAATCGATTTTAACTACAAATCTAAAGGAACGCTTGCAATAGCCAATTTTGATGAGACTATAAAATCATTTCCGGTTTCATTTAACCCCTCCCCCCTCTCCCCTATATTTCTTTTTTTGTCTTACCAATATTCTGTGGTGTTAAGCTCCCCCCCCCCCCCCCCCCCCCTATATTTCTTCTTTTGTTTTACCAAATTTCTATGGTGTTAAGTAATGTGATATCAATATCGAAGGGTAAAATGATTACCGCTTGTATCTAATATTAATAGGAAATTATATTTTGTTAATTGTAATCAGTTTATAATGAATTGACATTGGTACATTATGTGTCCAGATCTGACATGCATCATGAATGAAAATGATTTAATTAAAATTTTGAATGAATAAGAGAATAAATCAATGAATTTATATTAAAGATTAGTAACATTAAATTGTAGTAATTAGGTTTATGTTTTTCGTAAGTGAAAAATCTCACGGGATGTAAGCTCGGTTCATGAAAGTTTGAGAAACGCCGAGTTTATATAGCATAGGGATTAAAAAAACAATATCGTCGTCCATACGCGGTCTAATCGGTTTGGATGTCAGGTTTCCTTGAGTTTTTTTGAGTTTCTGTATTTTTTTTTAGTTTTGTAGGATAATTATTGAGGTTTATAGATAATAGGGGGTTTATATTGTGATTAACATAGAGAAGGTGTGAATTACTGCACGTTGTCGTCGTCAACTCTTATACATCTCACTGTTGGTATACTACGGGTCTCTCCTCAATCGAAGGGGTTTCGAGTATACTCCGTCACGCTGCTCAACTGCGAGGTGGCGGAGAAACGTGTTTTCAAGCCGCCTAAAGGCCACTGACTTGGTTTAACGACTGTTGTTATCTGATAACAACAGTCAGTCAGCTGGGGTTGACGATTTAACGTGCCCTCCGACATACAGAGGAGCTTGAGGTAATTCAACCCATACAATATCAGGCTACGGCCGACGTTGCTTAACTTGCGTGTTCAATTAATCTGACACGCGCAACGACACCATCGAGCCTCTCATCTTCCCTTCACTTTGTGTTTCTTTAAATTCTTAAAAAGCAGACGCGCACTCATTCTTTTTTTCGCCTACGTGCAATTGATGCAGTAAAAGGCATTAATAATGTTTTATATTGAAATAATAGGTGTTTCTTTCCGTCACATAAAAAAAAATCGGATCAAAGTCTCTTGCAGGACGTTTTGGACACATATTTCAATACAAAATCATACGCAAATGTAACGTAAATCTTAAATTTTATAATTATTGCGAGTTATGAACTCTTAATAATTTCTTTGAGCTATATTTATCATCTTCAGCTGTCAGCGTTCTCTAAAAAATACCTAAAATAAACGTCCATTTTACATTTAAGCCACTAATTTATGTTTCCGTTTCGATACTGAGTTGATATATAACTGCAATTGTTTTTTAATGTATAACAATTTTGAATTTCAAGTGTACAATAGATATATGAATGTTTGTAACGATTTATGTTTGTAATGTTCCGCAGCGGCAATTCTCACCCTAGTACTAGGCGTTCGTCACGGGTTCTAAACGTTTGACTCTCGTTGAAATTACCCTCGCTAAGTCATGTAAATACTCTATAGTAATAATAAACTGGTAAATAATATATATTAGGCGGTAGATCGACATTAGTCGGCGGCAGATCAAATTAAGATAGTGTACAGTAGTATTACGAGTTTTATTCCTTTCGTATCGTAAGGATAAATATAAGTAAAACGCCCTTTGAGCACGACTTCCTAAAAAGCAAAAGGACATATAAGCAGCTCGTCTTATTAGCAAAATGACCTAGTAGCTTCGAGCGAATAGTCCTATTGCTAATAATACGAACTGCTTGAACTATAGGTCCTTTTGCTTTTAGGATGTTGTGCTCATAGGGCGTTTTACTAACCATAATAAACTAAATAATAGGAAATAACATTTCGTTTCGTAAGGATATTTAAATGTCCTTACGATACGGAACGTTATTATTTCTTCAAAGGACATTCAAATCCTTGTTATACATAGCATTCGATCTTATTAGTGATAATTAGTGATGGCCAAATGCCGGGCTTTTTGGATAGATACCCAAATAGCGTCCATAAATGCCCAGAATATTCATGATCACTGTTCGGTATTTTGCCGATCTCAACTGTATTGTAAATAACTGTAATCTATTTTCATTCAATTGCAAATGTTAGATTGTATTTGTAATTTTAGTAATTATAATAGTAACTGTATATCATTATTATTGTAGTTTCAACGAGGGTCATTGATATAATTAAAGCTGCCTATACATCAGTCAACATTTTACCCATGTTGGTCACATTGCCTAACAATATATCTGTATATGGATGTGTTGGCAATCATGTTGGCGGATATTTTAATTGACAATACGTCCATACACAGCTAAATTGTTAGACAACATGATCAAAACGGCTAACATGTTGAATAATGTATTGCAGCTTTTAACAGATTTTTACACAAACCTAATAACAGACTATCGCAGTGCTTGCATGTAAATTTTCGACATATAGCTAGAGATGATGCATGTTTTAGATAGGTAACCCATGGGCGTCCATAATTTATGCACAGTAACTAATGGACGCTTTATGGGAATCTATTAAAATTATCCTGTATTATGCACATCTCTACGTACATCTCATCAATGCTCAGGAAAATATTGTCTATACTACCTTAGATAGGTATTTCAATATCACTATTACATCAAAGTGTATAAAATAGATTGCAATAAATGTTTTGTAAATGTTAGTGACGGATCCAAAAGGGTATTCCGGTACGCTGCGAGTTGCTGTAGTTCGCATAGTGCAGTAACGGAACGCCCTAAATTTAGTACCTCACAATCACCGCTAGAGGCGCTTTGCGATTGTTCTTACACAGTGCTGTATGAAAGTGATACGCGTAGCCGTGTAAGCATTATTCGGCTGAGCGGAACAAATCAACTAGTATGAAACTTCATTATAATGATCAAGGTTTTACAGGATTTGCTACTATCGTTGTATCGGTAATGAAATAGGCCATGTACTCAATTGTCTCCCATTTGAGGAGCATAGAAGTATCTCTGCTGCTGGATGTGGCATCTATGGATGATACACATCACAGAATTCTATTCCACGAGAGTTGATTGATACGATTTACAATCATAAATTGAAGTCTTTGGAAAAAAAACATCAATATCTGAATTCTCAAATAGTAATATTTAAGTATGTAATGTAAAAGTATTTCACTTTAAAGTTAAATATATACTCAATTTTGATGTAACCAGTTAAAGATCGTCCTATCCCTGTTCTCTCAGCAATTCTCGTGCAATACACTGTTCAAAGGATTGTATGGACCTTTGACACTTGTGAAGTATTGATTTAGTCATATTTGTACATCTTCGTAACTGGCTCTACTGGAAACTTTATTATCCAGATAGACTTATTATGTGGTTTAACATTTACAACGACTACTCTGCAGACCATGTACTTAAGGTTATAAATGGGTTGTTGCAAATGTCAGATTGTCATAAATTGTCTTATACATTGTATAATCTAAATGGGTGAGTATAATCTAAACAAACGTTTAGATTATACTTACGCAGTATTGCATTAAAATTGTAAAAACAGAAGCAGTTTTATGCACAATTATTGTGGTTCTGAGTTGCTTCCGTTGTAAATCTTGTTAGGACAATGTAAACGCTGCCAAAACTTTGCATGGTTAGCATGATTATTATATAAAATATTTAGTATATATGTCAATTTTTAATGTGACTAAATTATTGGGCAGCGTAAACACTTTTAGAAATTAATTCTGCACACGTTGCAATGAAGTTTGCATTTCAGTTGTTCGTTGCTATATCAATACTCCAGAAGAACTCTTATATAACTTTTTACAGTAAACATTGTAGATTAAATATAATACATCTCAGTATTGAGTGACGTGTACCGTTAACATAAATTTGTAAAATGCATGTTAGTCACTTAGTCGTTGTATGCTTAGAGATCACTGAGCGGTTTAGTGGTTCATTTGTAAGTTAAACGTAGTTCACTCAGTAATTTTATTATTTAGTCCGTAAGGTAATGAGGTTATGCCATATTCAACCAAATCCGCAAGGAAATATGTTGTAATTTCTTCATGTTTAATATTTAATAACACAACGGTCTCTGCGCTTTGAGTTGGAATGGTTTTAAAGAGGGAAAAGGTTGATGGATAATGCAAGTCTAATAGGTTTCCGTACTGCTGCGTCGGTTTTTCAAGACCTTACTGCCTCGTTTGAGTTTTGTTAATTGTTCTGTATTCGCAGTTCGTGCTGCGTGTTTACTACTGTGATTTCGGAAGGGGGCGCGAATACGGTATCCTCTCAGTCTAGTCACAAGCTTTTGAGCTGCATATACAAACTGTCTTGCGACTGGGCCGAGAGCATATTGTCTTCTCGCCAGTTACCAACGTGTTAATAAAATCGACTGATTAAAATAACCGCATTTATTGCATACGCGGGAATGAGTTTAATATAGCGCGAAATGTTAGTATTTGTAGCAGTTTGTAGTGCTGTTTTGATTTTGCGGCGAGTTTAATCAGCGACCGTGTCTCACAGTGGGGCAAACTCATATAAAGACATGATATTAATTCCTGTTTTTACTTCTTTTAATGTTTTTATGTATTTGCATGCTTTATGTATAATTATTAATTACTTTTTAATTTCTATCAATTTCTTTGCTTGCGATTAAAATTCTATAAGTTCGATGAAATTACTCGTGAAATTATATGTTTTTCTTTTTTCAAATCATAGCATGTTAATCATAGAATGTTTTGCAATTATTAATAACTTTGTTGTAAAATATAATATACGTACCAAAGATTTTTTTTTTACCACGTCGTAATATTTCTTTGGTGCTTGCATGGTTTCATTTGTAATATTCTAGTATAATAGGTTTATATAAGATGTAACTAAAGGCGATTTGGTAAATAAGCATACGCCCCGCCTAATGTGAAGCGTGGCTTGCAACACCTGTATCACTTGCGTGTAGCCACCTCCGCTAATGCGGCACCAGTCAAACCATTGTACAAACATCATCTTTTTTAAATTTGTATTAATGTCATGCACTTGTATGAGACGACCCCTGTATACGCTTGTATTTAAATTAATTACAATAGTTCGTAATTTATAATTGAAAGTAATAATGTATCTAATTTAAGTTTCGAATTGCAATTAAAATATTGCCTGTAAAGTTTTATAGATGTGATTTTTTAAGTAATTTTAGGTTTAGTGTTAATGTTTACGCTACAAACTTGTCATTTAAGCCATGTATTCCCATTTTTTAATAATGTCGTGTTGTAATAAATAATATTTTTCCATTAATTTCGTTGTTTATGTTGTTTGTTTTTGGTAATTTCGATTATGTATATAATAAAAATAACATTGGCGACGTTTCTGGACTGCTTCTATGGAGTTTCATGTTTTTAAATAAAGTAAGTAAGTACTAAGACGAGTCTTTCTTTATAAAGTTATAATGACGGACAGCTTATTCCTCAAACGAATCAACATTCAAGATTATAATTACACTATTACCTGTGCTATTACTAAACAGACAATAGAGTGGAGTACAGACACTCTAAAAATGCGCTTTTTGCGGACAATTTATTAAGCAATAATCTGCCAAGAATGCAATTTATCAATTTAGGATAGCTATATATACTCGTACTTTCTCAATGACCGATGATGCAGAAACTTTGACACTGACCATCGGACTGGTCCACAGGCTAAAGTTTGCGCAGCGAGCGATGAAGAGGGCTATGCTCGGGGTTTCTCTGAGGGATCGAATCCGGAACGAAGAAATTCGACGGAGAACCAAAGTTGTCGACATAGCCTTCAGAGATAGCAAACTGAAGTGGCAATAGGCCGGTCATATCTGCCGTAAGTGATGGCAGATAGGAACGTATTAGAGTAGAGGCCGCGCGTAGGATGAAGCGTTAGACGCCCCCTATTTGATGGTCCGATGATCTTAAGAAAGTAGCTGAATGCGGAAGGCGGAGGATGGTATTTAGTGGAAAGCATTGTGGTAGGCTTATATCGAGCAGTGGGTAGATACAGGCTGATAATGATATGGTATGGGTTCGTCCCTCGTGGTGACATAATATGAGAAAGATATACCCATACCCACTGGCATAATCCAATGGTGGCAAAAATAATGAGATTTTTCCCCAATTTTGTCTCACCACTGGGGTTCCTACTGAGAATATGACTAGACTGTCTACTAGTACACGTCATCATCATCAGGTCCATTTAGTCTCCACTACAGGAGCACGACCCTCTCCGTCCTAGACGGACGGAGGTTTTGGCTTACACTCCCCCACGCTGGCCAAACTGGTTGGGGAGATCTGATCGGTGTGCCTTATTCCGGCACTGCCCAAGTCTCAGATCTTGATTTTAACTAGACAAAAAATTAGTCGTTAATTTGACGAAATTTGTCGCCCAAAGCAAAAAATTTGTCGGTCTCCCATTAAAGAGTTATAAGCTTTTTTTGTGGCAGTGCCGAAATAAGCTTATTTCGGCACAGCCTACTCGGGCTCTATTAAACTACAAAACATAGCGAAGATATGATTTTCCCCAGAATTAGTCATCAATTTGTCGAATTCATACACCAAGTATCAGAATTAGTCGACCTCCCGTTAAAAAGTTATAAGTATTTGTTTGTGGCAGTGTCTAAATAAGCCTTATTTCGGCACTGCCCAAAAAAATTACACCACCTACCGAAAATCTGATTTCTCCCAGATGTTGCCGCCTTGAATTTGTCGGAAATAAAACACAACTGGTCGATGCGTAATTAAAAAGTTACACGCATTTTAATAATTCACGTTTTAGTCAGAGAGCCTAACGTAGGCAGAGTAGAATAACACCACCCCGATCACATATGGCTATCGTAAAAAGCAACTAATGTAGTGCTAAAGAACACTTAAAGCATTCGTAGATCAAAAAAAAAAATAGCTGCATGCATTGACAAACTTTGCCAGACTCTGAAAAAGGAAGGAAATAAAACGTTTACTGTTGCATTTTGTGCATGATATAATTTTGATGCAAGATCTCTGACTATACTTATTATGAAATTATTAAAACGCGTGTAACTTTTTAAATACGCATCGACCAATTGTGTTTTATATCCGACAAATTCAAGGCAACATCTGGGTGAAATCAGATTTTCGCTAGGTGGTGTAGTTTTTTTGGGCAGTGCCAAAATAAGGCTTATTTCGGCACTGCCACAAAAAATACTTTTTAACGGGAGGTCGACTAATTCTGATACTTGGTGTCTGAATTCGACAAATTGACGACTAATTCTGGGGAAAATCATATCTTCGCTATGTTTTGTAGTTTAATAGATCCCGAGTGGGCTGTGCCGAAGTAAGCTTATTTCGGCACTGCCACAAAAAATACTTATAACTTTTTAACGGGAGGTCGACTAATTCTGATACTTGGTGTCTGAATTCGACAAATTGACGACTAATTCTGGGGAAAATCATAACTTCGCTATGTTTTGTAGTTTAAAAGATCCCGAGTGGGCTGTGCCGAAATAAGCTTATTTCAGCACTGTCACAAAAAAAACCTTATAACTCTTTAACGGGAGACCGACAAATTTTTTGCTTTGGGCGAAAAATTTCGACAAATTGACGACAAATTTTTTGTCCAGTTAAAATCAAGATCTGAGACCTGGGCAGTGCCGAAATAAGGCACAACTTTTTCGTGTTTTTCTTTTTACGTATTACCACGTCATTGCGAAATACTTATATAATCATTTGTTACAGTCACTGACCTTTCGTCAATTTGACAATGTTCATTTTTTTTTATTCCATGTCGGGTGACAAACAAGCATACGACCCGTCTGATGTGTAGCGGTTCCCGTAGCTATATTAACGCTTCCAATATGAAATATGAAGTGTCTTAAATTACTCAAAACTAGAACGATCTATGGTCTTAAAAATTTAATAACCTCTCTAATGTCCGATGTGTTTTCATCATCATCATCAGGTCATTTTTTTAGTCTCCACTGCAGGAGCACAACCATCTCTCGTCCGTCCCAGACAGAAGGAGGACTTTCCCTACAAAATGTGATGGAGGTTGGTTTATCTATAATCACACCCCGGTCACTCCATACAAATGTCGCTTCGTTCACTATTATCTAAACAATGACGTATGTGCAGAGCGTGAATGAGCGTGTGTGCGTGCGGCGCCATTCAAACTGTTCCAGATTTGTCTCAAAGAAGAACTCTTATCAGCAAGGAGTGGCTATACTGTAGTAAGTAGGTACTATTACTTATACTGTACTATAATTAAAAAGAAAAAAAAATGTAATCATATGACATCGATTTAAAATAAACGAGGTTTCCATAGAGCTTGTTATAATCAAGCGTGTCACTGTAAATTGTGAACAAAATTTAATTATTGAGAGCTATACTGCATCTGATGTTATTATCTCTGATGGTATCCTATAACTGGATCTAATTTAGATCAATATGGGAAATGAGGAGACCAAGATAAGAAAAAAGAAAATAGTTTATCACGTTATGGGTGAACATAATAACTCTTAGGATCACGGGCTTAAGAGCCATATTACATTTGCACGCTGACGAGCTCTCGCGCAGTACTAAACCCGCGAAGGCCGCCGGTGCATCGTTTTTTGTAGTAATTTCAAGTTATATTTATCGTTTTTATTGAAATAAGATAATAAATTCATGCTACAAAGTTTATTCATCATGAAGTAACAATTATTCTCGTATAAATTTTGCTCAATAATATTTACCCGGTGATTTAGTAGGCGTGCGCGGAGATAAGGATTCAACGCGTAGAAGCCCCTTTGAGAAGTGTAATGTAATGTTGTACAATAATGTACCTACATTATTATTGCACAAATATTATAATGTAGCAAAATAACATATAGGATTGTTTGAAAAGGGTGAAATTTAAGGGAATTATTAGAACAAAATAATCATGCCAAGTGTAAACGAACTCTGCACCGAGCGCTCCGTGTTATTAATAAAAGTTCATCATACATAGGTCACTTGTAAATCAATATGATACTCGTATGACAAATTGTCAATTACTGGACTTTTTTTTTATTTCTGCTATGAAACTTTACTACTCGTCAAATTTCATGATTCTAGCTCTATAGAAGTAGGTACCTACCCTATTCTAATTTCCCATCAGCCCCCTTACCACCCCCTTACCTTATAGTGGTTCTATATCTATTTCATTTGAAATTGAGTCGCTTATTCATTGGTATGAATAAGTAATCTATTCAGTTATTGAATCGCAATAAGAGATGGTGTTAAGGGGGCTGATCAATTCGATTGCGATTCTCGAGAGTGTTAAATTTTGTAGCAACCGGCTGTATTTTTTTACTGCGTTGCCTTATAAGATGTTTGTCCAGCTCTAAAAATTGCAAACTAGAGTAGTTACCTGGAGTCGCTCCTATGCAAGGGCGTTGCCAAGGGGGAGCAGAGATTCTGTTTATTTTTAAGTTTTGTTAGTATTGTATAGTCAAGAACTCGTGAAGCATTACACGTTGGACTCTGTTACCTACAATGAAGATCTCTGCAGCCTGGGCCCTTCCAGCTAAGCTGACGCCGATTCCGATCCGATTTCGATGATAAGGCAGCAAACGAACATGTGGATCACCTGATAAAAGCAATCACCACCGCTCGACATCCTCGCAAACTAGCTGACCCGGCGAACTTCGTACCGCTATACTCGCGGGAGCTATCGCGCGGATTTAATTTTGAGAATTATTAAACTTATGATAACTTTCAAATGGTACGTCCGCTTTAAATGATTCAAAAAGTAATTTACAGATACTGATATGTCCTTGAACACGAAGTAATTTATTTTGATAAGAATTAATACCGTAATTATGTAAATAGCTATCCAATAAACGCCTCATGAATGCCAATTTTTAAAAGTAATACCGTCGAAACCCTTAACTTCGCCTGGGTTTGGACACTTTTGTAAAAATATTTTTCAGATTTTAAAGTATTTTGAGTAACAATGAATGAAAAAAAAACTTTTCGTATCTGTGGCTAGTAGAATAGACTATTGACGCTCTAAATTTCATTGTCTAAGTGGCAATACTTTGGTCACAAATATAGTAGGCGAAGTATGGATATTTTCCCCTAACTTTGCCTAGGTATGCTGCAACGTCAATAATAAACATTTTGTTGATTTAAAAGAGTCTAAATAATGTAGTATGTGACAGGTGAATAAGCACCTTACTGATAGCATAATATGGTCATATTTTCTTTAAAAAATGTATGGCAGGCGAAGATAGGTAACTGTTTGAAGTTAGCTTCATACGTTTGATGAAATGTTGATAGGGCTGCCAAAAATTATGTGACCTTACCTAACTGCAAAATAAAGGAGGATAACTGTTTTGTGAGTAAAAATTAAATAAGGTTACATAAACTTAAGTACATATTTATTTATTTTAAAAAGTCACAAGGTAGGTATATTTTTCAATAAGTAGGTACAAATTTGTAGTCTAAAAATATATGATTCAATTTAAAATCGAATATTTTAGACTGCAATTTTGTACCTACTTTTTTAAAAATTACAGCAAAAAAAGTTTGTCTTACATTTTTGAATCAACAATTATCTTATACATTAAATCAGTCTCATTTATGTCAGCCCCAGACATAGGAAATTGTTTTTGGTAATTATTAATTAGCTTTTAGTTATAGGCAGGCGTCCAAGAAAAGAGAATTAGTGATCGAGCTTTAGTTTCCGAAATATTCGCAATTCTGTAAAGTTTAAAATAAATATGGCATTCCATGTTATAAATTGATTATACCTATTATTTAATTGGGAATCATCTGCAAGTATTAGTATATCTATGTCACAAGTAGAAGTGTTTATTTTTCTATCAAGATTTAAAAATACTTTATTTCAACTTTCCGAATTTAAAATTTGATTGTTGATTGTATAAAAAAATATAGGTATACGCCAATGTTTTTTTTAATCTTTAATGTTAACTGATTATTCTACATTTAACTCAATACTACTAGACCTTTTTGCAAAGATGATCACATAGAAGGCACAAAAAAACTTAGAACAGGAATTGACAACCCTAGGGGTGGGCGAAGTTTGGCAACAAGGTGGTCGCCGCCATCACCTGAAAAATATTTTAAACAATTAAGACATCTAGAAACTACTTAGGCATAAAATAATAATGTCATATGAAAGGAAATTAGTTATAGATTACAATAAAATGAAAAGTTCAGCATTAGCTGTTATATAACACTGCTTAAAACTAAAGTTATAACACCGCCAAGAAGAAACGTCACGACAATCCCACGGATGAAATGCATTGGTCGCCAGTAAAGTGAAGTTAGCTACAATTTCTCTACAAAATGTCGCTATACACGAAAATTACTTACTATTTAGGATTTTTATGCGCCATTTGCGGTATAAATCTTTTGGAAAATTCAACATAATTGAAATTAGGCGAAGATAGGTAACACAGGCGAAGATACGGGCTTATACGGTACCTAAAATGGATATATGTAGTATATTAACCTTAAGAGATACATATCCCACCGCGGACTTTTCTGTAGACCTATATAAGATACACAATTCCACCATACATTATTTTATTATATCTCAAAGGGTTTAGGCAGCGTTTTCGTTGAAAGCTCCCACACGGCTTATTTTTTCCCGACATCTTCAACAAATATCGTTAAAGTACACAGAAATCAATACAAAAACTTAACAAATTATATACTAAAACCTTCCTCGAGAATCACGCTATCGAGTGGTGAAACCCGCTTGAAAATTGGTGCAGTAGTTTTTGACTTTATCGCGAACAGACAGACAGACAGACGCGGCGGGGGACTTTGTTTAATATGTATTGATACGTTATAAGAGACTTCTTCGTATTATGGGTAGGGTGGGATTACTCTCCGTCTGCTACTCGCTGATAAATTATCTTATTGAGTTCGTCCCGTACAATGACGAACACCGACAAAGTTCTGCAAAGATCTTATCACACCGCACAAATCTCGGTAGCTGCAACCCTATTTTTAGGGTTCCGTTCTCAAGAGTGGAAAAATAAACTTATATAATAGATCTCAAGAGGAATCTTACAAATTACTTCGTTGTCAGTCGGTTCGGGTGTGTACCTGTGCCCTTCGAAGCACAGTAGAGCTCGAGATAAATAAATCCATCCATGGACAGGCTACGGCCGACGTTGCTTAACATGCTTGGTTGATTAAACTGATATGCGCAACGACGCCATCGAACTGCACCATTTTGTTCTGCGTGCGTTTTAATAATTTATTCAGCTAATATTTATAGTTTTTCCTAATAGTGAAGTCAGGATAAATGGTAGATTGAAAAAAAAATAACGGCTTGCACTTCGGCAGTGCCGGCAGAAATGAAAACTTGAACATTAACGTTGTGCATTTTTGAATGTTTCGGAGTGGTTAGAAAATAACTTCGCACGAATTGCTTTATTTATCAGTTTATAAGTAGGTACTATCGTTTATGTGGTAAAATACAATATTCATTTATTGCGCTATCGTACATAAACATGACAATTTATATAGCATTAAAAACTTTACTATTACACTTATTATATTAATAACATAAATATAGTTTAAAAAAACTAAAAAAAACACGCTTTTAAAGCACATGAAACTCACTCGCAGGAACACAACAACCCTCAAGGAACTGTTATTTGCGTGTGAAATTCTGTGAAGTACCTATAGGTACTTCCCCAGTCGAGCACCTTAAAAAATACGCTATGCCCTACCTCTTTTTTCGCCTGAGCCTCGTTTGTCAGTCAGCAGGGTGCACCACGTGCAGGTGAGGTTGTATTGTTCCCGATAGATTTGTTATATAACCTTGAAACCTGATCGTGTTCAAAGTCCATTACGTGACCTTTCTCACAAGTGCAAACACGACTATGATACGATATTCCATCATGGAATACCAGTGCCTATCTTCCGGCTTCATCATCAGACCTTGAAACCTAATCGTGGTCAAGGTTGATTACAAGACTTTTCTAAGAAATCCAAATACAGCTATGATACGATATTCCATCATGAAGTTCCAGTACATATCTTCCGGCTCCATCATCAGATCAGTTCGAGAGTACCATATTATTGTATTGTCATCAGAACTACATATAGCTGCCAATTTTCATTACGCTACGATCCTTGGAAGATGGTTAAATTAGTTCCCTTAGATTCCATTACCTAGTTAGTTACATACAGGTCGACCTAATAAAAGTGTGTTAAAAAGTTTATCTGCACAACGCCGCTAAAAAAGTTTTCACTTAAAAAAGATATTTTGTGTCTTACTGAAACTACATAAGAATTATAATAGAATAATGAAATACGTAGTGCCATGTGTTAGGGAATAGTAAGACCACGCAACACTTTGTAGCACCTAGACATCTAGCGTTGAATTGCGAAACTATTTCGATTAATTAAAATATTCAAGGCAATATCAATCGTATCGTCTTTGCCTAAAGTTGAATTTTGTAGTCTTGCGGCTTTGCTTTACGAGTTTTCGATCAGGCCACGTGTCCTGACGCGAGTTTAACATTTTTTACCCATCCCAAAAAGTACACAACGCCGCTAGAGAAGTTTTGACTTGAAAAATTCAGCAATATAAGTAATAAAATCTTGCTATAAAATACTTATCATAAATAAAAACAGCATTTTTAAACAAAAATATACATAATAATATTTTCATGGCGCCCAGGTCGGATTTGGGTATAAAGGGATATGATGGCCAATTGTATTCTAGATGAAAGAGCACTTCAAAATACATCAGATCCTTCAGTGAATTTTTTTACAGCAGTCAAAAAATGTTGAAAATATCCTAGACTATCCTAAATAGCCTAGACTAGTCAAGGCGTAAACATATAGTATGCAAGGTTGTATTGTAAAAAAGCCCTCTTAGGACAACGCCAAACATGTAATATTTTTCCTCAAATCAGTCACCGTACAAACAAATTTTAGGATTCGATTTAGAAGTATTTTTCGGTGACATCACGTGCCACCACTAAGAATATAATAGGCAAACCTAGTAGGTATGTATTTATTATATCTACCTAACAGCGTCTCGTATTACCACTTAAAGACCGTTAAAAGAAGTATTTCCGGGTATCATCATGTCCAACACTAAGCAAATATTCGGCATACGTAGTAGATACTTTTCTCATATAATAAGCAATTGCACTTACTTAAATTTAAGACCATTGCAAATATGCAAAATGCGTCTTAAGTATTGGTATAATACAGTTGGTATCTCTGTGAGTGCCAGAGACGGGACCCGTACGGGTCACTAGTCAGAGAAAAACCATAGACAAACTGATAGCATAGTATAAATAGTCTACATCGCATTCACACAAGAATAAATTAATAGTTTAAAAAACAGTAGAAAAACACGCTTTTTAGGGTTCCGAACCTCAAAAGGAAAAACGGAACCCTTATAAGATCACTTTGTTATCCGTCTGTCTGTCTGTCTGTCTGTCTGTCAAGAATTTCTAAGTCGAGAATGCGTGGAGGTATCAAGCTGAAATTTGAACTGTATACTCAGGTCTACGGTCCCATGAAGTTAAAAAAAATCAAACTGCTAAGTTTACGTAGAAAAAAGTTACGGCCGTTTACTGAACAAAAAACGCATATTTCGACACACTCAAGGGAATCAAAACCTATCGGGTACTTCCCGTTGACCTAGAACTATGAAATTTGGCAAGGAATATCGTTATAGACTACAAGTACACGAATAAATCTCAAAACTATACATTTGTAAATAGATCTTAAAAAATAGGGGGTCTAAATTTTTTATAGGGTGTCGAAATTTCAAGTTGAAACTTCTAGTTCAAATGGGGTATCATATGAAAGGGCTTGATGTACACATTGCAAAATATATTTTATTTGTTTTTTTCGACGCATTATTTCTTATTTATAATGAAAAATATCAAATTTAATAATGATACTACGTACGGAACCCTCGGTGGGCGAGTCCGACTCGCACTTGTCCGGTTTTTTTTTAAATGCACCTGATCGTGTTCAAAGTCCATTACGTGGCCTTTCTCACAAGTGTAAACACGACTATGATACGATATTCCGTCATGCAATGCCAGTGCCTATCTTCCCGCTTCATCATCAGACCTTGAAACCTAATCGTGATCAAAGTTCATTACAAGACTTTTCTAAGAAATCCAAAAACAGCTATGATACGATGTTCCATCATGAAGTTCCAGTTCATATCTTTCGGCTCCATCATCAGATCAGTTCGACAGTACCATATTATTGTATTGTCATCAGAACTACATACAGCTGCCAATTGTCATAATGATACGATCCTTGGAAGATGGTTAAATTAGTTACCATAGATTCCATTACATAGTTAGTTACATACAGGTCGACCTAATAAAAGTGTGTTAAAAAAGAGTAACATACCATCATTATGGTAAAGAGACAAATTGACACGATATTTTGATTCGCGTCACGTGCTGGGTTTTCAAAGGATAGCACGATATTGTGCGAAATAGAAATAACAGCGTATAAAGTCTACGACATTCTCTATCTCATGTCGTTGGTCTGTAATTTCCAAATAAGTAGGTAGTTCAGGTATAAATGTGTCTAATATAATATCGCTACTAGGAGACCGGACGGTATGTCATTACTGCCATTGAAGATGGGGAAACCTTTGCTGTGGGACGTCATGCGTCGACACCCTTGGGCCTTCCCATAATTCCATGTATGTCGCGTTCTGCGGGAACTGCTGCAGCATCAGCGGAGACCCTTAAATGGCGGATATGTTTATTAGGAATATATGTTTTTGAGCAGTTTGGGGTCGAAACACTTGGCCCAGAAGTCCGAGCGCACGCAACCACCGAGCGCCGAAACAAGGTTGTTTAGAGACATCTCTAAGCGTCTAGTCGACTTTTCTCGCGACCAGAGGCCTGGCCTTTGAGAAAAAGGCCCAGCGAATAAGTATTGCCATCCAACGTGGCAATGCTTCTAGCCTTCTGAAC
The DNA here is from genome assembly GCA_937001555.2 of Hypsopygia costalis. Classification (NCBI taxonomy): domain Eukaryota; kingdom Metazoa; phylum Arthropoda; class Insecta; order Lepidoptera; family Pyralidae; genus Hypsopygia; species Hypsopygia costalis. Next base: position 4,196,882 of record OW443326.2, on the reverse strand, counting down.
ACATTACCTCTTGATGGCGATGCGGAGGAGTTTTTTGACGCAATATAACTTTTCTTTCTTTTTATGTGTATACAGTATATGTTTTCGTTGTAATTAAATTTAGATAGGTTTTTATAATGTATTACAAAATTTATCAAGTACAATAAATTGTCAATTAAACAAGGAAAAAGATTAGGTCGACGTAACTGGTGACGCAAGATCTGGCACATTCCTCGTCCAACGGATCAGTTTAGCCATCCAGCGAGATGCTGCTGCTAGCATCTTGGGAACGATGCCCCATGGGCTAAACTTTTAACATGAATTTTAGTTTTAAGTTAGTTTTATTTTAGTATTATTTCTTTAGTTTTAAAGTTGTTATAACCTGTTACATATTTATGTAATATTTTGTAGATAAAATTGTCAATATCGCTGTTCTAATTTTAATCTCAGAGTTTTTACCACATAAAATTAATGTCAATGGTAAGTTTACAAAGATACGTCAAACAAAATGCCAGAAGGCACAAAAATATCATAAAATTTTCTTTACATATACCGACGAAATAATTTACATTAATATAATTATCGGTTTTTAACCGACCCGATTTATATATTTTAAAAAATTTCTAGAGTAAATACAATATGGCAAGATCTCCAGGTTCAAAGTTTAAAACGAACGACATCGTAATATCGGCGATAAAGAAATTGACAAAAAATACAGCGTGGACTACGCGTACTATTATAAAGTTTATTAAATTGGAATACCGCATACGGACCCCTGGATTAAACCGCGCAGTGTCCAGGTATGTTTAAAGTAGGTAATAAAAGTATTAAATAGTCGGGGTCTCACTGTTGTTTTTAAGCTCAATTTACATCGCTCAGGAATGGAATGGAAGCGACTTTTTGTAACGAAATTGTACATAGCATAATGAAATTTATGTCAAATTGTATAACATATAAACTTAAATACGATCAGTACCTAGCTAGGGGAATTCTCGAGAATGCGTGAGGATTCCCCGGAAGACGCGCGACCTTTATTGGCTCGTATTTAAGTTTATATGTTATTCAATTGACATAAAGTTCATAATGCTAGCAATTTCGCTGCAAGTCGCTTCTATTCCATTCCACGGCGGTGTAAGTTGTGCCATAAAGCTTTCCTACATGGTGGATCCTGCTTAGGATCATCTTCGAGGCAGTAACATCGCGAGGATGTGGCGAACACACAGATGTCCGCCGCAAAATAACAATGCCGATGAGAATTGTTGCGAGTGAGCGAATTTACTAGACGTAAATGATCCCAGTCAAAGGTAGGTAGGTACATATGCTACCAGGGTAAAGATGTGTTATCAGCGAGGGAGCCCACGCAAAGACTATTGAATAATAGGCGCGAGCAATATTTAAAAACAACACAGATATGTATTGTGCGTCTATAGGCTACAGTAATCGCTTTACTTCAGGCGGGCGTATGATTGTTTGGAGTGCGTATGTGGTTGGCCTTCGTAGTATAAAAAAGTGATCATTTTTGTAAAAGACTTCAACGCGCTGCACTGGTTTGTTAGTGGTAACAACTTGCTTTCCTTTCTAATTCCAGTGCTTTCTTTTCTAATGAAATGCATGACTATTCATGGGTCTTTCGTCTTTTCCACGAGGAAAACGCCGAATTGAGCACTGGCCCCGATTTAATTAATTTCCATCAATAATAAGTGGCGACCATGTGCTGCGGCTACACCCGGATATCGCTGAGCTTGCTTCATTCACTTATTCATTCGCTCATTTTTCGCTCATTCATTCCACTTCGACTGATGTGAAGCGAAAAGAAGAACCCGAATCACATCGGCACTGGACAAGAGACATTACTGTCTAGTCAATGGACATAGAATGGTTGTGCCCGCAATGTGCTTATTCGCTTAGCTTGAAATATCCGAAATTGTAAAAAGGAGGGAACACATGTGCCTTAGTTCATTTCACAGTTTGACAGTAGGAGAAAACGTCTACATAGCACAGTATAGATACGGGACCATTTTCGTCAAAGAGTATATTTAAAGTAAAATTCGGTTTCGCCCTCGCCATTTGTGGGCTGCCGAACCTCGCCATTTGTGGGCTGCCGAACAACGCGATACAACCTACTTAACTTAAGAATGAGCTCAATGGTAGAATGGTTAGCAATTACCACTTTAACTCCCGAGGTTGCGGGTTCGATCAAAGCACAAGACAAATAATTGTGTGCATGAAAATGTCTGTTTGTCTTGGTCTGGGTGTTTTCTATGTATATATTTAAAAAAAATGTTTTTAGTACAAGCTTTGCTTAGTTTGGGACTAGATGGCCGTGTGTCATTTGTCCAGGAATATTCATTTATTATTATTTACTTACAAATATCTTTCAGGGCATTAAAACAAGGTGTGAGAGTTGGAGTACTGAAAATGGAGAGGGGACGTTACCGTCTCCACCAAAGCTCTTCAATATGTCGTCGACTAAGTTCCTGTGAGGTCTGCAAACGCAACCAACTGAAGCTGAGGAACCGACCAACAACGCTACGCATACGGACTCCGTCAAACTCCTCCAGGCAAGAATATAGAAAATACATTTCATAATCGTGATGATTGTTCTTAATAAAAGTAATAAATGAGTATTTCGGCGTTCAATCGTTTTGCAATTTCCTGGTATGTAACGGGACGTGGGCCCACCACACATTCCCACCACTGTCTGTGTAGCCAGGAGGCCTACCGCCGAAGCTGAAGCCGATTATCATCGGATTTTTTGAATGCAAATATCAAACTTCAGCTAAGATTGGTCGTAATTGTATTTAGCTTAGCTAGCAGGATACTTGGCGCTCGACCAACTGAGCTGAAGATGTTTATCAATAACTAAAACGTAAGACCTATTTATCGAATCTAAATTTTCGATGGTAATCGACTTCAGCTTCGGCGGTACCTGGCCAGGATTAACAGCGGCGACCGCCAAAAAAGGCAATGAACAGTGAAGTCCATTGCAGACCCTTGGGTACAACTACGGCTGCCTTGTATGTGTATGTTTTCTATTTATTTATTTTTTCACGAGCTAAGATTTTTATTTAGGATTATGATATTTAGGACACTGATTTTAAACATCAATTTCTTTCGAAGTAATCGGTCGAATTCGATGAAATAAAAAATGTTTTTCTTTTTCGCTGAATTTTTCAATATACATAAAGTCCTTAGTGAAAAATAAATAAATCTTAATTCATGAAAAAGAAAAATAAAATAGAAAGCATATGTTTTTCTTTTCTATTTTTATTTTAAATCGATGAAAGCCGGCTGCACGCACGATAAAGCATGACTCTTTGTCACGTTCCGCCTGATCCGAGCGTGCAAGCGAGAGCGCGGAACAAGCAACACACAGGCCTCGGCCTCAGCAGCGTTCGGCTTATAATGCATCTATTTTTCTTCCACTCTCCCGGCCGATATTTTCTTATGACGATATCACGTAAAATTATCGCCCGTAAACCGACAATCATTTTTTTTTTTGATATTTTTATTTATTTTCACCTTTTTTCAAGGTAACACTTTATTTCAGGGATATATGTATTGTACCTCGACAGATTTTGTCAACCAAATTCCTGTCTGTCGTGGGAAGAATATACCTTTTGTGTTTCTACCTACCAAATTTGAACCCATCCAATTGGAAATGTGCATCTACCTACCTTGCATTGAACTGCAGCAGAATAGGTCTCGCCTTGTGTTTCGTACTGTCCCAGTCACAGTGATACTTTTGCACTGCGCGCGGCTACGCGTGAGTGATACTTTAATTTGTATCTTGCAAAAGTATATGTATATCGGCTTTGTTTAGTACAGTTTCTGGCGCCTAGGTTGTTATCCGAAATTGCAACAGAACACGGTAAGCCACTTTTATCCTATTACAAATTATTTTTTCATACTATGCCGGGTGGTAAACATGCATACGGCCGGCCTGATGGGAAGTGGTTAACTCGCAACATGAAATATCGCTCGCGTGCCGCCACCCCCTGTGCCAATGTTACAACTCCTTACTTTCTGGTAACTTCACTCTCGCAGGAACACAAGGGAATTATTATTTGGCTGCAGTATTCTATGATGTGGAGGTACTTCCCCAGTCGGGCAGCTTACAAATACACTACCCTACCTCTCTTTTGACAGAGTCTCTTTCACTAGTCGGCAGGGTGCATCACGTGCAGGTCACGGGTAGGTTGGCTTTGGCTTTAAAGATCGTAGTGAGCCACTTACACACCACCATTTCCATCTAATAATATAAACTAAAAAATGCGGATGTTTGAATTTGGATGAAATTAAAATGTATGGATGATTATTCTACGCGTAAACGAATGGATGGATTTGTATGAAATTTGACGCACCGTATCCTGGACAATAATGTGTTTATGCGAGCGAAGCCGCTGGCGAAAAGTAGTCTTTCATAAAACCATCCCTTATTCCCTGACTAGTCCAGTATGTTTATTAACAGCTAGATATTGTTTGAGTTGTAAAAAATCCACAAGAAGGCCAAGAGATGCGGGGGGGCGACAGTGCAGGGGACGGGGAGGCGTCCAGTCCGCCCGCCGTTGTGCAGGGTCGCCGTGGCGCCCCGCGGCGCCACCGTCGCTCCATTGCGACGCCCGGTGCCGTTATTCGAGCCTGCGCCGACGCCTGTCGCACATCTAAAATCATTCACGCACGCGAAACAGTATTAACAAAACTTAAAAGTGTAGTGATAAAGTCTATTTCACCGCTGCAAACTTCCAGACGGTATGTACTAATCATTTATTATTATACAAACAGGCTTCGCGACTATTCGCTGCGCGTGCGCGCGAGCCTTTGACACTGACAGACCGGTGTTTTGTTTATGTTCCAATGTTGTTGTTTTTTTTTCTTAACAGAATGCGTATGCGAATTTTTTCATTTTATTATCATTCTTATTCCATTATTGCGAATTATTTTTAAATTATCAAGGATTCTAGAACAGATTTTGGATATTTCTCTTAGTTGATTGTCCGGCGGCGGCAAAAAAAAGGTTCGTGAGTTTAGACAAGTTTGAGCTGTGTATCGGTGGCGGGAAGGCTGATAATCGGGTGGCGTTGGGGGTAGCCTTGAGAGAAAGGGACGCAGACGCGAGCGCCGCCGCGCCGCCTTCCAGGTAGGTACTGTCTGATCGTCGCGGCAAAGAATGTTATGCAAAGACTGGTCATCGCATAAGAATGTTATTATGCCTTTCCGAACAATTGCTTTCATTTAATTAATATTATTTTTATGGCAATTATTAATTAGGCCCTTATTTTACGTATGCTCTTGCGACAGTTTATTATATTAATTTTATAATTATTATAAATTTTGTAGATAGGTAAATGTGCGGAATAACGTACAAATCACAATAAATTATTTTTATATGTATTAAATTAAATATTCTTGTACGAATTACACACTGCCATCACGGCCCAAACTAAGCAAAGCTTGTACATTTTTTTTAATACTTAGAAAACACCCAGATCAAGGCAAAGGAATCGAACCCGCGAACCCGGACTCAAAGAGGACATGGTTAGCCCTTCGACCATTGGGCTCGTCAAATGGATAGTTTTTTTTATACTACGTCGGGTGGCGGACAAGCATTCGGCCCGCCTGATGTGAAGCGGTTAACCCAGACCAACTGTTTATGCACAAAAATGTTTATCTTGTGTGGCAATCCCACGACCTCGGAGTCAAAGTGGCCATTGTTAGCCATTCGATTATCGAAGGTGAACTACGTACGTCGAAGAATTACATCGATACCATAAAAAGTTTTTGAGATATTTATGATAACTCAGCTCGGTGGTCTAATGGTTAGCAATGGCCACTTTTTGACTCCGTGGTCGCGGGTTCGATTCCCGCACAAGACAAACATTTGTGTCTGTCTGTTTGTCTTGGTCTGGGTGTTGTCTATGTATTATAAGTATGTATTTACAAAAAAAAAAATGTATTTAAGTACATTTATCATTTGTCTAGTACCCATAACACAAGCTTTGCGTTTAATTTGGGACTAGATGGCGCTGCGTAAATTGTCCAGAAATATTTATTTATTATTTTTACTTGAAAATCACAATTACCTAAAAATAGATATTCAATCGAAAATCTTGTCTCGCATCTGAATAAATACCAAATCTTTGACCATTCTCATGCTAAAAGAGCGGGCGCATCTAGAGGCAAAATAAATAACTAATTGAACTGTCAACTTATTTGTTTCTTCAACATCTGTGGTTGCTTAGTCAACATCCGGATCTGCCTGATGGTAAGCAATGACCGTAGGACACCCAGGCTACTCTATACAAACGTAACATCGTTCACTATTTGATACACAACAATGACATCTGTACAGAGCGAGAATGAGCGTGTGTGCGTGCGGCTCCATACAAACTGTTCCAGATTCGTCTCAGAGGGGAGGTGAGGTCGACACGAGAGAGCGGCAGGGACTGGTCATACTCTACGTAACTATTACTTATACTGTGATTGTAGTTTATGGTCGCATGTATTTTGTCATTTTTTTTTAAACTATTGTCTATTTGAAAAAATGGAAAACCCATTTGTTGGGCATTGGGTGCGAAATCATCTTCGCACTCAAGGCTCAAAATCGCCGCGGCCGGGCTCGCATTGAAGTCTCCCCTCACTGTATAGTTATAGTTACTAACATAGTCTGTAAGTTTCTTTGTTACTAACATTGAATTGTAAATACAGTGTAAAAATATTGTCAATCTGAAATAAATACATATATATATTAAACCAGTCTCACTCAACTGCACGTGGTGTATCCCGGCAAATACAAAAGAAAGGTCTGGAAAAGACGAGGTATGGTAAAAAATAAACTTTCCCTTTGTGTTATGCCATAAACCATAATTGCCGCTTGCTTGTAACCGCACACTAGGGTTGCCAATATTTTTTTGACGGATTGTATATTAAAAAAAATTGCTATAAAAATATATACTTACTGTTTTTGTTGCGTTTCGAATGGAGGGTGGTTCAAAAAAGAAGACTGAGGTAGAAACAAAATAAACTTAAAATGGCTGCCGTTCTAAGGGGAAGGGTCCATACCCCATCTCATCATCATTAATGAGTTAAAAGTTAATGCTTCAAAAATTACATGCTAAAAAACTTAATTAACATAAGATGTTATTTGTTCAGGCACGTTCAAATAAATCGTTGTGTTGTCAATCACCTCTCATCAAAAAGAGTTAATTTTAACGATATTAACGCTATGTTAAAATAAACAAATAATGAGGTTAGATAAAATAACCATCTATGAACTTTCCTTCATACTTTTTTTTTTCTTCGTTTTTTTTCCTTCATCGTTTTTGATAGCATTAGGAATGTAAGATGAGTTATTTTTAACGTTCTGTTAAAAATAACTCATCTTACATTCCTTATGCTATCGTGTCGTAGGTATTACGTACAGGGTTACCAACTTAATAATTTAGTTGTTATAACTTTTAACCTTTAGTATGGACCGAAAAAGGTTGTGTTTTTAACCGACTTCAAAAATGAGGAGGTTCTCAATTCGACTGATTTTTTTTTTGTATGTATGTTCTTCGATATCTTCGCGAATTGTGAACCGATTTTCAAAATTATTTTTTTTATTTGAAAGGGTATGATTGCAAGGTGGTCCCATATTCACTAAGTCAGTAACTGATGATGGGATCCCAGGGAAATCAAGGGAAACCCTTCAATTTGCCCTGTGGTTGCAGGCAGAGTAGAATTGCGTCACTCTATTGCTCTGCGCTGGATGTCGTACAAAGGAATCTTGTGTGCGCAATAACTTTTCTCCCGGAAGACGGGCCGCAGCGTCTCCCGGGGTATTCCACCAATAAGCTGCGTTCGCCAACTGAGGTCGGTTTTTATTTAAAAAAAAAACAAGTTTATTGTCGATGAAGTTTGATGTACCATAATATCGCTCATTTGCTGCAATATGGACACAGTGCACATTTATGTCATAGTTGCACGTAGATCACTTTTATGATTATCCAACCAAATAAAACTTATTAATTGCAACAATAATAAGATAAGAAATAATCAGGCACTTCTAAAATGTTATAAACCTATTAAGAAGAATCTAAAAGTAGAAAGAGTATATCAAAATTAATACCAAAATAACGTTTGAAAAATGCATGTTGACTTTAATTATGACGTTTTTGCAGTCAATGAGCGAATTATGTTCCTAAATTATCGCTAGTTCCATCCCGAACATCCTACAGATTGATTGATGTACAGTTGACAACCCTAGCTCACACACGAGTTCGCTGTGCGCAAAGAAATTTTAACTGAGGGGCAATTCTCGTAATTAAAATATAGTCAAAATTCAGTTTCGATCCAGTCTCGATCTCACAAATGTCACATTTGGTACCTATTCTCGTAACACAATATGTAACTTCAAAATTATGGGACTAAATCGAAATATGAATGAAAATTAAACAAACTAAGAATGTTACTTTGCCAACAACAAGAATTGAAAATAATTAATTAATGAAATCAAATATATAATTTTAGTCAATTCACAATAGGGAATATGCATAAATTTTTAATTGGCCTCAAATATTTTTTTCTAGATGCTTTATTGTCTTTAAATTATACTTAAAAGGTTTTTTTTTGTTAGTGATTACAAAAAAATAACTTTAAACCAAGAAAAAAAATAGTAAAAAATGAAAAATATGCTACGAAAATTCAAACTTACAAACGCGTCATCATTGGTCGAAATGAAATGTGACGTCATTGGTCATGTCGACAATCATGTCATTTGATTTACCGGCGTCGATATATTGAATTGTGTTACTGTGTTATTAGCATTTGTGAGAAAAAATGTTTGAAACTGTATTCCGGCGTGGATTACTTGTAAATAATATGAATAATAATGAATATGAATAATCCCAACCCGTCTGGCCAGCGTGGGGAGTGTAGGCCAAATCCTCCTTCCGTCTAGGACGGACGAGAGAGGGTCGTGCTCCTGTAGTGGAGACTAAAATGACCTGATGATGATGATGATGAATATGAATAATATGTGTAATCAATGTAGGACGATAACAGAAACTGGTTTTGTGAAAGCACAATCAGATATAATACCGGAAATAGACGAATTAGGTCATCAAATTTGGGCCTTTTTTTTATACTACGTCGGGTGGCAGACAAGCATACGGCCCGCCTGATGTAAAGCGGTTACCGTAACCGTATTAACACTCGCAACATAATATATCATTTGCGCGCCGCCACCCCCGCTACCAACGCAGCATCTCCTTCTTTTCTGGTGACCAGTGGTTGTTTTTTGGCTACGGTATTCTGTGAGGTGTAGCTACACCTCACAGAATACCGCAGCCAAATAACAATTCTCTTGTGGGTTGTTGTGTTCCTGCGAGTGAGTGAGGTCACCAGAAAAGAAGGAGATGCTGCGTTGGCAGCGGGGTTGGCGGCGCGTGAGTGATATATTATGTTGCGAGCGTTAATACGGTTACGGTAACCGCTTCACATCAGGCGGGCCGTATGCTTGTCTGCCTCCCGGCGTAGTATAAAATAAAAAAATGAGCTCCTTATCTATCTTATTCCTAGATTCGTGACATGATTTTTTTTACTTTGCTCGACAGAAAAAAAAGCGAACATAGGTCGATTGCAAAACAATTTTTCGTGCTTGTTTTCTTTCTTTTTGCTGTAATTCTTTTATTAAATTAAAAATATATCAAAATAATTGTCATTATCTAAGCGAGATAATGTGGCCATTAATTTTTAAATCAAAATAATATTTGTCGCTAGGTTATGTAAAAACCTTCAAAAACAAAGCACGCGCTACTGAGTGCTTTGTACAAAATAGACCCCCGAGAGCGTTAATTGTTAAAAAAAAATGGTTATCTGTAAAGTCGGTTTACGGACGATAATTTTACGTGATAATGTCATAATAAAACATCGGCCGATGGAGTGGAAGAGAGATAGATGCGTCACAAGCCGAACGCTTACCAATCGTGCCTCTGTACCGCTTGTTCCGCGCTCTTGCTTGCACCGTCGGCTCAGACGGAACGTGACAATGAGTCATGCTTTTTCCTGCTTGCAGCCGGCGTCCATCGATTTACAAGACGTTTAAGTCGTGTGGTTTCCGGCAGACTAGAATAGAATCACTCTGTCTCTTCCCGAGGATGTCGATAAGGCGACTAAGGGACATTATAAAACATAGATCAGGCCTCCCCAACCCGTCTGGCCAGCGTGGGGAGTGTAAGCCAAATCCTCTTGTCTGGGACGGACGAGAGAGGGCCGTGCTCCTGTAGTGGAGACTAAAATGACCTGATGATGATGATGATGATCACGACAAAAAATACGGAAAGATCTACTCTCATAGATATATTTTTAATTACTAGATCTACGGTATACTCTACGGAATACGGATAGATAGTAATATAGATTCCATCGTTGCACTACGGAATAAAAAATAGTACCAGTTCACATTGGAGTCATTTATCTGGAGTGATTTATAATTTCCACGTAACCTCTATGCATCGACAAAATTTGTCGATGCGGCTATGATACACATATATATTATGACACATTAAGTAAACATTTAGTTCTTTATTTATCATACGTACGTCATAACGTCAAAAAAAATTTTTTTTGATGTCAAAATTTTTTTTGAGATAATTTTAGTGCACATACCATATTCACGCACAACACACGGCCGTGTCCATGTCACGGCCACGCCCCTTTTTTTTGCTTATTCTTATTTCACACTCGAAAACAAATGAAACGACGTCTTTGTTCAAGAAAGAGCTTTCCAGGGTTGGTATGCGTGAATGATGCCTTATGGCAATCGTCCATTGGCTGAGATGGATTACCATCAGGCAAATCGTGCTATCCGTGCTTCGGAGGGCACGTTAAGCCGTCGGTCCCGGCTGTTATCATTAGATCGCAGGCGTTAAGACAAGTCAGTGGCCTTGACAAGTTGACAAGTCAGTGGCCAGGACGGCTTGAAAACACTGGCCTCCACCAACCCGCAGTTGAGCAGCGTGGTGGAGTATGCTCTAAACCCCTTCGATTGAGGGGAGACCCATATCCCAACAGTGGGATGATTATGGGTTGATGCCGATATCGTGCTTATTTGCCACTTGCGGTATAAAAACCTCTTAGCGGTAGAATTAGTACAAAAAATCACCCTGCAGATGACATAACCAAAAGATTATATTATAGGGTCGGCAACGCGCGTTTCATGCCCCTGGTGTTACAGGCGTTCATAGGCTACGGTAACTGCTTGCCATCAGGCGGGCGGTATACTTGTTAGTCACTTTAATGGTATAAAAAAATCCCAAGTACTTACTATTAAATAAATGTTTAGATTCACCTCAAAACTTTACTCTACAATAAAGTTTAAGTTAATTGGTCAAGATTAATATTGTAGGTCGCAAAGTTATCGTCTGGAAATATTCACCACAATATATTTAATGTTTAGGCTCGCCACATACTACACTCACGGAGGAACGTGAAGTGAATCATGTGGCTCACATTGATTTTATTGGTCGGAAATGTGCGAAATTATAATCGAGAACTTACGGGATGGACGCCACCACACCTTACCACCACCGTGTCTCCTGTGTAGCCAGGAGTATCAGCCACCAAAAAGGCAATGAACAATGAAGTTCACTACAGTCCCGGGGGTAAAGCTACGGCTGCCTTGGAACTCGCAACGTATTTCATCAGAAGAAATTAGTAGGAGTAGGTAGCTTTTAGAATTTGACTTCCCCTCTTGGAAATGTGAGACACAGCAATACGCAAATCAACTTCGGTAACGTAATACTTTTTATACTACATATGACTATGACTTCGGCCGACGAGCTAAGTAGTCAAGTCGGCCGACTAATCGGCTAAGCCAAACACGGTTTCGGGAGTATTCGAAATATTACCAGTTTGTTATGCTTCGTTTACAACTGAAGGCCAATTCTCGTAATTTTTCTACGAATGCAGATTGAAAGTTGACCGAATCGAGATTGAATTGTGAATTGACTAAAATTATATACTTGATTTCATTGATTAATTATTATCAATTCTTGTTGTTGGCAAAGTAACATTCTTAGTTTGTTTAATTTTCACTCATATTTCGATATAATCCTACTTAAATTTAATTTTGAAGTTACATATTGTGTTACGAGAATACCAAATGTGACATTTGTGAGATCGAGACTGGATCGAAACTGAATTTTGACTATATTTTGATTACGAGAATTGCCCCTCTGATGCGTGTGCAAGTCGCGATCGCCGCCTGCGAACATTTCTGCCCCCTTAGAGTCGCTTATTCATTGGTATTAATAAGCATTATATTCAGTTATTGAATCGCAATAAGAGATGGTGGTAAGGGGGCAGGTCGTTTGGTTTACATCGCATTGGTTCGTAATTTTTGCTTTGGCATGGATGAAAGGGACAATTCTCGTAATTAAAATGTAGTCAAAATTCCATCGCACAATTGTCACATTGGGTATTCTCTGGCCACAAAATGAAATTTCAAACTTAAATTAATGTGTGTTTATATCGAAATATGACCGTGAATTAAACAAACTAAAAATGTTATTGTGCTAGTAATAAAAAAACAATGAACTATATGTCTTTTAGTCACTTCGTAATTCGATCTCGATTCGGTCAACTTTCATTCTGTGATCATAAAATAATCAGCCATCTAGACAGTGGATTTGTGCAAAAAAATAATAATAAAGACAAACTGTTGTTATTTTCATTAAAGTGAAACAGTTTAAAAGATAAAATTTAATAATGAAAAACGTACCTATATTCTTTTTATATATATGTACTCGTAGGTACATTTTATTGAGAAATGCATACAACACGTAAGAAAGCTGAATAGATGACGCCCTTTGTCGTCGACTAGTAGGAATATCTCTAATAGTGATTTGTTTATCGGAACTTTATTACGCACTGTTTTTCAAATCTTTGTCGAAATAATGTACCTACAAGTTTTCGTCTTTTTCGTCATCCACGCCTTAATAACTTTTTGTTTTAATGTTTATAATGCACTCTCTTGGATTTATGATTTTTGGTTCATGGGATAAGAAAGGGTGAATTAAAAGAAATGATTTTCTTGACGTTTTCATTCACGGCGCGCAATATGCTGGCCTGATAGTCTGCGGTAACCCTTATCCCGTTTTTGCACTTAATACGAATAAGATTACACGTTGGCCGTCCGTGCGTTGCGTTCGTACAATAAATAAGTTCAGACTGACATCGAAATTATATTTTATGTTTATAAATACTAAATATAATGACGGGGCTGGGAATAACTGAGCGCTCATATAAATCATCAATTCGATTAAAAATTGATTTTAAATTTTGACTTATATGTGTCAATATTAAGACTAAATTTTTATACTCATTTTTTGATACAAAAACTTGATGTTTAACGATTAATTAAGGATAGCATGGAAGAAATTATTCATCTATGCAAAAGAAGTGCAAGTGTCTCTCTGTAATCTTTAAAACTTAATTGTATGGAGAATAGAAGTCAATGAGTGCTTCAAACGTTAAATTATAACTATTTTTTTTTCTTAAAGTTTATATATAATACGTAATTTTAGATAACAGCTTTTAACTCATCAATGCTATTTTCTAAACATAATCATGATAAAAAAATCTAAAATTCTTTTTTTTTTTATACTACGTCCGGTGGCAGACAAGCATACGGCCCGCCTGATGTGAAGCGGTTATCGTAGCCATATTAATGCTCGCAACATAAAATATCGCTCGCGCGCCGCCACCCCCGCTGCCATCGCAGCATCTCCTTCCCTTCTTTTTTTAATTTAAATACAGAAATCTAATTAACATTTAAAATCCAGTTGAAGCCACACGAAATTTTAATTATTGTATTCTTTAATATAGGTTTTTGAGAAATAGATGTACGTCTTCAGCAAGTGAGCCAAAAAAAAGAAATATATATTTTCATTCGCAAAAAAATTACGAATTATGGTATATTTCTTGCAATTTGTGCAGCCTCTCTTTTCAGTCAGGCGCTGGTTGTCATATTATGCCGTAACCCAATAAAAAAATTAAAAATAAAATACCGCGAAATTCAGTTCTAAATTCTATGTAATGGCAAACAACTGCCTATAAATGTTTGTTATCGCGAAACTTGCATGTTGGACAACTGGCCAAACATTACAAAATCGCCTTGAGCTACACCAATTGGGTCTGTATAACATAGAATATGATGGGAATGTAGCTGAAGTCAAAGATATCAGAATGCTGGTGTAGGTAATAAATTTAAGAAATGTCATGAATTTCCCATATAAATAGCAAGACCAATTTGGATTTGGTACCTGGGGTATTTGGGAACATTGCCTATACAGACGAGCGTTTTTGGTTTTTATAACAAGAATAAAAATAATTAAACAATTATAATTTCCACTTTAAGCCCTTAGTATCTAAGGAAGTTTTAAACCTCCAATTTACGGTGGTCGCCATGTCCAATTAAAAATAGGGGAATTTGGGTAATCATTCATTGTTACGAGAATTAAACGAGGGTGCCATATTTGAGCTCAATCGGAAGCCGTGGGCCAAACTTGTATGATTTGATTACATAGACTAGGGCGGTGACATAAAAGGAAAGCTCGTACGAGGAAAGTACGAACGAAAAAAGGTACCAAATAAGTATTTCATTCAATTTAATTCTGGTTGATGACGCACGAATTGCGCGGCTTCGTACCAACGGAACAACTATTTCTCGAAACGAATTTCACGCGAGCTAAGCCGCGGGTGAAAGCTAGTAAAATTATAAAATTATAATTATTTAATAGTTGATTTCGACCAACTTACTCGCTGCCACTCCGTTTTAATTTACGATTGCAATGTATTATACTAATATATTCTATTTACCCGTGTGTCCCTGCCAAACTATTAAAGTAATCGGTGTCCTAGCTCCAGTACTCACTTTCGCACTTTATCTGCGTATACATAAGATTTCTTCGACTTCACAGTGCACAGATAATGCAAGCCCGCGCAATTTGTGATCGCTTGACATCAATCAGACGAGATTCCCACTACAATATGTATGTGCTAGTAATAAAAAAACAATGAACTATATGTCTTTTAGTCACTTCGTAATTCGATCTCGATTCGGTCAACTTTCATTCTGTGATCATAAAATAATCAGCCATCTAGACAGTGGATTTGTGCAAAAAAATAATAATAAAGACAAACTGTTGTTATTTTCATTAAAGTGAAACAGTTTAAAAGATAAAATTTAATAATGAAAAACGTACCTATATTCTTTTTATATATATGTACTCGTAGGTACATTTTATTGAGAAATGCATACAACACGTAAGAAAGCTGAATAGATGACGCCCTTTGTCGTCGACTAGTAGGAATATCTCTAATAGTGATTTGTTTATCGGAACTTTATTACGCACTGTTTTTCAAATCTTTGTCGAAATAATGTACCTACAAGTTTTCGTCTTTTTCGTCATCCACGCCTTAATAACTTTTTGTTTTAATGTTTATAATGCACTCTCTTGGATTTATGATTTTTGGTTCATGGGATAAGAAAGGGTGAATTAAAAGAAATGATTTTCTTGACGTTTTCATTCACGGCGCGCAATATGCTGGCCTGATAGTCTGCGGTAACCCTTATCCCGTTTTTGCACTTAATACGAATAAGATACACGTTGGCCGTCCGTGCGTTGCGTTCGTACAATAAATAAGTTCAGACTGACATCGAAATTATATTTTATGTTTATAAATACTAAATATAATGACGGGGCTGGGAATAACTGAGCGCTCATATAAATCATCAATTCGATTAAAAATTGATTTTAAATTTTGACTTATATGTCTCAATATTAAGACTAAATTTTTATACTCATTTTTTGATACAAAAACTTGATGTTTAACGATTAATTAAGGATAGCATGGAAGAAATTATTCATCTATGCAAAAGAAGTGCAAGTGTCTCTCTGTAATCTTTAAAACTTAATTGTATGGAGAATAGAAGTCAATGAGTGCTTCAAACGTTAAATTATAACTATTTTTTTTTCTTAAAGTTTATATATAATACGTAATTTTAGATAACAGCTTTTAACTCATCAATGCTATTTTCTAAACATAATCATGATAAAAAAATCTAAAATTCTTTTTTTTTTTATACTACGTCCGGTGGCAGACAAGCATACGGCCCGCCTGATGTGAAGCGGTTATCGTAGCCATATTAATGCTCGCAACATAAAATATCGCTCGCGCGCCGCCACCCCCGCTGCCATCGCAGCATCTCCTTCCCTTCTTTTTTTAATTTAAATACAGAAATCTAATTAACATTTAAAATCCAGTTGAAGCCACACGAAATTTTAATTATTGTATTCTTTAATATAGGTTTTTGAGAAATAGATGTACGTCTTCAGCAAGTGAGCCAAAAAAAAGAAATATATATTTTCATTCGCAAAAAAATTACGAATTATGGTATATTTCTTGCAATTTGTGCAGCCTCTCTTTTCAGTCAGGCGCTGGTTGTCATATTATGCCGTAACCCAATAAAAAAATTAAAAATAAAATACCGCGAAATTCAGTTCTAAATTCTATGTAATGGCAAACAACTGCCTATAAATGTTTGTTATCGCGAAACTTGCATGTTGGACAACTGGCCAAACATTACAAAATCGCCTTGAGCTACACCAATTGGGTCTGTATAACATAGAATATGATGGGAATGTAGCTGAAGTCAAAGATATCAGAATGCTGGTGTAGGTAATAAATTTAAGAAATGTCATGAATTTCCCATATAAATAGCAAGACCAATTTGGATTTGGTACCTGGGGTATTTGGGAACATTGCCTATACAGACGAGCGTTTTTGGTTTTTATAACAAGAATAAAAATAATTAAACAATTATAATTTCCACTTTAAGCCCTTAGTATCTAAGGAAGTTTTAAACCTCCAATTTACGGTGGTCGCCATGTCCAATTAAAAATAGGGGAATTTGGGTAATCATTCATTGTTACGAGAATTAAACGAGGGTGCCATATTTGAGCTCAATCGGAAGCCGTGGGCCAAACTTGTATGATTTGATTACATAGACTAGGGCGGTGACATAAAAGGAAAGCTCGTAAAAACGAAAAGCAATTTCGAAAGTGGCGACTGGGCTACTACTATAATTATGCCATGATGCCTTCTCAAAAATGCTATAAAAGCATTAAAGTAGTGTTCTATGGAAAAATGAGATGAACTTTAAGACTGTAGTTGTACTAACAAAAATATTCGCCTGTCACTACCAATTCTAAAACTACAAGTGCAAGTTTGGTGTAAATCCAGATCCATCAGACTTCTTTCCCCATAGCTCCACTTATTCCAATCGTCGATATTCCTCATCCGTCCTACTTGCCCAAATGGTCACATTCCTCATCCAGGACTGATGGACCTTTCCCAAATGGTCTACAGTTCTCATCCGTCCTACTTGCCCAAATAGTCTACATATAAGTATATAAAAAAAAACACCTAAATCGCCAAATAGCTTATCTTGAGATTACGGTCATCGAAAAAATTATATGCCATTAATAGCCATTCACGCCTCATTAATTAAAATTCGCAAAGAAAATTTAATAAATTAACTATTTTGATTTCATTTGTTTCTACGAATATTTAAAAAGAGGAACCAATTATAAATTTTAATAAATAAATGTAACACTGTATTTTTGAAAAACAAATACAACGGGAGCATCGGATTTTCTGCCTGTACGGAATATTTTCATTTTGTAATTAAACATATGAAAACTACATTTATGTATTCCTCTGTAACTTATGAATACATTCAATGAGCAGATTGCGAAGTGTATTTATGGAATTAGTATGTACTGCCGTTGGTAGTGTTATTTGATACCCTAGTCTCATCTCTAGAGTCATTGGGTGTCAAATAGTGTAATTGCCGTGTTTGTATGAATTATCCTCAGCTTTTATAGATAACGAACGAAAAAAGGTACCAAATAAGTATTTCATTCAATTTAATTCTGGTTGATGACGCACGAATTGCGCGGCTTCGTACCAACGGAACAACTATTTCTCGAAACGAATTTCACGCGAGCTAAGCCGCGGGTGAAAGCTAGTAAAATTATAAAATTATAATTATTTAATAGTTGATTTCGACCAACTTACTCGCTGCCACTCCGTTTTAATTTACGATTGCAATGTATTATACTAATATATTCTATTTACCCGTGTGTCCCTGCCAAACTATTAAAGTAATCGGTGTCCTAGCTCCAGTACTCACTTTCGCACTTTATCTGCGTATACATAAGATTTCTTCGACTTCACAGTGCACAGATAATGCAAGCCCGCGCAATTTGTGATCGCTTGACATCAATCAGACGAGATTCCCACTACAATATGTATTATTTGTGGCAGAAATTTATGAGATAGAATTACATGTTGCGGGCTCGAAACCCCACACACCGACCGTCCGACCAACCCGCCACTAAATACATTTGAAAGCTATAAAATCGTTTAGCGGTAAGGCGCCGGCCTTACTGCGGGCGGTATAGCGGTCAGAGGTCCGAGTTCTGCGTTCCGCGTTCTCAAATGCTCTCAAAGCGAACGGTCTAGAAATATGGAGTTCAGCTCGCTTGCCACAAAAAAATACTTATAACTGTTTAACGGGAGGTCGAGTAATACTGATACGTCTGAATTCGCCTAAGTGACAGAGTAAGTAAAATCATATCTTCGATATGTTATGTAGTTTAATAGATCCCGAGTGGGCTGTGCCTAAATAAACTTATTTCGGCACTGCCACAAAAAAAACTTTAACGGGAGAGGGACAAATTTTCTCCTTTGGCGACAAATTTCAATAAATTTACGATCATTTTTCTGAGACCTGCCCCCCTAGCCAAGTGTAATTCGTAGCGTAACAAACGTTAGATAGATCACGTGACATTTGTCAATTCTCATATTAAAATATTCGATTTTGACAAATGTCACGTGATTTATATAACGTTCGTTACGCTACGAATTACACTTGGCTAGGGGGGCTGGGCTGTGCCGAAATAAGGTACGCCAGCTCTCTCTCTCTACCCTTTTCTTGGGCGATTTTTCTATTCGTCCTCTCTCATATCATGTAGCAGTGTTTCTCAATCGTTTTGAATACGGGACCCCTTTACAAATTAAAAAAATCTTCCGGCAACTCTCTACCCTCCCCCTTTCCCTCAATGAAGAAACTTCAACAATTTAGCCAGCTATGAAAACTTTAAAAATGTTAGTGCCATTTCGTACCGACTTTGTTCTTACGTGAACTAATTAGGTCATTAATGGTGTCCATAAAAATTAAGAAGAGAAATAGTCTTCAATAGCAAAAAAGTTTTTTCGATGAACTATTGGTCAATAATCAGGCCTACTTACTTTTTTTTACGGTAGCGTATGATCTACAAACCTTTTCATTTTTTCCCTCGCGAATGTAACTTGGTGACCCCACTGGGGGTTGCGACCCACAGTATGAAAAAACACTGTCATAAAAGAAACGCTTGTTTCGCACTAATTCAATATCGTCGGACATCGTGTCCTACAAGCTTTTGACAAAAAACGGAACTTGAAAAAAACGTGCGTTCAGTTTGACCGCTGCGGTCTGACTGCTTTTATGTGTAAGGTGCTATGACACCGCATACATTACAGTGAACGCGGAACGCAGAACACAGAACTCCGACCGCTAGACCGCTGAAGTGAGGCCGGCGCCTAAGAAATAAAAGTAAAACTTGTCAGTGAGTGACGGATTATGCTTGGTGCGTTCCGTAGAATGGTAGCAGTTTAATGAAGATAAGGCCATGCCCTTATATTCGTATAACCTAGTCCTATTATCCGGCTGCGGCGAAGCTCAAAAGTAGGGTTATGTTTTTGGACTTATGTTTATAAGTATTTGTGAATGTAAGAATGTATGTGTGTTCGACGCTTTCCATCGTAATAATAACAGCTAATAAAATGGCGCCTTTTTGGCGCCAAATAGGCGTACCCCAACGAGTCGTTGAGTGACGGAGTTCCTCTAAATTCCTTCGGTTTCTCAGTAATGGGAAAATTGTTAACTAGCTTCAATATTTTGCTTTTCTCACTGAGGCAGACCCACCGTACCACCAGAGGTACGGCCAGGGGTACGGTGGTGGGTCTGAAGCGGGCGAGGAAAATGCTCTTCATAAAAAATATATTCAACATCGGCAGAAATTTACTCTTTGTAGGACTTTTTTAAACTTCTCTGTGCTTTTTGCATAGCAACATGAACAGGGCTGAAACCTTTAAGGGTTGTTCAACGGAACCCTAAAAATCGGTCAAGTTCTTCGATATGTTAATAAGTTTAATTTTGGAGCGAGAAATATAGGTTGCTCGTATAACAAGCGACCTATGTATACCTTTGTAGGTATTTATCTATCATATTATGAGCTTTCATAGTAGGTACAGTATTATAGATAAATAAATAAAAACGAGTGTACTTTAGGCCACACGACACGACTGAAGTAAAACTTCTTTAACTCTACTCACGTATCTTCCCTTTCAACTTTAACGGGTAATTATGAAAAGTGCGAACGTCGCACTTTTCATAATTACCCGATCACACTTTTCTTATTGCTCTCGTCACCCATTCACCAGCTAACTCCTCAAGTCAAGAAGTCTTAATTCAAAATAAATAAATCTGTGAAAAACATATACAACTTTTAATAAGTTTTGACAACACACAAAAAAGTGTTACCTACATATATTTATTATAATTATTATTTTTTAAACCACTGAAGTGGCAAACAAGCATACGGCCCGCCTGATGGGAAGCAGTTACCGCAGCCTATGAACACCTGTAACACCAGGGGCATCACCCGCGCGTTGCCGCCTTTGTAAAAACCTCTTCACGCCCTTTTTGAAGAACTCCAATTATTCAGCGTTTTGTATTGTCACGGAATAAGATGTGAGCGGTGTGATCGATTCCGCATTTGCGAGGTGACGTCACTTCACTCACTGCCCTACCATAGTCGGTTCGGACATAAAGTTAATATACACATATAACTTTATGGTTTTGGACCGCCCGTACCACCGTCTGCACCCCCGGTGGTATCTACCGTGGGTATTTATTTGCAAAGCAATACCACCGACTAATAGTGATGTCTACCAAGATATTTATTTGGAACTCGTACTAGGGTCGGCCTCTTTCAAGTAGTTTGAACTTACCTAATATCCGAAACTTTTATCAATTTGTTATTAGGGGCCATCCATAAATTACGTCACGTGAATTTCATGTTTTTTTGCCCCCTCCCCCCGTCCTTGTCACGCCTGGTCACATTTGTGACACTCCCCCCCTCCCTAGTGTGACGTCACATATTTTGCAAATTTACATCTAGAATTGGAAATGTTTTTGAGTTTTTCGTTAATAGTTCAAAGTTCATGTTAACACTTAGATTATAATAGATTTTGAAATGTCACGTCACAAAATTTAGGACCCCTCCCACACCCTTGTCACACTTCATAGACCCCCTCCCTCCCCCTTAACGTGTGACGTAATTTATGGATGGCCCCAATACTGACTATTGCATACTAGCTTAGCCCGTGGCACCGCTTACAGACATTTTATGTAAATGTGAGTTTTCTATATTTTATAATTATCGCAACGACCCTGGTAGTCGCTAGCTAACTATCTCCACTTTCACTCCGGGGTCGCGGGTTCGATCCCTGCACGAGATAAATGTTTGTGTGCATGAACATGTCTGTTTGTCTTGGTCAGGGTGTTTTCTATGTATTACATGTATGTATTTACAAAAATATATTCAAGTATAATATCAGTTATCTAGTACCCATAGTACAAGTCTTGCTTAGTTTGGGACTAGACGGCCGTGTGTAATTCGTCCAAGAAAATTTATTTACTTATGATTTATGATAATGATGATGAACGATGCCATAAGGAAAAGTTTGCAAAAAAATATTTTTGCTTTTTTACTTGACCCATGTTCAAAATTTATGTTACTAGTATGTATTTGAGCTACGGAAAGGAGGTTGACAACGGGCAGTACTCTTAGATAATTAGTTGTGTCTTAGAAAAAACTTTCCTGTCAACGTTCTAAAATATAGAATTGATTTTACAATAGGTTTTAATAAAAGTTCTCTTCGGGGATAAGTAATACACCTGTAACCCGCTCCTATCTGACGATTTTGTCGTAAAATCTGTTTTCTGTCACTAACACAAACAAAAATCTCCACATCTAGTGACAATATCGCTAAATTGGTAATATGTCACACGATAGGGATGTGGTTTCTTATTGATTCGTGAATCAAATATGTAATATCGATTAGGATTATTTTTTTCTATAATTGTGTGTTTTGTGTATTTAAAACGCCATTTAATATAGTACTGACAATAAATGATACTGCTAATTCGCTAGATGTACGTTTACGTAGTTCTATTAATCCTTATAATGGTATGGTCTAACACAGGGTTTCCCAACCTTTTTACATCAAGGCTCCCCGGATCACCTGTTGATGAACCACTTACATATGGGGTGTAAGTGGTTCATCAACAGGGGTGTAAGTGGTTCATCAACATCTTTGAACCAAAGTCAACTTCACCTGCACGTGGTGCACCCTGCTGAGTGACAAACGAAGCTCTGGCGAAAAGAGAGGTAGGGAGCGTAATTGTAAGCTACCCGACTGGGGAATGTACCTCCACCTCACAGAATACCGCAGCCAAATAACAATTCCCTTGAGGATTGTTGTGTTCCTGCGTGTGAGTGAGGTCACCAGAAAGAAAGGAAGGAGATGCTGCGATGGCAGCGGGGGTGGCGGCGCGCGAGCGATATTTTATTTTGCGAGCGTTAATATGGCTACGGTAACCGCTTCATATCAGGCGGGCCGTATGCTTGTCTGCCACTCGACGTAGTATAAAAAAAAAAAAAAAAAAAAAAAAAAATCACAAATAATATTTTCATGCCCCCCCCCCCCCTCCAATAATTTTTTTTTCAGTAAGTAAGTCCTACAATAAAAATCGCGTTATTTTAACAACATTTATTTTTATGTAATTTGTACAAAAAGAATCACAAAATGAACTTTGACTAAATTAAAACGTTTTTATCAACCAATCTATGAGAGTATTAAGGAGTATAGTGACAGTACTAGTGAGATACTTGAGCTTGCATTCTCCCTACAGTGTTTACTTCATTAACGCATTGAAATAATTTTTCTATTGAAAACACAAACGTCTCAAGCCCCCCTTGACATCCCTCTACGCCCCACTAGGGGAGCGCGCCCCCCTGGTTGGGAAACCCTGGTCTAACATAACCTAAAATCAAACGCATTTTATTTCTTAAATACTTTTGAACTCAAAACGGAAACCAATGCCCTCCAAACTTTCTAGAACGTATCTAGTAGGTATGATATAGAACTAAGTGAAGGTTATTTAAAATTTTATTATCAGTACTTTTTTCAATACACGAATGGGCAATCTCCTTTAGATGTGAACTAAATTTTCAATAAATCCAACATATTCGCAAAATTGCCTCAAACAGACGGACTTCCTGTCTGGCCGTCTGTTTCAATTTTGCACGGGTGATGTTTGACTTTTTCATTCTGTCATCCTTAAAAATAGTTGTCATTGTATCTTCTTCTTCCCCCGGGCTTTTCCCATTTCTATTTGGTATCGGTATTCCTAACCCTTCGTCTCCAGGATGATCTACTCGGGTCGTCAATGTATCTGTGTTGGAATTCTGCAGGTCTTCCTAAACGATTCCGTTTTCAATTCACACTTTTCTTGTCGTGTCGTCATTTGGTCTCCTCTTCACATGACCATCAGCGAAGTGGTGTTTCTTCCAGCTTTTCAGTTATGAGTGTTGTTTTCAAACTATCTCTAATTAATCGACTCAACAAATCGATTCGCCACTTTATCGAGAATATTGAGTCCCGCCAACTCAACATTCTTATTTCATCAACAAAGTTCTCGTCGTATGTTGTAAGTACACGGGCTGAACCCACAAACGTTGTTTCTGCTATATAAATATTTATTTGTAAATATAAATCTGGATTGTCACCCTAGTCATCTTCCTATGTACCAAATATATAAAAAAAACATCATAAAAATTGATAGATTCGTTTTGAAAGAGTTCGACCACAAAAACCGTGACACGGGATCTTTATATATGTGTAGACAAGCTGTGCCCGCGACTTCTTCCGCGCGGAATAGTTATTTTTTTATTATTTATTTTATATTAATAAAAATGAATAGAATTTCAAAAATAAAAGTAACTTAAGTTACTCCTTATTACATCGGCTATCTGCCAGTGAACGTCCCGTCAAAATCGGTCCAGCCCTTTCAGAGATTAGCCGAAACAAACAGACAGACAGACAGACAAAATTTAAAAAAAAATGTTATTTCGGTATATGTACCGTGTACACATCTACATACATATAGTAAAAAAGCGGTTATTTTATTATTACAAACAAACACTCTAATTTTATATATCTATATAGATATTGAAGAAGTAACGTTGGCTATATATATATAGTGTATCAAGTATAATGTTTATTTATTTCTTTATTTATCTTAGCTTAAGACTATCACTACAGCATCACACCAATACGATAGAAAAGCATTCAGTAAAAACTATTTAAATATTATAAATTATAACATAAAATACACAATGCATCTTTGTGGATTCGTTCAAAGAACAAGAAAACAGTTAAGTATATTGTTAAGTAATAACACAAGCACACGGCCGGCTTGTTATGCGAAACATAACATAATTCCCGTGGAAAGCCATGCCGCAGCGGTAATTAATCACGGAGATAAACTCCGCCAATGAAGGAAGGAAGCAGCCACGTTTATATTTTGTATGACAAAATACCCGACCGTTTGATCCGGACGTAAAAACTCAAGCGGCCCGCGCGATAGTCACGCACCACTTATATGTCGATATTGAATAGTTTTCAACGATATCCTTAAAGTTAAAACCTATTGCCGTGATAACGTCTTATAAACCAATGACCGCCGGCTGCACGCACGAAAAAGCACGACTCATTGTCACGTTCCGCCTGAGCCGAGCGTGCAAGCGAGAGCGCGGAACAAGCGATAGAGAGGCACGATAGGCCGGCCTAAGCTTGCGGCTTGTGACCCGTCTATCTCTCTTCCATTCCATCGGCCTATGTTTTCTTATGACGTTATCACGTAAAATGATCGTCAGTAAACCGACTTTACCGATAACCAATTTTTTAAAGGGTGTGATTAGATCAACAACATCATCAGATGTCTCTTCATTCATTTCTTTTTCATTCATCAAGATCGTTTAAGATGATGACAAACTCATCTGAAAAGTACCTCCGCATCATTGAACCGGCAGCCAACAATATTCTTGAGGATTGTTTTGTTTCTTTGAGCAATTAATAGCCGTCACCAGTTCTAACGAGATGCAGCGACCAGCAAGGGTGCCAGGGTTTCATACATTGCAAATGACTCGCCTGCCATTAATGGTACGTGGCACAATATTTTGGGTACGCTATTGATCCCAAAGTTCATTATGCACTGTGAAATAAAAATCTTTAAAGAAGTCGCGTATACGAGTATTCCGTACATAATATATTATTATTTTCCCAATAATTACGAAATTAAACACATTTGACGCCACATGTATGGCCTTATTAAACCTTTATTTTTAATTAAAAATACCATTTTGATACAAAAAGGTTCGCAACCCCTTGAAATTGCTTCCGTCATGTGGGTCGTAGGCTTATTTAATACTCGGCGAGGTTTGAAAACATTGTTTTGTAAATAGTTTTGCTATCATTGTCATCATTATTTTGTGATTTTTGTTTTTGTGTGTTTTTCTGCCATTATTTCGACATTTCTTTTTGACATTGAAAATGTCTATCAAATCCTTTTCGGCAAATAAGCTATTTTTTTTATCTCCGAGAATAATTATGATTTCGCCATGGAACAAGTGTCCCCAGGTTCAGAATTTAATTGTGGATCCGATAGTGAAGGAATTTTGAAAATTGGCTAGATAGTTTTTGAGAAATTGTAAAAATATCGGGAAAGAAATTCTATCTTTTTTTAGTAAGTAATTAATTAAAAAAATACTATTACATATATCGAAAAAATGAGGAAAACGCATCTTCGAAGATAGATTGCGTGTTGATTGAGACCTCTCCGAGTGAAATTGGTTAATAATTGTGTCCTGTAGGTGTGCCTTTACGAGCGTGAAAAACATTATTTTTGACATTGAAAAAATATAAAAAATCTTTTCGCAAGATTTGTTTTATTCTTAAATTCATTTTCAATGCCTCCGAAGATTGCGGGAACTGCAGGGTCTGTGGATTTTTTTAGATAAGTTGAGTGGATATTTAGAAACTTGGGTTTTCTACCAATTGAGCCTTTTATGCTTTAGATTCGGTTGATATGTCTATAGTACATTTTTTTCTACTGTAGAGTACGCGATTTCCTGTACATTTTATTGAGATGCTATTTCGAAATGATGTCGCCGTCCATTGATTCATGTGACATTGTATCATATTATATGGAGCCTTTCGCGATATTATTTATCATAGTGCAAATTACTTACTTGTATTAAAGTAAATTATCTATAACTAAGCGTCTCCTTACCGCCGTACCGACATACCCTTATAAATTTCTTAAAGGAATCTATTGAAACAGTAAAACTTTCTTTCTCTCTCTATTACTGCTATTAGGAAGATGCTCAGACGTTTAGCACTCGCTTTCTTTACTATCGACATCGATAATTATATTTCCCGATCCTCACTATCACTCACATTGGAGCCTTTCGCGCTGTCGCTTATCGGCTCGTTTTACATTTTTATTGCAAGCGGATACGGGCCGCGCTGCGCTGCCGTTATTATTTCCAAACAATTATTGTTTAGAGGCGTGCCGTGACCCCCGACCTGCGACTCACGAGTGGGAATAGTCGTGCGACAAGTCGCTGCTAGTGCAGACAGCCTTAGTAGATTCGCCTCTTATTTAGAGTTCCGTACTAAACAACCGAGATTTGGTTGTTATGTAATATGCAGTTCAAGAGTTATAAATTGGTAACTAGTAAAACTTCTTTTTAGTGGTTTGTAATAATAGACGAGATACATGAAAACAATTTTCCTTTAATAAAAAAATATTTTTTGATCGATTACAAATGTCGGCTTTCCGTGCCTAAGAGAAATTTTACATTTAGCCCTTACCTAATAAAAACATACTAACGGGACCCTATTACGAAGCCTATATGTTACCGTGCTATATAGGTGCTTATATATTATTATTATACCTATATAATATATCTTATACATACTATATTTATTTCAAATGGAATAGAGTCGCTTATTAATTGGTATGAATAATCAATCTATTCAATTATTGAATCGCAATGAGAGATGGTGCTAAGGGGCAGTACCTACATAGCACATCATTTCTTCGCTACACCTCAGCGAACGCGCAGTTGTGCAGCGTGGTGGAGTATGCTCTAAAAACTTTCGATTGAGGGGAGACACGTATACCAGCAATGGGATGAATAAGGGTTGACGACCACGACGACTACATCTTTTCTTAACTACGTTTGAAAACGACGATATCCATTACCCCGCCGGCCTGCCCGCCGGTTATGCATATATTTAAAAATATTAGTTTTGGTCATATAATAGTTAAAACATGTAAGGTTATTTATGAACAGCCCCCTTACCACCATCTCTTAATGCGATTAAATAATTGAATAGATTGCTTATTAATACCAATGAATAAGCGACTCTAATCCATTTGAAATAGAGTCGCTTATTCATTGGTATGAATAAGCATTCTATTCAGTTATTGAATCGCAATAAGAGATGATGGTAAGGGGGCAGACCTCCAAGAATTCAGAACCTCCTTTTTTGGAGTCGGGTTCTTTGAAAACAACAATGTCATAGTGAGCTGCATTAATTTGACGAGCTCGGTGGTCGAATGGTTACCAATGGTCACTTTGACTCTGAGGTCGCGGATTCGATTCCCGCACAAGACAAAAGTTTGTGTGCATGAACATGTCTGTTTGTCTTGGTCTGGGTGCTTTCTATGTATTTACAAAAATAAAAAATGTATTTAAGTACATTTATCAGTTGTCTAGTACCCATAACACAAGCTTTGCGCTTAATTTGGGACTAGATGGCGCTGTGTAAATTGTCTAGAAATATTTATTTATTTATTTACAGAACCATGAAAGCCATAAATCATTTCTCTCCACTTAGGTCCTATGCAAACGTCCCTCCGCAAGTGAACTTGTAAAAATTCCGCATCTAACCTCGATCGTGAGAAAGTAATAATAAACATATCAATTTGAACATCGATCGCTTTCTCGTGATACCCAACTGTTTATTAGATGCCAGTGTAAAGGATCGCCTTAACTATAGCCAGACGGGCGCACGACCATATTTATTGAAATTACTTACAATTTGATTGTGTACGTAATGAGAGCCTCCAACTCAGTAGCTCCCTGCCTTAAAATTAAGGCACAGTTTTGTTTCAAACGGTACGAATTAGAAGTTTTATATCATGTCGTTTTCTTTGTTGCCGGTTCACCGATGCAGATTAAGCATCGGGTAGACGTCGCGAGGTGTTTTCGGTCGGGCAATTTCCAAATGTGGCTACAAATTCTACTTAATTGAAATTATTTATTTGCTATAGGGATTTTACCTGCACTTAGTCATTTTTGCAATGCTTAACAAGGTTCTTTTGTATGTATAATCTGTATATATAAATAAATAATAAATAAATAAATATTGTCAGACAAATTACACAGCGTCCATCCAGCCCCAAAGTAAGCGAAGCTTGTGTTATGGGTACTAGACAACTAATAAACATACGTAAATATATATATATTTTTTTGTAAATACATACATATGATACATAGAAAACACCCAGACTAAGACAAACAGACATGTTCATGCATACAAATGTTTGTCCTATGTGGGAATCGAACCCACGAGCGTTGGTGTCGAAGCCGCGTCATTGACCGCTACGCCACCGAGCTCGTCATATGATATCTATATAACTATGAACATATGTAATCTACTATATAAAAATAAGTCGGGTTTTCCTTCCTGACGCTATAACACCAGAACGCACGAACCGATTTCCACGGTTTTGCATTCGTTGGAAAGGTCTCGGGCTCCGTGAGGTTTATAGCAAAGAAAATTCTGGAAAAATTTGGAAAGAAAAGCGGGAAAATCTTTTTTCACATACAGCGCCATCTCTAAGGAAATGGATGGAAACGAAAAGATTGAGCCACAGCGAAGCGTGGTCGGGCCGCTAGTAAGGTATAAAGATAAAGGTATAGACACGTCATCATTCTTTTGACGTGTTATCGTCTTATAAATCGACGAACGCCGGTTGCACGCACGAAAAAGCATGACTCATTGTCACGTTCCGCCTGAGTCAAGCGTGCATGTGAGAGCGCGGAACAAGCGATAGAGCGGCACGATGTTTTCTTATGACGTTATCGCGTAAAATTATCGTCCGTAAACCGCACTTTACAGACTACCTATTCCTTTTTTAAATCATTAATTTTAATTTTCATCTTTTTTCCGTTACGGTGTATTCAGCACACGATATCTTAAAATGATGTAGTTAGTTATAGTTTCATCATCAGGTCATTTTAGTCTCCACTATAGGAGCACGACCCTCTCTCGTCCGTCCTAGACGGAAGGAGGATTTGGCCTACACTCCCCACGCTGGCCAAACGGGTTGGGGAGACGGGTTGGGTAGTTATAGTTTATTGACTACAAAATTATCTATGGTACAAGTACAAAAGGTGAACTTAAAGTTAAAAGCGTTCACGACCAGTCAACCTTTGGGGAAGAAAATTACGAATGCGCTTAAAGATTTTTCCGGTTTAGTGTAACCGAACAATCAAATTACCTGCCCCCTTACCACCATCTCTTATTGCGATTCTATAACTGAATAGAATGCTTATTCATACCAATGAATAAGCGACTCTATTTCAAATGTAATAGAGTCGCTTATTCATTGGTGTGAACAAGCAATCTATTCAATTATTGAATCGCAATAAGAGATGGTGGTAAGGGGGCTGTCCTGTATTAAATATAGAGATCCTGTGTTTCTGCTGGCACAGCCGTCATCGTGAAATGACATTCGTTATACCAAGGTTAGTTGGCCTTGAGGCAGCCTGAAATGGTACATAGGTTTCCAATTGGCAATGAAGCAGCGAACCAAACCGCAATGGCATTTGCATGTAGACATTGTAAAGCATTGTAACGACTATTTTAGGTCACTGATATGCTTTAAATAAATAAATAAATAAATATTGTCAGACAAATTACACAGCGTCATCTAGCCCCAAAGTAAGCGAAGCTTGTGTTATGGGTACTACTAGACAACTGATAAACATACGTAAATACATTTTTTTTTTGTAAATACATACTTATGATACATAGAAAACACCCAGACCAAGACAAACAGACATGTTCATGCACACAAATGTTTGTCCTGTGTGGGAATCGAATCCACGAGCGTTGGTGTCGAAGCCGCGTCATTAACCGCTACGCCACCGAGCTCGCTTTACTCTGAAATCATCTCGTGAAGTTATTCTACTCGCGATAGACAGTAGTTGGAACCCCACATTATCTAAATGATTCTATTTTTCTTCAGTATTTTGTCATTATTATGCAAATAATTTATTATTATCATTCTAAAAATAGACCAAACTCTTTTAAGGAAAGACAATAATAAATTATAATGTGGATTAGTATGTTACATTACTAGGTTTAAATTTTAACTTCAGTTCGTGTTTAGTGTATTTTTTTTATACTACGTCGGGTGGCAGACAAGCATACGGGCCGTCTGATGTGAAGCGGTTACCGTAGCCATTAATGCTCGCAACATAAAATATCCCTCGCGCGCCGCCACCCCCAACCAACGCAGCATCTCCTTCCTCAGTTTGTTCTCATTTCGAAGGAGACTGTCGAAGGAACCTGTCGAAGGAGGCGCCACTGACGCGCATGCTGCGTACACTCAGTCACGTATCGGAAATTGTTGATCTATTCCACAGTTCTCTGACTAAATTCACTAAGGCGGCAATGTTATTTATAACATTAATATATCTATTATAATTTGTGTGCGAACAACTAAACATGTAAAATGATTTTTATCTCGTTCTATTATACCTACTCGTATGTGTTTAAATATTGTTAGACTACAGTATTGAAAGATATTTACACTATTGTATTGGGTGTAGGCACCTGTAAAATAGTTGTATTGTAAGTGTGGAAATAAAAAAATACGTGTGGCACTCGGGGACTGCCGCGGTAAAGCTATTGCTTAGCATTTTGTATCAACGTAAGCAATTATAATTTTATTTATTTATTTTATTCATGCAGTATTGCTTTTTCTTTGATATTAATTCAAGTTATACTTTTTGAGCGTGGTGACCGATAAGAAAACAAATTTTTCTATTATTAAATAAATAAAACGAGTTTCGTAGAGTCGTACAATACGTCTAATCGCACGCACACAACGCCGTGTCGAAAACTGCCGAACTGAAACGACGTTAGACGATGCACGGCCTTCTAGCCACACCTCCTTGCCCGTCGGAGTGGGGAGCGTGAGGTTTTTTCGTTACGGAATTTCTGGATTTGGTCCCCGCGCTCAAGGCCCGCGATAGAAGCTATGCAATAGCTTAAAAAATAAATAAATAAAAATTTTTGTTTCATATAAGTAGGTAGGCATAATACTCCTTTTAAAAATACTTGTCCTCATAATGTTGGCCGAAATATAACTTTGCCGAATCAAAGTCGATTCTTTATCGTCGAGATGTGCGAGCATCACATCTCTGGTGGAAACCCCACCTAGGCGGGGGAGGTAAATTTTTCCATACTACAATAGGAAAAACGGAACCCTTATAAGATCACTTTGTTGTCCGTCTGTCTGTCTGTCTGTCAAGTCGAGAATGCGTGGAGGTATCAAGCTGAAATTTGAACTGTATACTTAGGTCTACGTGGGACCGTAGTACACCGTGAAGGTGTAAAAAATGAAACTGCTAAATTTACGTAAAAAAAAGATATGGCCGTTTATTCAGCAAAAAACACATATTTCGACATTCTCAAGGGAATCAAAACTCATAGGGTACTTCCCGTTGACCTAGAACTATGAATTTTGGCAAGTAACATCCTTATAGACTACAAGTACAAGAATAAATCTATACATTTGAAATGAAATCTTAAAAAATAGGGGTCTATATTTTTTATAGGGAGTCGAAATTTCAAATTGAATCTACTAGTTCAAATGGGGCTTGATGTGCACATTGCAAAATGTATTTTATTTATTTTTTCCGACGCATTATTTCTTATTTATAATAAAAAATATAAAATTTAAAATGATCCTACGTACGGAACCCTCGGTGCGCGAGTCGGACTCGCACTTGTCCGGGTTTTTTAAAATATAATACTCACATCGTTTCACATATTTGGTACACAACTTCGCACCGCTCAGTTACGTCGTACAGCTCTGGTGGAAACGCTGCCTAATGCTGCCCTGCAGGCATAGTATAATTATTATGTGATAATCCTATCATATTACCCTAAAAGCATAATAATTACCTACTAGTTAATTAAATACCAAAATTAAAGCAGCTTTCATGGAAATGTTTTGAATTTGAGGTGTTCAATAACATTTTGTGGCAAAATTGTTCATTAATATTTTGTATCAAAGCCAACCTCGCCTGCAAGTGGTGTATCTTGCTGACTGACAAACGAGGACCTGGCAAAAAAAAGGCAGGGTAGAGCGTATTTAAAAGCTGCGCGACGGAGGAAGCACTTCCACCTTATAGACTTCGTCGTCAACCCTTATTCATACCACTGCTGGGATACGGGCCTCCTCCCAATGAAATGGGGTTTAGAGCGTACTTCACCACTCTGCTCAATCTCTGATGAAAGCGCGTTTCGTACGAATTATTTAATATTATATTAATTATATATTTTACAAATATATAATTAAAGTTCTAATTTAGATGTGTTTATTTAATTTTATCTATTTCAAGTTTACTTTAAGTTTATTTTGACGAGCTCGGTGGCGTAGCGGTCAATGACGCGGCTTCGACACCAACGATCGTGAGTTCGATTCCCACACAGGACAAACATTTGTGTGCATGAACATGTCTGTTTGTCTTGGTCTGGGTGTTTTCTATGTATCATAAGTATGTATTTACAAAAAAAAATGTATTTACGTATGTTTATTAGTTGTCGAGTACCCATAACACAAGCTTCGCTTACTTTGGGGCTAGATGGCGCTGTGTAATTTGTCTGACAATATTTATTATTATTTCTATTATTTTATTTATACTATATAACTATTGTAATTCACAATTAAAGTTAATTTCAACACAAACATGAATAATGTATAATGTGTCTAAGTGCCCGAAAGGGAAAATTTGCAAATAAAGATATTAGGATTTTCCGAACAGGAAAGCCGAAACTTGTGCGTAATTACGGCATTGTTGTGAATCCCTGCAAAATGCAAAACTGAAAACCCGGTAAATGATATGTGGTAGTTCGCGCCGAATAGATACCAACTTTATAACGTCTGTAGAATGTAATGGCAATACCATACTTTTTTCTATGAATGCTAAGGATCTTGGCTTACATATTGATTATTATTAAAAAAAATTTTTACGCCCTACGCGCTCGATTCACTACCTTCCGGAGGTAACTACGCGAAGGAGGTGGTGAATCCTCATGGATACCAACGTAGCGTAAGGCTACGTCATAGTATTTGTATTATGGCTACGTTGATTATGTCGGACTCTTACCAATTAAACATCACCTGGGGACTGCTTTTAGCCTTGCGGGGCCTTAAAAGCTACATCTAAGCGATCGCCTCGTAGGGCGACGCAAACGCCGCTCATGAATGATCGTCCGTTAAGCGAAAATGGCAGGCCCATGAAGTGAGGTGAGCCAAAAGAGATGTAGGGGGCTAGAGGTAGTCGACTGCGACTACCTGGAATTGAGGGGTTACACATTGATAGCAAACTCAACTGTATACATATAGTACAACATAACAAAGTATATAATAGTTCTCTTCAATTAAACCAACTGAAGAGGTTCCTGCTCACGACAACTAAATCAATGCCGCTTCAGACTCTTTTACTTCATATTATCCTAGATTACGCGGATGTGTGTTATTCGGACCTAACAGAAGATCATCTGAATAAATTGAAAGGTCTCCTAAATAATTGTATCAGATTTGTTTGTTTGTAAAAATATTTATTGCACTACAACACTAATACAGTAATATTAACCACTAGTACAATAGCGGGCTTATCCTATGAGGGATCTGTTCCAATCAACCATAGAATAACAGCAGATTTCTTTTTTTATTTACGCAATTTTAATCATATTTCTTCCTACCGTTCTCAGGTCAAACATTAGAGAACGCAGAAATCTACATATCAACTTTATTGTATCCTTTTCAATCCATTGCCCCTGATTATCTCAAGCGTCATTTTCAACTTCTGAATTCTACTCGCGATAGACATCTGCGTGCATCCAATAGAATCTATATATATAAAAATCAATGCCACTTTTCGTTGTAATTTTATAACTCAAGAACGGGCTCACCTATCCAAACCAAATGTTTAGGGTTTGTTCGGACTATTTAGTAGATGGTATAAGTGAAGTTTGCACAAAATCGGTAGAGCGGTTCTTCATTTATCACATTTTTTGTAACAAATGAATTCATTAAATGACGGATCATTTTGTTAATGGGGATTTTGCTGTCAAATTGAAACTTTTTTCAGATTGGGATTGTGCTGTCAAATTGCAACTTTTATCAGTGTTGACAGTACAATCATGTTGTTATGTCATTCATGCGGTCATTTCATTTTGGACGTGCTTAGACTTTATTTATGTTGCCTGTTCCAAAGTCGGTACCCCCAGCCGTTTGTTTATTCATGCTCGAAATGGAAAAACAAAAAATATTGTTTATCCAAATGTTTTGGATTAAATTTTAAAATAGCTAGCAATTAAGAAAATATTTTTTTTTGTTTGAATAAATGAATTTGATGTTCCATTTAATTTTTTTTAGTATTTCACTTTATACGTAGCGAAGCACGTAACGGGCCGCTAGTAGAGTATAGTTCTTGTTACCGACTTGATGGCCTGAGAGACACAGTGGGAACGTGTCGTGGGCCCTGTCCAGTAATTCGAATTGCCCATAGGCAATTGCCTATATTGATTTCTTTTTGCTGAGAATTGCTGAAAATTAGACATTTTGAGTATATACCAAGACATATTATCATATTGCTTCTATTTTGATATTAGATATTTTATGACATTGTAATATAATAATTTCATTAAAATTTCGCTTATGGTATTATATGCCTGTAATGATAGCTGAATGTTGATAAATACGAATTGTATTTATCAACATTCAGCTATCATTGCAGGCTAATTGCATTAGCAAATTCACAAGGGATGTAATGATTCATGAAAACTTTAAATTTCACTTTCAAAATTACGCAAGTCTACAAAAAAAAAAAAAACATTTTGACTAAATAGAAAAGATATGGTACCCATGTATAGCACATTTATATGTCAGGTAGGGCCGGGCAAAATGCTAGGCATTTCATAAATGCCCGATAAGTATATATAAATGCCCAATAAATGCCTTATTTTTGGGCATAAATATGAAATTTATATTTATATTGGCATTTTGCCAATCTCTAGTCACAGGCGATGCCAGGGCGGAACACTAGTAGTTAATGATCTAAAGCAGGGCTGTCCAAGCCATATACAATACCGGCCCATTACAAATTACTACATACATAGATTAGCGGGCCGCAGAAACAAATACTTGACATTTTTAATACTTTGAAAGATTAAGCTTATTTATAACTAGTTAGTCATAAAACTTTAACTTTTCTAAAAATATACAATTTTCAGTCAGATTTGTTGTAAAAAACCTGAATCGGTAAAAACTGTATAAAAACTGGTAAATGAAAAACACGTCACGGGCCGCACAAATATAAGCCGAGGGCCGCATGCGGCCCGCGGGCCGTGCCTTGGACAGCCCTGAATTCTAAAGAATGTAAAGTTACTCAAAGACAGGTGGCAATTTTCTATATATAACTCAACCACAACGAAACTGGTATGTAACTGAATACAATCATTGTTAATAAACGTGATAAAGTAGCAGGTATATGTTGGCAACATGTTAAGATTAAAAATATTCAATATAGATGGGTTTCGATAAAAAGGCTAATAAGACGTGCACACGGCAGCAACAAAGCCTGGCATTCGCGAAAAGGTGGAGTGCCACTGCTAGAGTGTGGCGATCTGTCCAAACGCTTATTCCAATTGTCATTTTGCCGTAACGCTACATAGGCTCTGCGTTTTAGATTTACGATAAAGTAAATATAAGATATATTAACTTATACAAAGAACAAGGGACAGTACACTGGCAAACTTTAGAAACCACAAATGCAGTTTAAACGCGTAGACCGAAATCTTTGAGTCTATAACAGGCAGTCGTTTACACATATTGATCTAGGTATTAACGCCATGGATAAAAATTTGGCTTACAGGTAGCATTTATGACGTACTCGTATATAGTGGATATTAACAAAGATTTTTTTCCACATTTTCACCACTACCACCAACCGGTACCAGGTGGAAAATTTGCACCTGATACCGGGTTACGCGCGTAATGTGGTCTTCAAATATTTTTTTCATATTTTATCATTTTGTATTTAATTTTGTCATCCTTTGACTATTTTGAATTTTGAACGAATGTCAGATTCAGTGAAATAACTTTATCTTACTGAATCTGACATATAAAAAATATTCTTCTTCCTGAAATATTGTTATTACAAGCATACGACCAGCTGATGGCAAGACGACTGCGCAGTCTATGGGAGGTCACACCACAATCATATTACATTTAGGCATTTTAGGGAGTTATCTCTCATAATGTGAAATGAAGCTCGCGCGCCGCCACTTCCGCTACCTACGCAACTTCTTCCATCCTGGTGACCTCACTCACTCGCACGAACACAACAACTCTCAAGGGAATTGTTATTTGGCTGCGGGCTTCTTTGAGGTGGAGGTACGTCCCCAGCCTTAGCCCCCCCCCCCCCCCCTTACGCTCGCCCTGCTTCTCTCTTTCGCCAGAGGTTCGTTAGAAAGCAGGGTGCATCACATACAGATGAATTTAGCTCGGGATCAAAGATGGTTGTGATATGAAATTGAAATATGCGAAACATTTTATGTGAAACGACATTCTATAAAACAATTGTAACTAATTAAATACTATAATTAGAATAAATTAATAATTAATTAAATACTATAATTAAAATGTCACATCCCTAATAGTAAGCGAGCCGTGGCCGCGATGCGTTGTGAAATGACGTCACAAGACTGTTAGCGGGACTCGATATTTTTCGAAACTTTGAATGCCTATAAAATCAAAACTACTATTTATTTTTGACTACAACAAAAACTAGTGTGTTTGTATACATACAGGCTTCACTGAGACAACATTTCAAGCGATTTGGCATACCTAGTAAAATACGCGCGATAATGATCGCGCGTATTTCAATTAGAACACCAGCCCCCTTACCAGCAACTCTTATTGCGATTCAATAACTGAATAGAATACAGGTACTATATAATAACTCTATTTAATTTGAAATTGAGTCGCTTATTCATTGGTATGAATAAGCATTCTATTCAGGCAGGTATTATTTACACACATTGAGGTATAACCGCTGCGCTTATGCTCCCGCTCGCACGCGACCCCCACAACGGCTACCGCATTAATTTGTACCTACAGTGTATCGGCTACCGTAGAACTACATCCAGTAAGTGGTGTTTATTATATTTTTATAATTCCTAATGAACGAGTGCGGTCCCTCCGAGCGAGCACGATTCCCGCTCGTGTGTTCGTGAGCATCATGCGGTTAAAAGATGCATTGCAATTTATGTTCCTATTATGTTATTAAACATCTTATTTTATCAAATAAAAATTAATAGCATTCAAGCGACGCATTCTTAAGAGATGGAGAAATTATACCTTTCATCATCATCAGGTCATTTTAGCCTTCACTGCAGGAGCACGACCCTCTCTCGTCCGTCCCAGGCAGAAGGAGGATTTGTCCTACACTCGCCACGCTGGCCAGACGGGTTGGGGAGGCCTAATCGATGTTTTATAACCTATTTCCCTTAGTCGCCTTGTACGACATCCACGGGAAGAGACGGAGTGATTCTACTCTACTCTGCCGGAAACCACACGGACAGGATGGAGAAATTATACCTTTATTTATTCTTTATCAAAACATTTAACTATTAGGATTTTCAAAATTGATTTGAGGGACTTACCAGCAGGAGTGCCAATTTGCCACGTAAATATGTAGTTATCTCATGTTTGGTATTTTGTACTAACTCGAAGTCACCTAACCCAAGGTTTCCCGAAAGGTGGTCCGCGGAACCCTGGGGTTCCGTGGAAGGGCCACAAGTGTTCCGCGATCCGTCTAAATAATAACAAAACATTCGTCGAAAAAAAATGATTGTTAAGCCCTATATAATAATTATAGCTACTAGGGTTCCCCTAGGAAAAGCATAAACAATTTGAGTTCCGTAGCAAAAAGAAATTGGTTAATAACCAATCAAAATGAGTGGGTTGGGCGAGGTGTCGAGAAGCGACTAGGATAATGCGATTGGCTTTTCAAGAACAAGACTGTTTTTGTAAAAGACATCAACGTGCATTTGTTTGTTGTTAACTATTACGATCGACATAATCTGAGCCCTCCTAAATAAGTCTATTCTAAGGCTAAGGCCGGCCTACACAGCCGGAATCCGTCAGAAACTGAATTAAGGAACTTAATTCCGGACGTACGGAATTCCATACAAAACACCTAGTCACTACATACTCGTTCATGCTGATTTCTGCAGATTCTGATTGTTTCTGATCGTTCTGACAAAAAAATACTGATGAGTATGAAGAATTTAAGAATCTGAATTCCGGACTCACTTAGGTAGTAGTAACGACGTGACATTTGTATAGAGTGGCCGGGTGTGCTAAAATGTTCGATTTTGACAAATGTCACGTGATCTATCTAACGTTCGTTACGCTACGAATTACACTTTGCTACCCCTAGCAAAGTGTAATTCGTAGCCCCCCGGCTGATCATGCAACGTTTTAGTGCAGCATATTATCGATCGATCACATCAAAAAAAGTGCCACCAGTAAAATCCGCCTGTATATTGCCTATTATAATCACTGTGGGTGGTACAAATTATTTTAGACCATTTAAAAATACTTTAA
This sequence comes from Hypsopygia costalis, assembly GCA_937001555.2. Classification (NCBI taxonomy): domain Eukaryota; kingdom Metazoa; phylum Arthropoda; class Insecta; order Lepidoptera; family Pyralidae; genus Hypsopygia; species Hypsopygia costalis. Next base: position 4,157,632 of record OW443326.2, on the reverse strand, counting down.
TAACGTGTTAGGGGCCCGCAGAGCACGCCCTGCGGTCTCCGAGGGTTCTTCCAGTAACGACTGCTCAATGTCATCCGATTCGCCGCGGGGTTCCGCATAAACGGGCATTATACAATTTTATTTTGGCGGTTTTCGAGCACCTCCCTTCTTCACATCTAAATTGTGTGTGATGAAGTGTGTGATGGTTTTCTAAATTTTGTCTGGTTGGTTATGTTAATTTTGATTTTGGTTGTGTATATGAGAATTATAGACGAACTCGGTGGTCAAATGGTACTCGTAAGCAATGGCCATTTTAACTCCGAGGTCGCGGGTCCGATCTCCGCATAAGACAAATAGTTGTGTGCATGAACATGTCTGTTTGTCTTGGTCTGAGTGTTTTCTATATATTTATATATGTATGTATTACAACAAAAAATGTATTTAAGTATAAAATCAGTTATCTCGTACCCACAGTACAGTCTTTGCTTCGTTTGGGACTTGTGTAATTTGTCCAGGAATATTTATTTATTTTTTATGGTTCGAACCCGCTACCTCGGAGTTAAAGTGGCCATTGCTAACGATTTGACGACCGAGCTGTCAAATATATAGATAACGGATTTTTTGCGTACCCTTCTTTCGGTACAAAAGTTTTTTTTATATATAATTTGTGATAAGGCAGGATAGAATGTAAGATATTACATATAGGTGTCGGTGGTTGTCGTCATACCAGTCTGAGGGCGGTAGACCGCATAATATCCGCACGGAAGTGCTCCAGACTCGTCCCTCCCCTTGCACCTGACGTCGTCGTTAATTTATTAATAATTGTTTAGTGATAAACTCGTTAAGTATTTAGCACGGCGTAATAACTACATTCCAAGTAGTGTCACTTTATGTTATGATATGTTTAGTTTAGTCATGTTTTTTAAACTTTTAGGGCCCTAGAAGACATGATACTTTTAACATCGGCGATCGATGATCACACAAGTTGAGCGACGTCGAAAATCGTTGATTGGACAGTTCAACAGTTTTGTAAGATGAATATTAATATTTATTCCCCATTTTCTTTTTCTTTTTTTTTATGAGAGGGGGGCAAGCGAGCGTGTGAGTCATCTGATGGCAAGTAATCACCACCGTCTATAGATACCAGCAACACCAAAGGTCGCCGATCCGTTGCCAGTTGCTATTAAGGGAAATATTGACTCTGTTCTTGAAGGCCCCCATGGCGTATTTATTTGGGATTACTGCTGAGGGAAGTTGATTCTATAACTTCACAGTTCGTGGTAGAAAATGTCTTAAAAAGCGTACTGTAGTAGATCGCCAAATATCAAGATGATGTGGATGTGTTTCAATAGATATACACGACATTAGATTTTATAATAACCAATTAGAACCCGCGTGAAACATTTAGTATTAGCACGGTAACGTAACTGGATTTAATGTACTCTCATAATCACAATCAATCAAAATAAAAATAAATAAATAATAATAAATATTGTCAGACAAATTACACAGCGCCATCTAGCCCCAAAGTAAGCGAAGCTTGTGTTATGGGTACTAGATAAGTGATAAACATACGTAAATACATTTTTTTTGTAAATACATACTTATGATACATAGAAAACACCCAGACCAAGACAAACATACAAGTTCATGCACATAAATGTTTGTCTTGTGTGGGAATCGAACCCACGAGCGTTGGTGTCGAAGCCGCGTCATTGACCGCTAGCCCACCGAGCTCGTCAATCAAAAACTTAAAGATATTTCTTATTACAATACATATAACCTAAAGTATAACGTCTTATGTCATAGCGAAAGATTTGGTGCACCCTGCAGACTGACAAACGAAGCTCTGGCGAAAAGAGAGGTAGGGAGCGTAATTGTAAGCTACCCGACTGGGGAATGTACCTCCACCTCACAGAATACCGCAGCCAAATAACAATTCCCTTGAGTGTTGTTGTGTTCCTGCGAATGAGTGAGGTCACCAGAAAGGAACTGCTGCGTTGGCGACGGAGGTAGCAGCGCGCGAGCGATATTTTATGTTGCGAGCGTTAATATGGCTACGGTAACCGCTTCACATCAGGCGGGCCGTATGCTTGTCGTTATGCTTGCCGTATGTTTTTAGTATGGAGTGGCTAGGGTGTGCTAATAGCTTCCACCACCCTCTTCGCCTCCATGTATGGCGGTTATATCAGGTAGCCTATGTCCTTCCTCGGGATACTATTTATGTCTATACCAAATGCAGTACAACGTGGAAAGGTAACAAATCATCATCATCAGGTCCATTTTAGTCTCCACTACAGGAGCACGACCCTCTCTCGTCCGTCCTAGACAGAAGGAGGATGTGGCCTACACTCCCCACGCTGGCCAAACGGGTTGGGGAGGTCTAATCGATATTTGATAACGTCCCCTTTCCCTTAGTCGCCTTGTACAATATCCACGGGAAGAAACGGAGTGATTCTATTCTAGTCTGCCGGAAACCACACGGCCAAAGGAAAGGTAACAAATAGACGGGCAAAAAGACCCTCTCGCGTTTGTAATAGTAGTTATGTAATAATGAACAGTCTTTTGTAGTAGTGAGGTCAAAGAATTTGGCCCAATACCGAATACTCGGCTTCTCTTCCGGCCGCAGCGCCGAATGTTCAGCAGCAGAGGGAAGGTGAGGTCGATACCACAGAGTATCAAGGAGTGGCTATACTGTATGCAGTTTTGTAACTTTATACTAAGATTTTTTTACCTATAGATGCGTTCTACATGCCTCTATCACAGTATAAGTAATAGTTCTACGTACAGTATGGACATTCCCTGCCGCTCTCTCGTGCCGACCTCGCCTCCCCTTTGAGACGAATCTGGAACAGCTTGTATGGCGCCGCACGCACTCACACTCATCGACGTCATTGTTCATGTAGTTGCTACCGACGCGGCATTTGTATGGAGTGACCGAAATGCGCCTCTATTGTGGCAAGAAGAAAGCAAGGTAATGCCCGGCATTCACACGGTCACGCGCCATTTACCCTCGCGGCAAGGCGTTAGCGTTAATCAAAAGCAATTAAAAAATTGTTCATAAAATGCCTCACTGTATCTTCAGGCAATTATACTGGTATATTAAGAGATATGAAAATAAAACCTTATAGTTTGAGTAAGCGCTTTGCCGCTACTTTTTAGTGTCGTGATGTTCGCCTACGGCCCGTCTCGTCGTCGTCAACCCTTTTTCATCCCACTGCTGGGATACGGGACTTCCCTCAATCGAAGGACTTTAAAGTGTATTCCACCACACTGCTCAACTGTGGGTTGGCGGAGGCTAGTGTTTAAAAAGGCCAACTGTTTGTAAAGGCCACTGGCACCGATAGCTTAACGTGCCCACCGAAGCACGGAGGAGCTAGAGATAAATAATCCAAACCAATATTTAAGAGAGGTAGGGAGCGTAATTGTAAGCTACCCGACTGGGGAATGTACCTCCACCTTACAGAATACCGCAGCCAAATAACAATTCCCTTGAGGGTTGTTGTGTTCCTGCGAGTAAGTGAGGTCACCAGAAAGGAAGGAGATGCTGCGTTGGCAGCAGGGGTGGCGGCGCGCGAGCGATATTTTATGTTGCGAGCGTTAATATGGCTACGGCAACCGCTTCACATCAGGCGGGCCGTATGCTTGTCTGCCACCCGACGTAGTATAAAAAATTAAAAAAAATCCATGGATACGCTACGGTCTACGTAGTTTAATTTGCGTGTTGGATTAGGGTGACATGGGTCGCCGTCGGGCTCCTCGTCCACGGCCCGTCTATATTATAAAATATCATTGTTGCTAGCACTAACCAGCGATACTTCAATAAGTGTACAGGAATCTGCATCGGCCGTGTTTCATCTCGTGCGAAATTCAGATGAGTTCAGTGTTTGTACGAACAGCGGTTCGCGTTAGTTGTGTTGTGTGATTAGAGTGATTAGTCCGAGCTACCGTCCGACCTATAATCCAGCCAATAACTCAACGTCATACTTGTACATCGAAACAAAAAGTTTATAACCACTTACGGCGAGCTCGGTGGTCGAATGGTTAGCAATGGCAACTTTGACTCCGAGATCGCGGGTTCGATTACATTACACTCCAAGGTTGCGGCAGGCCTCCGTCACTCTATGTACTTGCGCGCTATAGTTACCTACCGGCCGGCCGAGCGGTCTCGGGCAGTTTGCGGACCAAATTCAGGCCCTGCGATTGCTGTGGGATCGCGCGGTGCGTAGCAATCACAACTGTACGCTTGAGCATTTAGGCACATTTTAGCATGCAGCGGTTGCTGACGCGACGGAGTAGGCTATTATAGCAGTAGGTATTGGAAATTTTCTACTGAGTGAAGTATCTGTTACGTAGTAACTATTATGTAATCTGTGCTTGTACATCGAAACAAAAAGTTTATAACCACTTACGACGAGCTTTTGACGAGCTCGTTGGTCGAATGGTTAGCAATGGCGACTTAGACTCCGAGGTTGCGGGTTCGATATTTGTGTGCATGAACCTGTATGTTTGTCCTGTTTGGTCTGGGTGTTTTCTATGTATTATAATTATATAATGTATTTACCAAAAAATGTATTTAATTATAATTATTAATTATCAGTTATATACTACCCTTAGTACAAGCTTTGCATGCCTTATTTGACATATTGCTGTCTCTCACATTGCTAAGAGGGGAAGTCAAATTCCAAAAGCTTCCTAATCCTACTATTTTTTTCTGATTTAATTCGTTGTGAGTTCCAAGGCAGCCGTAGTTTTACCCCTGGGACTGCAATGAACTTCATTGTTCATTGCCTATTTTGGTGGTCGCCGCTGTTAATCCTGGCTACACAGGAGACACAGTGGTGGGAATGTGCGGTGGGCCCCCGTCGCATAAAAAGTACAAGCTTTGCTTAGTTTGGGACTATGCTATGCGTAATTTTTCCAGAAATATTTATTTATTACTTACTTACCAAACTCTCAAAAAGCCTTCCCGATGCTCTGCCGTCGAATCTGAAGCCGAATGTCATCGGATTTTTGATTGCGAAAATCTATCTTAAGATTACTTTATATTTTTATTTTGGACAATTTACACAGCGCCATCTAGTCCTAAATTAAGCGCAAAGCTTGTGATAAATGTACTTATATGCATTTTTTTTTGCAAATACATACTTATAATGCATAGAAAACACCCAGACCAACTTTACATTGGTAGTAATTGTGTTTAGCTTAGATGTGAGAAACCCAGTAGCTCTACCGATTAAGCTTATTTTTATAATATTTTTTTCTGGAGAAATTACACAATCTAGTCCAGGTCCCAGACCAATACAAACTGACTTGTTCATGCACACAAATGTTTGTCTCATAAATCGATGAACGCCGGCTGCATTCACGAAAAAACATGAGTCATTGTCACGTTCCGCTTGAGCCGAGCGTGCAACCGAGAACGCATAACAAGCCATACAGAGGCACGATCGGCCTAAGCGTTCGGCTTGTGACGCATCTTCCACTTTGTCGGCCGATGTTTTCCAATGACGTTATCACGTAAAATTATCGTCCGTAAACCGACTTTGCAGACAATCAATTCTGTGTGTACATTTGTTTTTGGGTTAATAAATGCTACTTTTCTTCTTATTGTGTTTATAAGATAGAATAGCTAAAGATCTTTAGCTCAGTATTCTGTACGCGGTGTGAAGTTGTGGGCAGACGCTTTGCATCAAAATCGCGATGCGTCGACGCGTGTGACGCGTGTATGAGCTATACCGAAAACATATGGCGGAAACTTCCGACGAACGGAACGCGTACCATACGCGTTTCACACTCAAATTTTGAACAAATCAACGCGTGGACGAAGGGACTTAAGTGACCAAAATTATATTTAATTCGTTCAGTAGATTTGAAACTGACACAATCAACCAAAATAAAGTTTAAAGATATTTCTTATTACAATACATAACCTAAAGTGTAACGTCTTATGTCATAGCGCAAGATTTGGTGCACCCTGCTGACTGACAAACGAAGCTCTGGCGAAAAGAGAGGTAGAAAGCGTAATTGTAAGCTACCCGACAGGGGAATGTACACTCCACCTCACAGAATACCGCAGCCAAATAACAATTCCCTTGAGTATTGTTGTGTTCCTGCGAGTAAATGAGGTCCAGGAAGAAAAGAAAGGTTGCTGCGGTGGCAGCGGGGGTGGCGGCGACCGAGCGAGCGCTGTATGCCCGTCTGTCATCCGATGTCGTATAAAAAAAACACGGGTTCCATTCCGTGAGTGCCGGCAGAAATGAAATTTTAACATTAACGTTATGCATTTTTGAATATTATGGAATAGTTAGAGAATAATTTAGCATGAATTGCTTTATTTATCCGTGTAAAAGTACTATCATTTATGTGGTAAAATACAATATTCATTTATTGCGCTATCGTACACAAACATGACAATTTATATTACATTAAAAATAAACAGCAGGAGCAGGCATACATTTTCGCCGCGCGGTAGAAAGAGAGGAGGATATCACTTCCTCTCCTACGCCGCGCCGGCGGTCTACGCTCCCTCCGTCTTACGAATTTTCGATCAGGCCACGTATTCTGACGCGAGTTTAACATTTTTTACCCATCTCAAAAAGTGTTTGTGTCCGTCGCGACGCATAGTGTTCAACACGTAAAACGCCGCTAAAGACGTTTAACTTCATGATTTTTAAGAAAAAAGAAAAACCGACTTCAGCTGGCAACAGGGCAAATTTAAGGGTTTCCATCGATTTTTCCGGGATCCCCTTACCAGACCCTGACTTGGTGAATATGGGACCACCTCGCAATCATACCCTTTCAAATAAAAAAAAAAAGAATTTGGCCAAACGTGCTTATAAAATTTAAGAGTTTCCCTTGATTTCCCTGGGATCCCATCATCAGATCCTGACTTGGTGAATATGGGACCACCTCGCAATCATACCCTTTCAAATAAAAAAAGAATTTTGAAAATCGGTCCACAATTCACGAAGAAATCAAATAACATACATACAAAAAAAAAAAATCAGTCGAATTGAGAACCTCCTCCTTTTTTGAAGTCGGTTAAAAACGGGACGCGGCGTCTGTACAGCATGCTGTTGTAACTTAGTTACTGGCGTATTATTTGCCGCAGCGTCGGCGCCGCGGCGTCGATATTAAACAATGTGTTCGGTAAAGGCCTCGTAGTTTGTATTACTCGCATACAGCATTCAGCCGATATTTGCATCCGCCTACGAATAATTGGGGATGGTGCCTATTGTTTTAACCGATACGTGAAGACCACAATATTGTTGCACGTGAAGCGTACAGCCCCCTTACCACCATCTCTTATTGCGATTCAATAACTGAATAGATTGCTTATTCATACCAATGAAGCGACTCTATTTCAAATGGAATAGAGTCGCTTATTCATTGGTATGAATAAGCATTCTATTCAATTATTGAATCGCAATAAGAGATGGTGGTAAGGGGGCCGGTTTAAGTTCAAGTTGCCTTAGCTTTTAAACTTTTAAACGTCGAGTCGCCTCATAAATTGCATAAAATGACTTTTAATTCAAAAATTTTAAAGTTTAAAAAATAAACATTGTTCAAGATATCTTATTTATTATTATAGATCTCTCTTAACTCACGGCTCAAGCCCGGTCATTTGATAGGCGTGCGCGGGGATATAGATCCAACGCGTAGAGGCCCCTTTGAGAAGTTTGATGTAATGTGGTACACCCCCCGTGACCCGCTCCAGAGTATATCAATGGAACGATATACCCTTGAGCAGCCCCGTTACCACCATCTCTTATTGCGATTCAATTACGGAATAGAATGCTTATTCATAGCAATGAATAAGCGACTCTATTTCAAATGGAATGTCAAATGGAATGTTGGTGTCCTTCCCGCTTCTGTAATAAAAGTTCACCCAGATCTCATCTCCGTAGCCCACTTATTGCCCATCACACTTTGTAATAATCTCAACGCCTGTCGAGACCTGCCCCCTTACCACCATCTCTTATTGCGATTCAATTACGGAATAGAATGCTTATTCATAGCAATGAATAAGCGACTCTATTTCAAATGGAATGTAGTCGCTTATTCATTGGTATGAATAAGCATTCTATTCAGTTATTGAATCGCAATAAGAGATGGTGGTAAGGGGGCAGGTCTCGACAGGCGTTGAGATTATTACAAAGTGTGATGGGCAATAAGTGGGCTACGGAGATGAGATCTGGGTGAACTTTTATTACAGAAGCGGGAAGGACACCAACACCTGCCATAACTGCTTCTTATTTACTAGTTATTTGCGGCAGGCGGTGGCTTGCCATTATTTAATATTTATTATTTATATATCTTAATAACATCCGATATCAAAAATATATTCATTTACAAACTACATATTAGGTCGGGGAAAAAGTCTTTTCGTATTTTATATGAAAATTCAAAACATTTTTTAACAAGTTTATTTACATTTAACTAAAGTATGTAGGTGCCATTTTGTTCGATAACTTTTTGCCATCTTGTAGGTAGAGACATGATCCCATTGCTATATAAATATTGGGACTTCTGTTGAAAAAACCACGACAAGTGGTTTTAGCAGTCTTCTCGTGATGTTAACCTGACATTGTCTAAAGAATTCTGAAGAGATCGAAACAGGTGGAAATCAGAAGGTGCAAGGTCAGGACTATACGGCGGATGCATTAACACCTCCCAGTCAAACTCTCTTAATTTTTGCTGAGTGGCTAAAGATATGTGAGGTCTAGCGTTATCATGATGAAAAATCACACCCCTTCTGTTAATTAATCCCGGCCGCATTCTCTCAACTTTTTGCTTTAATCTCATCAGTTGTTCACAGTAGAGTTCAGAATCGATAGTCCTGCCTGGCGGTAATAGCTCATAATGAATAATGCCCTTCCAATCCCACCATACACACAGCATCACCTTGTTGCGGCTTAACCCGGGTTTTGCCAGAGTCTGTGAAGCCTGACCGGCCTTTGACCACGACCTTTTTAGCACGTTCTTGTCGTACGTGATCCACTTTTCATCTCCAGTTATAAGCTTCTTCAAAAACGGTTCGCTTTCATTACGTCGTAGTAAAGAATCGCAAATGAGTACACGGTTCATTAGGTTTCTTTCAGTGAGATCGTGAGGCACCCAAATATCGAGCTTTTTAGTGTACCCAGCTTTTTTCAAATGCGCCAAAACTGTTTTGTGGTCAATTCCTAATTCTTCAGCTACGTCGTAACTACTGATATGCCGATCTTTCTCCACTTTTTAAAAAATGGCATCCATTTTATCCGTAACAGGGCGACCAGAGCGACGTGCATCTTTCACATCAAAATTTCCTGATTGAAAACGCTTAAACCAAATTTGTGCTACTCTCACAGACACTGCACTAGGTCCATAAACGTCACAAATTTTTTTCGCAGCTTGCGTTGCATTTTTACCTTTTTTGTAGTAAAATTTTAAAATGAATCGAATTTCTTCATTAGATTCACTCATCTTGATAGTAAAAAAAACAAATGAAAATCACACATTTACCTAATTTGAATTTGGAATTATCTTTTTTAAAATGTAAACTTTTTAAAGATATCAAAACCTGCCAGATACAAATGGTATAACCAAAGAAATTTTATTACAAGTTCATACATACTATAATGCGAAAAGACTTTTTCCCCTACCTATTAGTTACAACTGGACTTTTGACTTTTAATGCATTTGATAAATGGACTTGTCTTTGGAATTTCCTTCTTCTTCTTGTTTTTAGAAATCTTTTGAAACGTTTTAAATAATTTGTTTCGATGAAGCTCTTATTGTATTTTATATTCTATGGATTTTTAAAAATAATTAAAATAAAAAAAAAAAAAATCTACTGTAGCTTGAACGGGTTACTCAGGTGTATTTGGCGGGACAGCAGAGTAGTTTCGATCTCAAACGGAGACCTTCATCAGGGTGAGTGTGTAGAGGCGTCCACCCTCTCATAATCGCTTCGAACACTCGCGAGAGACTGGTCGGCTTTCCCGACAAATGATTTAAACTAAATAAATACGTAAAAAAACTAAACAACCTAAACAAAAGACAAATGATAAAATAATAATAGAAAAAAAATCAATAGAAAATTAAAAAAATTCGTGTTTGTATTTGAAAAAAAATTGAGAGGTCGTGAGTTCAAATCCCACCAAATGAGGAGAATTGTTTCATTTTAAAATATTTATAATATTCTGGTAAGTTGACCAAAATGAACCCTCAAAATTAAAATTAAAAATTGTGTTTACCATATTAGTCATTTCCCTCATCCCACTCTTTAGGATTTGTGAGTTAGATCATATTTTGCTAAGCTGCTCCACTGTGTGACACGGGGTTTTTACACGCCAGTGTTATGAAGTCGTTCAAAAGCACTGAGGAAGCATTTGGTTGGTGCAACAGATGTATACTTAATTAAACCTGCGGCTGTAGTGTATATAATATATGCATTGCAGCTGCAGTGATATATATATTTAAGTGTAACTAGCGGCCCACCACGCACGCTTTGCTGTGGCTCAATCTTCCTGCCCCCTTACCACCAACTCTTATTGCGATTCAATAACTGAGTAGAATGCCCAATATAGGTCCAATGCTCGGGCCACTGGAGATCCAAATACCGGCGTACTCAAAAAAAAATACAACGCTGATTCCAGATCGTTGAAGGGTTGTATCGCGAAGGCAAAGTCCAGATTTATAAGCGAAATTGGCGAGAGACTAGTGCGCTTGCCTTCTGGGTCTCGTGCGTTCTGGTCGCTCGCCAAAGCCGTACAGGGTAACTTCTGTCAGTCGTCGTTTCCACCACTGCAACGGATGGATGACTCGCTGGCCCATACTGCAAAAGAAAAAGCCGATCTCCTAGGGTCTCTTTTTGCATCTAACTCGACTCTCGATGACCAGGGAGCCACACCACCTACCATCCCTCGGTGTGAGAGCTCTATGCCAGAAGTAAAGTTCACGCAAAGAGCCGTGCGTAGAGCGCTTTGCTCCCTGGACATCCATAAGTCGAGTGGGCCGGATGGCATTCCGTCCGTTGTTTTGAAAATATGTGCCGCGGAGTTGGCCCCAGTTCTAGTCCGCCTTTTTCGGTACTCGTACTCGCTTGGCGTGGTCCCCAGCTCGTGGAAGGAGGCTTTGGTTCACCCGATCCCTAAAAAAGGTGTTTGCTCAGATCCGTCCAACTACAGGCCCATTGCTATAACTTCCTTGTTTTCCAAGATAATGGAAAATATTATCAACCAACAGCTGATAACATACCTAGAGGATCACCAGCTGATTAATGATCGCCAATATGGCTTTCGCCATGGTCGTTCGGCTGGTGATCTTCTGGTATATTTGACTCATGGTTGGGCAGAGTCAGTGGAAAGCAAGGGCGAGGCTTTGGCTGTTAGTCTGGACATAGCAAAGGCCTTTGATCGGGTGTGGCATAAAGCGCTACTATCCAAGCTTCCCTCTTTTGGGTTACCCGAGAAACTCTGCACATGGATTGCCAGCTTTCTCACTGGGCGGATCATTAAAGTTGTGATTGACGGTGCACGCTCGGATCCATTACCCCTGAACGCTGGTGTGCCACAAGGCTGCGTATTGTCTCCTACATTGTTTCTTCTGCATATCAATGACTTGCTGCACGTATGCGGCATTCATTGCTATGCCGATGACAGTACCGTAGACGCAAGATACAGTGGTCTATGTAATGTTTCTCGGGATTGCGTCGATGAGTGCCGGAAAAAACTTGTGTCTGAGATTGAGACGTCCCTTGGACACGTCTCTGATTGGTGTAGACTGAACTTAGTCCAACTGAATCCATCAAAGACACAAGTATGTGCGTTTACCGCAAAAAAGTCCCCATTTGTCGTGGCTCCTAGATTGGAAGGTACTCCCCTTACTATTAGCTCCAGCATTGGTATCTTGGGTGTTGACATATCCAGAGATGTACAGTTCCGTGGTCACTTGGAGTGCAAGGCCAAATTGGCTTCTAGGAAAATTGGCATCATCTGTAAAGCCAGAAGGTATTTTACACCACAGCATCGCCTTCAACTGTATAAAGCCCAAGTTAGGCCTCATATGGAATACTGTTCACATCTCTGGGCTGGTGCGCCCCAGTACTTACTCGCTCCATTCGACCGCATACAACGAAGAGCTGTTCGAATTGTCGGTGACCCAATGATTTCTGATCGGCTGGATTCTCTCTCTACACGCAGAGATGTTGCATCTCTTTGCGTTCTATATAAATTGTACCACGGGGAGTGCTCGGATGAGCTATTTGATTTGATACCTGCCGCTGAGTTCCACTATCGTACAACTCGCCAAAAATTAAAGTTCCATCCACATCACCTTGATATTTGGCGATCTACTACAGTACGCTTTTTAAGGCATTTTCTACCACGTACTGTAAAGTTGTGGAATCAACTTCCCTCAGCGGTATTCCCAAATAAGTACGACATGGGGGCCTTCAAGAACAGAGTCAATATTTCCCTTAAAAGGCTGGCAACGGATCGGCGACCCCTTGGTGTTGCTGATTTCTATGGGCGGTGGTGATTGCTTTCCATCAGGTGACCCACATGCTCGCTTGCCACCCTCTGTTATAAAAAAAAAAAAAAAAAAAATGCTTATTTATACCAATGAATAAGCGACTCTATTTCAATAGAGTCGCTTATTCATTGGTATAAATAAGCATTCTACTCTGTTCCCATTACTGCAGCGCCACAATACACTGAGAACTCTTATAACTGTATTGTGCTTGTAACGTCATACTTTCACAGTCGATTGAGATCTATATGCTGATGATAATAAGCACCATCTATACTAATATTATAAATGTGAAAGTGTGTTTGTTTGTCCTTCTTTCACGTCGAAAGTAACAAACGGATTGACATGATTTTTTTTTGGAGATAGTTTAAGGCCTGAAAAGTGATATGGGCTACTCTTTTTCACACGTCCGTAACATCTTATTCACACGGGAAAAAATAAAGTTTATAATCATTTGTCATTCTTTCACTAGATCACTAGATGGCGCTGTCTCATTTCTAAATCGCTAGAGTTGTGTATATAAATAAATATACACAAATGAATGGCAGCTCCCCTGGACTACGCGGGCGAAGTCGCGGGTAACAGCTAGTGCCTTAATAAAATAAAATAAAATAAAAGACAAGGTTTCAAGGTTTCGGGTTTTTAGGTTTTTTTAGGGCTGGATCCGCGCCTGCAAGTATCTTGAATACTTAATAGGCTGGTCTCAACCACTTATGTGAAACTGCTTGATGTTACTGTGAATAAATATTTTTCATTTTCATTTTTCATTTTCACTGTTGTGGATATGTCGACACTAGCCAGTCCAGATAGAAAAATGAAGTCTACGTCTAGTTTTTACACTAGCTTACGTCTATGTATGTACGCAAGCCTCCAGAGTGCAGTCGATGCATCTGAGTGCAACCTTAATGGATGCTTCACAGGATTACAGCTCCCCAAATACTAAGTACCGTGTAACTGAAATGTTCACGGAAAATCGGCATGGCTGGATCGTGTTATAGACAAGATAGATACTTGAAATTTGAAGGCTGAAGGCAATTGTTTGAAACACAATATCCTTATCACTTCGCTATTTTAATATTATAAATGTGAATGTGAGTTTGTTTGTTACACTTTCACGCCGAAACTACTCCATCGATCATAATGAAACTTTCTGCATGTATTCTATTTATTAAAAAAAAAAAGTAAACGCGGGCGCCATAACTACTGATTACTATGAAAATTTGCATACCTCCTATTGTCAGACAAATTACACAGCGCCATCTAGCCCCAAAGTAAGCGAAGCTTGTGTTATGGGTACTGGACAACTAATAAACATACGTAAATACATTTTTTTGTAAATACATACTTATGATACATAGAAAACACTCAGACCAAGACAAACAGACATGTTCATGCACACAAATGTTTGTCCTGTGTGGGAATCGAACCCACGAGCGTTGGTGTCGAAGCCGCGTTATTGACCGCTACGCCACCGAGCTCGTCAATCATACATTATTTAATAAATGACGACCTCGGTGGTCGAATGGTTAGCAATGGCCACTTTGACTCCGAGGTCGCGGGTTCGATTCCCGCACAAGACAAATATTTGTGTGCATGAATATGTGTTTGTCTCGGTCTGGGTATTTTCTATGTATTATAAGTATGTATTTACAAAAAAAAAATGTATTTAAGTACATTTATCAGTTGTCTAGTACCCATAACACAAGCTTTGTGCTTAATTTGGGACTAGATGGCGCTGTGTAAATTGTCCAGAAATATTTATTTATTATGTTAGAAGTGCAGAATAATAAATTAATAGTATACTCGTACTTTTTTATCCCGAACAAGACAATTAAATTAAAATTAAAAACATCGGACGCGCAGCCACCATAGCGCCACCATAGCGAAATTTATTTATTTTATTTATTTTGGCCACTTTCCCGAATTGATATCGGAAAACCAAGGTCACTTTATTACTTTTTTTAAATTACTACTTTTTGATGCTCTACACGAATCCGAAGTCAGAATTTCAAAATTTTGAGTCATGGCAACGGACGACAGACAGAACGACCAGACGATTTTCGCTGAAAAACGCTGAAAAACGCCCGACCATCTAGTCTAGTCAAGCCCTTTCATTTGATAACCATATTAAGGGAGTTGTGAAAAAAATATATTTAATTCGCCATTTTGTGGTAGCGACCATCTTGGATTTGAAACTTAACATATTTAGTATAGTATCACTAGTCAAGACCTTTCATTTGATACCCATATTGAAGGGGTTGTGATTTTTCACAATACACCCTACACTAAGGCTGGCAACGGGTCGGCGACCCCTTGGTGTTGATGATCTCCATGGGCGGTGGTGATTGCTTTCCATCAGGTGACCCACATGCTCGTTTTCTCCCCTCTCATATAAAAACGAGCTCGGTGGTCGAATGATTAGCAATGGCCACTTTGACTCCGAGGTCGCAGGGTCGATTCCCGCACAAGACAAACATTTGTGTGCATGAACATGTCTGTTTGTTTTGGTTTGGGTGTTTTCTATGTATTTACAAAAAAATGTATTTAAGTACATATATCAGTTGTCTAGTACCCATAACACAAGCATTGCGCTTAATTTGAGACTAGATGGCGCTGTGTAAATTGTCTAGAAATATTTATTATTAAAAAAAAAACCTATAGAAGAAAATATAGGATCTGTAACAAACAGTATTCCACAAATAAATAATTCTGATTCTGCCCAAATCTTTACTTGCGCCATCGTGTACCGCGGCGCGGCGGCGGGGAAATGAAATAACAGGCAGCCCTGAAATAAATTCACTTAGGAAGCATCTTCGCAAGGTGACAATATTTAAGTTATATCGAGTTATAATCGACCAATGAAAATTGAGGATGTAGTCGGCATGCTCCCAACAGCCAATGGCGGCTCGGAGTCAAAATTTTCCAAAATTACGTCGCGTTTTCCGCCCGACTCGCCCCGATTGTGGGGTAGAGATTTCGATAAAGGGTAGGGAAAAAATTGTGATGACAATTTGTATGTACATTGACGGGGCGAATATGTATTCGATTAATCGGAATTGAATATTAATTGTATTTCATCGCTAATGTTTGAATGTTTCATTCGAATTTCGTTTTAAGTTTTATGGTGCTTATGTGAAATTTCATCGGCGTTTTCACGTCGAAGAGTAAAAACATCTCTTTGTATTCACATTTACAAAAAATAAAAAATATTATTTCCCGTGCTTCGGAGAATACGTTAAGCGTCTTTGCACGCGTCATTCTAATCGAACACGCAAGTTAAGCAATGTCGACTGCGGCCTGTCCATGGATGGGTTTATTTATCGCGAGCTCCTCCGTGCTTTAATAGGCACGTTCAGCCATCAGTCACGGCTGTGTGTCATTAGATGACAGTTGTTAAGCCAAGTAAGTGTTCTTGCAGCAGCAGCAAGCAGTTGAACAGCGCGGCGGAGTATGCTCTAACCCCTACGATTGAAGGGAGACCATTAACTCAGCGGTATGAATAAGGATTATCGCCTGACTTATATTTTTCATTGTTACAGGTATTCAGCGGTTAAGCAAGACGAGGTTCCATCACCAGTCCTGGCATTTATTCTGTGAGTAACTTTCCTGTATTAACAAGCAATAAGGGAACGTACCCATACAACGTGACCTACTTTTTTCAATTTAAACCCCCTCCACCCCCCTGGTGACCGCACGCAATATATGCCAATACGTATATATCTATACTTTCAAGTGAAAAAAAATATTATTAAGAAGAAAAAACTTTTTACGTAAAGACGTCATAACTTAAACATCTTCATCATTCATTTTCTTTTCTAATATGATATGGGTACGTGATAAAATCCTTAAAATTAGACCTAATTTCGTGATTTATTTTTGTGGATAAAACATTAATATTTTTGTTTTTATTTAGTCCAGTCTCATTTAAGTATATTGTAATATCTGTAATTTTTTTCTGGTAATTAATGGCCTATGTTTTACGGTATACATCTAATCAAAAATTGACAATTTACCTTTATACCCCGCCCCCGTCCCTTTCAAATCAAATCAAAATCAAATATATTTATTAGCCATGTACATAAATTACATTTAGCGCGTCATTTTTACATATATGGTATCTAATAAAATTAATTTACATATTGACAAATATGTATACACATAACAATAAATATCTTGCCGATAAATGCCGTGTTCTTGCTATTTATTGTGCACTTTTAGTACCAAACAGAATACTTGAAGGTTTAGCTACTTTCGACATATATTCGTTTACACTGTATAACGGATTTATGTCAAAAAACTTTTTAATTTCGTGTTTAAATTTGGTAGCTGGTAATTCAGTAATATATAGAGGTAGTTGATTGTACATTTTTATTTTTATAGCCATGCATTGTTTCATGCATTTTGTTAGTCTTGTCTTTGGCACTATTAATTTGTCCCTATTCCTTGTGTGATAATTATGTATGTCTCGTTTTCTTGTCAAATTAGATTTTTCGTCATGTACTTCCAAAAGTGACCGATAGACATATAGTGATATGACTGTCATGATTTTATTCTCAATTAAAGACTCGTGCTGATGCCCTCCTTTTTAGTCCATTTAATATTCGAATTGAGCTTTTCTGTAATTTTAGGAGTTGTTGAACTTCAGCGGCGTTACCCCGTATTACTACTGCATAGTTTGGTATCTAATATACTCGTATATAGGTGTAATAAACCATGATCAGAGTTTTATTGTCTATAAGGGGTTTTATTTTCATAAGAGCGTAATTTGCACTAGCTATCCGTTTGCATACTTTCTCAATGTGCAGTGAATGGCTCAAAGTATTATCTATGTGATATCCCAAAAAAACTGTGTCTTTTTGGTATTTTCCATTGTCAATATTTTTATTTGTTTTTGTGTCATACGCAATCGTTATCGTCTTATTTACGTTTAGAACTATTCCATTAGCCTCAAACCAATTTTCTAGGGATTTTATGACTTCGTCAGTTTTAGTTTCCATACTACTATACGTTTTGTCTTTTACGCCTACATGTGTGTCATCTGCAAATAAACTGACCGATGCCCATTCCGGGATACTACTCGGCAAATCATTTATGTAAATTAGGAATAAGACGGGGCCTAATATAGAACCCTGCGGTATGCCAATATCTGTGGATCGTGTTGTGGAGAATACCCCATTCACATTCACCACTTGCGATCTGTTAATTAGATATTGCCTGAAGAAGTTAAGTTCTTTATCGATGATTTCGTATTGCTGCAGTTTTTCTAATAATATATCATGGCGTAAGCAGTCGAAGGCCTTGGACAAGTCGCAAAATACGCTAGAACATTTTTCGGATCTATCCATAGCCGCTAGAATAAAACCTATCACGTCACGTATTGCTGCTGATGTTGATTTTCCTGTTCGGAATCCGAATTGTTTATCGTTAAATAAGGCATTGTCTTCAAAATATTTCATTAACTGTTTTTTTACAGCAGTTTCTAATACTTTTGAAACAGCAGGAAGTATACAGATTGGCCTATAGTATTGGCGTCAATTTTTTGTCCTTTTTTAAATACTGGTATTACACGTCCCAGTTTCAGATCATCAGGAAATTCTCCTTCGTCAATACAGTTATTAACTAAGCGTAATTACCTTTGACTAAGCGTGGTATTTTTGGAGACCCCCTCCCCCCTGAACGGGTCAGTATGGGTACATTCCCTAACCTATGTGACAATGTTCTAATTTGCGGCACTTGCAGACCCTTAGAGACAATGGAACCGTGGTCGCCTGAAACAAAAATTTTAGTAAAAGAAGTTTTGACGCGATTGGATCTTGCCTCGGGTGACACCAGAGCTACTTTGCCCAAAGGTTGTCGCTATATACGCCTTTTTGTCGCCGTAGGTACAGTCTGTACAGGCGGGCAGTGCTGCCAGCGTCTTTGGTACTATACCACAGATACTACGAGCACAATAGGCTATTTGACAAGTTCAGAAATTGTATAAATTATTTAACAATATCGTTAAATACACTAGATCTGCAAACTTTCATTCTAATATCTTCCGTCCGGCTTATTTTAGGGTCGATCAAAGTTTGTCGGGAAAGTCGATTTTAAAAGTATGAAATTATTAAAAACTAATATTTCCATTGGAGAAGCAATAAAAATACTATAACTTTTATTATGATACTAATTATATAAACGTAACATTTAGCATAGCTGTCGTACAAAATTCTGATTCGATGCATACAAAATACAAACCTGTGACGTCATAACTCAGTAAGCCTTTGGTATGGAGCGTTTTGGGGAAAGTCCAAAATTGTGAATGAACATATCTCGAGAGATTTTTGTGCAATCGAAGTAATTCTTTCACCTATGGTTATATTATTGAGACGTCCCTACATAATAATATCAAACCGAAAAAATATGTTGGTCAAATAGCCTATTGCGCGTAATATACGTGACGAGAAATTATTAAAGTAATTATTAATTACTAGCTACCACCCGTGGCTATGCCCGCGTTTACTTTTTTTTTAAAGTATCCTATGTCCTTCATATTTATTTGATTATTGTATATTTATTACTAGCTGATTCGCGCAACTTCCTCTGCGTGAGACAGAGCGTTGAGAACTTGAGAGTGAAGCGGAAGCTTACCATTTGAAAGGTTATAGTGAGCCAATTTTAAAAGATAGACACATGCTATGACGTACTTTTTTTTTTAAATCTTTTTAAGATGAATCATTCCGTCGTATGTAATTGTTGCGTAACTTGAACCGTTTACGCAGCGCACGCAACGGAAGCAAAAAGAAATGAATATTTCTATCCAGATATGTGACTGCGAAGAATCTAATGACACCTCTTAGGGGCCATCCATAAATTACGTCACACGAATTTCATGATTTTTTGACCCCCTCCTCCCGTCCTTGTCACAGCTGGTCACATTTGTGAGACTCCCCCCCCTCCCTAGTGTGACGTCACATATTTTGCAATTTTACATCTAGAATTGCAAATGTTGAGTTTTTCGTTAATAGTTGAAAGTTCGTGTTTTAACACTTAGATCATAATAGATTTTGAAATGTTACGTCACAAAATTTAGGACCCCTCCCACCCCTTTGTCACACAGTGTCACACTTCGTCGACCCCCTCCCTCCCCCTTAACGTGTGACGTAATTTATGGATGGCCCCTTATGTTGAAATCGGTCAAGCGAATTAGGGTACAACGTGCCAAAGAAATCCACATGCGTACCTACATACATACATACCTACACTTGAAAAACTACTGCGAGCGATATTTTATGTTGTGAGCGAAAATAACCATATTAACGCTCACAACATAAAATATCGCACGCGCGCCGCCACCACTACTGCCAACGCAGCATCTCCTTCCTTTCTGGTGACCTCTCTCACTCGCAGGAACACAACAACCCTCAAGGGAATTGTTGTTTGGCTGCGGTATTATAGCTTATAATTACGCTCCCAACCTCTATTTTCGCCAGTGCTTCGTTTGTCAGTCAGCAGGGTGCGCCGCGTGCAGGTGAAGTTGGCTTTGGTTCAAAGATTTTGATACGCCAAACTCTCTTTGTATCCTGGACAGTCGGGTAAAAATACAGTCCACATTAGAACTTTCTCGTTTTTAAGTCGGTTAAAAATCTTGATTAACGTCTACCAATTCTGGGTTCGATTCTCTCGAGTCGATATTTCGATTTCCTTCGAAGCCTCTGTTATAATATTGCATTGCCGGCCGCACTTCCTGCAATCTTCACGGACTATCATTTATGCATTTATCTCTTTCTAATTATAACAAGATAGAGAAGGATAGATATAGAATGTTCATTTTTATTTTAGAAAGGATTTTAATTAAGGAGTAAAGACTTTTCAAGGAATAGCCAATGGGAGGAGTTAATTTTGTTTATCCGATTTTGTAGATAAAAGATTGGTTATGTATTTTTTCTTAAGTTTGCTATATATATTTTTTATTAAAATTAATTTGTAGATAGTCACCGTATATCCAGATATAACATATATTTTTTATACCAATAGGGTGACAAAGAAGCGTACGACTCGCCTGATGGAGAGCAGTTGCATTTGGTCCACTAGATGAAAACACGTTCCACGATTCACGATTCCTATTTGGTTCACTTGCATTTTAATGCTTTCTTCATACAGTCCTTAGGGGCCAGCCATATATTACGTCACCCGTTAAAGGGGAGGGGGGGGGGGGGGTCGACGAATTGTGATATACAAGGGGGTGGGAGAGGTCCTAAATTTCGTGACGTGGCATTTCAAAATATATTATTTACACGAGCTTTGAAATATTAACGAAAAACTCAAAAACATTTGCAATTCTAGATTGCAAAACCCCCCATTCCTAATGTGATCCCATACGTCACATTATCATATATAGAGGGGGGGTCTCACAAGTTATTTAAGGAGATAAACATCCTCACTGTCGCTTCTCAATATATTTATGTAAATATTATGTACGTCCGTAAAAATATTTCGAATTTTACAAAAGTATGTGATATAACTAATGTCAACTTGCGGAACAAAAACAAATTGGTTATTCCAAAACATAGACTGGGGAAGGTCAATAATTCGTTTGTCGTAAATTGCATAAGTTGCCGGAATCGGTCCTGATTTTACCCGACACTAAATTCAAACAGTTTATTAAGACCACCTTATGTAAAAAGGCTTACTACAGGACCGACGATTACCTTAATGATAAAAATGTATGGCAAATTCTCGGCACAGGATGTGAAGCACAGGCGTCTTATCTTTACAAGTAGTATTGTGGATATACATACTCGTATTTAGACTTTATACAATATGTATATACACTCTATACTATGATTTTTTATATTTTAATTTTTTTTTACTATTTTTTTTTACTATTTTATTTTACTTATTTTTTTATTTTTTATTTTCTCTCTTATTTTGGTTGACATACCATTTTTTTTATTGTACATTGACATTCTTTTTATTGTATTATGATAATATTGTATGGCTATTTAAAAAAAAAAGACCTATATTGACAGAGTTTCTTTCGGCATTTCTTCTCGTCAATGGTAATTCCGAAATGCTGGTAGATAAAAAAATATACCTAATTGTAAAAGACGTGTCTAAGTGCCCGCGAGGGCCCACAGAATAAAGAATTTTGACTTTGACTTTGACTTTGACAAATGTGCCCAGTTGTGACAAGGACGGGGGAGGGGTCAAAAATCATGAAATTCGTATGACGTAATTCATGGATGGCCCCTTATCTATCTGCATATCATAATTTTTCGCATTAAAACACAGAAAAATGGAAATGTCAAAGTTGTCGGGCGCGGCTAATGACGCACATGGGCACAAACACAATAAACGTACATTATTGTACCACCGCCCTTAACCATCATTCGGAATAAACATTGGCTATTTTACGATATTTACTTGCTGTGTGACGTCGCCCTTACGCCTTCTGGATTGACCCCACCCTTTGGAGCGGCTTCACATCGTCCGACACGACAATTACTACTCTCTTAAGTCACATTCTAAAATAAACTAATAATAAACTTGCAAGTTAATTCAAGAATAAAAGCAGTTATGGCAGGCGTCCGTCCCACTTCTGTAATAGTTATATATTAAGTTCAACCAGATCTCATCTCCATAGCCCATTTATTTTACATCACACTTCGCAATAGTCTCAACGCCTGCCGAGACCTGCTCATGGGTATATCGTTCCATTGACATATCCTGGAGCGGGTCACGGCGGGCGGACAACATTACATCAAACTTCTCAAGGGGGCCTCTACGCGTTGGATCCATATCCCCGCGCACGCCTATCAAATGACCGAGCTGGACCCGTGAATTAAGTGAGATACATAACTTGCAAGAATTTGTTAGTTTATTTGTAATATTAAAGATATTACAAATTTCATATTAATTGTTCATAAAAGGAATTGACAACACAGGATGTATGTGTCGGGGTGTAAATGGTTCATCAACACCTTTGAACCAAAGCCAACTTCACCTGCACGCGGTGCACCCTGCTGGCTGACTGACAAACGAAGCTCTGGCGAAAAGAGAGGTAGGGAGCGTAATTTTATTGTAAGCTACCCGACTGGGGAATGTACCTCCACCTCATAGATTACCGCAGCCTAATAATAATTCCCTTGAGGGTTGTTGTGTTCCTGCGAGTGAGTGAGGTCACCAGAAAGGAAGGAGATGCTGCGTTGACAGCGGAGGTGACGGCGCGCGAGCGATATTTTATGTTGCGAGCGTTAATATGGCTACGGCAACCGTTTCACATCAGGCGGGCCGTATGCTTGTCTGCCACACGACGTTGTATAAAAAAAAACAAACAGGAAGTTAAAGGAAAAGTATAAAGGCGGACTTATCCGTCACAGGTGATCTCTTCCAGCGAACCTTAGAGTAACTGTGAGGATTTCATGAATAGGCAAGTGGAGTACCAAAAATCTGTGGTATATAACGAATATGCTAATTACAAATACATTTATATGCCTACATATAATAAATAAATAATACATTATTACGTAAAGAAGAGAATACAATAAACATTGTGAACATTAATAAAATTATACCATCCAAACCAGGATTCGGTAAAGAACCTTCTCAGCGCAGATTTAAATCAATATAAAGATTTTATTACAGATACCGCGATGAAACTAATTAAAAGTCTGTAGGTAATTATACCTACAGACTTTTAAAGCCGCGATTATTGCATGACAATGAACTGCAAACAAATAGTTGAGACTCGATGCGACACGATATCAGAGCATGGCCCGTCAGATGTGAAATGACCTTAGACAATAAATCCTAGTACGCAAGAACTCTTGCACCTTCAACAACCTTCCAAGGTATTTATTTTCTTTTTCGGAGCAGCAGTGAGCGGTTTAAGCTGCTCGTTGAACAGGAAGAAATTTGTGAAATGTTTTGAACCTGAATATTATTTTGTTTAGGAGCGACAGGTATCGCCATAACTATAAAAAGAAAGATAGAAAAGACCGTCAAACTTTATAAATAGTCTTATGACGAATGAAGCGTATGATATCGCATCGTGTGAATGCGCTCTTTTTCAGTCTTCTTAATGTTACGATAATAACAAGCATAAACAAAAAAAATTTGGACAAGCTTTTATTAGTTGTTAATAAAAAATACCTTAACTGTTTTACTGTCTATGTCATATCATATCTAGACGCGCCATAGTCGAATGTTGCGACACTAACATGATTAATAAGTATTGCTTTTAATGGAATTATTAATTAAAAAAGTAATACTACTAATATAAATATACAAAAAGCAACATTAAACCCTCGTGTGCCGCGACCCGAATTCTGTACCAAGTGCTATACCATCGCTGTGCCCAACATGGGACCGCGGCATGTCAATTGTTAATAATAGTTGTCGTAAGTGCAAAACAAATCTCAAAACCTATATATAAAGAAAAGAAAAAGTTACGCGATTAAAAAAATATTATAAAAATAAATTTAA
Source organism: Hypsopygia costalis (assembly GCA_937001555.2). Classification (NCBI taxonomy): domain Eukaryota; kingdom Metazoa; phylum Arthropoda; class Insecta; order Lepidoptera; family Pyralidae; genus Hypsopygia; species Hypsopygia costalis. Next base: position 4,133,671 of record OW443326.2, on the reverse strand, counting down.
TTAACCTACAAATAAAAAATATCCCCTAGAACGTTGCCTGTCGGCAGTGTCCCAGAAGGCTCGTAGCATTACTTCGCTATATAGCAATACCAATTCTCTGAGCAAGGTAATGACCAGCCTTCTAGTGACAGGACGTGTCGACCAATTTTAGAGAAATGTCTCGAAATAATTAGTGAAATAATAAATTAATTATGTAGTTGTATTTAATTTCAATTACATAGGTAATGTCTAGTAACTACTTAACTAATAATTAAAAACATACTTACAATTAAAATAAAAACTAAATATGGCTATATATATAAACTAAAGACAAAAACTATGTAATTAAAATTAATAAAATATAATAATCTAAATAGCGTCATAAAATTCTTCCGCATCGCCGTCAAAGGATAGCCAGAAGGCTAGCAGCATTGCCACGCTGCTGGGTGGCAATGCTTGTTCGCTGAGCTAGAAATAGGCTGAGCGAGAAATAGAAGAGTCGACCAAACGTTTGGAGATATCTCTAAATAAACCTTTTGCGTTCGGACTCCATGGGCCAAGCGTTTCCAACCCCAAACGGCTCAAAAACATAACTACCAATGAGATTTGAATATTTGCGCCTTGTAGTCGTTAGTACCTATATTAGAATACGGAACCTTAAGTCGCCTCTTAGCAACAATCTCTAAGATCAATTGTTTCAGTTCTGAAGGATATCTCATTTAGGTATATATTTAAAATTAAATAGATGAAGTTTAACTAATATAAGGACATGAATATTGCCGCCTAATTCTAGACATTTCGGCAATACAGGCTAGCCGAGAATAGAGCCAGCAGCATTAAAAATTAAGACTCAGTACATTGAGACCCGCCTGCTTAATGTTGGATGTGGTTCGGGGTAATCAGGGTTACCTTAATGTTCATTTTTCCGAAGTATTATGTAATAAAACGCTGTGAAATGAATTGCGAGAGATATGTATTAGGGGTGTAAGTGGTTCATCGACATCTTTGAAGCAAAGTCAACCTCACCTGCTAGTGGTGCACCATACTGACTGACAGAAGAGGCTCTGGCGAAAAGAGAGGTAGGGCGTAGCGTAATTTTTAAGCTGCCCGAGTGGGTAAGTACCTCCACCTCACAGAATACCGCAGCCAAATAACAATTCCCTTGAGGGTTGTTGTGTCCCTACGAGTGAGTGAGGTCACCAGAGAGCAAGGAGTTGCTGCGTTGGCAGCGGGGGTGGCAGCGCGCTAGCGATATTTCATGTTGCCAGCGTTAATATAGCTATGGTCACCGCTTCACATCAGGTGGGCCGTGGCTTGTCTGCCATCCGACGTTGTATAAAAAAAAATTTCTTATATTCTATGTAATAATAATAAGCATCAGTTCATAGTGTACATAAAAGTTTTATCAAATATTAATATAATAATAATAAAAAAGAACGTTGTATAGAAACACAAACATCACCTGTTTACCTTGATAATGCTTTAGCGGCGAAACCGGTCGGTAAAAATATAATTACGTGGAACAGTACAAGTGCTTTATTATTTTTTACATTATGATTAATTTTGGGATCTAATGGGCTCACAGGAGGCACTTCCCCAGTCGGGTAACTTACAAATACGTTACCAGAACCTCTTTCGCTAGTCGCCAGGGTGCACCATGTGCAGGTGAGGTTGGCTTTGGCTCTAAAGATGGTGGTGAGCTACTTACATCCAAAACTTAGCTCTGTCTAATAACAACAACCGGGATCAACGCGTTGATATGCCTTTCGAAGCACGAAGAGCTCGAGATAAATTACCCCATCCATGTTTGTGATTGACATTGCTTAACTTGCGGTATCGATAAGGCAGGCACGCGCAACGAAAACATCGAACTCCTGAAATTGGTATTCTGGAGCGAATATTTTACTGATTTCTGGTAATTTAGAGTAAGCCCAGGAGCTGTGGACTACTATGTAGGTACTATCAAATTCAAATGTTCCTACCTTTATATTTCACGGTATTCAATATTGTTACTAGCCCATTGTCCAACTTTGTTCCTTGTACTCGCATGACAAATGTGCATCTGACATACAGAGTCGCAATAACACACAATAATAACCTTTTGTGCTTGGTAATAGAGGTAAATTGAACGGTATTACTAATTTTGTGACAATAGTTTGAAACAAAGCTATGATGTAACCTGTCTTAAACAAAATTGATACTAAATGTCCAGTAATAAAAGTCATGTAGAATGAATTTGCATAGTGGTACAAATGACAGACAAGTCAGGTTGTAGGGCCAGCACACGTTTGGTTCGTTCGCTACTCACGACCGTTGCGGAGGTTTGAGCATTTAAAAATGAGACGCGTTATTAGAGACAACTGTTGAGAGAATACTTTGTTTTGACATTCGTGTTTAATTTCTCATACCATTAACTTGAGGAGCTCGATGGCGTCGTTGCAACGTCGATCGTAGCCTGTCGGGCTTATAGTAACTCGAGCTCCTCCATGCTTCGGAGAGTACGTTAAGCTGTCGGACCCAGCTCTTGCCATTAGATGACAGTCGTTAAGCTAAGTCAGTGGTCATTAGGCGGTCTAAAAAACACTGACTTCCGCCAAACCGCAGTTGAGCAGCGTGGTGGAGTATGCTCTAACCCCATCAATTGAGGGGAGACCCATATCCACCATACCACTAACCAATGCGGAAATGAAATGACGGTATGGCGGAAAGAATCTCTTGTTCTTCATCAGCGTATCAAACCCCATCTTTGAGCGACTTAGGTGTCAACTGGCATGCTCAGATTCTGGCACTAGTGCGAGCGTACTACTTTTCATAATAGCTAGTAGTAAGCAGTAAAACTTAGCGTCTCTTTTACGTATTTTGGATAATGATTCAAAATATTATTTTGGTTTGTTGAAACAGAAAGGTTATATTAATATGAAGCAGGCTAATACAATATTTAATCGAAGAAGAATTGACAGGTATCTCCAAGAATTACTGGATAATGAAATAAGCGTTGGTCATTGTATTGAGAAACTGGCTAATTTGTGATCATTTTAAAGGTTTTTTTTACATTACGTCGGGTGGCAGACAAGCATATGGCCCGCCTGATGTGAAGTGGTTACCGTAGCCATATTAACGCCGCATCTCCTTCCTTTCTGGTGACCTCACTCACTAGCAGGAACACAACAACCCTCAAGGGAATTGTTATTTGGCTGCGGTATACTGTGAGGTGGAGGTACATTCCCTAGCCGGGTAGCTGACAATTACGTCCCCTACCTATCTTTTCGCCAGAGCTTCATTTGTCAGTCAGCAGGGTGCACCGCGTGCAGATGAAGTGGCTTTGGTTCAAAGATGTTGACGAACCACTTACACCCCAACTGAAGGTATATTTAAAGTTATACGTTTTTATTTGTTTTTTTTACGGTGGTTGAATGGCTAGCAATGGCTACTTTAACTCCGAGATCGCGTGTTCGATCCCCGCACAAGATAAACTATTTTGTGATGTGAAAAAGGACAACCAACGAATTAGGATAGGTATAATAATTGGATTGATGATTTTTTTGTGTAATTTTTAATTGTTTATATTGTGTTCATTTACATGAATAAAAAAATCTTTCATTTTTGTCATTATTTTCAAATATATATATTATAAGTACATCTATGTTTTTCATTCATCTCCGTTGATCGCCTTTATAAATCTAAACTTGTTACAGTTATAAACACCGTCCAAATCATGTAAATAGCTGAACCGATTTCGATGAAATACAGCAACGAACACTCTCGATTGAATTACATTTCAAACAAAAAAACTGCATCTAACATCAAACAAACACACAAACAGATACGTTAAACTTACACCCTCTTTTTACGTCGGGGGTTAAAAAGGATATCATGTTATATGCATTTACGACCTTGTAAAAGATTTGGGCTAGTTTACCACTATATATTCTGAAAAGAGTAAAGTGGCACGAAACGAAAACTTGCCTCGTGCCAGCTTACTACTAGCTATTATGAAAAGTAGTACGCTCGCACTAGTGCCAGAATCTGAGCATGCCAGTTGACACCTAAGTCCTTTGAGCATAGCCCCTCCGCTAGGTTTACATCTGTTCTGTCTACAGCTGGTCTTTCTCTTCCACGTTGCGTCCACAGTGTCTCTGATTCGACAGAAGGAATAGACACTCTCTAATAATTATTGAGTAACATAATTCGTACTATCTCTACTAATATTAAATGTGAGTTTGTTTGTAACGCTTTCACGCTGAAACTACTCAACTGATCATCATGAACCTTTGTACACATATTCTCAATAGATATTAGGAAGGACATAGGATACTATTTATTAAAACAAAACGTAAACTCGGGCGAATGCTAGTATGCAATATAATAAGAGGTGAAAGCTAGTATGCAATAAAATAAATAGATAATCCATCATCATTTCATTCGAACACAGGATTCCCTTTTTTTTTGTACTATTTATACCACATCTCGGCCACTCCATACGAATATCGCGTCGTTAATTACCTACTACATAAACAACAACGTCAGTGCAAAGCATGAATGAGCGTGCGTGTGTGTGTACGGCTCCATACAAACTGTTCTAGATTCGTCTCAGAGGGGAGGTGAGGTCGATATGGGAGAGCGGCAGGGAGTGGCCATACTGTACTATCATTATAATGTGCCTCTACCAAATAGGCGTGGGGTGTAGTGGAATTATTATTCCAAATGCAAAAACATAAGGATGCTCTTATGTCTCCAATTCTACATACTCTAAGCATACGAGGCACGAACGTCGCGCAATGGGAATCACAATAGGCGGCCAGCCTTCACGATTTGATGACTCGTTATTAACCTGACTCGATCGCAGGTCCTTATCGATACAATAGGACTGTCGATTTGAGCGTTTTTCCTCGCAATAGTGTCACATCAATTTTCGCCTATCTTTGTTGGGACGTTTATAAACGTAATTCAATCGCTGGGTACTCATATAGTCTTACCGCCTGGTCTGATCATTATAATCACCTGCCCTCTTACCACCAACTCTTATTGCGATTCAATATCTGAATAGAATGCTTATTCAAGCCAATGAATAAGCGACTCTATTTCAAATTAAATAGAGTCGCAATAAGAGTTGGTGGTAACGGGGCTGATAGTTGACATTACACTTTAGGCTAAAAAAGCGGACCGTCCTGCCAAAACCGGGACGTGTAGCAATGCTGATCACGAGACTCGACACAATCTGTGCGTATTTTTAACTCATGGAGAAGATGGGTCACTTCTAGAAATGTGAGTGAAATGTGAGTTGGGGTGTAAATGGTTCATCAACATCTTTGAACCAAAGCCAACTTCACCTGCACGCGGTGCACCCTGCTGACTGACAAACGAACCTCTGGCGAAAAGAAAGGTAGGGAGCGTAATTGTAAGCTACCCGACTGGGGAATGTATCTCCACCTCACAGAATTCCGCAGCCAAATAACAATTCCCTTGAGGGTTGTTGTGTTCCTGCGAGTGTGTGGGGTTTCCAGAAAGGAAGGAGATGATATATATATATATATATATATATATATCTCTATATATATTAGGTTGGGGAAAAAGTCTTTTCGTATTTTATATGAAAATTCAAAACATTTTTTAATAAAGTTTATTTACATTTAACTAAAGTATGTAGGTGCCATTATGTTCGATAACTTTTTGTCATCTTGTAGGTTCATGTCTCTATGAACCCATTACTATAGAAATTTTGGGACTTCTGTTCAAAAAACCGCGACAAGTGGTTTTGGCAGTCTTCTCGTGATGTTAACCTGACATTGCCTAAAGAATTCTTAAGAGACCGAAACAGGTGGAAATCAGAAGGTGCAAGGTCAGGACTATACGGCGGATGCATTAACACCTCCCAGTCAAACTCTCTTATTTTTTGCTGAGTGGCTAAAGATGTGTGAGGTCTAGCGTTATCATGATGAAAAATCACACCCCTTCTATTAATTAATTCCGGCCGCTTTCTCTCAACTTTTTGCTTTAATCTCATCAGTTGTTCACAGTAGAGTTCAGAATCGATAGTCCTGCCTGGCGGTAACAGCTCATAATGAATATCTTCCCTTCCAATCCCACCATACACACAGCCTGACCTTGTTGCGGGTTAACCCTGGTTTCGCCAGAGTCTCTGAAGCCTGGCCGGCCTTTGACCACGACCTTTTTATGCGCCAAAACTGTTATGTGGTCAATTCCTAGTTCTTCAGCTACGTCGTAACTACTGATATGCCGATCTTGCTCCACTTTTTCAGAAATGGCATCCATTTTATCCGTAACAGGGCGTCCAGAGCGACGTGCATCTTTGACATCAAAATTTCCGGATTGAAAACGCTTAAACCAAATTTGTGCTACTCTCACAGACACTGCACTAGGTCCATAAACGTCACAAATTTTTTTCGCAACTTGCGTTGAATTTTCACCTTTTTTGTAATTAAATTTTAAAATGTATCGAATTTCTTCATTAGATTCACTCATCTTGACAGTAAAAAAAAACAAATGAAAATCACACATTTACCTAATTTGAATTTAGAATTATCTTTTTTAAAATTTAAACTTTTTAAAGATATCAAAACCTGCTAGATACAAATGGTATAACCAAAGAGATTTTATTACAAGTTCATACATACTATTATGCGAAAAGACTTTTTCCCCTACCTATTATATCTGGCAGGTTATGTCTGGCAGGTTTTGATATCTTTAAAAAGTTTATATTTTAAAAAAGATAATTCCAAATTCAAATTAGGTAAATGTGTGATTTTCATTTGTTTTTTTTACTGTCAAGATGAGTGAATCTAATGAAGAAATTCGATTCATTTTAAAATTTTACTACAAAAAAGGTAAAAATGCAACGCAAGCTGCGAATAAAATTTGTGACGTTTATGGACCTAGTGCAGTGTCTGTGAGAGTAGCACAAATTTGGTTTAAGCGTTCTCAATCAGGAAATTTTGATGTGAAAGATGCACGTCGCTCTGGTCGCCCTGTTACGGATAAAATGGATGCCATTTTTGAAAAAGTGGAGCAAGAGCGGCATATCAGTAGTTACGACGTAGCTGAAGAATTAGGAATTGACCACAAAACAGTTTTGGCGCAATTGAAAAAAGCTGGGTACACTAAAAAGCTCGATATTTGGGTGCCTCACGATCTAACTGAAAGAAACCTAATGAACCGTGTACTCATTTGCGATTCTTTACTACGACGTAATGAAAGCGAACCGTTTTTGAAGAAGCTTATAACTGGTGATGAAAAGTGGATCACGTACGACAAGAACGTGCGAAAAAGGTCGTGGTCAAAGGCCGGTCAGGCTTCACAGACTCTGGCAAAACCCGGGTTAACCCGCAACAAGGTGATGCTGTGTGTATGGTGGGATTGGAAGGGTATTATTCATTATAAGCTGTTACCGCCAGGCAGGACTATCGATTCTGAACTCTACTGTGAACAACTGATGAGATTAAAGCAAAAAGTTGAGAGAAAGCGGCCGGAATTAATTAACAGAAGGGGTGTGATTTTTCATCATGATAACGCTAGACCTCACACATCTTTAGCCACTCAGCAAAAATTAAGAGAGTTTGACTGGGAGGTGTTAATGCATCCGCCGTATAGTCCTGACCTTGCACCTTCTGATTTCCACCTGTTTCGGTCTCTTCAGAATTCTTTAGGCAATGTCAGGTTACCATCACGAGAAGACTGCCAAAACCACTTGTCGTGGTTTTTTGAACAGAAGTCCCAAAATTTCTATAGTAATGGGATCATGTCTCTACCTACAAGATGGCCAAAAGTTATCGAACAAAATGGCACCTACATACTTTAGTTAAATGTAAATAAACTTTATTAAAAAATGTTTTGAATTTTCATATAAAATACGAAAAGACTTTTTCCCCAACCTAATATATTCGCATTACCTACATGTCATTTTGTTTGAGAATAAAAGGCCTTTATTACTATTAATTAATTGACATTTTGTCTCAATTTTTTATTGTTTTTAATATGGTTAATTAAAAGAAAATACACTTAAAAATACATAAAAAGAGGGCACCCGCCGGTAGCGGAGCGAAGACGCAAGCTACCTGTGGTTAGGGCTCCATAGTGAGGAATCTCCTCACAATATATCCTCCTTTATTATTATTAGTATATGTATTGCGAACCTCGATACCGTTGAAAAGAGGAAGCGAAAAGTCAATTTATAATGATTTTTAAGAAAAAATAAAAACCGACTTCAGCTGGCAACAGGGCAAATTTAAGCGTTTCTATCGATTTTTCTGGGATCCCCTCACCAGACCCTCACTTGGTGTATATGGGACCACCTCGCAATCATACCCTTTCAAATAAAAAAAAAGAATTTGACCATACGTGCCGTATTCTTCATCAGGCGGGCCGTATTCTTGTCTGCCAACCAACGTAGTATAAAAAAAAAAATACAAAAAAAAAATTCTGTTGAATTGAGAACCTCCTCTTTTTTGAAGTCGGTTAAAAAGAGCTAACTAATACAAACTTTTCATCTCAACAAGCAGCCGCGCCTATATCTTGGATTCTTGACGTCCATATTATAAGTACTATCCAGTATTTTCCCAATAAAATTGCTATCCGCTGCAGACGACTGCACACTTTATTTCATCAGTATATTACTTACTCTTGCAACGAATACAATAAATCGAATGAAATCGAGGTAATCGCAAGGAATTGCAACGTAGATTTTTTCGCAATACCATTTCTTCCACCAACTGGTGCAAGTCAATATTTGCCTTAGGAAAAAGTACTCGTAATAAACTATGAATGGGTTTTATTCTCTGTGCGTAAGTTGTAGACAGTTTTGTAATATAGGATTTGTTGAAATTGGCTAACAATCAAAGGGATATTTGTTAACTTCGCTAAATTTTGTAATCATTGAATGAATGTTTTATTTATTTGCTATGAATGTGGTAGAATACAGATATGAGTATGTGATGTTTAGAGCCTTGACATTCAGGCAGTAATGGCATGCAAAATAGGAAGAAAGAAAGAAAGAAAAAACATATTATTTGCACATTGCACAGCACTATACAAACAAGTTAAACAGACAAAATTTTTATATTTAAGTAAATTTATAGCACTGACCAATGTCGCAAAATGGTCCCAACTCAGTATAAAAACCGAAATCTGTAGCAGACTCGGCACTGATTTTCAGTTAGGACCAGTTGACCAAAATGTACTTAATATGCACGTGCAACAAATTGAAATTGGCCGTGTGGTTTCCGGCAGACTAGAATATAATCACTCCGTTTATATTATATTATAAAACATCGATCAGGCCTCCCTACCCCGTCTGGCCAGCGTGGGGAGTGTAGGCCAAATCCTCATTCTGTCAGGGACGGTCGAGAGAGTGTCGTGCTCCTGTAGTGGAGACTAAAATGACCTGATGATGATGATGATGATGATGATGATGATGATGAACAAATTAAAATAAAGTTATAAGGAATAGTAGCAATATAATCGTTTAGTAGTCAATTTATGTCAATTATATAATTTAAATATTAATTTAATGAGTAAAAACTCTTGTCATTAAACCATGCTGATAATTTAATTTTAAATTGTTTTAAGCGAAGATCAGTTAAGGATGTAGGTTGCCGATCATGCTATCTGTATAAGTATGTATTTACAAAAAAACTACTAGATGTCCGTGTGTAATTTGTTCAAGAATATTTATTTATTTAATTTTGAAATTACGATTTTATTTAGTGTCGCCATAGTGTCGTCTCGTGAATTGACAAGCTATTTCATAGACCTCAATAACTCTCATCCAATACACGGTTATAACTTGGCTCCAGAATTTAATATCCGGGACCTTCAAAAACAAACTGCCGTAGCTGGAACTAACGGATGCAATTTATTTTTCAAGAAAAATTGTAATATATAAGACGAAACGAGAGTTGGGTATTTAGCTCACCACTATCTATAAGTCAAAGCCAACCTCAATTGAACGTGGTGCACCCTGCTGACTGACTAACGGGGCTCTGGTGATAGAGAGATAGACGGGTAGTACCTCCACCTCACAGAAAACCACGGCCAAATAACCACTCCCTTGAGGGTTGTTGTGTTCCTGTATATAAGTGAGGTCACCGTGAAGGAGGAAGTTGCTGCGTTGGCACCGGAGGTGGCGGCGCGCGAGCGATGTTTGCAATATTACATATGTAATATTGCAAACATCGCTCGCTGCGATTTGCGAGCATTAATATGGTTACGGTAATCGCTTCTCATCATTCCCATCAGGCGGAGCGTATGCATGTCTGCCATCCGACGTATAGTATATAATAATAATAATAATAAATGTCATTTATTTCGATCAACAAGGGATCATTGCATTACATTACATAAATTGATACAAAAATAAATTTTATCGAAATATTTAGAAAATGTATAATGATGATGTCAAATTAATAAAGAATAAAAATAAAAATAATGAAATAACTAATAAATTTAAGATAATATAAAAACAATGTGTTTTGGATGTCCGGAATCGGAATCTGTTATTTCTTATTGCTGAGCTGCTCCTTGCGTCAGGTCGTGAATGGATGCTGTCAGGAGGGACTGACCTGTTCTGACTCTAAGATGCTGAAGGCGTGTGTGTACCTTCGGCATCTTAGAGTCAGAGCACGATAGTTTGTTTAGTTTTATGAATAGTATTTAGCGACTTGTTGACGAATAAAATTAAATCCATACGGATATTATAAATGTGAAAGTGTTTTTGCTTGTCCTTCTTTCACGTCGAAAGTAACAAACGGGTTGCCATGTTTTTGTTTGGAGCTAGTTTAAGGCCTGGTGAGTGACATAGGCTACTCTTTATCCCGGAAAAACATCTTATTCCCACGGGAAATATACATTTTTCCTTCTTTCACGTCAAAACCTAAGTACGGACATGATTTTTTTAATGGGTAGGTTACTTTTTATCCCGGAAAAACATCTTAACATGCGAAAAAATAAACTTTGTAATCATTTGTCCTTCTATCACGTCGACCAACCTGATTTTTAACAGGGGATAGTTTCCGGTCTGGAGAGTGACATAAACTACTTTTTATCCAGGAAAATTATTTTATATAACACTAATAATAACTAATAATATTGATACTACTTTTTATCCCACGAAGTAAACAAGTAAAAATATACACAAATCAATGGCAGCTCCCCTGGTCCACGCAGGCGAAGCCGCGGGTAACAGCTAGTATATTGTAATCAAAGTATGAGACAGTGTAATGTTTAACCATCACATAATTCTAAATAACAAGGCATGTTAGCTAGTTTTCAGTTTTAACAATAAACAAATGTAGATTAATAATAATTAAACCCCTGAGTCATTAAAAATATCTTTCTTCATCTCTATCACGAGACCTTGATCACAATTTATTCAAAAATAAAATTCCTATTCCCATCTCATTTCAGTAAGGGTTCGCCGATCCGTTTTCAGCCTATACTCCTTCCGTTCATTCTTTCTGGTGACTTCACTCACTTGCAGGAACTCAACAACCCTCTAGAGATTTGTTATCTGACTGCGGTATTCTGTGAGTGGAGGTGGAGGCACTTCCCCAGTCGGGCAGCTTAAAAAATACAGTATGCCCTACCTCTCTTTCCTCTTTGTTTGTCGGTAAGCGGTCTTTGTTATTTTGTCGCCTTTTTGTCCTATATTCTTCAACAAAATATTTAATGCCTCGCAATTTTTTTCTGTACATACTTTTCGCGATAAGTAAGCCTTATCACAGTACCGTATTAGATACTTCTACTACCGTATTAGATAACTCAAATGTTCAATATATTTAGCCGCCTATTATTATCTCGCATGTATATATATGGACTATAACAATTGTATTTATTATCTACATTACTTTGTACACTACCATCTGGTTATTTTGCTAAATGTCTGATATCGTCCACTAGTGGCGGCACACATTGTGACCGGGTAACTCCTGTAGTGTAGGGCCCTCGTGGCTCCCCCCTAAGTAGGCCACAATACCTACAGGGCACGAGACCGATTAAATTATGCTCTCAACCCCCTATTAATCCCACATCAGGTTCGCAAAACTATTGTATAAATAAAAGTGTAATCTATTCATGTGTATTTGTTTTTGATTTATATTACATACGCTATGTCCACCAAAAGTATCTTAAATAAGCTCCTGACAGTCTGTCCACTGTTCACCTGACAATTTTTTTGTCAAATAATAATCAAAAGAATTTTTTTTTGTCATATAATAAATTCATTGTCAAATAATATAAGAAATTCTTAGTTGTCATTTAAGCTCCATTACATGAAACATTGTAAAACTAACATATTATTCTATTATAATAATTTTCTCGTAAATTTTGGCCTTAAATTGTCTACTCGTCGTAGAATGTAATAAGTATTACAAACAGAGAATTAAATTTTTGTATGTTTGTACTTTTGTTTTATAAATGGATAAACTAAAAGCTTCGGAACAGATATAAAAAAAAAACCCTTTCGCCTGTCGAATACTGTATGATCGATCACATAGGAAAATAGGCTTATATTATTGCGTCCATTCGAAACGTTATCCATATAGTGCCAGTTGCAATGTATTCATGGTATACTTCACCTTGGCTCATGCAATATACAGGCTGTATCCGACTTGTCTGTCAGGCGTCTTGGAGGCCGACAAGGGAATTCGATTAGGCAGTATAATTGGCCGTCCCTGGTGACCGCCGATGTAGATGAGTGGACGCATCCCAACCCTAGTGCAAATATATAGAGCGGGTTAAATCGATTCAATACTGTAGCTTAGAACGATTAGATGTTTCACCAACAATCGAATAGGATCTAAGTGGTACAGTGCTACATGTTTTAATCAATATAAAAATGAGTTTATAGAAATGTGGGTTGATCACGGGCAGCGTTTGTTTGTTTGTAGTATCTTTGTTGTACATAAAGAACATATATATATATATTTATACACAGTATAACTAGTAGAATTTCAAGAACATGTACAAAGGCCCAACCTTCAAGTGTTGGATAAGAGAATTAATAGTGGCAAAGGCGTCGAAAAGTCGAAAGCAATTCGCAAATACTACAATAATTATAATTATACATATATACTCATACATACACTACACAATAGTATTATATGTTAGATCAAAGCGAGATTTTAGACTTTGAAAGTAAAAAAAAGCGGGACTACTCCCGCTTGTAGTCGCGCTTTTTTCAAACGTGTCCCGCTTTTTTTTACTTTCAAAGTCTAAAATCTCGTATCATACATATTAGTTAGATAGTTTTTTTTTTTATAAAATGAATGGGTGAGTGTTTGTGGTACTTATGAGTATAAACAATAAAGATAAAATATATTTGTTTGTTAATGTTTAAAATGCTTATATTTTTCCAAAGATTCAAATTCTGGTCTTCCGTGCATTAATTTCAGTTGATGAAATCATAATTTTTGGCGCCTACTGCCAGAAGCGGAATGTTAGGGGTGTAAGTCGTTCATCAACATCTTTGAACCAAAGCCAACTTCACCTGCACGCGGTGTACCCTGCTGAGTGACAAACGAAGCTCTGGAGAAAAGAGAGGTAGGGAGCGTAATTGTAAGCTACCCGACTGGGAAACGTACCTCCACCTCACAGAATACCGCAGCCAAATAACAATTCTCTTGAGGGTTGTTTTGTTCCTGCGAGTGTGTGAGGTCACCAGAAAGAGCGAAAGGAAGTAGTATAGGTTGGCAACGGATTGGCCACCCCTTGTTGTTGCTGATCTCCATGGGCGGTGGTGATTGCTTTCCACCAGGCGACCCACATGCTCGTTTATTACACATGCACTATTATAAAGTGGAACGCGTTGCCGGCATATATATTTCCTCAATCATACAACATGGGATCCTTTAAGCCAAGCGTGAAGAAGCATCTTGTAGGCCAGCATGGCGGCGTCAACTGACAGACATCAAGGTCTCTTGTCCGTTGCCGTTGCGATTGGGGCTCTTCTTTTCGCTTACCATCAGACGAAGTGGAGCCACTATGCTGAACAATATAAAAAAAAACCATCCCCTCATATATAAAAAAAACCGGACAAGTGCGAGTCGGACTCGCCCACCGAGGGTTCCGTAGGTACGTAGTATCATTATTAAATTTGATATTTTTCATTATAAATAAGAAATAATGCGTCGAAAAAAATAAATAAAATATATTTTGCAATGTGTACATCAAGCTCTTTCATATGATACCCCAATTGAACTAGTAGTTTCAATTTGAAATTTCGACACCCTATTAAAAATATAGACCCCCTATTTTTTAAGATCTATTTACAAATGTATAGTTTTGAGATTTATTCCTGTACTTGTAGTCTATAACGATGTTACTTGCCAAATTTCATAGTTCTAGGTCAACGGGAAGTACCCTATAGGTTTTGATTCCCTTGAGTGTGTCGAAATATGCGTTTTTTGCTGAATAAACGGCCGTAACTTTTTTCAACGTAAACTTAGCAGTTTGATTTTTTTTTAACTTCATGGGACCGTAGACCTGAGTATACAGTTCAAATTTCAGCTTGATACCTCCACGCATTCTCGACATAGAAATTCTTGACAGACAGACAGACAGACAGACAGACAGACAGACAGACAGACAGACAGACAGACAGACAGACGGACAACAAAGTGATCTTATAAGGGTTCCGTTTTTCCTTTTGAGGTTCGGAACCCTAAAAACAAGAAGACTCAAGTCTATTTGAAGTACTCAAATTCTCCAAAGGATATGCTTGTTTGCCACCCGACGTAGTATAAAAAAAATTTTCATTGATACGAAATTTTCTATTCTGAGATATCAAAAAAATATTCACGAGGTCTCTCAGCTCATAACGAACGGCATTCATAATCAGTTTCGAAATGTAATTATTGTTTAAAATTAACGATTTGGAAAACTTAACTCATGTGGAAAGTAATTAAGTGAAAGTAGTTGATCGTGAATTAGTAAGTAATATTATTACTGAAATAACAAAAAAAAACTAAATTACACAGTGCGTAACGGCAGCTTATACCTTTCAATTGCGCATTCGAGTTATAATTAATTATAATATATGTACACAAATTTGCGCAATTAATTTTTTAAAGCAGTCCATGGTCCGTCGTAGGAACTCAACAATTCCCAAGGGTATAGTTATTTGGCTACTGTTGTCTGTTAGGTGGAGAAGAACATTTCTCCAGTATGTCCTCCTGCAACAGTAGTAGGGGAGCGTAGGAGTTGGAGGGAACTCTTATGTACTATAAAGTAATACATTTGTGATTAACACTATACTACGAAAGCGTTTCACTATAAGAAATAACTCCCTTTACTCCCTTCTGTCTGTCAGCACAGCACTAGGTGATTTATTCAGTGGTATGGTTTAATATTGACAGACCCACCGTACCACCAGAGGTACGGCCAGGGGTACGTTGGGTCTGAAGCGTTACCTGTCCCTGGACGGCAGGCTGTGAGGTCGTCGTCTTCCACGCCTAGGAGAGGAATTTGGCTCTAAAGACGGATGCTTTGGCAAGTCTGATAATTTCATCACGAGATTTTTGGGCTTGCGAGTTTTTGACTTGCCTTTTTGGATTCGAGCATTAATGATCGAAGAATCAAGCAAAAAAAAAAAAATTATAACACTTATTATTAAATAATAATTATTTAGTAAGTTTGGTGTTATGAACAAAATAGGCGAATCATTTGTAACGATTGACTTGTTAAGTAGTGTAGTACTTAATAGGTAGATGGCGCCACACTGCGACTTTAGAGCACTAACTGGTAACGACTGATAGTATACTTATCTAAGTCCATACGGAAGCCATATTGTATCATTAATCAGCTGTTGGTCATCTGACCAAGAGCTGATTAATGATACAATTTGGCTTCCACAAAGGTCGTTCAGCTGGTTACCTTCTGGTATATTTGACTCACCGTTGGGCGGAGTCAGTGGATAGCAGGGGCGAGGCTTAGGCTGCTAGCAAAAGCCTTGGATCGGCTGTGGCGTAAAGCACTACTATCTAAACTTCCTTCTATTGGGTTACCCGAGACACTTTGCACATAGAATAGACAGTTTTCTTACTTGGCGGATCATTAAAGTTTTGATTAAAGACGTAGCACGCTCGGGTCCATTACCCCTGAACGCTGGTGTGCCAAAAGGCTGCCTATTATCCTCCACATTGTTTCTTCTGTATATCAATGACTTGCTGCATGTACGCAGCATCCATTGCCAACAGATGACAGAGCTGTGGGTTTAAGTGTTAACTCGACGGGGAGGCCAATTTCCCATTTTAAAATATTCCGGCAAGTAATTAAATAATAATTAATTATTTTCCACCGTCGACGTACCAGTCAATTCACGCGTGTCTATATGAATACTAAATGCAAGCGGACACGCGTGATTTAATCAAACTAACTCAGCTGTAACACGCAACTAAACCAAACTATGTTATAATTGATCGGTGCCTAATGCAACTATCACTTTTTTGTGCCCGCAAGCACATCATCATCATCATCATCAGGTCATTATAGTCTCCACTACAGGAGCACGACCCTCTCTCGTCCGTCCCAGACAAGAGGATTTGGCCTACACTCCCCACGCTGGCCAGACAGGTTGGGGAGGCAAGCACACTACAGGTTTATTTAGTTAGATTATTGACGAGCTCGGTAGTAGAATGGTTAGCAATGCCACATTGACTCCGAGGCCCCGAGTTCGATCCCCGCACAAGACAAATATTTGTGTCCATGAACATATCTGCTTGACTTGGTCTGGGTGTTTTCTAGTAGCTATTTTATGTATGTATTTACAAAAAAAATGTATTTAAGTATTATATCAGTTATCTAGCATCCATAGTACAAGCTTTGCTTAGTTAGGGACTAGATTGCTGTGTGCAATTTGTCCAAGCATATTTATTTATTTATTTAGACGGTTTCAGTTTTAAAACGGTCACATCACAAACTAATTTGGTATCTTCGGCGCAAGTAATAAATTTTCACCTCGGTGTCTGTTGGTAATCTGGGGGCACGGCAGTGCCCCCGCCAAGTCGAACAAAATCACTTTTCCTCGGACCTTTTCCCATTTCTATTTGCGGTCGGCTATCCTAGTCCTTTGTATCTAGAGCGATCTGCTCTGGGTCGTCAATGGGTCTGTGTTAGATCTCTCTTTCTTAACGATGAATGTCCATGTCAGCCGGGGTCTACTGCGGTGTCTTGGTACCGCGGTGTCAATCAAATCTTGCAAGTTAGTTGACGTTAATTATTTGGGACTTTTCTTAAAGTGCCGGCCAACAAAACAAATTGCAGATATCATTATAACTAACTATGTGGAGCAACAGTCAATGTGACATCAAAACCGTGCGATTACTTTGTGACCTGATAATGAAATTCGACAAATGACTATTATCACACAGTTACGGCAATTCTAATGCTGATGATGATGGGAAAATAAGAATAATAATTATTCGGAAAATAAAAGTAATCGTACAGTTTTGGTGCCATACGAACTAATATTCCATATTATTATAGCTAGTTCTAATGGTATGAACGTTTTGTTTTGTTGGCCGGCACTTTTAAAAATAGCTCAAAAATGTATGGAGACTGAATCCTTTGCCCTTCCTAGTCCGAGAGTGAAATTGGCACACTGGTTTCGTTCTTTTGATAATGCACGATTACCTAAATGTCGTCATTTTAATACAATAGGGCAGCTACCGCAAACTAGCCATTTATACGCTTCGCATTAAAACATGGGTACCAAAAGAAAAAGCTTGATGAACGAAACGCAGTAAGTAACCTTATTTTCAAACAGCAATTAATAAAGCTTGTTGTTTTTTTTAAATGTTTATTCTTGTCAAATAATAAATTGACTGATATGTCACAAATTTATGACTTTGAAATTGAAAATATTGTTATGGTCATCAAGAAAGGTCATACAAGTTTTTCGTATTCAACTCTCCGCCCACCCTTAGGCCTGTTGTACACGCTAAGAAAAGTCGCCGGGCCTATGTAAGAATTCGTGTCGTTTCTGCACACGAACTGTGTACACTGCTTCCGCGCCGACCAAGAAAAAAATCTTGTCTGCGCTAGACATGACGCGCGACGTTTTGCTGCGGTGCGGTGGTTTACGTGCCTAGATCCGACAAAATTCTTGTTGTGTACATGATGAATTGGTCCTATCTGCAGTAGACACGGTGAAGTTTCTTAGCGTGTACAAGAGGCCTAACGCCAAAGAGTACGTAGTAAGCCCCTGCAGTTGAGGAGAAACTCTTATCCCACCAGTGGGATGAGTAAGGGTTGTCGAAGACTGTGTACTAGGTAAGCAATTGAATTAATGACGCAAACTTGCAACTTTTACCATCGACGACTAGTGTTTTTGAGATTGTAATTGTTTTGATGACTTACTGAGATCGGTTGCCGTTGTCGAAACGAAGCAACATCATAAACTCCATATATAGTATAATCACAGAACATGAATAGTTTTCTGCAAAAATATTCTGTCGCTAACATGAACACTAGCTTCATCACTAAAAAAGCATACCGAGACACAAAAGAGAGACATAAAATAGATGATAGATTTTTAACCAAAATCACCATAGTTACCTATACATAATTGACGATATAGATAAACCCATCCATAGACAGGCTACTTTCGACGTTGCTTAACTTGCATGTTCGATTAGACTGACACGCGCAACAAAGCCATTGATCTATTATTTTGTATTCCTAAATTTACGTTTTCTTTTACAGATTAACAAGAAGTGGCAACGACGTATATCGCATAACATACCTAACTACGACTGATAGGAGTGTGGTGACGGAGGTATCAGGGTGACATAGAGCAGAAGGAGGCAGCGCTACAGCGGTGAGCGACGGAGCTGCCAGCAGCCAGCAGCGGAGAACGGAGCGACGGAGCGGACATCGGACAGCGGGACTACGAGCTGGCGGAGGAGTCCACGGAGCAGCCATCAGGGCGGAGCAACGAGCAGCAGGCGACGGCATCTTCGAGTGTCATCTCAGTCGCAGCCACGGCACCCGCCTCCGCCACCCAACATTCTTGGAAACACTCGTTGTTCAAGTGAGTGCTTTTTTATTGTATTTTAAGTGATTTCCTTTTTTCACAGTATAAGTACTACGTACAGTATGGCCACTCCCCGCCGCTCTCTCGTGTCGACCTCACCTCCCCTCTGAGACGAATCTGGAACAGTTTGTATGGCGCCGCACGCACACACGCTCATTCATGCTCTGCACAGACGTCTTCGTAGTAGTAGTAAACGACGCGATATTTGTTTGGAGTGAGCCTGGGTGTAAAATAATTTATTGTAGAGAACGTTTTTTTACTTCGGAGACCCGTAAATTTAATATTTTCGCTAGGTATATAAACTTTATGCGAAGGTTATAGCACAGTATAACTAATAGTACTATGTACAGTATGGCCACTCCCTGCCGCTCTGTCGTGTCGACCTCACCTCCCCTCTGAGACGAATCTGGAACAGTTTGTATGGCGCCGCACGCACACATGCTCATTCGGGCTCTGCACAGACGTCATTATTTATATAGTAGTAAATGACGCCACATTTGTATGGAGTGGCCGGGGTGTGGTTATAGTTCACCCCTACTTGGACTAAAATGTATGGAAAAGCTATTTTTAGGGTTCCGTACCCAAAGGGTAAAAAGGAACCCTATTACTAAGGCTCCGCTGTCCGTCCGTTTGTCACCAGGCTGAATCTCATTAACCATGATAGTTAGACAGTTGAAATTTTCACAGATGATGTATTTCTGTTGCCGCTATAACAACAAGTACAAAAAAACAAAATTAAATTAAATATTTAAGGGGGATCTTGCTCGCAATTGATAACGGCAATAGGTAGACGCTTGAAATACTCACATAATATTTAGTTATATCATTCACTTTAAAAATAAATAATTAAATAAAAATAAACCAAATATTTAAGGGGGGCTAATACAATAAACGTGAATTTTTTTGCCGTTTTTAGAGATTATGGTACGGAACCCTTCGTGCGCGAGTTCGACTCGCACTTGGCCGGTTTTTTTTCACGATGCAGGAGTAGGGGCGATAATAATATACCTTCGTCGACAACCCTTATTCAACCCACTGCTGGGATACGGGTCTCCATTCAAACAGAGGGGTTTAGAGCAGAGGTTCCCAACCGGTGGTCCGCGGACTACCAGTGGTCTGTGAGTAGGGTTACCAGACGTCAGGATTTGT
Source organism: Hypsopygia costalis (assembly GCA_937001555.2). NCBI lineage: Eukaryota > Metazoa > Arthropoda > Insecta > Lepidoptera > Pyralidae > Hypsopygia > Hypsopygia costalis. Next base: position 4,113,501 of record OW443326.2, on the reverse strand, counting down.
CCTGACATGTCAGGATTTTTGGGTCCCTGTCAGGATTCCGGCCGGACTTGGCAAATGAACAAACAAAAAAACAAACATTAGAAATTAAATTTTATTTATTATTCTTTTCTTTGGTAACAATCGACACTAAGCAATAGGTACAATAATTGGTAAATAATCATCATAACATAAATTATAAAACTTAAACTTTCTTATTTGCACTCATTAAACTTAAAATTTAAAAATAAGCAATAAATAATAACTATAATAATAATGTCAGGACTTTTTGTTAGAAATCCGGCTTTTTGTCAGGATTTTATAGGCATACCATCTGGTAACCCTATCTGTGAGAGGTAATCGTCCGTGGAACTTATAATGAAAGATATTGATCACTATTATACAAAATACTCAAATCTTGAGTTATAGAATAATGGATATAATATTATATATCCATTATTCTATAACTCAAGATTTGATGATTTGGTCCCCAACTGTCAGACAGTTGGGGACTCTACACGCAACAAAAATCTCGTAGTGGTCCGCGAACAAAAAAAGGTTGGAAACCACTGGTTTAGAGCATACTCCACCTAGGAGTCCTATCTGGTGACCTCATTCATTCGCAGTAACACAACAACCCTCTAGGTAATTGTTATTTGGCTGCAGTATTCTGTAAGATGGAGGTAATTCGCCAATCGGGCAGGTTACAAATACCTCCAGGGGCGCCGACTCCGTGGGTGCTCGGGGGCTCGAGCACCCATGAGAAATAAACAGTGGGTGCTGAGCACCCCTGAGAATAGACATTAAGAAACAGATCAGTAATCGCCTTTTAGGGATGATAGGTTTTTTTTATTACCCGACGACCCGTGGTTTAGAGTACGCACTTACGCAGTATATAAGTAGGACTTTAATTTATTTGTCGGTCGATCAGTGTGCATTTCTCTTCTCACACTTCGCCACTTTTTATCCCGCCGCCACACTATGCTCCTCGCGCTGCTCATCGCCTTGCTCCTCGCGCTGCCGCGATGTTTCCCTCACTGCCCACACACTGCTCTACTCGCGCAATTATTCGCGACGCTCCGCACTTGGACATTCGCCTTTGCTATACCATGGACGTTGAAGCCGTGGCAGCGTCCGCGATATGCATTTTTATTATAGCGAAACGAAGCTTTTTTTTATGGACTAACGGTCTAAAAGATGCCATCAAACATTTCTTTTTTGCTACCAGCTCTTATAGGGAAATTTTCATGACAGACATGATTTAAAAAAAAAAAAAAAAAAAAATATGACGCGTGTTACGCGCCCGAGCGCTCGATGCGGAATGCGTCCGAGGCGATTATGTGGCCGGCCACTCGCACTCACGTTGCCCCGGTCCTTTGACTCGCGCCCAAAAAACCGACAAAACAGGGAATGATGGGCAAGACGAAGAGCAAGACGAGCGGCATGACGAGTAACGTGGCCACACTACGTTCCTGCCTACTTCCCTCGCTACTTCCCTCGCCACTCGATGAGTGTATGGCAGGGCTATTAGAGTCATCAAATGAGCATGAGCACCCATGAGGTTTTCTAAAAGCCGGCGCCCCTGAATACCTCCATACAAATACCTACCTCTCATTTGCCAGGGCCTGCGCAAGTCGACAAGATGCACCACTTATACGGTATTCTCTAATCGATATATGTAAATAACTACTCCTTTGTATTTTATTCCTACCTCACAATTTAAGTTATAAGTGCAATTCGTAGAATCAGTGCAATTGTACAAAATTATTGTTCACGAACTAAGATTGCGATACATTAAGTATTAAATGAACTGGAAACTTTTGCCATTTCATTTAGTATCACTTGCAATGTGTCTATAAATAATTTTCTATTGATTGAAGTACTTCTGGCTCGTGTCGGCCATTTTGTAAGCAACATTTTTAACCGCTGTATATCACCCTTCTATCTTTATTTGATGTCTAGACTAAATATATTTCGAGTGTCGAACTTGGATATCTATAATAAAGCTGTCATATAATAACCCATGGCGCGGCTAATGCTACAGAGGGGCAATTCTTGTAGTAGGCTATTTGACAATGACAATTTTTTGGGGTGTAAGTGGTTCATCAACATCTTTGAACCAAAGCCAACTTCACCTGCACGCGGTGCACCCTGCTGACTGACAAACGAAGCACTGGCGAAAAGAGAGGTAGGGAGCGTAATTGTAAGCTACCCGACTTGTATGTACCTCCACCTCACAGAATACCGCAGCCAAATAACGGTTCCCTTGAGGGCTGTTGTGTTCCTGCGAGTGAGTGAGGTCACCAGAAAGGAGATGCTGCGATGGCAGCGGCGGTGGCGGCGCGCGAGCGATATTTTATGTTGCGAGCGTTAATATGGCTACGGTAACCGTTTCACATCAGGCGGGCCGTATGCTTGTCTGCCACACGACGTAGTATAAATAAAAAAAAAAAAACAATGTTAAAAAATTGTATAAATTATTTCGCTCATTGGCTCCAACAACGTCATAATTACAGTCAACAAGCATTTTCCGAACGTTATTTTGATATTTATTATGATATATTCAACAAGTAATTCAATGGGCTTGATACAAAATTGGCCCATGTTACAAAACTATAAAAACTCTCTATCAGTAACGTAAAATACATAAAATTAGAACGATCTGCGGTCTTAAAATTTCAATAACTTGTGTCCGGCGTGCTTTATGTTTGGTCATAGTTTGGTGGGAAAGTCCATTTTAAAGGTATGAAATTATAAAAAAAAAAATATTACCATTGTAGAAACAATAAAAAAATACTATAACTTTTGTTACGGCACTGGCTACATAAACGTAATATTTAACATAGCTGTCGTACAAATTTCTGATTTAATGCATATAAAATAGCACGGTGTGACGTCATAACGTGGTGGCCTTTTGTATGGAGCGTTTTTTTTTTTTTATACCACTAGAGTGACAAACAAGCTTACGGCCCGCCTGATGGAAAGCAGCTGCCGCAGCCTATGAACGCCTGTAACACCAGGGGCATCACACGCGATATGTTTTCGGGATAGTCCAAAATTGTGATCTTTAAGTTATCATATCTCGAGAAGATTTTATGCAATCGAAGTAATTATTTCACCAATATTTATATTATTGTGACGTCTTTAAATAACAAATCGAAAAAAAAATGGGATACAAGCCTATTGTGTTCCTAACTGACTTTTCCGTTCTGGCTCTACGTGTAACTCTTTCACGTTACAAGCTTACAGTAACGTGAAGAGAGATACGGTTGCTGATGGAGGGTGCTCCGAGGAGCACTAATCAATTAAACTTAATGCTTTTATATATTTTTTGTCACAATATATGTAGATTAAAAAAATACATACATAAATGCTTTTATATATTTTTTGTCACAATATATGTTGATAAAGTACAGTACCTACCTACTTACATACATTAATAAAATGCCTACTTTTCACTTCTATCTATTACCAAAAATAAATTATAACTGAAGCGACTTAACCACAACTATGTGCCCTGGTGATATCCCTGGTGTCACAGGCGTTCATAAGCTAGGCTATGGTTACTGCTTACCATCAGGCAGGCCGGATGCTTGTTTTCCACTTTAGTGGTATAAAAAAAACTTGTGAGACGCATTCGTGTATATCTGATTATCCCAAAGGTTGACTGGTTGAGAATGCTCTTAGCATTAAGTCCGCCTTTTGTACCCTTATTTTATGGTGAAAATGTTTAAATAAATAAATCAAATAATTTGGTTTAATAAATTTAATGCCTTTTCTGCGATGAGTTATGTCTCTGGTGTCGCAAGCGTCCACAGGCTGCCATGATTGCTTACCATCAGGTAGGTCACACGCTTGTTTGTTAGGCTAGTCATAATAACACATTTTTATTACTTCGAACAGGTAGACAATGACATGTCACTTTTTATTACCCGTCAGAACAGCAATTTTGTATGAAAAATGTACCTACTGAGAGCGAACATATGACGGGCGTCATATCAAACTTGCCTGCTCTATTGAAGTATTTTTATTGTTTTACTTATCAATAATGAGGATAACTCGATGGCGTCCATGAGTTGTACGTGTCTGATCGAATACGCAAGTTAAGCAACGTCGACCGTAGCTTATGTTTTATATTGACGAGCCCGGTGGTCGAATGGTTAGCAATGACCACTTTGACTCCGAGGTTGCGGGTTCGATTCCCGCACAAGACAAATATTTGTGTGCATGAACAAGTCTCAAAGTCAGTCAAAATTCTTTATTCTGTGGGCCCTCGCGGGCACTTAGACACCCTTCTTCAATTTCTCTGTCTTTTACAATTAGTTATATATTTTTATATCTACCAGCATTTCGGAATGACCATTGACGAGAAGAAATGCCGAAAGAAACTCTGTCAATATAGGTCTTTTTTAAATCGCCATACAATATTATCATTATACATAATACAATAATATCATAATACAATAAAAAAAAAAATGGTATTCAACCAAAAAAAAAAGAAAAAAAAAAGAAAAAAGTAAAATAAAATTGTAAAAAAAAAATATATAAAAAATCATAGCATAGAGTGTATATACATATTGTATAAAAATGTACATATGTCTGTTTGTCTTGGTCTGGGTATTTTCTATGTATTAGGTATATGTATGTATTTACAAAAAAAAAATGTATTTAAGTATTATATCAGTTATCTAGTACCCATAGTACAAGCTTTGCTTAGTTTGGGACTGGATGGCCGGGTGTAATTTGTCCTGGAATATTTATTTATTTATCTAGTGTTCACCGTGCTTTAGTGGGCACGTTAAGCCGTCGATCCATCGGTTGTCATTAGATGACAGTCGTTAAGCCAAGTCAGTGGCTTTTAGGCGGCTGAAAAACACTGGCCTTCGCCAACCCGCAGTTGAGTAGCGTGGTGGAGTACGCTCTAAACCCCCTCGATTGAAGAGAGGCCCGTATATCAGCAATGGGATGGATATGGGTTAACGACAACTTATCAATACTAATAAATATAAATAAATAAATATTCCTGGACAATTTACACAGCGCCATCTAGTCCCAAATTACGCGAAAAGCTTGTACTATGGGTACTAGATAACTGGTATAATACTTATTTTTTTTTTTTGTAAATATATACATATTAGGTTGGGGAAAAAGTCTTTTCGTATTTTATATGAAAATTCAAAACATTTTTTAATAAAGTTTATTTACATTTAACTAAAGTATGTAGGTGCCATTTTGTTCGATAACTTTTTGCCATCTTGTAGGTACAGACATGATCCCATTACTATAGAAATTTTGGGACTTCTGTTTAAAAAACCACGACAAGTGGTTTTGGCAGTCTTCTCGTGATGTTAACCTGACATTGCCTAAAGAATTCTGAAGAGACCAAAACAGGTGGAAATCAGAAGGTGCAAGGTCAGGACTATACGGCGGATGCATTAACACCTCCCAGTCAAACTCTCTTAATTTTTGCTGAGTGGCTAAAGATGTGTGAGGTCTAGCGTTATCATGATGAAAAATCACACCCCTTCTGTTAATTAATTCCGGCCGCTTTCTCTCAACTTTTTGCTTTAATCTTATCAGTTGTTCACAGTAGAGTTCAGAATCGATAGTCCTGCCTGGCGGTAACAGCTCATAATGAATAATGCCCTTCCAATCCCACCATACACACAGCATCACCTTGTTGCGGGTCAACCCGGGTTTTGCCAGAGTCTGTGAAGCCTGACCGGCCTTTGACCACGGCCTTTTTTGCACGTTCTTGTCGTACGTGATCCACTTTTCATCACCAGTTATAAGCTTCTTCAAAAACGGTTCGCTTTCATTACGTCGTAGTAAAGAATCGCAAATGAGTACACGGTTCATTAGGTTTCTTTCAGTGAGATCGTGAGGCACCCAAATATCGAGCTTTTTAGTGTACCCAGCTTTTTTCAAATGCGCCAAAACTGTTTTGTGGTCAATTCCTAATTCTTCAGCTACGTCATAACTACTGATATGCCGATCTTGCTCCATTTTTTCAAAAATGGCATCAATTTTATCCGTAACAGGGCGACCAGAGCGACGTGCATCTTTCACATCAAAATTTCCTGATTGAAAACGCTTAAACCAAATTTGTGCTACTCTCACAGACACTACACTAGGTCCATAAACGTCACAAATTTTTTTCGCAGCTTGCGTTGCATTGTTACCTTTTTTGTAGTAAAATTTTAAAATGAATCGAATTTCTTCATTAGATTCACTCATCTTGACAGTAAAAAAAACAAATGAAAATCACACATTTACCTAATTTGAATTTGGAATTATCTTTTTTAAAATTTAAACTTTTTAAAGATATCAAAACCTGCCAGATACAAATGGTATAACCAAAGAGATTTTATTACAAGTTCATACATACTATAATGCGAAAAGACTTTTTCCCCTACCTATTATAATACATATAAAACGCCCAGACCAAGACAAACAGACATGTTCATGCACACAAATGTTTGTCATGTGCGGGGATCGAACCCGCGACCTCGGAGTCTGTAACCGAGTTGTTTTTTCAAAAATGTTTTTGGGTATTTGTTAATAGATTCCATAGATTTTTTCGTGAGTTTATCAAGTGGACTGACTTGGCTTAACGATTGTCATCTAATGACAACAGCCGGGACCGACGGCTTAACGTGCCCTCCGACAGCACGGAGGAGCTCGAGATAAATAAACCCATCCATGGGCAGGCTTCGCTCGACGTAGTTTAACTACCGTGTTCGATGTTCATGCAAATGTTTGTCTTGTACGGGGATCGAACCCGCGGCCTCGGAGTCAAAGTACCCGTTGCTAGCCATTCGACCAACGGGCTCATCGTCTGTAAAATAAATATCTAGTAGGAAGCTTTTGAGTTCGACTTCTCTACTTGGCAAAACGAGAGACTGCATTATGACGAATAAGGCATTATGAATCTAACAATTTACTACTTTACATTAACTAGTAACTTTCCGTAATAATGTAAGGATGTGAGAACCGACACGTGCAATGTCTAAAACGGTTCAACCTCATTGCAAATTAATGCATTGCACGGGTGTGCACCGATGCGCTTGCAATTGATAATTAACGGAGTGTCACTACACACGGGTCCCTTCTGGGCAATTCTAGATATGTGGCTAATGTGATGAGGCCTTAAATTGTTTGTACGAACTTGTAGTAGGAGACCGTACCTTGTTTTTTCGATGCAGCAAAGTCGGCGACGATTTTTTTTAATACTATGTCGGGTGGCAGACAAGCATGCGGCCCGCCTAATGTGAAGCGGTTACCGTAACCGTATTAACGCTCGCAACATAATATATCACTTGCGCGCCGCCACCCCCGCTGCCAACGCAGCATCTCCTTTTCTGGTGACCTCACTCACTCTCAGGAACACAACAACCCTCAAGGGAATTGTTATTTGGCTGCAGTATTCTGTGAGGTGGAGGTACATTCCCCAGTCGGGTAGCATTACAATTACGCTCCCTACCTCTCTTTTCGCCAGAGCTTCGTTTGTCAGTCAGCAGAGTCCACCGCGTGTTGATAAACGACTTACACCCCAAAACTAAGATTTTAAAGGAGTGTAAAGATTGTATCAGACAGCGCCTATCTACCACAGTTCAGTCACGCATTCTAACCTTCTTCGGCCATATATCTCGTCGTGGTGATGACTCCGTGGAACGTCTCGTAGTCCAGGGTAAAGTTGGCACTAGACCACGTGGTAGGTCACCCATGAGATGGACGGACCAGATTAAGGCCGCAACTGAGTGTTCGGTTTGCGAGTGCACCAGGAAAGCTGCAGTCCGTGATGAATGGCGCTGTATTGTCAAAATGATCACTCATCGTGATTCACAATGATGACCACGACCACTCTGGCAAGAGTGTACCGACTAGGAAAGAAGGAGAAATATTGTATAGTACGGATAGAAGGTGACAAGGTATTCCAGAGATGTTACGTGTATACTTGTATAAGTGCCACACTAACATCCTTAACATAATATAGGTAACTCAGTTTTCTTAATGTGATAACTTCTTATATATTGATGAACGCCTGCTGCACTCACGAAAAAGCATGACTCATTGTCACGTTTCTCCTGAGCCGAGCGTGCATGCGATAACGCGGCTTGTGACGCATCTATCTCTCTTCCTCTCCATCGGCCGATGTTTTCTTATGACGTTATCATGTAAAATTATCGACCGTAAACCGACTTTACATACAACCAATTTTTATGTTAAACTAGCGACCTGCCACTATATGTGGGATAATATAAATGTATTGATAAAGTAACCTTCCAGAAGACATTTTCAAAATGATACTAGGAGTTACCAGAAATTTTGTCTATTTTAAGTTTTTTCATCTATTTGCTTTTAAGAGGGGCGTGTTATGTTATGTAATATAAATAATTAAAGAATTAGAGGATCAGAAATATGTGTTTGTGACAAGTAAATCTAATAAATCAAAGAAGACAGATCACCTCGTAGAAAAATCTATATATATAAATGAGTAAATCACTCACTCACTCATCACGAAATCTCAAAAACTATAACACATACAAACTTGAAATTTGGCAGGTAGGTTCCTTGTAGGGTGTAGACATCCACTAAGAACGGATTTTACGATACTCCACCCCTAAGGGGGTAGAATGGGGGTTGGAAGTTTGTATGAAAGTTCTATGTTTTTGAAGCAAGAGACTTGAAATTTAAAATGTATGCTCTATAGATGGTGTGGAGGTGTACTAAAAATGTATCTTTGGAAATCAACCCCTTTTTGGGGTTGAAACGGGGGTTGGAAGTTTGTATGAAATTTCTATGTTTTTGAAGTAAATTACTTGAAATTTAAAATGCATGCTCAATAGATAGTGTGGAGGTGTACTAATAATGTATCTTTGGAAATCAACCCCTTTTTGGGGTTAAAACGGGGGTTGGAAGTTTGTATGAAAGTTCTATGTTTTTGGAGTAAGAGACTTGAAATTTAAAATGCATTCTCTATAGATGGTGTGGAGGTGTACTAATAATGTATCTTTAGAAATCAACCCCTTTTTGGGGTTAAAACGGGGGTTGGAAGTTTGTATGAAAGTTCTATGTTTTTAAAGTAAGAAACTTGAAAATTAAAATGTATGCTCTATAGATGGTGTGGAGGTGTACTAATAATGTATCTTTAGAAATCAACCCCTTTATGGGGTTAAAACGGGGATTGGAAGTTTGAACGAAAAGTCTATGTTTTTAAAGTAAGAAACTTGAAATATAAAATGTATGCTCTATAGATGGTGTGGAGGTGTACTAATAATTTATCTTTAGAAATCAACCCCTTTTTGAGGTTGAAACGGGGGTTGGAAATTTGTATGAAAATCCAATGTTATTGAAGTTAAAGTAATTATGGCAGAAAGATTTTAAACTATGTTTAAGTATAAAAAATATTGAAAACAACTACATACTTACTATTATAAGGAGGGATGTTAAATTATAACAATAAAAAGTACTTTAGGTTTTAAAAAATAATATCCGTCGTCTTCAGTGATTCTAAAAATTCGTCTAGATATTGATTGTTTTTAACTTTTTTATTTTTTTCCTTTCATTAGGTATTTAGCTTTTTCGAATGTAATTAAAAATTATTTGCAAATAACTGACTCCACGCGTACGAAGTCGCGGGCGGCCGCTAGTATATAAATAAAAGAGTATCAGAATAACATAACTAAAGTAGTTCTTATTTAACAAATAGGTAACATAACATAAAGAAAGAAAGAAGATAGAACGACAATATAAATAATAAATAAATAAATATTTCTGGACTATTTACACAGCGCCATCTAGTCCGAAATTAAGCGTAAAGCTTGTACTATTTGTACTAGACAACTGACAAATTAAATATTTTTTTTGTAAATACCTACTTATAATACATAGAAAACAACCAGACCAAAAGAAACAGACATGTTCATGCACACAAATGTTTGTCTTAAGCGGTGATCGAATCCGCGGCCTCGGAGTCAATGCTAGCCATTGCTAGCCATTCGACCACCGAGCTCGTCGAAATATGTTCATTAATATCACAATATGGAACAATAATTGAACCATTACAGTGACACAATAACATAACATTTCAAACACAATGTACATAATCATGATGTTAATTTGGCCATCGCTCGGCATTAGGGATTGCAATCCGGAAAACCGGATCCGGTAATCCGGCGGATCCGGCATTATTAAACGGTTACCGGATCCGGTACTAATATACCGGATCCGTACTACGGATCCGGTGCTAGCAATTTTTGGCAAAATAATAGATCTTTGCATGAGTAGGTACTTTAAATGCATTACGCGTGGTGTCACAATTAACACTATTTATTTTCTACGATCCTTTTTTCAAAATAAAAATGATTTTCGTATGATATACCTATCATGAATATTAAGACAATTATTACTTAAAATTCTACTTAAAATAATTATTTATCGTAAGCTGAATTAACTAAAGAGTTGTAATTATAAAACAAACTCATTATTGTGATAATTGTGCCATTCTTTAGACAGATTCATCAAATCATGATGGTGTATGTCATAAATATAAGACTTGTTTGTTAGCATTCTCAAATACTTTAATGATTATTGTGAACTCATCTCAGTAAATTACGTAAGGTTAATTATATTAGATTTTATAAAGTTACTTACTAAAATAATGGATCTATCTATGAAGTGAAATCTAGGAAGACTGAGCTATTCGTTAGTCGTTACATCGTTAAAATTTTACTGGTTACCTATACTACTAGATTTTAATTGTTTGCTCGTTGTCTAATCTTACCATTAGATTAGAAATAAAATTGATTTTATATATTTTTTATAAACTACCTATATAAAGTATGTACTTGTCACTTGATTCACTTACTAACTGTTCATTTTGAATTGAAAAGCGAAAATCATTCTGATTTGATCAATCCGGCCGGATCCGGTCGGATCCGGCCGGATCGATGGGAATCGGGTCGGATCCGGCCGGACTGAAAATGATGCCGGATTGCAATCCCTACTCGGCATTAATGCTCTGTTAATATACACAGTGCCTGTATTCTGCGACAGCCAACAGGACATCGTCGGACGAGGTGTGTATCTTTCAAAAATCCCTGTATCCGGGGCCATCAGGCTATCTAACACGTATAGTAACACGTACAGTTCCCCATAACACATATCGAACAGACCGACGCGGACAGCACCGGATGGCACAGACACTTGAGATAATGTCCAATTGACACCTTGACACACCTTCCTACCTTCCATCACACAGATATACAGACAGTCATACGTATTCTATACTAAGTGTATAGGTAACTGGCCGTGTGGTTTCCGGCAGACTAGAATAGAATCACTCCGATTCTTCTCGTCTATGTCGTACAAGGCGACTAAGGGAAATACATTATCAAATATCGATCAGGCCTCCCCAACCCGTTTGGCCAGCGTGGGGAGTGTAGGCCAAATCCTCCTTCCGTTTAGGACGGACGAGAGAGGGTCGTGCTCCTGTAGTGGAGACTAAAATGGACTTGATGATGATGATGATGATAGATATAACAGATATCATAATAAGCTTGGAAAGAGTGGTAGTGAAGCTAGTGTTAGGATAGGACATAAGAGATAGGGGCGTGAGTGATTAATTCTCACTTCTAATCCAAAGTCAACTTCACCTGCATGTTATGCACTCTGTTGACACGAGAATGAGAGAAAAAAAAGATTTTTTCTTTTTGACGCCCGACACGCGCGGCGGACCATCCAGCCGTGCTGGAGGGAGGCGGAAAATCCTCTTCTACACCCCCTCAGCCTGGTTGCTACCAGACTGACCTTTAAAGGGCGAATCAGGCTTTAACTGACTAAAAACAGCCTGCCTAACTTTTAGCCACGATGGCTTTAAAAGCACAAACGGAACACTAGAGGAAAAAGAGTGGAGAAGGTATGTAGTCTGCAACGATCTGGCGAGGGTCCCCGAGAGGACCCTACCACGAGGCGGTTTCCAGGTCGTCGCAGAGTACACATCGCGATCGGAAGACAAAAAAGAGTTAGGCCATGTCGTATTTTAAAGCTTGAGAAAGTGCCTCCACCTCATACATTATCACAGCCAAATATCATTTTCCTTGAAGGTTGTTGTGTTCTCGAGGGAGTGAGCTCTCCTGGAAGGAGTTGATGAGTTAGCAACGAGGATGCGTGCGTTTGTATTGTACTCGTAAGTACAGTATTAGAAACGGAGACAGGGGAAACCAAGGAAAGGGAAAAAATTAAGAAAGTAAGTAGGTAATATGTTTATTTATTTATTTCACGGCATTCTAAATGGCCATTACAGACATAGTCCAATAGACCCACTTAGGAAATTTTAATACATAATATTTGATTACATATTATTCAAATCAAATCAAAATATCTTTATTCCTTGGACTTTATAAAGCACTTAGAAACGTCATACAAATTAAATAGAAGAACATGTATCTAAATTACCTACTACTCTAAATCCGCATAGTTTAGATTCACTTTCATCACACTATCTTGAATGTGAAATTGAATTTAAGTGCCAGTTCCGGTGACAGAGCTTCTTGAGAAGAACTGGCAAGAAACTCAAGGCCGACTCTTTTAATTATCAAGTTTTAACAATATCGTTACATTAAATACAAATACAAACATTAACATAACATAATTCGTTATTAACAATTCAATTCAAATTACAAAATTATTAAATATAAATTATAAATGAAATGATAAATTTATGTCATCATCATGTAAGGAAATAGACAGAATGATACCTACATCTTTTATTTCGCATCACAAAACTTCGGCTTTTAAAAAAAAACACAATAATGTGCGAAACAGCTATATTACAGCGGTGTATAAAACCTTGATACTCTCATTTTGAATTTGAACCTTGATATGCCAACGTGCCGTCTATGAAACGTAGTGTGTGTGTGTATCTATGATTACAAAAGGTTTGTTCCTACGTTCATACAACATCGATAGAAATTTGTGAGAGCTGTGTTGTTAATTATGTTATATGGAGTTATTACATTATTCTTCGATGGCGTTCTGTGCAGCGCCGAAACTCGATGATTCTGATTGGACGGCCCAGACCGTTTGTGCAAATATTACACGCAACCTGCATTAAGGAAATGTGTGGAAGCGGCTTATTTATCTATAAAAATATTGGCTCAGAGGGAGAAGATTTAACAATTATCGTTGTTAAAATGTAGTCAAAATTCAGTGTCGACGGATCTCGATCTCACAAATGTCAAATTTGGTCTCAATATTAAACTTCAATGCTTAATTTAAGTCAGATTATATTTAAATATGGCCGAGGAATAAAACCTAATGAAACTAAGAATGTATTGTTACTAACAATAAGAATTGATAATCATTAATGAATGAAATCAATTATATTATTTTTAGTCAATTAGCAATTCAATCTCGATACGTTCAACTTTTATTCTGCGATCACAAAAGTATTGGCCTTCTAGCTTCTACTCAAAACTTCCGATACTTGACCAGCATCAAGATAGAAAAGAGTTGCCAACCCCAAATTTCAAAAACAAGGATTCGAAGTCGGAATTATCAGGAGAATGCAATTTAATAACTGGACACAGTAACAGAGTAGCAATCTTAAAGTAATAATAATAAATGCAGGTAATAATTCTGGACGCTGATAAAAATCTATCCAGGGCACCCCAGTACACTCCACAATCCAGGTCATGTCCTGAGAAAACAGGACGGTTCGCAACTCTAATATAGGTGCTAACTAGTGCCACGGTAGCGGATTAGTGTAGTCTTCTATTATGAAAGCAGGCGCTCGATGATATACCCAGCACCTCAGAATAATGTAGCGCCGGTTTCTAGAAGATTACTTGAAAAGCAGCATCCTCGTTAACCCTTATTTTTATGGATGGATTTATATATCTCGAGCTCCTTCGTGCTTAGGCCACCTACGTTAAGCCGTCGATTCCAGCTCTTGTTATTTGATGACAGTTGTTAAGCCAAGTCAGTGGCTTTTGGGCGGCTTCCGCCAAACACTGGCCTCCGCCAACCCGTCATTGATAAACCTGGTAGATGCTCCAATGCCTCTTCGATCGAGGAGAGACCCGTATCCCAACAGTGAGATGATTATGGGTTGATACCGAATGTTATATTACTAGGCTCCATAAAATCTCTAACTCGTTCCCAGGTTAATGTATACGCTTCTACAATAAACTTCCAAGGGTATAAATTATCCATGGGTAAATTTAAGAATGAAGAATGTTACTAGGTATGCCAAATCGCTTGAAATGTTGTCTCAGTGAAGCCTGTATGTATACAAACACACTAGTTTTTGTTGTAGTCAAAAATACCTAGTAGTTTTGTTTTTATAGGCATTCAAAGTTTCGAAAAATATCGAGTCCCGCTAACAGTCTTGTGACGTCATTTCACAACGCATCGCACGGGCCACGGCCACGGCCACGGCTCGCTTAGTATTAGGGATGTGACATTCTAATTAGAGTATTTAATTAATTATTATAGTAATTAAAATTTAAAATAAATTTATAATAAAATTAATTTTAATAAAATTTATAATAAATTTAATTCATTAGTATTATTATAGTATTTAATTAATTATTTAATTGTAATTATAGTATTTAGGTATAATTTCAACGGCACGGGCGCGCGACCGCGAGCGGACTGAGTGAGCCAGACTAAGCGTGTTGTACGATGACGTCACACAGCCCGCGTCGTACGGTTACAACTTGTTTTACTTCTAAATCGGAAACTAATTGACATATCGAAGTAATTCTTTCACTAGTATTTTTTATTTTTGACAGAGAATATGGAGTGCTAATAATCAAAATTAGTTAACATTCTCCATTATATCAAAACTCACAGAACTAATAATAAAGAGGAATAGAAATGCCTTACCGCCTTAAAGCGCGAGGCGCTTATGCGGCTTAAAAGCCATGTATTCGATTTTGCCGGCTCAGTTCGAAACCGTTCGCCGCTGAGTCAACTGCTCGACAAAATGGGTTATTGCAGCGTATCGAACTGTGGAAACGCTTCAGGAAAGAGTGATTGTGTTTCTAAAAGGATTACATTTCACTGGTAAGTACTGTAATTTAGTAAAAACTAAATAATTGTTAGTTTAATCTAAAAACAAATAATGGTGAAGATAATTCATAAATACCACGGAATTTTGATATTATAGATTATTTTAACATACATTGCTTAAGTTAAGTTAAATACATAAGTAGCAATTCCACTGAGACACCGCAATGGAATATGATGCAACTAAATATTTTCGTATCAACAACATGTGCCATGGTACGGTCGCTGGTATAAGCAACCGTGAGTTAGTGATGTACTTTTGTGCTAAAGATTTTACCACTATCGATGTCCATCATAATTTTTATGTTGAAATTTTTACTTCCATGTCATGTATGCTGAGTTCCGTACAAATAAATAAAATTGAAGTGTTGGCCGGTGATTTCGAAACAAAGGCTCTTTCTTAAGTTCATATTATTAATTTATACGTTACAAAAAGCCAAATATATGTTTTTAATTTTTTTATCTGTGTGTTTGTCTGTCGTTGAATATTGCAAAGATGATTCAGCACAGACATCAATATTTTTTTTTGTACAACGCCGGGCGGTGAATAAGCATACGACCCGCCCGATGAACATCTGACATCTCTATTTATTTTATTGTTATGTTGACATTTAATTACTTAATATTTAATGTAATAAAAAAAATGTATAACTATGTAATTGTATAATAAAAAAAAGTTATTTTAATTAAGATTTTCTGCACGTGTCTTTTTTTCAGTTTTCCTAAAGATCCAGATGTCAAAAACAAATGGATATTAGCAACGGGTAAAAAAGAATGGTTTCCAACTGGTCATAGTAGACTATGCTCCATTCACTTTCGTGAAATTGATTTTAACCCCACTACGAAAAGGCGGATTCTTATGAAAGATGCTTACCCAACAATTGACGTCTGGACCACTACTGAAAAAGTAAGTTTCTTATACCATGTCGTGTATCAAGTATCCTATAGACGATTGCTATACAAGAAGTATTGCTGTGATCGAAATACGTCAATAATATCGTTGAATTCAAATGTGAGCGTTTTCTTTGTTGTAGTACCTATAATATTTAGCAGTGTAGTTTTTTAATTTATTAATTTAAGCAAGTACCTATGATAATATGAATAATAAAATTATTTTAGTCCACAGATAATACACAACAGACACCGTTATCAACACCATCCTCTTCTTTACCTGTTAAACGTTCGATGGAGCTAGATATTACAGAAACTCCTAGAAAAAAGAAAATGCGGCATATTATACAAACAAAAGAAGGTATTATACATTCACAAAGGTTAAAGATAAGAAGATTGCAGTGTACAAATAGGCGATATCGTGAAAAAATAAAAAAAATGCAAGAAGTATTGAAGGACTTAGAAGAGAAAAGATTTATTAACGGTGATCAAGCCTTTTTTTTAGAAAACACCAATGTTAGCACTAAAGACTTAATCAGTAGGTGTGAACAGAAATTAAAATCAGGAAAAATGATCCGCACTAAATACTCAGCTGCCTTGAGAAGTTTCGCATTGACACTTCATTTTTATTCTCCGAAAGCGTACCAATATGTGAGGCAAAAGTTCGAAACCTGCTTACCTAATATCAGAACAATAAAAAAATGGTATCAGTCAATTAATGCGGAACCAGGATTTACCACAGAGTCATTAAATGCAGTTAAATTAAAAGTAAAATCAACTAATTACAATTTGCTTTGTAATTTGGTCATGGACGAGATGGCGATACGTCAGCGCGTTGAATGGGATGGTAAACGTATGCATGGGTATGTTGATTTTGGAAATGCTATAAATGGTGACGGCGACCATTTGTGTGAAGCTAAGGAGGCTTTAGTGTTTCTTTTAACAGCAATCAACGGTGCGTGGAAAATCCCTGTTGGGTATTTTCTTACCGCTGGTGTAACTGGTGAGCAAAAGGCAAATTTGTTAAAACAGTGCCTGGAACTACTGAACACAACAGGCGTGGAAGTAGTGTCAGTAACCTTTGATGGCTGCCCTGCTAATATTACGATGGCAAAACATCTTGGGTGCTCATTTGACTTGGATCAAATGGAGACCGGCTTTAAGCATCCTATAACACAAAAACCTATCTTCATTATGTTAGACGCTTGTCACATGGTAAAATTAGTTCGAAATGCTTTCGAGGCAAATGGAACTTTAAAAGACGATGTTGACAGAGCTGTGGAATGGTCGTATCTATTGAAACTCAATCAACTGCAAGAAAAAGAACACTTACATCTTGCCAATAAATTAAGAAGTCGCCACGTTTATTTTAAAAACCAGAAAATGAAGGTGAAATTGGCGACACAATTAATGAGCAACAGCGTGGCTAATGCTTTAACTTTTTGTTCGGAAATAAACCAACCAGGCTTTTCAGATGTACAGGGAACAGTTAGTTTTTTGAAAAACTTAAATGATCTCTTTGATATTTTGAACTCCCGACATATAAACCAATTATATTTAAAGAAACCTTTAAATTTTAGGAATAAAGAAAAGGTTTTTAGTTTTTTAGACAAACTGGAAATATACCTAAAAAGTTTAAAATTATCTAATGGTACCGAAATTATAAAATCCTCAAGGAAGACCGGATTTTTAGGCCTTATCGTATGCATACACAGTGTAAAAAATCTGTATTTAAAACTTGTCGAAGAAGAACAAAAGTTAAAATATTTGCCTACTTATAAGTTGTCACAAGACCACTTGGAGTTAATGTTTGGCAATATAAGGGCACATGGTGGCTGTAACAACAATCCTACTGCTAGGCAGTTTATGGCCATTTATAAAAAGATAATAGTTAAATTGGAGTTACGAAATTTCGAAAGCGGCAATTGTATGGCCCTAGAGAATGTTTCAATATTAAGTTGCTCTTCCTCTGAGGAAAAAATTAACAAATCTACTTTGTTACCGTTGTGTGAGGAAGAAGAAAGCGCAAATGGGACAGATATTGACGAAAACAACGACATTTTAGATGAAGTTATGCAGTTAGATATAGAAATGTCAGAATTTAGTTCGGAAGTGGTAAGCTATATAGCAGGGAATGTTGTACATGCTCTACTAAAAAAAATTAAGTGTGAAACGTGTATATCGGCACTACTAAACACAAATACAAAAAAAGACGAATTTAAATTAATACGTTTGAAAGACAAAGGCGGTCTTATTTTACCAAGTGCCGACGTCATTTACATTTGTAAAAAAATTGAAGTGGTTTTAAAAAATACTATAATAGATGTCCAGATGATTACAAATTTTGAACAGTTTAAAAACCAAGTATCAATTAAAACTTTACGTCATTTCGTAGGTATCAAAATTTTTAAAGATATCGACTACCACCAGTATGATCAGGCACCCATGGATAACCATGTAGTTCTATTAATAAAATGTATAATGGAGAGGTATATAGATACACGCCTACATTATTTGATGAAAAATACATCAGCAAAAGATCCAAAAAGAAATCTTTTAAACAAATACCTTCACTTTACAGGGCAATAAGGGTATTTTTTTGTAATTAGTTCTTTTCTGAACTTAAGTCAAAGCACTACGACAGATTTTGTAAATTCTAATTTAGTTATATTTATGTTAATCGACAATTTTTCGCTTATTTCTATTAAAATATGTACCTATATAGAAACAGTGTTTTATTTGATTTATGTCACCTTTTTTATACCACTAAGATGAAAAACAACATACGGCCCGCCTGATGGTAAGCAATTACCGAAGTCTATGGACGGTTGTAATACTCGCGCATTGCCGACCCTGTAAAAACCTCTTCACGCCTTTTTTGAAGAACCTCATACTATACTTTCAAGGGAATAGCCTCTGCATGGAGTAAATACCCCACTTTTTTTTATACAACGCCGGGTGGTGAACAAGCATACGGCCCGTCTGATAGAAAGCGGTTACCGTCGCCTATAGACGCTTGCAGTGCAAAAAAACACCGCATGCGCGCCACCATCATTTTAGTTAATTAGCAGGGTGCACCGCTAGCAGTGAGGTTGACCTTGGCTCTCAAGGTGGTATTGAACCACTTACACCTCACCTAAATACCAATTATCAATACTGCAAATTCGTAACAATCGATATTATTTTATCGTACGTCACTCACTAACGTAAATTTTAATTGCTTTTGCACAGCACAGCTGCAATGCCATTGTTTATGAGGGAGTATGACATGCGGTGCGTACTTCTTAAACTTTGTCGCCCTAAGCATAAGGTTCATAATTTTTTGTACGTTATTGTAGATGTAATTGTGTGCGTCATTGTGTAGTGACGATCCTAGTCATTTACATGTGTTAATTATTACAAGGCGTGGTGGGGACAAAGCGGCGACATCGGTTTCGAAAGGAAATAGGAATGATGACACTTCTATCCTCTTTATTATTAGTTCTGTGTCAAAACTAGACTATGTCAATAGGCTTACTATTGTATCTCAGATTACATAAATGATAAAAGTATTCGGAAATAAATTTCACTTATTATGATAAGTTAATAATTGTATTTGTATTTAATGTAACGATATTGGCAATTAAAAGAGTCGGCCTTGAGTTTCTTGCCAGTTCTACTCAAGAAGCCGCGTCGCCGGAACTGGCACTTAAATTGACTTTCACATTCAAGATAGTGTGATGAAAGTGAATCTAAGCTCTGCAAATTTAGAGTTCAACCTCAACCTCATTGCAAATTAATGCATTGCACGGGTGTGCACCGATGCGCTTGCAATTGATAATTAACGGAGTGTCACTACACACGGGTCCCTTCTGGGCAATTCTAGATATGTGGCTAATGTGATGAGGCCTTAAATTGTTTGTACGAACTTGTAGTAGGAGACCGTACCTTGTTTTTTCGATGTAGCAAAGTCGGCGACGATTTTTTTTTAATACTATGTCGGGTGGCAGACAAGCATACGGCCCGCCTAATGTGAAGCGGTTACCGTAACCGTATTAACGCTCGCAACATAATATATCACATGCGCGCCGCCACCCCCGCTGCCAACGCAGCATCTCCTTTTCTGGTGACCTCACTCACTCTCAGGAACACAACAACCCTCAAGGGAATTGTTATTTGGCTGCAGTATTCTGTGAGGTGGAGGTACATTCCCCAGTCGGGTAGCATTACAATTACGCTCCCTACCTCTCTTTTCGCCAGAGCTTCGTTTGTCAGTCAGCAGGGTCCACCGCGTGTTGATAAACGACTTACACCCCAAAACTAAGATTTTAAAGGAGTGTAAAGATTGTATCAGACAGCGCCTATCTACCACAGTTCAGTCACGCATTCTAACCTTCTTCGGCCATATATCTCGTTGTGGTGATGACTCCGTGGAACGTCTCGTAGTCCAGGGTAAAGTTGAAGGCACTAGACCACGTGGTAGGTCACCCATGAGATGGACGGACCAGATTAAGGCCGCAACTGAGTGTTCGGTTTGCGAGTGCACCAGGAAAGCTGCAGTCCGTGATGAATGGCGCTGTATTATCAAAATGATCACTCATCGTGATTCACAATGATGACTACGACCACTCTGGCAAGAGTGTACCGACTAGGAAAGAAGGAGAAATATTGTATAGTACGGATAGAAGGTGACAAGGTATTCCAGAGATGTTACGTGTATACTTGTATAAGTGCCACACTAACATCCTTAACATAATATAGGTAACTCAGTTTTCTTAATGTGATAACTTCTTATATATTGATGAACGCCTGCTGCACTCACGAAAAAGCATGACTCATTGTCACGTTTCTCCTGAGCCGAGCGTGCATGCGATAATGCGGCTTGTGACGCATCTATCTCTCTTCCTCTCCATCGGCCGATGTTTTCTTATGACGTTATCATGTAAAATTATCGTCCGTAAACCGACTTTACATACAACCAATTTTTATATTAAACTAGCGACCTGCCACTATATGTCGGATAATATAAATGTATTGATAAAGTAACCTTCCAGAAGACATTTTCAAAATGATACTAGGAGTTACCAGAAATTTTGTCTATTTTAAGTTTTTTCATCTATTTGCTTTTAAGAGGGGAATGTGTTATGTTATGTAATATAAATAATTAAAGAATTAGAGGATCAGAAATATGTGTTTGTGACAAGTAAATCTAATAAATCAAAGAAGACAGATCACCTCGTAGAAAAATATATAAATAAAAGAGTATCAGAATAACATAACTAAAGTAGTTCTTATTTAACAAATAGGTAACATAATATAAAGAAAGAAAGAAGATAGAACGACAATATAAATAATAAATAAATAAATATTTCTGGAATATTTACACAGCGCCATCTAGTCCGAAATTAAGCGTAAAGCTTGTACTATTTGTACTAGACAACTGACAAATTAAATATTTTTTTTGTAAATACCTACTTATAATACATAGAAAACAACCAGACCAAAAGAAACAGACATGTTCATGCACACAAATGTTTGTCTTAAGCGGTGATCGAATCCGCGGCCTCGGAGTCAATGCTAGCCACTGCTAGCCATTCGACCACCGAGCTCGTCGAAATATGTTCATTAATATCACAATATGGAACAATAATTGAACCATTACAGTGACACAATAACATAACATTTCAAACACAATGTACATAATCATGATGTTAATTTGGCCATCGCTCGGCATTAATGCTCTGTTAATATACACGTTGCCTGTATTCTGCGACAGCCAACAGGACATCGTCGGACGAGGTGTGTATCTTTCAAAAATCCCTGTATCCAGGGCCATCAGGCTATCTAACACGTATAGTAACACGTACAGTTCCCCATAACACATATCGAAAAGACCGACGCGGACAGCACCGGATGGCACAGACACTTGAGATAATGTCCAATTGACACCTTGACACACCTTCCTACCTTCCATCACACAGATATACAGACAGTCATACGTATTCTATACTAAGTGTATAGGTAACTGGCCGTGTGGTTTCCGGCAGACTAGAATAGAATCACTCCGATTATTCTCGTCTATGTCGTACAAGGCGACTAAGGGAAATACATTATCAAATATTGATCAGGCCTCCCCAACCCGTTTGGCCAGCGTGGGGAGTGTAGGCCAAATCCTCCTTCCGTCTAGGACGGACGAGAGAGGGTCGTGCTCCTGTAGTGGAGACTAAAATGGACCTGATGATGATGATGATAGATATAACAGATATCATAATAAGCGTGGAAAGAGTGGCAGTGAAGCTAGTGTTAGGATAGGACATAAGAGATTGGGGCGTGAGTGATTAATTCTCACTTCTAATCCAAAGCCAACTTCACCTGCATGTTATGCACTCTGTTGACACGAGAATGAGAGAAACAAAAGATTTTTTCTTTTTGACGCCCGACACGCGCGGCGGACCATCCAGCCGTGCTGGAGGGAGGCGGAAAATCCTCTTCTACACCCCCTCAGCCTGGTTGCTACCAGACTGACCTTTAAAGGGCGAATCAGGCTTTAACTGACTAAAAACAGCCTGCCTAACTTTTAGCCACGATGGCTTTAAAAGCACAAACGGAACACTAGAGGAAAAAGAGTGGAGAAGGTATGTAGTCTGCAACGATCTGGCGAGGGTCCCCGAGAGGACCCTACCACGAGGCGGTTTCCAGGTCGTCGCAGAGTACACATCGCGATTGAAAGACAAAAAAGAGTTAGGCCATCTCGTATTTATAAGCTTGAGAAAGTACAGTCCTCCTCATAGATTATCACAGCTGAATAACATTTTCCTTGAAGGTTGTTGTGTTCTCGAGGGAGTGAGCTCTCCTGGAAAGAGTTGATGAGTTAGCAACGAGGATGCGTGCGTTTGTATTGTACTCGTAAGTACAGTATTAGAAACGGAGACGGGAAACCAAGGAAAGGGAAAAAATTAAGAAAGTAAGTAGATAATATGTTTATTTATTTATTTCACGGCATTCTAAATGGCCATTACAGACATAGTCCAATAGACCCACTTAGGAAAATTTAATACATATTATTTGATTACATATTATTCAAATCAAATCAAAATATCTTTATTCCTTGGACTTTTTATAGCACTTAGAAACGTCATACAAATTAAATAGAAGAACATGTATCTAAATTACCTACTACTCTAAATCCGCATAGTTTAGATTCACTTTCATCACACTATCTTGAATGTGAAATTGAATTTAAGTGCCAGTTCCGGTGACAGAGCTTCTTGAGAAGAACTGGCAAGAAACTCAAGGCCGACTCTTTTAATGGTCAAGTTTTAACAATATCGTTACATTAAATACAATCATTAACATAACATAATTCGTTATTAACAATTCAATTCAAATTTCAAAATTATCAATTATTAAATATAAATTATAAATGAAATGATAAATTTATGTCATCATCATGTAAGGAAATAGACAGAATGATACCTACATCTTTCACAAATCACAAAACTTCGGCTTTTAAAAAAAAACACAATAATGTGCGAAACAGTTATATGACAGCGGTGTATAAAACCTTGATACTCTCATTTTGAATTTGAACCTTGATATGCCAACGTGCCGTCTATGAAACGTAGTGTGTGTGTGTATCTATGATTACAAAAGGTTTGTTCCTACGTTCATACAACATCGATAGAAATTTGTGAGAGCTGTGTTGTTAATTATGTTATATGGAGTTATTACATTATTCTTCGATGGCGTTCTGTGCAGCGCCGAAACTCGATGATTCTGATTGGACGGCCCAGACCGTTTGTGCAAATATTACACGCAACGTGCATTAAGGAAATGTGTGGAGGCGGCTTATTTATCTATAAAAATATTGGCTCAGAGGGAGAAGATTTAACAAATATCGTTGTTAAAATGTAGTCAAAATTCAGTGTCGAAGGATCTCGATCTCACAAATGTCAAATTTGGTCTCAATATTAAACTTCAATGCTTAATTTAAGTGAGATTTTATTTAAATATGGCCGAGGAATAAAACATAATGAAACTAAGAATGTATTGTTACTAACAATAAGAATTGATAATCATTAATGAATGAAATCAATTATATTATTTTTAGTCAATTAGCAATTCAATCTCGATACGTTCAACTTTTATTCTGCGATCACAAAAGTATTGGCCTTCTAGCTTCTACTCAAAACTTCCGATACTTGACCAGCATCAAGATAGAAAAGAGTTGCCAACCCCAAATTTCAAAAACAAGGATTCGAAGTCGGAATTATCAGGAGAATGCAATTTAATAACTGGACACAGTAACAGAGTAGCAATCTTAAAGTAATAATAATAAATGCAGGTAATAATTCTGGACGCTGATAAAAATCTATCCAGGGCACCCCAGTACACTCCACAATCCAGGTCATGTCCTGGGAAAACAGGACGGTTCGCAACTCTAATATAGGTGCTAACTAGTGCCACGGTAGCGGATTAGTGTAGTCTTCTATTATGCAAGCAGGCGCTCGATAATATTAGGTTTGGGGAAAAAGTCTTTTCGTATTTTATATGAAATTTCAAAACATTTTTTAATAAAGTTTATTTACATTTAACTAAAGTATGTAGGTGCCATTATGTTCGATAACTTTTTGCCATCTTGTAGGTAGAGACATGATCCCATTACTATAGAAATTTTGGGACTTCTGTTCAAAAAACCGCGACAAGTGGTTTTGGCAGTCTTCTCGTGATGTTAACCTGACATTGCCTAAAAAATTCTTAAGAGACCGAAACAGGTGGAAATCAGAAGGTGCAAGGTCAGGACTATACGGCGGATGCATTAACACCTCCCAGTCAAACTCTCTTAATTTTTGCTGAGTGGCTAAAGATGTGTGAGGTCTAGCGTTATCATGGTGAAAAATCACACCCCTTCTATTAATTAATTCCGGCCGCTTTCTCTCAACTTTTTGCTTTAATCTCATCAGTTGTTCACAGTAGAGTTCAGAATCGATAGTCCTGCCTGGCGGTAACAGCTCATAATGAATATCTTCCCTTCCAATCCCACCATACACACAGCATCACCTTGTTGCGGGTTAGCCCGGGTTTCGCCAGAGTCTGTGAAGCCTGGCCGGCCTTTGACCACGACCTTTTTATGCGCCAAAACTGTTTTGTGGTCAATTCCTAGTTCTTCAGCTACGTCGTAACTACTGATATGCCGATCTTGCTCCACTTTTTCAAAAATGGCATCCATTTTATCCGTAACAGGGCGACCAGAGCGACGTGCATCTTTGACATCAAAATTTCCGGATTGAAAGCGCCTAAACCAAATTTGTGCTACTCTCACAGACACTGCACTAGGTCCATAAACGTCACAAATTTTTTCGCAGCTTGCGTTGCATTTTTACCGTTTTTGTAGTAAAATTTTAAAATGTATCGAATTTTTTCATTAAATTCACTCATCTTGACAGTAAAAAAAAACAAATGAAAATCACACATTTATCTAATTTGAATTTGGAATTATCTTTTTTAAAATTTAAACTTTTTAAAGATATCTAAACCTTTCAGATACAAATGGTATAACCAAAGAGATTTTATTACAAGTTCATACATACTATAATGCGAAAAGACTTTTTCCCCTACCTATTATACCCAGCACTTCAGAATAATGTAGCGCCGGTTTCTAGAAGACTACTTGAAAAGCAGCATCCTCGTTAACCCTTATTTTTATGGATGGATTTATTTATCTCGAGCTCCTTCGTGCTTAGGCCACCTACGTTAAGCCGTCGATTCCAGCTCTTGTTATTTGATGACAGTTGTTAAGCCAAGTCAGTGGCTTTTGGACGGCTTCCGCCAAACACTGGCCTCCGCCAAGCCGTCATTGATAAACGTGGTAGATGCTCCAATGCCTCTTCGATCGAGGAGAGACCCGTATCCCAACAGTGAGATGATTATGGGTTGATACCGAATGTTATATTACTAGGCTCCATAAAATCTCTAACTCGTTCCCAGGTTAATGTATACGCTTCTACAATAAACTTCCAAGGGTATAAATTATCCATGGGTAAATTTAAGAATGAAGAATGTTACTAGGTATGCCAAATCGCTTGAAATGTTGTCTCAGTGAAGCCTGTATGTATACAAACACACTAGTTTTTGTTGTAGTCAAAAATACCTAGTAGTTTTGTTTTTATAGGCATTCAAAGTTTCGAAAAATATCGAGTCCCGCTAACAGTCTTGTGACGTCATTTCACAACGCATCGCACGGGCCACGGCCACGGCCACGGCTCGCTTAGTATTAGGGATGTGACATTCTAATTAGAGTATTTAATTAATTATTATAGTAATTAAAATTTAAAATAAATTTATAATAAAATAAATTTTAATAAAATTTATAATAAATTTAATTCATTAGTATTATTATAGTATTTAATTAATTATTTAATTGTAATTATAGTATTTAGGTATAATTTCAACGGCACGGGCGCGCGACCGCGAGCGGACTGAGTGAGCCAGACTAAGCGTGTTGTACGATGACGTCACACAGCCCACGTCGTACGGTTACAACTTGTTTTACTTCTAAATCGGAAACTAATTGACATACCGAAGTAATTCTTTCACTAGTATTTTTTATTTTTGACAGAGAATATGGAGTGCTAATAATCAAAATTAGTTAACATTCTCCATTATATCAAAACTAGACTATGTCAATAGGCTTACTATTGTATCTCAGATTACATAAATGATAAAAGTATTCGGAAATGAATTGCACTTATTATGTTATGTTAATAATTGTATTTGTATTTAATGTAACGATATTGGCAATTAAAACAGTCGGCCTTGAGTTTCTTGCCAGTTCTACTCAAGAAGCCGCGTCGCCGGAACTGGCACTTAAATTCACTTTCACATTCAAGATAGTGTGATGAAAGTGAATCTAAGCTCTGCAAATTTAGAGTAGTAATGATTTAGTTACATGTTCTTATATTTAATTTGTATGACGTTTCGAAGTGCTTTATAAAGTCCAAGGAATAAAGATATTTTGATTTGATTTGATTTATTCTATATTATGTATTGTCTACTCATAGTTTCTGTGGTATGGCCGATAATGTTATTGCCTTGTCCATTTCATTTGTTGGTCCCTGCACAAGCATTGCACGGGTGGTCATTATTAATTCTAGCCGTGCTCGCTCCTCGCATATGAATCAGAGATTTCAGGTGACCTGTCAATCATGGCCGTCCATAATTGATGCCTTTATTAGCGTACTTTGTTCTATTGTGTTCTATTGTCATTTTGGGGTAAACATTGTTGTTATATTATTCCATTAGAGTCGTTTCCTTAGTGCCTAGAAATTTGATTTTTTATTGACTACTAAGCTTCCACCCGCGGCTTCGCCCGCGTTTCATATTTTTTTTTAATTAAATTTTCCTATGTTTGAGAATATGTGTACGAAGTTTCATGATGATCGGTTGAGTAGTTTCAACGTGAATGCGTGAACAAACAAACTCATATTCACATTTTAATACTACTAGCTTCCACCTGCGGTTTCGTCTGCGTTTACTTTTTTTTTAATAAAAAGTATCCTATATCTTATGGCCTTCTTAATACCTTCGAGAATATGTGTACCTACTAAGATTTTATGATGATCGGCTGAGTAGTTTCGGCGTGAAAGCGTAACAAACAAACTCACATTCACATTTATAATATTACTAGTTTCCACCCGCGACTTTGCCCGCGTTTAAATTTATTTTTTAATAAAAAGTATCCTATCTCCTTCCTAATACCTTTCAATACGTGTGTACAAAATTACATGATGATCGGTTGAGTAGTGTCGGCGTGAAAGAGTAACAAACAAACTCACATTCACATTTATAATATTAGTAATGAAATAGGGATTTATAGTAGTAGGGATATTAGGCCCGCGGTCAGACTTCGCGCTGCTGTCTTTAAGGATTTTTATGCGGTTAGTGGAACCTTATGCGGAGCTAGTGGAACCTTACAACACCGGAGGCTTCTGCAAACAATTTTTCACACTATTTCTACGAATAGCATAAACTAGTAATAAAACCTCGACAGACATTTCATTCCACAACTTGATAGTACCGAGGAGAATATCTCTCTGAGACCGCACAGTACGCGACCATTTCAGTAGGTATATAAGGATGTATTCCCCATCGATGGAGAGTAATTGCATCACCTTATTACAGCACATCACAATTAATTACATGTATCTAGTTACCAACTGATTACCTCTTCGTCGCCTCATTGATTTATTCGCTAATCGGCCCAAATAGTCCCATAAAGCTATCATCACTAAGATACTGTCCACTAAACACGGTTTCAACTAAAGAGAAATTATCTACAGGCCCGTAACTTAACGTCAAGTTTAATTACAGAGCCCATTATTAGTAAGTAATGTTTAATGCGACGCACGGTACAGACGTGCACAGATCTACTTAGTGTTATTGATTTATTTATTCGTGTACCCACTGGATGGCTCCCCTATAAAATTTAAGTGTAACGTTTTCTACAAACGTTTAGCAATATGGTCGTTTGATGATGATGATGATATCGTTTTTAATTTTAATAGTGCCATTTAACTAAATTGAATGAGAGCAAAAAATTCAGATTTGTGGAAAAATGGCACGATAATGTGACACGCTAAGTGAATTGCACATGAGTTCAAGACAATATAAAAGACGAAAGTCCGGACGGATACCAGAAATATGGAATGATGTATATATTCGAGACAGATGTGGACTGTACTCGGAAGTATTTTTCATAGAATCGATTTTATTAAGACAACGAATCTTGTGTTTGCTGCTATATGAACGGCAGCACGCTGTATTGTATCTATCTGAAAGATTGCATAGGCATTCTTTGTAAAAATAACTTGTTATTATTATACATGAAACGTAAATACGCCAAATTTAAAGTTCAAGTTCGAGTTATTAGTTCTTGTTTTCGCCCAACCCAAATAATAAAAGCTTGTTTCAACAATATTTATATCTTTTTTCCAATCAAATATATAAATATTCACATTTTTTCATTTATTACACATATATCAGATATTTCATTCGATCATTAATATAAAACGGTACTTCGTTGTATTTTTTGTAAAGTTTTTGGAGTATAAATAAATATTTTTTTATCCTATGTTCATCGCTAGCGAACAGCTTCTCTACCCGCTTGTACCCCACCACAACAGTTATAAGTACCAACATACAAGTGTAATTTGCATCATACAATAATTATACATACAATAACAAGTATATATAAACGTGTAATTTTTGTATGGAAACACAGAAACACCGTCAATAGAATTATTCGTTCTTTTCATGCATAGTTAATTGTCGCGCGGATTAATTGGCAGCCATCTAATTACTTACTTTTGCAGTAAATAATAGTTTTCTAAGTCTCCTTGTGCCAGATAACTGGATTTCTTAGTCTTTTGTAATGTAATGGTGTTTTTTTCGTACTTATTAATATCTATTCGCGTGCGATTTCATATGCGCTTATTTTTTTCACGTGAATTCGTCTTTAAATTTGCTACCATACGGGGGCAATCAAAAAATTCTAATGATAACAAAATCGGGCATACAGTTTGGCGTTGTACTTTCGAATCTATGCTCTTCATCTAAAATTCAATCACACTAGTGGACAGATGAAGGATCAACGAATTTATTACGCTAACTAAGGACTACTGAACATCGCGTGCAGGGGAGGCGAAGTGCTGTTTTTCTATCATTTTGAGATTTAGTGCATATAACGTATTCACTTTCAACACACTGCCGTGTCTATGACATAGCCACGCCCCATTTTTAGGGTTCCGTACCCAAAGGGTAAAAAGGAACCCTATTACTAAGGCTCCGCTGTCCGTCCGTCCGTCTGTCACCAGGCTGTATCTCATGAATCGTGATAGTTAGACAGTTGAAATTTTCACAGATGATGTATTTCTGTTGCCGCAATAACAACAAATACTAAAAAACAGAATAAAATAAATATTTAAGGGGGCTCCCATACAACAAACGTGTATTTTTTTTTTTTGGCGTTTTTATAGAAAATGGTACGGAACCCTTTGTGCGCGAGTCTCGGCTCGCACTTGGTTTGTTTTTTTTATATAAGAGGGGAGCAAACGAGCTTGTGGGTCACCTGGTGGAAAGCAATCCGCACCGCCTATAGAGATCAGCATCACCTAGGGGTCGCTGATGCGTTTTTTTAAGGAAAATATGTACAGATTACCGCAGCATAATAACGGTTCCCTTGAGGGCTGCGAGTGAGTGAGGTCACCAGAAAGGAAGGAGATGCTACGATGGCAGCGGGGGTGGCGGCGCGCGAACGATATTTTATGTCGCGAGCGTTAATATGGCTACGGTAACCGCTTCACATCAGGCGGGCCGTATGCTTGTCTGCCACCCGACGTAGTATAAAAAAAAAACTCTATTCTTGAAGGATCCCATGTCGTAATTGTTACAGAGACGATGAGAGAGTTTTTGAAAATCTATCGTTCATTAGGTACCTGCTCATTTGATTAGGTCTGTGATTATCTGATATGGTGACTGCCCGTGACTCAAAGTGCAGTGAACGAAATCTTTACTTAGCAGATGTCTACGTCGTAGTACTTATTAGCCTGAGCTGCCTAACAATATGTAATACAATTCTTAAAAATATAGAGTAATACATAGGCGGACTTATCCGTTATAGAGATCTCTACCAGTCAACTTTACAGTCATTGAAAGGAGCACAATCAAGGCGAAAATGCTAATAATAATAATAAATATTGTCAGACAAATTACACAGCGCCATCTAGCCCCAAAGTAAGCGAAGCTTGTGTTATGGGTACTAGACAACTGATAAACTTACGTAAATACATTTTTTTTAAATACATACTTATGATACATAGAAAACACCCAGACTAAGACAAACAGACATGTTCATGCACACAAACGTTTGTGGGAATCGAACCCACGAGCGTTGGTGTCGAAGCCGCCTCATTGACCGCTACGCCACCGAGCTCGTCATATAATAAGTTCAATACATAGTTTGAGATTTATATTGATAGATCAATGATCATAGTAGATTTTGGTAAAGTAAATTATGTTGGTTCCATGCTCACATTATGAAGTGAGCAACCCGGCTAATTTGGATATGTAACACGCGTCTGGTAAATTCACTATGTGAAACCTTTTCGAATGTGTCCAAAAAACTCGATATAAGTACTCAGAAAGGACACTCGCCTTAATATGAATTAAAACTTCCATCTCTCCCGCTGCTGGTGACGTCGACGCCGTGGTCATATTCATAGTCAGTGACGTGTAAAAATCCGCAGTGCACTTTAATCATCAATTAGGTATCAACTTAATAAGTGAACTATCCAGCTCTGGTTGACATCTTCGTGCAATCCCCAGATGTTAATATCGCTAATTGCAAATTGCTACTTTATCGAAAACGTGTGCCAAGAAATTAATTACTACTATAGCGGGGTTTTTTTGCTGACGTTATCGTGGTTATTAGTTTAATATGCGAGTATTGATGCGTAGGCGAGTGAAATCGGATTTGATGTTCAATTAATTTTCATGCATATTTTGTTAGTATTGTTATATATTTAAACAAAGCATATAATAGATGGTTGGTTGGTAATGGAAAATTACTTATTGTATTAGTTATTAGTTATAATTAACGTATAATGTATTAGTTAATTAACTAGCTGAAATAACTGACAGTTCTGTCGTTCAGTTTTGTTAAATTTTCTAATTTTTCGCACAAGTTTCTTATTTTTTAGGGTTCCGTACCTCAAAAGAAAAAACGTAACCCTTATAAGATCACTTTGTTGTCCGTCCGTCTGTCTGTCAAGACCCTCTATGTCGAGAATGCGTGGAGGTACCAAGCTGAAATTTAAACTGTATACTCAGGTCTACGGTCCTATGAAGTTGTAAAAAAGTTTACGTAAAAAAAAGATACGGCCGTTTATTTAGCAAATAACGCAATTTTCGACACATTCTCAAGGGAATGAAAACTCATAGGGTACTTCCCGTTGACCTAGAACTATGAAATGATAGACTACAAATACAAGAATAAATCTCAAAACTATACATTTGTAATTAAATCTAAAAAAAAATAGGGGGTAGGTATATCATTATATTTATAGGGAGTCGAAATTTCAAATTGAAGCTACTAGTTCAAATGGGGTATCATATGAAAGGGCTTGATGTGCACATTGCAAAATATATTTTATTTATTTTTTTCCGACGCATTATTTATAATGAAAAATATAGAATTTCAGGAATACCTCGGAAACAAACTGCGCGTTTAGATTTCTGAACGAATCCTCGGTGGGCGAGTCCGACTCGCACTTGTCCGATTTTTCTTTCATAAGAACCTTCTAATGACAAGAAGGAATACAAGATGAATAGAAATAGCGAAATCGGTCCAGCCGTTCACGTTCACGGCATCAAGCCGTGCCCAAGGGATTTTTTTTTATACTACGTCGGTTGGCGGACAAACATACGGCCCGTCTGATGTGAAGCGGTTACCGTAGCCATATTAACGCTCGCAACATAAAACATCGCTCGCTCCCGCTGTCAACGCAGCATCTCCTTCCTTTCTGGTGATCTCACTCACTCGCAGGAACACAACAGCCCTCAAGGGAACCGTTATTTGGAAAATTAGAAAATTTAAGAAAACTGAACGACCATATTGACAACGACGACCTCGGTGATCCCCGCACAAGACAAATATTTGTGAGCATGTCCGTTTGTTTTGGTTTGGGTGTTTTATATATAGGTATGTATTTACAAAAAAAAAAATGTATTATATCTGAGGGGCAATTCTCGTAATTAAAATGTAGTCAAAATTCTGTTCCGACCCAGTCTCAATCTCACAAATGTCAAATTTGGTATTCTCGTATCACATTATGAACTTCAAAGTTTGATTTAAGTGGGATTATATCGGAATATGACCGAAAATTAAGCAAATTAAGAATGTTACTTTGTCCACAATAAGAATTGCTTATAATTAATTAATGAAATCAAGTGTACAATTTTAGTCAATCTGCGATCGTAGAAAAATTAGGAGAATTGGCCTTCTGTTATCTAGTTCTCACATAGTTCAAGATTTGCTTAGTTTGAGACTAAATGGCGATGTGTGGTTTGTCCAGGAATATTTATTTATTTATAATATAAAATAAACTTAATTAGCTAAGAGCATAAGAGTTATGCGGCTACACTTAAATTTATTGGGGTAAACTTATTAAAACTCACGTGAGACATTATACTAAATTAATTAAATAAATTAAACGGGTCACTCACGTCTTTTTGTCGGGACACCCTTTGTCTCGCAATAAGTTTAGCCGAATAAATTTAAGTGTAGCCGTAATAAGTTTAGCCGAATAAATTTAAGTGTAGCCGCAGACTCTTAAGCTCTTAGCTAATTAAATTTAGACAAGGGGACAAGGGTGTGTCCGGCGCGAGAGACAAAGGGTGGACGTGTCTGGACATTCGCCCTGATGAAGGCCTCCTTTTGAGATCGGAACTAGTCGGCTTTCCCGACAAAAAGACGTGAGTGACCCGTTTAATTTATTTAATTAATTCGGCTAAACTTACTTACAGTATGTTTCCTAAAACATTTTATACCACGGACGGTGAAACTGTGGAATCAACTTCCCTCAGCGGTATTTCCGAACAATTACGACATGGGAGCCTTCAAGAACAGAGTCTTTATTTCTCTTAAAAGGCTGGCAACGGATCAGCGACCCCTTGGTGTCGCTGATCTCCATGGGCGGTGATGTTTGGTGACCACCAGGTGAAACACATGGTCGTTTGCCCCCCTCTCAAAAAAAATCTGTTGTCTGTAAAGTCGGTTTACTGACGATAGTTGAACGTCATAAGAAAATACTAATGGAATGTTTGCATTTTTCAAAAGAAAATTTTAATGGAACGCCTCAGAGCGAGGTAACGCCGCATGAGTCATGTTTTTTCGTGCGTGCAGCCGGCTCCATCGAATTATAACACGTTGTCACGTCAAAAAACGTTATGTTCACGCCTATCTTTCTTTAGCCGTATTTGCAATAGGAAATAGCTGGTTTCATTAATATCACGGATTAGCTATTTAAAAAATGAATAAAAATAAACTCATTCCAGAATTATATTATTAAAATTTCCATAACATTATCGTATAAACAATAGAGAGACATTTGAAAGTTAGAAAATAATCGCAAAAAAGAACTGTGGGATGAAATGTACGTTGAGGTTTGCGTGTGCGATTTTGAATTTTATTTGAACGGCGGTAAGAGTGCACGGGAACGGTCGGGTCGCTATGTGAACGAATGTTAATAACGCGGCCGCGCGGCCCGCTCCAGTGGGACTTCGAACTCTACGAGAGTAAGAATCTGTTGTATGGATTTGGAGGTGGCATTAAAATAATCGGTTATTATCTGTATGACGTGCTCCGCAATGTCGCGTAGTTACTACGAAATATACTTTTTTATACCACTAAGGTGGAAAACAAACAGTTACCTCATCCTATGGACGTTTGTAACACCAGAGGCAACACGTTTTTCTCTTTTTGAAGAAATTTGAGAAACTTTCGAATGAATAAACTATGCCTATTGCTTATTTTGAAGTTTTTATACTCGTAATAGTATTTTCCTCCAAAGTTAGGTAAAAATTTGTATCTAAAAATAAAATTTTCGAGGCTTTGCTTAGTTTACGTAAAAATCTTCAAAATTAACGTTCGTGGCGGAGACCGATTTTGTACCAGGCGGTCAGAAGTGCGCGTTGGTTTTGAAAGGTTTTACGTTACCTCGCGACGATTATTTATTTGATTTAAAAATTGACGGCCAGATCTGCTCGCACAGACAATATTCTGATATATTTTTCATTTAATAAAAATAAATAAAAGAAAAGTCTGTCTGTTCGGCCGCAGCTTAGCCCACAGACTATTACTAAGTAAGTACTATTAGCACCAGAAAGCTTGAAATATGGCATGGGATAAGTAGTAATGTAAAATTTTCGAAGTTTTTTTTCCTCTAGACATAATATGGGAATGATTTTTTCCTTGTCTATCCCATGATATTTGAATATAAAGAATATATTTGAATAGGTCTTTTAAAAATATTGCGTGTGTTAAGACCGTTTTTCGATTCAATGATCCGTTTGCGAAATATTGAGAAGTAAAATTTTTTTCGACCTCTGCCAGCTAAACTATATATGTAAAAATATTCACGGCAATAGTATATCGGTACAATGAATTAAAAAGGAAAACTATCATAGCTTTAGAATTCAACGAGTAAAAGTCGACCATCATAAAAAATCTACTTGTAGAAGAGAAAATTTAGTACAGACTCCATTGTAAATTACTGCGATATAGCTCCTAGTTCTGTAAAATAGGTAGTAAACATATAAAGATATATACTTATATAGCCATAATCTTACATGGTTTATAAAGATAAACCATGTAAGATTATGGCTATATAAGTCGGTATAACTAATAACAGTTCATAATTAACAAAGGCGGAGCCACATTTTTGTGTTGTGGTTTGTCAGAACCTTACATCATCATCATCACCCCGTATACTTGTGACGATGATCCAACGTCACAAGTTGTAGGAAAGCTTGTTTAGCGTTTAAACTTTTTTTAATCTATACTCTATATTTTAAAAGCGAAAATGTGTCTGTCTGCCTGTTGCTTTTCGATTTAGACGAAATATTGTGACGGCCAACTACTGAGCCCTAACATCGCGCGTGGCCAGAGTGGCCAGACACTCACTAAGCGGTTTCTTATCCTTACCTCATCAACTGCGCCGAATGTGCGTATTTGCGCTTCGTAGCTGCATGGCCTCGCGCGCCGCTCTACAGTCGACTTTTGTTCTCTTTGTGACGGGTTCACGTTATTATTAAAAACAATAAATCGCTGAGGGCGCCACCTACCACTATTGCTTCGCTTTTACTTCGCAATACACCCCTAACCTCACCCACCCCCGTATAATTACTGAAGTGAAACGCGGCGCACGGCTCTTGTGTCGATATAACGCTTCAATTCATTATTAGTATATTTAATTTTATTATACAAAGCATAACGGTGTAATACAGTAGCTTTCACCCGCGTCTCCGCACGCGCGTATCCGGAATCCTCAAAAATATCAGAATCTCATGAGAATTAAAAAAAATTGGTTGTCTTTAAAGTCGGATTTTGCGTGATGATAACGAAATAAGAAACCATCGGCAGATGGAGTGGAAGAGAGATATATGCGTCACAAGCCGAATGCTTAGGTCGATCGTGCTACTCTATCGCTTGTTCCGAGCTCTCGCTTGCAAGCTCGGTTCAGGCGGAACGTGACTATAAGACGTTATCACCACAGTAATCACGGCAAAAACGAGTGTGCTGTTTAGACCACACGATTGAAGTAAAACTTCTTTAGCTCTACTAACTTATACCTCCCTCTCGACTTATGTTCGCCTCGCCCGATCACACTTTTCGTAACGCTCTCGTCACGCATTCACCAGCTTACTCGGCAAGTGAAGCGTGCGTAAAGAAGTTTTACATTTTGTGGTTTTACTTCAAAAACATTTCGTAGCGGATACGTCCTTCATACACACTAAGTATTTATATACTAATATCTACAGCAAGCCCGGTAGTCCAATGGCTAGGAATGGGTACTTTGACTCCGAGGTCGCGGGTCCGATCTCCGCACAAGACAAACATTTGTGTGCAGGAACATGTCTGTTTGTATTGGTCTGATTGTTTTCTATGTATTATAAGTATATATTTACAAAAAAAAAATGTATTTAAGTACATTTATCAGTTTTCAAGTAGCCATAGTACAAGCTTTGCGCTTAATTTGGGACTAGATGGCGCTGTGTGAATTGTCCAGAAATATTTATTTATTATTTGAATGTCATACAATAACTGCATGCCTTTGAATTCAATCCGATCCCTTCAGATTTTTTTTTATTCTGCATCTTCGCTTCTGTGTCAGAAGAAAACCGACTGAAGAAGACAAACTGACCCTAACGTAACCGAGAAAAACCAATAATCAAAAAGAATGAAATAAACAAGTGTACCAAATTAGTTAATTATCGATCAAATAATATAAACTTTTTTTATATCATGTCGGGTGGTAGACAAGCATATGGCCTGCTTGATGTGGAGCGGTTACCGTGGCCATATTAACGCTCGCAATATGAAATATCGCTCGCGGGCCGCTATCTCCGCTGCCAATGCAACTTCTTCCTTTCTGGTGACGTCACTCCCTCGCAGGAATACAACAACCCTCAAGGGAATTGTTATTTGGTTGCGGTATTCTGTGAGGTGGAGTTACTTCCTCAGTCGTTAATCCAAGTCAGTGCCCTTTAAGCGGCTTGAAAACACTGGGCTCCGCACATTCCACAGTTGAGCAAGGGCTGACCCACCACCTCCCATGGCTCCTCCTGGTCATTTGAGCCGAATCGCGGGAGATGCTCACGGCACACTGCACTTTGGCTCGCGGTGCCGTGGCACGTCTTCACTCCCTACAAATTATTTAATTCACTGTCCTTGTCCCTGCGCCCTCTCCATTAATTAAAAACTCCGGCTGAAGGTTCTAACATTTTTTTTTGGTATCATCATCATTATTTTTTTCTTCCACAGTTGAGCACCGTGGTGGAGTATGTACTAATCCTCTTCAATTGAGGGAGACCCATATCCCAGCAGTTTTTATTTTTTCATACTACGTCGGGTGGCCGACAAGCATGCGGCCCGCCTGATGTGACGCGGTTACCGTAACCGTATTAACGCTCGCAACATAATATATCACTTGCGCGCCGCCACCCCTGCTGCCAACGCAGCATCTCCTTCATTTTCAGTGTGATGAATAAGGGTTGACTACTACGACACTTTTATTTAAAACTGACCACAAAGTTGTTAATTCTATAATAGTATACAAAAACAAGTTGGCAACGCAAGGTTGCCAGCAATAACTACTTAACTCATTTAGCAAATGACTCGTTGAAATCTTATTATCATTTCTTCTTTTGCCAGCGACATTGTTTTCTTGGGTTATTCCGCTTTCGTCCTATGACATTTGACACTATTTGAAATAAGTCGTAGTATAAATTTTTACCCGACTTTTTTTCCCCTGGACAAATTATACAGCGCCATCTAGACCCAAACT
The DNA here is from genome assembly GCA_937001555.2 of Hypsopygia costalis. Taxonomy (NCBI): domain Eukaryota; kingdom Metazoa; phylum Arthropoda; class Insecta; order Lepidoptera; family Pyralidae; genus Hypsopygia; species Hypsopygia costalis. The sequence continues at coordinate 4,075,459 of OW443326.2, read as the reverse complement.
AAGCCTGTAAGCTATGGGAACTAGATAACTGATAAATATACTTATATTTTTTTTTGTAAATACATACATTAGAAAACACCCAGACCAACACAAACAGACATGTTCATGCATATAAATGTTTGTCATGTGTGAAAATCGAACATGCGACTTCCGAGTCAAAGTACTCGACCATCGAGCTCGTCATCACATCGAGTTCGACAGTCGAGCCGACTGACGACAACGGTAGCGTTATGTTTTTCAAGTGTATGTATGTATGTACCTATTTATATTTCTTTGGCACTATCTATATCCTAAAATATTTGGCTGATTTCAACATATAAGGTGTCATTTGAATTTTCACAGCTGCGCGAGTGACATAGGAGTAATATAATATTTCAATATAGCGCGAAAAAAAGAAGGATAATAACAAAAAAAATGTTAGAATCTTCAGCCGGAGTTTTTAATTAATGGTACCTACTTCATAAGATTAAATGTAAAAACCATAACAAGTATCTATAGAAAGGTTGTTTGTCTGTCTAGCTATTCACGCATTACGTAAATATTGCTGCACGAAATTGCATGCAGTTTCACAGTTTACTGATGGTGTAACTAAAATATACTACAGGATCATTATTTTTTCTTATACTACGTCGGGTGGCAGACAAGCATACGGCCCGCCTGATGTGAAGCGGTTACCGTAACCGTATTAACGCTCGCAACATACTACATATATCACTTGCGCGCCGCCACCCCCGCTGCCAACGGAGCATCTCCTTCTTTTCTGGTGACCTCACTCACTCGCAGGAACACAACAACCCTCAAGGGAATTGTTATTTGGCTGCGGTATTCTGTGAGGCGGAGGTACATTCCCCGGTCGGGTAGCTTACAATGACGCTCCCTACCTCTCTTTTCGCCAGAGCTTCGTTTGTCAGTCAGCAGGGTGCACCACGCGCAGGTGAAGTTAGCTTTGATTCAAAGATGTTGATAAACTACCTACACCCCAATCATGATGTATCGATAGAAACTCCTCGTATGTAAGTTATTACTTATTAATAAAGAAACGGTATATACTATTCGTCATGTGTTATTATTATTATTAACAACACAACCCATATTCATCCCACTGAGAGATAGAGCATACTCCATCACGCTGCTCAACTGCGGGTTGGCGGAGGTCAGTGTTTTTAAGCCGCCGACAGGCCACTGACTTGGCTTAACGACTATCATCTAATGACAACAGCCTAGACCGACTTCTTAACGTACCCTCCGAAGCTCGGAGCAGCTCGAGATACCATAAACCCATCCATGGTCAGGCTACGGTTGACGTTGCTTAACTTGCCTGTTCAATTAGACTGACACGCGCAATGACAACATCGAGCTTCTCAATTATTGTGTGTCATATTTATCTTATTTTTGAATCGTTAGTATTTTTTGTGTAGTAATATGTGTGTAATTTGTAGTTCAATAAAAGTTTGTATCTATCTATCTACTAATATTTTTACTTTATATAGTGCACGCAGACCGCAATGTAAATGATAAATTCTTGAATAGTTTTGTCATAAAATTATTATCGTAAAATATGTAATTTACAGAAGATTTATGTGATTTATAGAATTATAGAATTATTTATGTGGGATCTTAAGAAAGGCGTACTTGGGTTTTTATAGCGTAAACAACGCGAGACTGATGCCTCTACTGTTGCAAGCGTCCATGGGCTCTATGAGTGATAGAGGGAAGACTCGTATCCCAACAGTGCAATAAACAAGGTTTGATGTAAAATGACTTTAAAAAGTTGTTTAAAAAAAAATCCGACTTCAGTTGGCGAGCGCAGTTTATTGGTGGAATACCCCGGTAGACGCTGCTGTGCGTCTTCCGGGAGAAAAGTTATTGCGTCACACAAGATTCCTTAGTCGCCTTGTACGACATCCAGCGCGTAGCAATAGAGTGGCGCAATTCTTTTCTGCCGGTTACCACAGGGCAAATTTAAGGGTTTTCCTCGATTTTTCTGGAATCCCATCATCAGATGCTGACTTGGTGAATATGGGACCACCTTGCAATCATACCCTTTCAAATAAAAAAAGAATTTTGAAAATCGGTTCACAATTCGCGAAGATATCGAATAACATACATACAAAAAAAAAAACAGTAGAATTGAGACCTTCTCCTTTTTTGAAGTCGGTTAAAAACCGTAATATTTTGTATGTATCCTGAGTGTTCTTTTGAAACATTTGACAGTTCGACTATCGACGATACTCATTAGCAAATTATCGTGACATCACACAAACCTGTGTTATTACAGAAAATATTCGCAATAGACATATACCATAAACAATCTAAGATTTACTGGAAGAGATTCCCATGTGGCATAAGTCCGCCTTTGTACCGGTTTTTTTTAGGGAACAATATTTTCTGTCACCTAAGTTTAGATGTGTCACTAATCTGTAGTACCCTAATAATAATATCTATCCCCAAATATATTATTCATCATTTTAATCAAAACTGTCTCTAAATATCATCAGCTTAACAAACTATTAGTATCATTTAATTCGTTTGATCATCAAAATATATGAAAAAATGGCAAATATTGGCGTCATATTCACTAACGAGTCTTACCTATACCTGGTCAATGTAATAAATCATGTTTTGGTTAGATTTGAGTTGATTTTGAGTTGAGTTGTTAGGTTAGGGTTTTCTTGTGTCCTGTCATTGGAAATAGGAGCTCCGCTTGGCGGCGCTCCTATTTCCGATGACAGACATTAGTTAAGAAACACAAAACTAATTAAATTGGCGATAGTTTAAATGATACCCTTTTTTATGTACTTATTAATTATGTAATTTGAACAATAAATATAAAACAAACAAGATTTACGATATTGTTCTAAAACATGCACTTACAGATTAAAACGATATTTAATAACGAGCCAGCAATAAGTAGAATGAGGAATAACCCGTTTTCTTTTAAGCAAAGAAAAAAAAAACGTAGAGTGGATTTGTGGCGTTGCTTTTCCATTCAGTAATTGAATTATATCATCGATTTTCCATTAAAATGTTTTATGGAATGAAAAGTCTAGGAGGGGCGTCGGGGCTTATTGTGATCGTTGTAGACGAAGTACCTACCGAGTCGAGGGGAGTACTGGACGCTCCGGCACATGCATAATAAATACATTGTAATAAGTCACAATAGAAAAAGAAAAAACTCTACTCACTGTGATTCACGCAGTAAAATATAAGATGCAAAAACCAACACAAATACAAACCTTCCTGGTAGCTCAGTTGGAAGAACACTCGACCGGTCATCGAGAGGTCGTGGGTTCAAATCCCACCTATGGGTGGAGGTGGATTTTTCCATTTTTTTTAATATTTTGGGGTGTAAGTGGTTCATCAACATCTTTGAACCAAAGCCAACTTCACCTGCACGTGGTGCACCTTGCTGACTGACAAACGAAAACGAAGCTCTGGCGAAAAGAGAGGTAAAGAGCGTAATTGTAAGCTACCCGACTGAGGAATGTACCTCCACCTCACAGAATACCGTAGCCAAATAACAGTTCCCTTGAGGGTCGTTGTGTTCCTGCGAGTGAGTGAGGTCACCGGAAATGAGGGCGATGCTGCTTTGGCAGCGGGGGGTAGCGGCTCGCGAGCGATATTTTATGTTACGAGCGTTAATAATAATATGGCTACGGTAACCGCTTCACATCAGGCGGGCCGTATGCTTGTCTGCCACCCGACGTAGTATAAAAAAAAATGTATAAAAAAACTCTAACCTAATTTTCGTTGTAAATCGACAAAAGCCGGGACATCCTACTAAATTCTTCTGATTAAATTCGTTATGAGTTCCAAGGCAGCCGTGGTCTAACCCCTGGGACTGCAATGGACTTCATTGTTCATTGCCTTTTTTGGTGGTCGCCGCTGTTAATCCTGGCTACACAGGAGACACAGTGGTGGGAATGTGTGGTGGGCCCCTGCCTTGTATAAAAATCAGACGGGACTCAGGCATTTGACATTGTACATTTAGATGGCAGTCGTTATGCTAATTCCACTGCCTTTAGGCGGCTTGAAAACACTGGCTTCCGCCAATCCTCAATTGAGTAGCGTGGTGGAGGATGCTCTAAATCCCTTCGATTAAGAGGTGACACATATCCCAGTAGTGCGATGAATAAGGGTTGACAACTTTAGCGATTCAATAATTGAGTAGATTGCTTATTCATACCAATGAATAAGCGACTCTATTCCATTTGAAATAGAGTCGCTTATTCATGATGGTAAGGGGGCAGAGTATTTATTGAATCGTCTATTACTATTATTTTATTTAGAATGCTATTTAACGTAACGTAATAAATATATTGCAAACCTAACCTAACTAATTTTGCACATAAAAAAATACTTATCGCATATCAAATTTATTTTAAAATGGCACAAGAACCAAACGAGTGTGTCGAGTTTCAGCATAATAGGATCTTGAAAAGTGGGGTCCAATTTAACTTGCAGGATTTGATTCAGATAGATAGATAGATACGTTTATTACAAACTACAGTCACACACATACAAAAATTAAATTAAAAAATAACAGGGAGAAAACTTATACACTAGGAAACAGAACGTAGAATAAAAGATGTGTGTGCTGCAGCAAGCAAATGGCCGCAGCTACTACAACGTAACTGTTAAATAATTAAGTAAACTAAATAAAGCATTGTAATAAACAAATTACTTTGCTACATTGGTACCTATGTCAACCAGCACACGTGACAGATCTGTCACGTGTTGTGTCACAGACGGAATTAACTTTTCGCTTCCAAAATCGTTGTGATTTCAATTAATAACAGACGTTGTTGAGGGGAAAAGATAAAAAATATTTAAAAATAAAGCGGATATTTTTTTTTGTCCGGCGTCATATATGACGTCACGGTGTCCGTCACGGTGGTCGTTCCAATTAACAGCTTGTCACGCGGACACTTGTACTAACTCGTGAAAGTATGCAAAACTGCGTGTTAATGTCACGTACACACATACACCAGAGCGGATTTCATCTATATATATAAAAATCAATGCCACTTTTCGTTGTAATTTTATAACTCAAGAACGGGCTCACCTATCCAAACCAAATGTTTAGGGTTTATTCGGACTATTTAGTAGATGGTTTATGTGAAGTTTGCACAAATCGGTAGCGCGGTTCTTTATTTATCACATTTTTGTAACAAATGAATTCAATAAATGGCTGATCATTTGGTTAATGGGGATTTTGCTGTCAAATTGAAACTTTTTCAGATGGGGATTGTGCTGTCAAATTGCAACTTTTTCAGTGTTGACAGTACAATCATATTGTTATGTCATTCATGCGGTCATTTCATTTTGGACGTGCTTCGACTTTATGTTGCCTGTTCCAGAGTCGGTACCCTCCCACCCAGCCGTTTGTTTATTCATGCTCAAAATAGAAAAACAAAAAATATTGTTTATCCAAATGTTTTGGATTAAGTTTTAAAATAGCTAGCAATTAATAGAATATTTTTTTGTTTGAATAAATGAATTTGGTGTTCCAATTAATTTTTTTATTATTTCACTTTATACGTAGCGAAGCACGTACCGGGCCGCTAGTATTATAATAATAAATATTCCTGGACAAATTACACACGGCGATCTAGTCCTAAACTATGCAAAACTTGTACTATGGGTACTAATAAATAACTGATAAAATATTTAAATACTTTTTTTTAAATATAATTACATATAACATAGAAAATACCCAGACCAAGACAAATAGATATGTTCCTGCATACAAATATTTGGCTAGTGCGGGGATCGAACCCACAACCTCGGAGTCAAAGTGGCCATTTCTAACTATTCGACCACCGAACTCGTGATTATATTGAGATATTGAGGTTTTATGGCCGTGTGGTTTCCGGCAGCCTAGAATAGAATCACTCCGTCTCTTCCCGTGGATATCGTACAAGGCGACTAAGGGAAATATATTATCAAACACCGATCAGGCCTCCCCAACCCGTCTGGCCAGCGTGGGGAGTGTAGGCCAAATCCTCCTTCTGTCTGGGACGGAAGAAAGAGGGTCGTGCTGCTGGAGACTAAAATGACCAGATGATGATGATGATTGAGGTTTTATACTGGATGCGGAAAGCGGAGGATTGTATATGGTGGAAAGCATTGCGGAAGGTCTATTTCCAGCAGGGGATAGATACAGGCGGATAATGATGATGAAAATGTGATATTCCCAATCAATAAGTTCCCATAATCAGTTTCAGCCAATGGCGTGTAGTGATAAAAAGATATGTTTACACTGACAAACTAAATGTTTAAAGATATATATAAATTTTGTTTATTTATGATGTGTAATTAGTTTAGAGATTTTTTTATTTTTAGTTTGTAGTGTATATTTATACGCTAACAATGTTTTCTTGTTTAATTAAAAATATCAACTTAATGTTTTAGGTGCCCAATAGTGTTAGAAACTTAAAATCCGTGGTGCACGGCAGTTGAGCTTCACTTGACTAGCCATCTCTTTAGGCTTTTAATGCCTTATTTGCCATATTGCTATCTCTCACATTGCTAAGAGCGGAAGTCAAATTCCAAAAGCTTCCTACTGCTACTAATTTCTTCTGATTAAATTCGCTGTGAGTTCCAAGGCAGCCGTAGTTTTACCCCTGGGACTGCAATGGACTTCATTGTTCATTGCCTTTTTTGGCGGTCGCCGCTGTTAATCCTGGCTACACAGGAGACACAGTGATGAAAAACAATGGTGGGCCCTGTCCCGATAAAAAAATTCGAATCCGACTTTAAGTTCAACCTTTCCGCCGATCTCGCTGGTAGCGAGGCGTTATCAGTATCACCGAGAGCGGCGTTTTTCTTCTTCTTTTTTCTTTCTATTTTCCTGATTCTTAAAAAACACATTTCCTGGACTAATTCTTAGCAACTACTTAAGTGGAAATAGCCTATTTTGACTCAGAACGTTCAATCAAAACTTCGACTATGACACTAGTTATAGACTTTTTTATGCTACAAAGGGAGCAGACAAGCATACGGTTCGCCTGATGTGAAGTGGTTACCGTCTTATCAACGCTCGCAATATGAAATATCGCTAACGCGCCTTCACCCCCTTGCCAACGCAGCAATTTCTTCCTCTCTAGTAATCTCACCTACTCGCAGGAATTCAACAATTTCATGGGAATTGTCATTTGTTACCTACCTACCCCAATCGGATAGCTTACAAATACGCTGTACTCTATCTCTATTTAGCTAAAGCATCTTTCGCCAGTCGGCAGGGTGCACTACGTGCAGGTTAGCTTGGCTTTGGCTCTAAGGATCGTGGTGAGTCCCTTATAGCCAAACGCGTAATTAATAGTCAAATGAAAAGTATTAACTCAATTTTGCTCATGTCTTCTATAATAAATTATTATTATTTAAATCAGGGCTCTCCAAGGCACGGCCCGCGGGCCGCATGCGGCCCTCGAGTTATATCTGTGCGGCCCGTGACGTGTTTTTCATTTAATGGTTTTTATACATTTTTTTACCGCTACAGGTTTTTTACAACAAATATGACTGAATATTATATATTTTTTGAAAAGTTTAAGTTTTATAACTAACTACGCTTTACAACTAACTTAACTTTCAAAGTAGGTAGTAAAAATGTCAAGTAGGTATTTGTTTCTGCGGCCCGCTAATCTGTTTAGTAATTTGTAATGGCCCGGCATTATATATGGTTTGGACAGCCCTGATTTAAACAGTTGATTTCGGCAAACTTGCTAGAATATTATAAATATTTGCTGGTAGCTCAGGAGGAAGAGCACTCGACCGGTAATCGGGAGCTCCTTGGTTCAAATTCCGCCTAAGCGGTGGAGGTGAATTTTTATATTTTTTTTTTTTATATTTATAACATTTCTTAATCTGTAATACATATTTGGTAATAATACGGTGTCTGGTTATTTTATACCTCCGAGACCCGCATATTAATAAATTATAAACTATTAGATTAACACACAAATAAAAAAAGGCACGGTAGGTAAAGTTGACAATCATCGGTCGATAGTGACCTGCGGGCGGCCCGACACCTGTTGAGTCAGACCGCTGATCTATTATGTCCAACAAAAATACATGCGTTGCACGATATACAAGTAGATGTTATATTGGCCATCACAGCTTGTAGATAATATAGTGTTTTGGGCAGCAACTCAACTTCATACAAAGACCAAAAGATCCAAAAAAAAACAAAATAGTCGACGTGACGAGTTCCGGGTGGTGGAATTAGCAAGCAATGCCACGTTTGACATCGAAAGGTGGGTTCGATCATTCTTGTGCGTGAACATGTCTGTTTGTCTTGGTCAGGATGTTTTCTATGTAGTATTAAAAAAAAGGTTTTTTATCAGTTAAATATCTAGGCAGTATCCACAGTACAGCTATGATTAGTATGGGACTAGATGGCGGTGTGTAATTTGTCCAGAAATTATTTATTTATTTATTTATTATTATATATTATATTATTTCCGGAATTGATTTAGCAACGACGTTATTGAATAAATAGCGACCCGTAATTCAAAACTTTGAAAAGCATTCCTAACATCCAAATGGTAGAATAAATAGGCCGCCTCTTGCGGAGTACGGCCCTCTTACCACCAACTCTTATTGCGATTCAATAACTGAATAGAATGCTTATTCATACCAATGAATAAGCGACTCTATTCAAAATTGAATCGGTGGTAAGGGGGATGTGTGAAAGTTGTTGATCCTTACCTCTGTCTGTGAACATACCGAATGCACTGCAGCAGCGTCTCAGCCCCATCACCACCCTGAATGTATGGTTGTATTCGATGCGCAGAGCGTTGAACGATTTTTGAGTGTATTTAGTCCATAGTGTACAAGTATGTAGTGACATACAATATTTTTAAAGAGTGTGATTTTAAATGGAGGCGTACAGCTTATTAATTAAATTTTAGGCTTTCCCCAATGGTTTCAACCAAATACAATCCTCCGTCTTCCGCATCCAGCCGATTTCTTAAGATCATCGGACCATCTAGAATCTAGAAGGAGGGGATCCAACGCTTCGTCCTCCTACGCGCGGCTTCCACTCTAATACCTTCGTCCCCATCTGCCATCACTTACTCGGCACATGTGACTAGCCCATTGCCACTTGAAGTTAAGATTGTAAAATTTTCTCTATACCTCTCAATACAATTACTTAATTATTATTAGGTTACTTAGTCCATAGTATGTACTTTAAGTATGGACAAAACAAATTAAAACAGTAACACTTTAAATAAGGACTCCATACTTAAAGTGTTACTGTTTTACGATATGAGCGATTATTAAACAACAACATTTTATGAACAGATGTGTGACATAGAAATGTCTATTTCATTGTATTCTCATTGTAGAGCAGTGTTTAATTGCTACGAATTTGTTTCAGTGATGGGCATATAAAAAGTCGAGTTACTGTTTGGTGACTACATTGTATCAATGTTCGCGCCGGACGCTGGTGCAGATTACTATGATAGGTACTAGTGAAATGTTCTGTTCACAGTCGATATTTGTAGGGATACACCAAAAACGAGCACGTAAATTTATATAGGTTTATTTGTGAAACGGCAGTGTTTTCTGGAAAAATATTTGTTTTGGTCAGGTGTGGATTAGGATTTTACTGTAGGTAGATTGTCGCAGTGCTGCGTTCTTCTCTCTAATAGTGTTATTTACTGTAAACTATTGTAATTTAAAGATGAGCTTTGTAAAACTTACGAATGTTGAGATGGTTTGGTGTGACGCGAATGGACAAGACAAGGAATGATTATATTATACTGAAACCTATGTTACCTCATTCAATGAAAAAAAAAACACATTCATTTATTCATTCGTTCATTCATTCAAAAAATTTAAAAGTAGCACCTGTGACGGAAAACGATGTGAGGAAATCGCCTTTCGTGGTATGGGCTTGTAATGCGGAGGGATGAAAGACATGTGCCGAAGAGAACGGTGAATTTGAATGTGAATTGATATTATAATGAGTCCAAGCAAGAACGTCTCGTAGTCCAAGGCAAGGTGGAAGGCAAGAGACCCCGCTGGCATATGGGTCTCCCTTCAATCGAATGAGGTTTAGAGCAGACTCCACCACCCTGCTCAACTGCGGATTGGCAGTGTTTCCAAGCCGTCTATAGGCAACTGAGTTGGGTCAACGACTGTCATCTAATGACAACAGCCGTGACCGAAGGCTTAACGTGCCCTCCGAAGTACGGAGTAGCGCGATAAATAAACCCAGCCCTGAGCAGGCTATGGTCGACGTTGTTTAACCTGCGTTTTCGATTAGACTGACACGCGGAACCACGCCACCAAGCTCATAATATGCTTTTAGTTATTAGGTAAATGAAAACAATTTTAATGAAGTCTCAATTAATTCGTTGAACAAAATATGTAATTATCATATCTTCGTGTCGGCGACTGTACACCATAAAACATTATCAGTACGTGTATCTATAATTTATTACGAGGTACAATATTCATGTCGTGTTAACTAGCAGTGGTACGTGTGGCGGTCGTACCTTATCCCACGTCATCGAATATCGACGTAAACACATTTTTAAATGCTAATAGCTAAAAATAATGACAATAATAAGTGTCGTGGTGTTTGTTACCAAACTCCTCTGAAACGGCTGGACCGATTTTATTATTATTCTTTATTGCACATACAAGTTTACAACATAGTGATATAGGACATATACAAAGGTGAGCTTATCTCGACAAGAGATCTCTTCCAGCTAACCTAGAGATAGTAACAATAGTAAGTTATTGGACGGGAGACTAAACAAACTAGTGCAACGAATATAAAATGGTTACATAAAACATAGTACTTTGATAATTATAAAAGATACTCTCTACTGAACCTAACATATATATATATATATATATATATATATATATATATATATATATATATATATATAAAATATAGACCCCCTATTTTTTAAGATCTATTTACAAATGTATAGTTTTGAGATTTATTCCTGTACTTGTAGTCTATAACGATGTTACTTGCCAAATTTCATAGTTCTAGGTCAACGGGAAGTACCCTATAGGTTTTGATTCCCTTGAGTGTGTCGAAATATGCGTTTTTTGCTGAATAAACGGCCGTAACTTTTTTCTACGTAAACTTAGCAGTTTGATTTTTTTTAACATCATGGGACCGTAGACCTGAATATACAGTTCAAATTTCAGCTTGATACCTCTACGCATTCTCGACATAGAAATTCTTGACAGACAGACAGACGGACAACAAAGTGATCTTATAAGGGTTCCGTTTTTCCTTTTGAGGTTCGGAACCCTAAAAACGTAACTCATTGTAGAGAAATAAATAAATAAAATAAAATAATTACTATTGTATGACTGAACTTTTTGTTGAAATTTTGATGATCAATATTAAGTCGATAGATTCTTGTCTTGATAATTACTGGCGATTGTCACTAACAAAGAGCCGTGAAAAAATTATACTGGTGAATTTTTGGGCTAAAATTAACAAGAAATCTTCGAATCATCTCTAAAAGACCAAATCTATTATAATTACATTTATTACTATTCAGTTTACACATTTTTAAAATTTTTATTTTATCTTTTTCAATACTTGTTTGTTCCAATAGGTGTAAGTTATTTAGATGTATTCTATAACCGAGACTGACGCTCATTTTAATATTTATTATTGTATACATTATAAATAGCAGTCAAAAAATCAACGGAATTTCTTCCGTTTTTTAATTCGATGACGTGGATTAACTTACTGCCACCAGTTGTACTATGTAGTTAAGGTCGTGGGTTCGATCCCCGCACAAGACAAATATTTGTGTGTATGAACATGTCTGTTTGTCTTGGTCTAGGTGTGTTATATATTATATGTATGTATTTGAAAAAAATGTATTTAAGTATTATATCAGTTATCTAGTACCTATAGTACAAGCTATGTATGCCTAGTTTGGAACTAGAACGCCGTGTATGTTTTGTACGGGAATATTTATTCATGTAGTACCTAAAGCTTTACATATAGGTAAAGACATGTAACTTATTGCCTTCATTTACTTCGTTGCAACTTTCTCTAGCGCCTTATTATACCCCAAGATAATATTTCAAGGCCCCGTTAAAATTTTCCCTTGCTTTTCAACCTTAATTATCTCCACAAGCATCTTTCCCAGAGATTTTTATATAAATATCACTCGACATTATGTTGTTAAATGTTTACGTAATGTAAAATACGTCTGTCGGTGTGCCGTTTCTCAGAAATCTAAACCTAACCACAGTGTAATTAAGTCTTTTTAAATATACGCTGTAAATATTGGCATGCCTTTGTGTGTTGTGTCGAATGCCGAACATTTCAAAATGCTTATCTTTCATGGCCTTACAAAAATATGACATTAAAAAAATTTTGGTAGGGCATAACGAATTTATTAAGCTGCCCAACTGGGGAAGTACCTCCACCTCATGGAATACCGCAGCCAAGTCACTTGTTTATGTTCCTCCGCGTGAGTGAGGTCACTAGAAAGAAAGAAAGTATTGGCTGGCAACGGATCGGCGACCCTTGGTGTTGATGATCTCCATGGGCGGTGGTGCTTTCCATCAGGTGACCAACGTGCTCGTTTGCCCCCCCCCCCCCCTCACGTAAAAAAAGGCGCTTCGGTCTTTATAAGAACCTCGAACATTTATGCACATGACTTGCTGTATGACTAATTCACACATAGGGTGAAAACAATTAGTCATTATTTCTAAGCTAGACAAGATTAGCTTTTGGGGTGTAAGCGGTTCATCAACATCTTTGAACCAAAGTCGAGCTCGGTGGTCGAATGGTTAGCAATGGCCACTTTGACTCCGAGGTCGCGGGTTCGATCCCCGCACAAGACAAATATTTGTGTGCATGAACATGTCTGTTTGTCTTTGTCTGGGTATTTTCTATGTATTATATGTATGTATTTACAAAAAAAATGTATTTAAGTATAATATCAGTTATCTAGTACCCGTAGTACAAGCTTTGCTTAGTTTGGGTCTAGATGACCGTGTGTAACTTGTACTGGAATATTTATTATTTATTTATATTTAACGATAATATATTTTACAAAAAAAAAAGCTAATGTTATATTCATGTCGTGTTATGTTATTTGTAGTTGTACGGTATCATAATAATTAAGTATTATCCTACAACATGGAATTGCAACATTTTCAACTTATGAAAGGAGTTTCGTCGCCGCTGTTGAAAAAACAGTTCAAACGTTGATGTCAACGTTTGAACAAATTTAATAACAAATCATACACGTGCCTTGCTTAATAATTATTAAATACAGTTTATTGATTATGGAATATATTTCCCCCAGAAAATACCACATTAATTTGAAACAAAGCTTTCACAATATTATATTTTCTTTTTTAAATGTACAAAATTAAATTAATGTACGTAATTTTGATATTTATAGACGATTCTACTTATGATGGCTATAGAATAAATATCATTTTGGGAGCCTATTGTTTTAATTAATAAATGAAATTTGTACGACAGCTATGGTCAATATTACGTTTGTGTAATTAGTATCATAATAAAAGTTATAGTAAATTTTATTGCTTCTCCAATGGAATTATTATTTTTTAATAATTTCATACTTTTTAAATGGACTTTCCCGCTAAACTTTGATTGACCCTAAAATAAGTTGGACGGAAGATAGTAGAATGAAAGTTTGCAGATCTTTATAGTTTTACGATATTGTTAAATAATTTATACAGTTTTTGAACATTGTCAAAAAGCCTATTGCCACCAATCTAGGCTGAAGGTTCATCAGGTGGCACACAAGCATACGGCCCGCCTGATGTGAAGTGAGTACCGTGGCCATATTAACTCTTGCAACATAAAATATCGCTCGCGCGCCGCCAACCCCGCTTCCAACGCAGCATCTCCCTTCCTTCTGGTGACCTCTCTCACTCGCAGGAACACAACAACCCTCAAGGGAATTGTTATTTGGCTGCGGTATTCTGTGAGGTGGAGGTACATTCCCCAGTCGGGTAGCTTACAATTACGCTCCCTAACTCTCTTTTCGCCAGAGCTTCGTTTGTCAGTCAGCAGGTGAGGTTTGGTACAAAGATGTTGATGAACCACTTACACCCCGAAATTTTTTTCCGCAATCAAAAAATCCAACGGTAATCTACTTCAGCTTCGGCGGTAGGGTCCCAGATTTTGCCGAAAGACTAGTTTGTAAGCCCCGCTCAACGTCACGTACATTAGCAGTAGATACATAGTGATAAAAAACAACATTCGTACGGTTAATAAATATTTTTATTATCCCTTTAACATACTCGGCATACTAACATTAATTAAAAGCCCATCGCGATGACATCCTAATAATAATCACCATAAAATCAACCATCAGATATCAACACTGCACACGGAACATGCTTTAAATGGATTGGACATCATTTTTTAGGCTTATGATTCAGATTTTTGGCCGTGTGGTTTCCGGCAGACTAGAATAGAATCACTCCGTTTCTTCCCGTGGATGTCGTATAAGGCGATTAAGGGAAATACATTATCAAATATCGATCAGGCCTCCCCAACCCGTTTGGCCAGCGTGGGGAGTGTAGTCCAAATCCTCCTTCCGTCTAGGACGGACGAGAGAGGGTCGTGCTCCTGTAGTGGAGACTAAAATGGACCTGATGATGATGAGGGCTTACCATGATCTTTAGGTTCAAAGCTAATCGCATCTGCACGTGGTGCATTCTGCCGACTAGAGAAAGAATCTGCACCTCACAGAATACCGCAGCTAAATAACAATTATAGTGAGTTGTGTTCCTGCGAGTGCACTCACTCGCACCAGTTTGGAATGAGTGGCTGTATCGCCAGACATGGTAGTAGCGCTGCAATGTTCATGTTACGAGCTTTAATGTGGCTATGGTAACCGCTTCACATTAGGCGGGCCGTATGCTTGACACCTGGCAAAGACTAGAAATGCTACCTGTATGCCAAATATCAACCCGATCTAACCCGTGGTTTGAGCTGTCCGTTCATAGATCAGTCAATAGCGGTTACCTTTTCTAGACATCACAAAAGATAGAAGAGCGTCATGGCTTTTTGTCTCTGTCTCGCGACTATGTGTGACATTCATTTTTTCTACAACTCCGTGAAACTGGCATATTAAATTTGCCCGTACATTATCACTCCATCACCTTGATATCTCAAACATAGCTCTAAATAAACGGAGCGATGTAAAAGCTAGGTATTTTTCATTATTTCACATCTCCCATAAAAGTATGTGACGACAATGGTGGTCACGCGACGGTGTGGTCGACGACAATTAAATTGTTCACCATAAAATGGACTAAATCACAAACTCCACTTAGTAACTATTCGCGCCATACACCTTAACGGTCATAGACTACATATTTTTATGTTTAGACTAGCAATGTTAATCTCGGTTGTTTTTCTATTTTACCGATTTGAATCTGTTCGTTTCTATGTTACAAATATAATTATCTGTTGTATTTCAAATTATAGATATTCCCGAAGATGATAACAGCTATTGGGGCAGACATCACTGGCAGTGAAGTCTAGTTGCATAATATGCTATTTGACAATGTTCATAAATTGTATTTATTTAACAATATCTGCAAACTTTCATTCTAATATCTTCCGTCCGATTTATTTTAGGGTCGATCAAAGTTTGGCGGGAAAGTTCATTTTAAAAGTATGAAATTATTAAAATATAATATTTCCAATGGAGAAGCAATAAAAAATACTATAACTTTTATTATGATACTAATTACATATACGTACCTAATATTTAACATAGCTGGCGTATAAATTTCTGATTTGATGCATACAAAATACAAACCTGTGACGTCACAACTCAGTAGCCTTTTATGGATATTTATGGAGTGTTTTCGGGAATGTCTAAAACTGCTATTTTCAATCAAATTAAATATATCGAGAGATTTTTGTGCTACCGATGTAATTCTTCATCAATGGTTATATTACTGAGAAGTCCCTACATCAAACCGACAAAAATGTTAGTCAAATAGCCTATTACAGTAGGACAGTCGACAAAATGCACGCGGCCGGGCGCTAGTATCCATGAATTAATAATACCAAAGTATAAAACAAAAAGCTTTGTAAAACCTTTCGCAAGATAACACCTGTAGCAACTATCTCATTAACCATAATGGTATAGAGGATATGTCAACTTGCATTCCCTTTGCAGGTAGAAATTTTGTGAAACTCCCCATAGATTTTTCAGTGATATAACAAAATCCAATTCTAGGTATAACAGACGCATATTATTATACGATGTCCGATTTGTTCGGCCATTTTAGATTTTTTAAGCAAACCTTCCGTCAAGATTGAAGAATACTAATATTTTCCAATTTATATATATAAATATTTAATGTTTGGAATATGTTAATTTTCAATTAAAATAAATACTTTAACATTAACTGCTCGCACAAGAATCCAATGTGATTTTTGAATGAGATTAGTCAAATTTAGAGATGGTTGATTTATTAACAGGAAAGATCATTGTTTTATATTCTATATTGTATTACAAAAAACGACGAGGAAAGAAGTCCTGGCTAAGAAACATCCGCGAATGGACAGGAATAACTGTTTCGCAGTGACTAACAGTTTCAGAGTACCGCTGAGCTGTTCCGTAGGCATAAGGACAGTAAGAACTTTAACACGCTGATCGCTAACATTCACTAATTAGAGAGGCACCTAAAGAAGAAGAAGATTTACAAAAAAATAATAATATTTAAATATATATTTATCAGTTATCTAGTACCTACCCACAATAGGTACGAGCTATGCTTAGATTGGGGCTAGTTGACGCTGTGTAATTTGTCCAAAGATATTTATTTATTTAGAATGTTATTCAGTCTATGGTGGACAATATAACTGTAGATCGATGGCAACACACGTTATTAATTAAGTTATAAAAAAGTCACGGCTAAATTAACATATTTATGGATCAATAAAGCGTTAGGCCACTGTTTACTTGTGGTTAACTTACTTTTAAAGTCGGTAGCGACATCTGTGCGCGTAAAATAGAGTTTTTAATGAGTTCATGTTGATTCATTGTGTAAATAAATGGTGGTGGGTCTGGGTCGCTTATGACCCCCATGGCCGGGTGGTGGAACTGACGGTCCGCTAACGTATTGCGGCTACGTTGAGTGGTGCGGGACTTAATGAACGCCGGGCAATTACCTTGCTTTCTTCTTGCCATAATGGAGGCAGATAGAAAAAATCTATAGATAAAGACGCTTATATTAATTTACATTGATTTAACAGTAACAATGCTGAAATCAGCATAGAACATTTTTTAGAAAAACTTCGATAGTTTTTTATACTACGGCAGGTGGTAAACAAGTATACCATCCGCCTCATGAAAAGTGGTTACCGTAACCATAAACTCTTGCAATATGAAATATAAGATAGAAGAAGTGATACCTAGAAGGTAGAAGATATTTTATATTGCAAGCGTTCACTTACACTTTTTCTTTTCTTTTTATATTACGTCGGGTAGCAGACAAGCATACGGAGCGCCTGATGTGAAGCGGTTACCGTAGCCATATTAACTCTCACAACTTAAAATATCGCTCGGGCGCTGCCACCAACGCTGATAACGCAGCATCTCCTTCCTTACTGGTGACCTCACTCACTCGCAGGAATATTATTTGGTTGCGGTATTCTGTGAGGTGGAGGTACATTCCCCAGTCGGGTAGCTTACGATTACGCTCCCTACCTCTCTTTTCGCCAGAGCTTCGTTTGTCTGTCAGCAGGGTGTACCGCGTGCAGGTGAAGTTGGCTTTGGTTCAACGATGTTTATGAACCACTTACACCCCAGACTGAATGAAAAGATTAAATATTTATTTATTTATTTTATACAATTATTAGTATAACAGTTTCCCAATTTGCTAAATCTATATATATAAAAGAAAGTCGTGTTTGTTACAACACTTATAACTCGAGAACGGCTGGATCGATTGCCATGGTTTTTGATTTGTTGGACTTGTTTCCGTCCCGAATAGCAGAATAACTCTTAAAAACATTGGAAAATTCTCGAAAAAATAAAATAAAAGAAAAAACATTTTCCCATACAACATGTTCGTGGTTGTCGTAGCTGTCAAATGTGACGTTGTCGTACGTGCGTACGCCAAATGTATGCGTGCGTTCAGAAATGTGGGTATAGGATAATAAGTATTAAAACATTGACAAAATTGTCGAAAAATTAAATTTGAAAACGGATTGGGATATTTATTGATTTTAAATTAAATGTCAAATCGATTGGTCTAACTTTTACGTCGCGAAAGTTGTCCGTTGTTGTTTTGAA
The DNA here is from genome assembly GCA_937001555.2 of Hypsopygia costalis. Lineage (NCBI taxonomy): Eukaryota > Metazoa > Arthropoda > Insecta > Lepidoptera > Pyralidae > Hypsopygia > Hypsopygia costalis. The sequence goes on along the minus strand of OW443326.2, from coordinate 4,057,154 downwards.
AATTGTTTATGAATGAATGCTTGAAAATGAATATTAATTGGTTGTCAAGTGTCATGGTACTTTATTTTGTGACATAGTAAAATACTGAACTTAATATTTACCCACTGCTGGGTAATATTTACCCACTGCTGGGTAATATTAAATACGGGTCTTCCTTCAACTGAATATGTTTCGAGCATACTCCACCACGCTGCTCAACTGCGAGTTGGCGGACGCCAGCCGACGGATTAACGTACCTTCCGAAGCACGGAGGAGCTCGAGATAATATAAACTCATCCATGGACAGGCTACGGTTGACGTTGCTTAACTTGCGTGTACAATTAGACTGACACGTGCAATGACGCCATCGTGCTTCTCTATTATTTTCTATTATTCATTATATTAATTTCAAGACATCATAAATTTTGTTCAACTAATATGTATACCACGACATTCATTGACAATTAGGCGGTACGAAGTTCGCCGGGCCAGCTAGTAATGTCATAAATCATAGTAGAAACAAAACAATCATATCAACATAACAAAGTAATTAGATACATATACAAAAAAAAAAACCGGACAAGTGCGAGTCGGACTCGCCCACCGAGGGTTCCGTAGGTACGTAGTATCATTATTAAATTTGATATTTTTCATTATAAATAAGAAATAATTCGTCGAAAAAATAAATAAAATATATTTTGCAATGTGTACATCAAGCCCTTTCATATGATACCTCATTTGAACTAGTAGTTTCAATTTGAAATTTCGACACCCTATAAAAAATATAGACCCCCTATTTTTTAAGATCTATTTACAAATGTATAGTTATGAGATTTATTCCTGTACTTGTAGTCTATAACGATGTTACTTGCCAAATTTCATAGTTCTAGGTCAACGGGAAGTACCCTATAGGTTTTGATTCCCTTGAGTGTGTCGAAATATGCGTTTTTTGCTGAATAAACGGCCGTAACTTTTTTCTATGTAAACTTAGCAGTTTGTTTTTTTTTTAACTTCATGGGACCGTAGACCTGTGTATACAGTTCAAATTTCAGCTTGATACCTCCACGCATTCTCGAAATAGAAATTCTTGACAGACAGACAGACAGACAGACAGACAGACAGACAGACAGACAGACAGACGGACAACAAAGTGATCTTATAAGGGTTCCGTTTTTCCTTTTGAGGTTCGGAACCCTAAAAATATATAATTTTAATTACATACATTAAACATCGGACGCGCAGCATGCGCCACCATAGCGAAATTCATTTATTTTATTTATTTATTTATTTTGGCCACTTTCCCGAATTGATATCGGAAAACCAAGGTCACTTTACATTACTACTTTTTGATGCTCTACACGAATCCGAAGTCAGAATTTCGAAATTTTGAGTTTCATGGCAACGGACGGACAGACAGAACGACCGGACGATTTTATAAGCTCAATAAATTTTGCTGAAAATATAAAGATAATTTGACGAACTCAGTGGTCGAATGGCCCACAATGGCCACTCTGACCACGAGGTCGCGGGCTCGGTATGTACATACGTATAGGTTACGATACGGCATGTTCTTCTTCCCCAACTTAATAGTTTGACTACAAGCATGGAGTACCTTATAATTATTTTGTTGTTTATTTGTACAGTCAGAAACAAAACAACCTACCGGCTAAGCTGAAGTCGATTACGATCGGATTTTTTGATTGCGAAAATCGAACACCACATTAAATTAATGCTATCAAAAAGATTCCGATTTCAGCGATCAAAAAACCATATGAGAATCGGCTTCAGCGTAGGCGGTAGGTCCCCTGGGGGCCTATTCGAAATGTCAAAAATTTTAAGTTTCTTTTTATACTACGTCGGGTAGCTGACAAGCATACGGCCCGCCTGATGTGAAGCGGTTACCGTAGCCATATTAACGCTCGCACCATGAAAAATCGCTCGCGCGGCGCCACCCCCGCTGCCAACACAGCATCTCCTTCCTTTCTGGTGACCTCACTCACTCGCAGGAACACAACAACCCTCAAGGGAATCGTTATTTGACTGCGGTATTCTGTGAAGTGGAGGTACATTCCCTTGCCGGGTAGCTTACGATTACGCTCCCTACCTCTCTTTTCGCCAGAGCTTCGTTTGTCTGTCAGCAGGGTGTACCGCGTGCAGGTGAAGTTGGCTTAGGTTCAAAGTGGTTGATGAACTACTTACACCCCATCTTACAATCAGTTACGAGTTTCATTTGATTGGGACGGTGAATGTGGACTCTTCATCCAGATGGACCTTAGCAGAGATTTATGCTCTTAGCAGGTATGGACAGAGACGCTCTACCGATTAAACTGAAGCTGTTTGTTTATAACAAATTTAACCGGAAATCCAGTATTCGCAACCACGAAACCCGATGGGAAATTAGTATATTTAACAATAACTTATTATATTTCATAAAAAATACAGTTGTGTAACAGTGTGTGTAAAAATTAAAAAAAAAATAGTAACGAATCGTGTCTTAAGCTATAAAAACGCTAATAAAAAAAAACGTTTATAATTTATAGAAAGTATACATACATAAGTATAGTATAATTTATAGAAAATGCGTCAAGTAAGTACACATCCCTATTTCGCATAACGTGGGCTATAATAAATTTTAGACAAGACTATAAACATAAAAGCCAAGTTGAAAGACAAAGGGCGCTGCGTTTTGTTATAGTTTAACGTTAAAGAAATACGTAACGCGGTTCTACGAAGCCAGTTGTACGTGTTTAGTCAGGGGCATATAAAATATACAAGAGTGGCCCCTCAGCGGCCGACAAACAAATATAGTGACGCGTGTGGTGCGATGCACTATGAATCAATAGACATGGCCGTCATTAAAAAAAAATATTAAATTCATGTCAACGGAAATTAACGCAAGCGTGAATGTATGGTATTTACATACCTTTATGTCTGACGTTTTGACCTGATCGCACCGATCGTGGTCACAGGCTGACTCAGCTATGTCACTCTCCATTGCCGTGGTCGATAAATCTTCATCTATATATATATAGGTATAGACTAACTGAAACAGTCACTCTATTTAATGTAGATTAAAAGTTATTATTCAAGATGGATGCCTTGCGTCACAGTTGTAATCCTAAAAAAAAACATCGGACGCGCAGCATGCGCCACCATAGCGAAATTTAACGCGGCATTTTCATTTTCGGAGGCCATTTTAGCCCATTTCGCGTAGAAGTATTGAAAAACCATTTTGGCCACTTTCCCGAATTGATATCGGAAAACCAAGGTCACTTTACAGTACTACTTTTTGATGCTCTACACGAATCCGAAGTCAGAATTTCAAAATTTTGAGTTTCATGGCAACGGACGGACAGACAGAACGACTGGACGATTTTATAAGCTCAATAAAGTTCGCTGAATATATTCGAAGAAAATTAATAAAATCCACCCGTATTTATAACGGCACGCCGAGGTCTCAGTATATATGACGGGAAAATACCTCGGATGGAACGGGCACGTCAAGTTGATAACGACCTAAAGCGACGGTAATAACGTATTTTTTTCAAGTGCCATCTTGAGTATACAGGGCTTGATTATAGTGATTGAAACATTCCTCATCACTCTAGGTTGTTACTAACTTCACCTACCCGTCCCGTCCGGGGTATTTTCCCGTTACGTATAAGAGACATTAAAATTCACGCTACCGCTGCTATATCTTACCGCTGCAGCGCTGTGTTAGTAGTATTGTTTTTTTTAAATATGTTATTATTATCATTGAATAATATATCGTTGTGGTGTGATCTTTGGCGGTCGAAGCGGGACTACATGTTGAATTCCTAGCATGTCGCATCCCGGGTAGTATACTATTCTGATTTGGTAGCAACAAGTGAAAATTACCAATCGTTGAGACGATTTTGCAATTCATATTATTGCAATCGATGTGTTAGGTAACAACTCAATGTTTTAGGTCTCCAATAGTGTTAGATACTTAAAATTAGTGGTGCACGGCAGTTGAGCCTCACTTGACTAGCCATCTCTTTAGACTTTTAATGCCTTATTTACCATGTTGCTATCTCTCACGTTGCTAAGAGGGCAAGTCAAATTCCAAAAGTTTCTTTTCTCTTACTAATTTCTTTTAATTAAATTCGTTGTGAGTTCTGTTGTAAAATCAGTAACAATTCATTTGGTAATTTTCTCATTTTATTCTAAGATGGTCTGTCTCCTTCATTCGCACGTAGCAAGTAATTAGCGCTTTCACTTTTTGTAGTAGACGAACGCTATGTCTGACATCACACATCTATGCCAAAAGCAAGGATCTTAGGACAAAATTTATGCCAGTATCTACTTCGTGCTGGGGACTTGGGGACAAGCATACACAACCCACCTGTTGTGACTATGTAATAAATTTCATGTCATCTGGCAATACGAGATATTACATACTTGAAGATTTCGTGTTGTAACATGCTTATCGTAAGAGTGATGTTCTAAAAACAAGAATCGGGTGGGAAACAATCATACGATTCGTCAAATATGCTTATTTGCCTTAGCCGGTGCCTCTGAACAAATACCACTAATTTCGTAAATACTCTCAAGGTATTTACGAAATTAGTCTTACATTAATTAGTATTACATTTCCTAAAAAATCTAGCAAATTAGTGACCTTTATTGTTTTATGGCGATTGCTTACCATCAGGTACGCATTTGGTCGATGGTCCCGTTCTTTTATGTAAAAAAAAAACATTAAATGCTTGCAGCACAAAAGTTAATGCCAACTCGAAGTGCACTATTCCGGTATTCATTGGTTCATTTGAGTCGTGCCAAATCTAACTGTTCTTAACTCTATACTATGAAGGGTGGAAAAAATTCGTAGTCCAAGTAAGTATATAGAACAAATATTATAATAGTTTCGACGCTGTACAAATATGGAGCAATAACAAAATTTCGAAAAGGTCGGGACCACCGGCCGTGATGGTTTTCTAAAGGTCACTGACCAGCTATATAGGCCAGACCCAGACTCAAGTATAAAGCTAGATATAGTTCGAAACAGATGGATAGTTGCTTTATATAGTAATAATGTTTTCATTACTGTTGCTCGAAAGTCGAATTTTACGTAATAGTGCAAGAAGTAAGAACTATAAATAAATAAATAAATATTCCTGGACAAATTACACACGGCCATCTAGTCCCAAACTAAGCAAAGCTTGTACTATGGGTACTATATATAACTGATGTTATACTTAAATACATTTTTTTTTGTAAATACTTACCTACTTATTATAATACATAGAAAACACCCAGACCAAGACAAACAGACAAGTTCATGCACACAAATATTTGTCTTGTGCGGGGATCGAACCCGCGACCGGGTCAAAGTGGCCATTGGTAACCATTCAACCACCGAGCTCGTCAATATAGTCAAAGTATTTTGCCACGCTAGTGTGGAAAAATAATAATTATAAATATTATTGCTATAATCTTCTAATATATGAAATTCTTATGTCGCGGTGTTTGTTACCAAACTCCTCCGAAACGGCTGAACCGATTTTTATGAAATTTTATGAGAATCGGCCAACATCTAGTTTTCATACCCCTAAATAATAAGGGTGGGTCACCCTAATTTTTTATTTTATTTTTTATTTTATTATGATTTAGCATTAATAAATGCATACAAATCTAAATTTTCGCCTTTCTATCATCAACCACTATTTTTAATAGCGATATTATTATAATTTATATGACAAAACAACGTTTGTCGGGCCACCTAGTTTTTCATATAAATTTAATTTACCTATAAATATTTATATAATAAATATTTATATAATAAATATTTATATATTTAAATATTTGACGAGCTCGGTGGTCGAATGGTTAGCAATGGCCACTTTGACTCCGAGGTTGTGGGTTCGATTGCCGCACAAGTCAAACATTTGTGTGCATGAACATGTTTGTTTGTCTTGGTCTGGGTGTTTTCTATGTATTATAAGTATATATTTACAAAAAAAAAAAAATGTATTTAAGTACTTATATCAGTTGCCTAGTACCCATCTTATCTTATCTTGAAATGGGTCCAGCGCCGCAGCACCGGTGGCACGTCGACCCTCTTGGATCTTTTGTGCACTCCCTATTCTTTAGTAACTCTCCCCTGACTGTCTGAAGACATGTTCCATGTACATCCAGTACGCCTTTAATTGGGAAGAGCCTGAAGTCCTCCAGGTCTGGGTACGCCTTTCCAAAGATTACCATTCGTTTGCCAGCTAGGGCATCACATTAACACATCAAGTGCTTCATGGTCTCGTAAGGTGCCTTGCATGTTCTGCATTCTGGGCTATTAATAAGTCTCATCTTGTGTAGGTGCCCACGGCAGGCGTAATGCCCAGTCAGTGCCCCAAGGATGAGACGTACCTGCCTAGTACCCATAACACAAGCTTTACATTATTTATATTTATTTATTTATTTTTATCCTGGTAGCTCTGTTTATTTGTAAATAAATAAATACATATCCCTGGACAAATTACTCACGGCCAAAACTAAGCACTGCTTGTACTATGGGGTCAAGATAATATGAAGATAACATGTTCATGCACACAAATATTTATCTTGTATGGGGATCGAACCCGCTACTTCGGAGTCAAAGTGGCCATTGCTAACCATTCCAACTACTTGGTCGATATCTATAAAAAAAAGTCAATTTGAAAATTAACAAAGTAGTACTTAGGCGGACTTATCCTTTAGACGGATAAGTCCGCCTTAGTTCAGTCAATCTTCGAATATCAAAAGGTATAAAATTAAAGGCGTTGAATATAACAATAACCGCTGTGATGATAACAGACAGGACAAAAATTATAACATAGTTTAAATACGTATAGCCATTAATACATATATGTATTGTGGGGTGTAAGTGGTTCATCACCATCTTTGAACCAAAGCCAACTTCACCTGCACGCGGTGCACCCTGCTAATTGACAAGCGAAGCTCTGGCGAAAAGAGAGGTAGGGAGCGTAATTGTAAACTGCCCGACTGGGGAATGTACCTCCACCTCACAGAATACCGCAGCCAAATAACAATTCCCTTGAGGGTTGTTGTGTTCCTGCGAGAGAGCGAGGTCACCAGAAAGATAGGAGATGCTGCGTTGGCAGCGGGGGTGGCGGCGCGTGAGCGATATTTTATATTGTGAGCGTTAATATGGCTACGGTAACCGCTTCACATCAAGCGGGCCGTATGCTTGTCTGCCGCCCGACGTAGTATAAAAAATAAAATAAAAATTAGTTATTATTCATTCTGACCGATACTTGGTCATTGGACATGTTTTGGTTAGATTTGAATTGATTTTTGGTTAGGTTAGGTTAGGGTTTTCTTGTGTCCTATCATAGTCAACCTATATGATGAATGATGTGGTGCCAAGTAAGCTTAAGGTTAAGGGTGTAAGTGGTTCATCAACATCTTTGAACCAAAACCAACTTCACCTGCACGCGGTGCACCCTGCTGACTGACAAACGAAGCTCTGGCGAAAAGAGAGGTAGGGAGCGTATTGTAAGCTACCCGACTGGGGAATGTACCTTCACCTCACAGAATACCGCAGCCAAATAACGGTTCCCTTGAGGGCTGTTGTGTTCCTGCGAGTGAGTGAGGTCACCCGAAAGGAAGGAGATGCTGCAATGGCAGCGGGGGTGGCAGCGGGGGTGGCAGCGGGGGTGGCAGCGGGGGTGGCAGCGAGCGAGCGATATTTTATGTAGCGAGCGTTAATATGGCTATGGTAACCGCTTCACATCAGGCGGGCCGTATGATTGTCTGCCACCCTAGTAGCCGTTGCTAGTTAGCTAATTATGAATCTTGTTTTATTTTGTTCATAATCTGTATGCATCTGGATTTTTAACATGTTGTTTGTAAAAAAAAATGTAATTATGTTTTTATATGTTGTGATTAACATAAAAATAAAATTACAATAAAGTCCATTATTCTATGACTAAGTTTTTATTGACTTATTTTTTTTTTATACAACTAAAGTGGCAAACAAGCATACGGCCCGCCTGATAGAAAGCAGTTACCGTAGCCTATGAACGCCTGTAACACCAGGGGCATCACACGCGCGTTGCCGACCCTGTAAAAACCTCTTCACGCCCTTTTTGAAGAACCCCATGCTGTAGTCTCCTGAGAAAACCTCGACAGGCAGTTCATTCCACAGTTTGACAGTACGCGGGAGAAAACTTCTCTGGAACCGCACAGTACGCGACCACTTAGGCTCCAATGTGTGAGGATGAATTCCCTGTCGATGGCGAGCGGTGCGACTGTAGAAAGAGGCTGTGGGCATCATGTCATACAACTCCTCTGAACACACCCCATTATACAATCGGTAGAACACACAAAGAGACGCGAAATCTCTTCTCAGACTTAAAGGTTCTAAACCGTTTGTCAGTTTGGAATCATCATGTAATAAGCGTCACCAGTGCTGTCGTGCATAGCAATGAATGCTGTCAATAGACAACATATCATTGATATGCAGCAAAAACAGCGTCGGGGACAATACCGAGCCTTGCGGGACGCCAGCATTAATGTCCATGCTACCGGAGCAACTGCCATCCACAACGGCTCTAATGCTTCTGCAGGACAAAAAGCTAGCGACCCATTCGCATAAACCCTCAGGTAGACCGTACGCAGGCAACTTCGAAAGAAGACTACAGTGCCAGACCCGATCGAACGCCTTCGCCATATCAAGACTAACAGCTAATGCCTCACCTTGACTCTCCACGGCTGAAGCCCAGCGATGTGTAAGATACACTAGAAGATCACCAGTGGAGCGACCATGACGAAACCCGTATTGATGGTCGCTGATCAGGTCGTGATCTTCTAGGTATTTCAGGAGCCGGTTATTAATAACGCGCTCCATTACCTTGGAGAGAAGGGAGGTAACAGCGATAGGCCTGTAATTCGATGGGTCTGATCTGTCACCCTTCTTGGGTACAGGGTGTACGTTCGCAGTCTTCCACGATGACGGAACCTGTCTGGTGGAATAAGAAATTATTTAGGTACTTACTTATTTTTAAAATAGGTATCTTAATTATTTTTCATCATACATAATATTGTTAATTTTTGAATAATGTTTCTAATGTCTGTTTGTTTTGTTGGGTTAGGTTTGCTTTGTTCATTTATTATTATTTGGGTGACTTATAGCGAAACAGTTGTAAAGTACATATATAATGCTTATGAGTACGACTATCACTAACTAATTACTAGTGTGTTTAATTAGAAATAGGAGCCTCCGCTAACTGGTTGATACGCCATTAGATGAGAATTCACCCGGGAGATTAATAATGGTTCTCCAGTAAAACAGCCAGCCGTTATGTAATGTGGCGGATATTACGAATTGGCTGCGACATGTAGAAGTACCTAGATAAATACTTACAGTTTTAATTGATCGCATGCCATTTAACTACTACTTTGTAGCCATCAAAGCGATAACGCGTCGCTTAAAGGTCATCTCCATAGGTGAGACTGGTTCATTCATAATGTAAACACCTTTACTCAAAATAATTATCTATAAATGTATTATAGATTAATTTAGTACATATTTTATGCTAGATCCGGTGGCAAACAAGCATACGCCTGATGCGAAGCCGCTATTCCCGCTGCTAAGTAGTAACTTCTTTTTTTCTGAGAGACAATTTTCGTAATTAGAATGTAGTCAAATTTCAGTTTCGATCCAGTCTCGAGCTCACAAATGTCAAATTTGGTATTCTCGTATCACAATATGAAACTTCAAAGTCTAATTTATGTACAATTATAACGAAATATGATCAAACTACGAATGTTACTTTGCCAACAACAAGAATTGATTATAATTAAGTAATGGCAGTGTGGTTTCCGGCAGACTAGAATAGAATCACTCCGTCTCTTCCCGTGGATGTCGTACAAGGCGACTAAGAGAATTACATTATAAAACATCGATCAGGCCTCCCCAACCCGGCTGGCCAGCGTTGGGAGTGTAGGCCAAATCCTCCTGTCTGTGTGGACGAGAGAGGGTCGTGCTCCTGTAGTTGAGACTAAAGTGACCTGATGATGAAGTAATGAAATTAAGTAGATAAGTATACAACTTTTAGTCAATTCACAATTCAATCTCGATTCGATTACTTTTCATTCTGCGATCGTAAAATAATTACGAGAATTGGCTTTCTGGACAATTCTCGTACTCGTCTGGACACTGCACAATACTATACCACACTATACTATGTGTATATCGTTCTCGGTACATACTGTAGGTACCATCTCTGGAATACCTTGTCATCTTCTATCCGTACTACACAATCTTTACACTCCTTTAAAATCTTAGTTTTGGGGTGTATGTAGTTCATCAACACCTTTGAACAAAGGCCAACTTCACCTGCACGCGGTGCACCCTGCTGACTGACAAACGAAGCTCTGACGAAACGAGAGGTAGGGAGCGTAATTGTAAGCTACCCGACTGGGGAATGTACCTCCACCTCACAGAATACCGCAGCCCAATACCCATTCAGTCTTATACCAAATTCATTGCTTTTTTGACGGTCGCCGCTGTTATCCCTGGCTACACAGGTGGGAATGTGTGCTGGGAACCAGTCCCGTTTTAAAAATAAATATAGGTATTCCTTATTCCTTGACATATAACTCATCTAATCCTGGCTCCTTGCTATATAGAAGACACACTGGTGGGAACATAAGGTGGGTCCCACGCAGAAACGTAAGGATATTCAAGGGAATTGTTATTTGGTTGCGATATTCTGTGAGGTACTTCTCCAGTCGTGCAGCTTATCTACACTACCATTATAAAGAGGAAAGATTTGTATTTTTGTGTGTGTGTATGTTTGTAATGAATAAACTCAAAAACTACTATGCCGATATCAAAAATTCTTTCACCATTGGAAAGCTACATTCACCCTGAATATCATAGGCTATATTTATTGCTAAAAATATAAAAAAAGATCTTATGTCCACCCGTGCGAAGCCGGGACGGGCGCTAGTAAAATATATATATATATATATATATATGGGAGAGTAGAGTATTTACTTACCGCAGATAGGAAGGAAATAAAACTTAACTATTACTGATGACAAACTAACTTAGATGAAATACTAAAAACTAAAATGGCTTCCTATTCGTCCGCATCTAGAACAGAGGCTTTATGCAACCTTTTCAATAAAATTCTCTGTAATCCTTCGTACCTATCTGGAATACTTGATAAGCTCTCGCACCTGCTGTAAATTTTGTATACCTGCTTCAGGAACTGAAATGTATAGTAATAGTGTTTATAGAATAAGGTACTCAAAGGTATAGGTACTTAAATAAATAATTATTTCTGGACAATTTACACAGCGCCATCTAGTCCCAAATTAAGCGTAAAGCTATGTAGTAGGTACGTAGTACCTGAATGACCGGACTTTTTACTTTCTCTTTACAGGCGATGGGGGGGGGGGGGGTTGCCAACCATACTGTTAAAAACAGTATTATACTGTTTTCTATGCTTTAATACTGTTGAAAAAAATTTCATTTGACCATAGCACTGTTTATTGTACTGCTCCGCATGCACTGGGCCTTACTATTTGTTTTATACTGTTTGTAACCCTAGGGGGGGGGGGGGGGGGGTTTATAAAATATGGGTCGCGTAGTAGATATGGGTGTCTACTATACATACCGAGACTATAATAATGACATACACTACGTTTTATAACCGCCTGTCAGTGAATGCGTCACTTTATAATATATGATCGAATATTGCTGTCATATAACTGTTTAGCAAATTATTTAACTTTATACTCGTATAGGTAGAAGTACCCAGCACATGACGCGGAACATAAAACCATGTCAATCAGTCACATTTATGATGGCGGAAGTTGCTCTTTTGCTCGTGTGCGATGGAAACTACGAGTATCAATGTTTTTTTTTTTATACTACGTCGGGTGGCAGACAAGCATACGGCGCGCCTGATGTGAAGCGGTTTCCGTAGCCATACTAACGCTGGCTGGCAACATAAAATATCACTCCCCCCCCCCCCCCCGCCAACGCAGCATCCTCCTCCCTTTCTGGTGACCTCATTCACTCGCAGGGACACAACAATCCTCAAGGGAATTGTTATTTGGCTGCGGTATTCTGTGAGGTGGGGGTACATTCCCCAGTCGGGTAGCTTACAATTACGCTCCCAACCTCTCTTTTCGCCAGAGCTTCGTTTGCCAGTCAGCAGGGTGCACCGCGTGCAGGTGAAGTTGGCTTTGGTTCAAAGATGTTGATGAACCACTTACACCCCACTTGTATAGGTACAGTAACACCTTAATTTGAGGTGTAAGTAGTTCATCAACATCTTTGAACCAAAGACAACTTCACCTGCACGTGGTGAACTCTGCTGACTGACAAACGAGGCTCTGGCGAGGTGAGGAGAGGAAGAGCATATTGTAATTTGTAAGCTGCCCGACTGGGGAAGTAGGTACCTCCACAGAATACCGCAGACAAATAACAATTCCCTTGAGGGTTGTTGTGATCCTGCGAGTGAGTGAGATCACCAGAAAGGAAGGAGATGCTGCGTTGGAGCGGGGGTGGCAGCGCGCGAGCGATATTTTATGTTGCGAGCGTAAAAAAATCCTATAGGTGGGTAGACTGGATTCCTATTACTAATAGTAAGAAAGGGGAACCGAAGAGATGACCATTGAAAGGTGTAAGCGTAACGTATAATAACACAGTGTAAGTACCTACTTAATAGTACCTATCAACTTACTACTAAGTATATAGTACTTACTATTACTATAGGTACCTACAGTATTATTACTATAAGTACACCTACAATTACCTACTTATACTGTGCTATAAGTGTGTAATAAGTAATAGTTAGGAATGTACTCCGTACCTCTCTTTTCGCCAAAGCTTCGTTTGTCAGTCAGCAGGGTGCACCGCGTGCAGGTGATGTTGACTTTGGTTCAAAGGTGTTGATGAACCATTTGCAACCCAATGTCCGGAATTTGTTTCGGAAACGCCCGGAACTTGTAATAATGTCTGGGACTCGATTAGGAAACCAAAAAATGGAATGTCAATACTCTATGTCGGTATGAACCTATAATAGGCTAGAGAACAATGATCAAAAATTATAAAAAATATTTATCAGTATCGTAATAGGTATATACCTACAAAACTAGAACGATCTGCGATCTTGACATTTTGATAAGTTATGTCCGACTTGTTTTATGGTCGATCAAAGTTTGGTGGGAAAGTCCAATTTAAAAGAATGAAATTATATAAAAAACAACGGGCGCGCAGCATGCGCTACCATACCTAGCGATTTTTTTTTTCGAAATCCCGAATTGATACCTATCGGAGAACCAAGGTCACTTTACATTACTACTTTTTGATGCTATACACGAATCCGAAGTCAGAATTTCGAAATTTTGAGTTTCATGGCAATGGACGGACAGACAGAACGACTTTTTTTTGGGAAAACCAAGGTCACTTTTTTAAATAAATTAATAAATATTGTCAGACAAATTACACAGCGCCATCTAGCCCCAAAGTAAGCGAAGCTTGTGTTATGGGACAACTGATAAACATTCGTAAATACATTTTTTTTTGTAAATACACACTTATGTTACATAGAAAACACCCAGACTAAGACAAACAGACATGTTCATGCACACGAATGTTTGTCCTATGTGGGAATCGAACCCACGAGCGTTGGTGTCGAAGCCGCGTCATTGACCGCTACGCCACCGAGCTCGTCAAACTTTACATTACTAGGTACTTTTTGATGCTCTACACGAATCCGAAGTCAGAATTTCTAAATTTTGAGTTTCATGGCAACGGACAGACAGAACGACCATTCATAAGCTCAATGAATTTCGCTGAAAATATTAACTTTCGAAAAACAATCAAAAATACTATAACTTTTGTTACGGCACTGGCTACATAAACGCAATATTTAACATAGCTGTCGTACAAGTTTCTGTTTTAACGTATAGAAAATACCTAAGTGTGACGTCATAATTCAGTAGCCTTTTGTATGGAGCGTTTTCGGGAAAGTCCAAAATTGTGATTATCAAGTTATCATATCTCGAGAAGTTTTTATGCTATCGAATCGAAGTAACTCTTTCACTTATACCTAGGTAAGTAGTTATATTGAAATAGAGTCGCTTATTCATTGGTATGAATAAGCATTCTATTCAGTTATTGAATCGCAATAAGAGATAATGACGTCCTTACATACCTAACACATCGAAAGAAAATATCGTCGTCTAGCGTGGTCCAGCCCATTAGCCCACTGTTGGGATAGGTACTGTTCTCCCCTCATACAGAGAAAACAGCCACAGAAATAGGCATCTACTAGGTTAGGGCTCCCGCTGGCGGGGTTAAGGATGTGATATCATAACCGTTCCCTTAACCCTGCCACACGGCGGTGAAAAGGAACACCGGTGGTTTTGACGTGACAACGTCTTATAAATTGGTTAGCCGGGTGACACTTCAAGAAACTGGCTCACGTTATGCGCTCACAATGAGAGCGAGTGAGAGGCACGCGTCCCTTCTAAGAGCGAGAGAGACAGACATAAAAAGTGAAAGGCATGCGACCCTTCCACTCGAAAACATTTTACCACTCAAAGTCGTTGTCACGTAAAACTTTCGCCCGTATACCGACTTTACAGGCAACCAATTTTTTTAGTCGGTAGGTCTTCCCGGTGGGGTCTACTAGAGGCCCATTGCACTCCGGGTAGGAGTCCGACATACCCACGCCGTCGTCCCCTCGATTGCGTGAGATGCATGAGCATTTTTCCATCGATAAAAAAAAAAAAAAAAAAGGTTAGGTTAGGTTTGGTGGTTGGTACCTATATCAACTTTAGGCGCCAAGTCAGTATAATAGTCGTCCAGTTTCACAATTTTAGATGCTCTGGTCATTACCCGAATATTTATAATTAAGTATTTTTTTTATTTTTTTTATACTACGTCGGTGGCAGACAAGCATACGGCCTGCCTGATGGGAAGCGGTTACCGTAGCCATATTAACGCTCGTAACATAAAATATCGCTCGCGCGCCGCCACCCCCGCTGCCATCGCAGCATCTCCTTCCTTTCTGGTGACCTCACTCACTCGCAGGAACACAACTGCCCTCAAGGGAGCCGTTATTTGGCTGCGGTATTCTGTGAGGTGGAGGTACATTCCCCAGTCGGGTAGCTTACAATTGCGCTCCCTACCTCTCTTTTCGCCAGAGCTTCGTTTGTCAGTCAGCAGGGTGCACCGTGTGCAGGTGAAATTGGCTTTGGTTCAAAGATGTTGATGAACAACTTACACCCCAAAAGTATTTACCTAGTGAAAAAATACACTCACTCACACATTGTGACACTCACACCTAACGTTGTTTTCTATTGGTGAAATAATTTACAAAATCGATTCTGTAGGTACCTACACCTACCTGCGTACCTACCTACTTATGTAGATCCAGAGATTACCTACCCTGGACCACCTCACAACCCATCTTTATAATATTTTTGGGGTGTAAGTGGTTCATCAACATCTTTGAACCAAAGCCAACTGCACCTGCTTACGAAGCTCTGGCGAAAAGAGAGGTAGGGAGCGTAATTGTAAGCTACCCGACTGGGGAATGTACCTTCACCTCACAGAATACCGCAGCCAAATAACGGTTCCCTTGAGGGCTGTTGTATTCCTGCGAGTGAGTGAGGTCACCAGAAAGGAAGGAGATGCTGCGATGGCAGCGGGGGTGGCGGCGCGCGAGCTAATTTAATTTGCGAGCGTTAATATGGTTACGGTAACCGCTTCACATCAGACGGGCCGTATGCTTGTCTGCCAACCGACGTAGTATAAAAAAAAACAAATTGTAGGTTTCTACGTACTTTTTTCTTTAGAACGCCATCTAATCTCAAATTAAGCGTAAAGCTTGTTTTGTGGGTACCAGACAACTGATAAATGTAGGTACTTAAATACATTTTTTTTTGTAAATATGTATATACTTATAATACATAGAAAACATCCAGACCACGACAACAAAACAAACATGTTCATGCACACAAATGTTTGACTTGTGCGGGAATCGAACCCGCGACCTCTGAGTGAAAGTGGCCATTGCTAACCATTCGACCACCGAGCTCGTCAAAATAATAGGCTATTTTCCAATGTTTAAAAATTGTATAAATTATTTAACAATATCGTAAAATACACAAAACTATAAAGATCTGCAAACTTTAATTATAATATCTTCAGTCAGACTTTTTTTAGCGTCGATCAAAGTTTGGCGGGAAAGTCCATTTTAAAAGTATGAAATTATTAAAAAATAATATTTCCATTGGAAAAGCAATAAGAAATGCTATAACTTTTATTATGATACTAATAACATAAACGTAATATTTAACATAGCTGTCGTACAAATTTCTGATATGATGCATACAAAATACAAACCTGTGACGTCATAATTCGGTAGTCTTTTGTATGGAGCGTTTTGGGGCAGTCTAAAAATTGTGATTTTCAAATTACCATATCTCGAGAGATTTTTGTGCTATCGAAGTAATTCTTTCACTTAAGGTTATATTATGGAGACGTCCCTACATATCAAACAGAAAAAAATGTTAGTCAAATAGCCTATTAGGTCGACCTTCTATTAAGTTAGTAGGTACCTAGCTGAAATATGACAGTTTAAGTACAGTACCTACCTACTTTTGTTATAGTCAATAGGTACTATAATAAGTATTATTTATAATAGTGACGAGCTCGGTGGTCGAATGGTTAGCAATGGCCACTTTGACTCCGAGGTCGCGGGTTCGATTCCCGCACAAGTCAAACATATCTGTGTATGAACATGTCTGTTTGTCTTGGTCTGGGTGTTTTCTATATAAGTATGTATGTATTTACAAACAAAAAATGTATTTAAGTAAATTTATCAGTTGTCTAGTACCCATAACACAAGCTTTGCGCTTAATTTGGGACTAGATGGCGCTGTGTAAATTGTCCAGAAATATTCAATTATTTATTTAATACCCGAAATCTAGGCGCTCTAGGGCTCGACTAGATACCTCACCTCCCTTTCCAAAGTTAAGTCGAGCCTCGCTCGGCTTTTGTTGACCACAAGCATAACCTAACCTAACCTCGACTTGCTTTCGGAGGGGGAGGTTAGTTACCTTTGTATTAAGTAGTTAAACTTCAGGAGCGCTACATTTTGGATATTTACTACTTATCTATATCTAACATAGGTAGGTATACATAGGTAAGTAGGTTACCTAGTTAATCTAGTTAGGTTTTGTTGTCATACAAATCTAGAAATAAAATAATATAAAAAATACAAAATTGCACATTATATATATTTCATAGGTACCTATTACCTTAGATATCTAGGTATGTGGGTATGTCCTTAACAAATTTAGTAGTCACATAGGTAGATAGGACCAATGAATATAGACATCGTTTCGTTAGGTGTAAGTCGTACTTGTAATGATGTAAGAAGTAATTCTTACAATTAAAGTAATAAGTTATTACAATGAATTGATTCTTTAAAACGAATCTATAATGTTATAATATAAATCTTAAAATAAAGCAGAATTTAGATAAATATAAATTAAAATAAATGTATCGTGTGTGTGTGTTTGTGTGTGCGTGCGGCGTGGCGTGGCGTGGCGGCGTGGTGTCGGCGTGGTGCGCGGGCGCCGCGTCGGCTGCGCGGCGATCGATGGGGCGCGGGGGGCGCGCGCGGGTGGCGCGGCGGGGCGGGGGCGTGCCGCGGGGCGGGCCGCCGCCGCCATTCGCCGCCCGCCGCCGCGCTCCGCCCCACCGGCCGCCCCCCCGCGCCGCGCCCCGCCGCACGCCGCGCCGCGGCCCAGTGACTCGCGAGTCGTCATACGTGTCGCACGTGCCGCGCGCTCTCACCGCCCCGCGTTACGTTGCAGATGCGAGCCCGTTGCCGCTAGAGCGATGCCGGCCGAGGAGGAACCCGCGGCAATGGAGAGCCGGGACATCGACGGCTCGCCGCAACAATTCTGTCTACGCTGGAACAACTACCAGAGCAACCTCGCCAACTGCTTCGACCAGCTCCTGCAGACGGAGTCGTTCGTGGATGTGACGCTCGCGTGCGAGGGCCAGAGCCTGAAGGCGCACAAGGTGGTGCTGTCTGCGTGCAGCCCCTACTTCCAGACGCTGTTCATGGACAACCCGTGCCGGCACCCGATCATCATAATGCGCGACATAAAGTACTGCGACCTGAAGGCGGTGGTCGACTTCATGTACCGCGGCGAGATAAACGTGTCGCAGGACCAGATCACGGCGCTGCTGAAGGTGGCCGAGACGCTGAAGATCCGAGGGTTGACGGACGTGAGCGGCGAGCAGGCGGTGCTCCGGCCGGAGGCGCGCGCGGCCAAGCGGCCCGTGAGCCGCGAGTCGTCGTCGCCGGCCAAGGCCCGCCGGCGCGCGTCCGTGGAGCGCGCCGAGCGCGGCGACCGCGGCGGAGGCAGCCCGGGCCCGGGGCCCAGCCCGCGCCGCTCGCGCTCGCCCAGCACGCCGGCCAGCGAGCGCGACGCGCCGCCCGCGGAGCGCGACGGCCCGCTCGCGGCCGCCGTCGCCGCGCCCGCCATGCACCCCGACGACGTCGACATCCGCCCCGGCATCGCCGAGATGATCCGCGAGGAGGAGAGGGTGAGTACCCCGCGCGTATTTCCATGTCGCGCGCTCGTAAAAGTTTTCCCGCCGTCGCTCGGCCGCCCTCCGCGCGCGCCCCTCGCCCCCGCGCGACCCCGCTCCCTCGCGAAACTTTCCATTCGGTATCGCATTACGTAATTAATTTATTTTAGACTTGACTACTTTGTTACTGCTAATGTAAAAGTTGTAAGTGTTCGGATCGATCGTCGTTTAGGCCTTTTATTTATGAAAGTTTGCGCGGAACCGATCGCCGGCGAAACCCGGGTGCGATTTGTTTTGCTCCAACTTAGTTTGGTTCGCGGCGCACGATTTTGTGCAAGTTCAGATTGGGGGGTAAAAAAATGTTGGGCCGAAGCCGGGGAGAGCCCTGGGAGACGCCTGCACGTGCTCTTTGTTTCTTCCAGCGTTTACATTGTAAATAATGAGCTAGAATGCAAACACGCCAGATTAAAGCAGCGCTCCGTTTGTAGCGCCGACAATAAGGGAATTAAAATAAGCATCAAGTAGATGGATGGGCACATTCGAGTTTACAACTGCTTAGAGAACGCGTTGCATGCAATTGCACACGTGTTTATGGTATCAAAGATAATCACACGAATAGACAATTTATTCATTGAACAATCAATGATTTTTTTTATTATAAGTGGGTACATTACAAACTTTGGTACCCATGGAATACTGCTATGCGTCAGATTAATACTATAAATATATAATAAACTATGTATGTCTCCTTTGTAAAACGTCCCGTGCTCAGCTTTTGATATGCTTTCTACCTAATTCATTTTATTTTGATAGGTACATAAATTAAATAATATTCAGATGACATTTTGCGAAAAAAGGTGTCGAGTGCCGGCTCAAAGTTGAATAATATGAGAATAGGGCCACCCCGGCCACCATAACATTTTATGCAAGTGGGCTAACTTTTTTAAAACTCAACTGTCCCTGTTCCTACTTTGTTAATACCTACTGAAGAAAACTTTTCAAATACAATCTAACACTCTTGGCACATGCATTGTTTTGCTTTAGGTAAGTTTAAAGGAAACCCTAGCAATTCGATCTTAAGAAAGTTGTAGGAAAATAAAAAAAAATATTATTTTTATTTAAAACCAATGTATTCCTGTAACTATTCGAAATTAAATTGCGACGATTAGATATAGAGTCAAATAGACAAAAATAAATTTTAAAATATCATTACCTACATATTCATAGTTTATTGGGTTCTGAATTAGTTAGTTAGGTATTTTGTAATAGGTAAGTAGGAATATATATTTCATTAACTACACAAACTATATGTATATATATATTGATTTAAAAAAATATATTTCTTCATTATAAAAAAAAATGCTGGGTGGTACCTAAGACGTTATTTAGCCATCAAATAGTCAAATATTTTATGGAGAGTTTTTCGGAAAATTGTAGTTAAGCGAAAAAACGAAGACTTTTTACTAGAAAAGTATCACATACAAAGTCTGTAAAAAAAAAAAAAACATTTTTTTTGTAGAAAAGATGTTTAATTTTTTTTATTCCCATATATTTCAGACAAATTTTTTAAAAAAAAATGCAATGTATGTATTTCACGTACCTACCTACATCTTGTCAAGTTTGTTTAAAAATAATAAAATTGAAAACTGGGCTGCATATTCATTGAAATAATTGGAAATTTATTATTTAGATTTTCTCGATGTTTTTATCTAAAAATGAAAGTTTTATTAGCTAAGTATTCGGAACTAAATTACACAAAATAGTTACCTACGCTTAGCTTTATTCAAAAATTTCAACTGTTTTTTTTCATAAGAGCATATGACGGAAATAATAGGTAATTATGGAATTCATTCCGCCTGATTTATCATTAAATGAGGCACAAATCACGCCTTTTAACGCCTAAAATTTTGATAGGCACAGCTATTTACCGGCTGCAAATAAGTTCATAATGTTTAAATACGCGTATAAGTTTTACTTCTGCATTCTTCCAACTGTATTAAAATATTATAGCAATTTTTAAGTCGTCAAGTTTTATGTTATTGCAAATCTCATTAATGATTAAAATTCGAGATACGCGATTTTTGTTGCACTGCAAAACCATCTCTAATACGACAACATAAGAACCTAATCGTTGGTTTGAGGATCGCACGTACCTACAGCGTTAGATATCCAATATAACAGGATACGTAACGCTTCCTATCTCGTTGGTAAGTGAGACAACTTTAAACTGGAAGTAATGCTCTATGTGTCGTTGACCGTACCTAATAAGAGCATTACTCGATTTCTAGAAAAATAAAAACTACACGGCAAATTAATTCTTAAATAAAATTTCTAAAATGCTACCTAGTAGGTAAAAAAACCATTAAGATGATAAGTAGGTAATTAAAAAAAAAAAGTGTAGAGGTGTCTTGGTGCCCATAGGGATCCATGGCCGAATAAAGAATTTCATTTCATTTCACATTTTTTTAAATGGTTTTAAAAGGAAGGAACGTATAATTATATTTCAACTATTTATTATGAGATTAATAAATAATTCTTAGTGTACCCATAAGACTCCTCCTCCTTGCGTCGTTATCCTTAAATATTTTTTGAAAAATGGAGAAATTCACACCCACCTAGGGGGGACAGGTGAATTTTTCCATTTTTCAAAAAGATTTATCCGGCAAGTTGGCCAAGACAACTATTTAAATAATAATAAGTTATCCTTAAAGTTGAGGATCGTGACCGCAAGCAATGATCTGGCGAATGATGCTTCCCCCATCTGTCTCTATTCTTGGTGACGTACACGGCTTCCTTCACTGACGTTTCCAAGGCAGTGAAGGAAAGGAGGATTACCATTAGATTTTTTGATTGCGAAAATAAACCTCCAGATTAGATTGATGGTAACTGCGTTAAGCTTAACTGGTACAGACCCTAGAGGGCTACCGTCGAAGCTGAAGAAGTTGGTCATTGACTTTAACCTAAGATTTTTGGAATCAAAATATTCGCATCGTAAGCGGCTGCGGCTTCGGCAGTAGGACCCCTGTCCCCTTACCACCATCTCTTATTGCGATTCAATAATTGAATAGATTGAATATTCATTGATATGAATAAGCATTCTATTCAGTTATTGAATCGCAATAAGAGATGGTGCTAAGGGGGGGCTGGTCGGATCAGAAAAAAAAGAGAAATTATTTTTTTTGACAACACTTCAGTACTTATCACTATGGAAGCAATAAATAATTACAGTTAATAACTTGATATATAATCTTCATTAGGTACCTACTTACGTTTGAATCAGCACATCGGGCTTCAGGCGACTTCAGGGTCTTTTTTCTTCCAGCTTTCCAGTCATGATGAGTTTTTCTAAACTGTATTCTCCCCTGGCGATGTGCCCAAAATAATTCTGAACTTTATTAAGTAAATAAAAATAAAATAAAAATGTATTTATTGACTTTCCACAAAAAAATTGAACTTATTCGAGACATATGCTTAAAAGTCTTGCCTTCATATTTAGGTTTTCAATTGGTCCGTCGAGCTATACATGGGGGTCGGGTGCATTCTTCTCCAACACCACATCTTAAACGGCTCCACTCGTCTTCTCTCAGCTACTATCAAGAATCCTAAGATGAAAATAAAAGGAAAATCAACGATCGCGCTGAAACTGGGGCCCTTCCGCCCAAACTGAAAACGTTTCCCATCGGACATTTCGATTCCCGAATATAGCTCTTAACTTTAAGTTATTGATATTTTTAGTTTTGCCGATAGAGCTTCATGGTTTTTATCAAAGAATCCAAACACAATTGCCAGTAATCTAAGCAGAAGTTTGATTTTTACATTAGAGTGGATTTTGATATGCCGAAACATCGGCTTATTTTGCGTCCCGAAACCCGGTTTTTTTTTTGTAATAACGTCACTGAAAAAATACAATAACAATAATAATGATCGACTAGCCGGTATTGATCGCTTCCAGAGTAGGGGACCGGTTTGTGGTAAGGTAAACAATTTTTTCGAGGGTGGCAAATGCAAATAGGTTAACGAAACGGGACGCTTGGGTTTACCTTTATAAACTCTCGCCTTGTATCCCCAGCGGTGGGCTGTGTTAACAAAAAAATAATGTTTTTTTTTTAAATAAAACTTTACATTTCATGGGTAGGTATTATTTTTCTATAGAAAGGATAAATTACTTTTTATTTACCTGAAAACCGCTTTAGTTCTATCTAAAATAAGTTATTACTGCTTTATGGTTCGTTGAACGTTATAACCTTTATTATCAATATTAAGTAAATAAAAAAAAACATAGGTGAAGTAAATTTTTGCCAAGAACCAATTTTAGAGCTAATATATAAGTACATACATAGGTATATATGACACTTATCTGACTAAAATATTATCAATATAAAATAACGTTTTATTTAAAATGTTACTTTAAACTGTTACTTCTATTATTATAACAATTAAAGGCGGATTTGTAAAAAAAGATTGTGTATGCTTACGACCACACGGCAGACGTGAAAACGTCGTTCCATCCCTGCCGGCTTTACCCGAAAGAGCGTTACATAGCCATGCGTGATAGCTTAGTTTTATTCACCAGTCACAAAATAAAATTTTTCTTTTCACTTCAAAACATTGCGACTTTTTTTAAGGATAGTTTTTTTTTTTTTTATTTGAATTTTTATGGTCACACTAGCAAAGCGCAAACGATTCAGATTTAGGTAGGTAGGTACTATTCCGCTACGATCTATGGAGTCGTCCCAATTTTTTTTTGTTGTATGGAATTTTTTTTTCGATATTGCATTTGTTTCGTGGAGTTTTTTTTTAATTGCGTAAAATTAGCACACAGGAACATAATTAAAAATTATGAACGCGCACATTTCGTCATTTTATGAGGTAAATATTACGATAATTATTGACTAAGATAAATACAATCTAATTATGGTTATGATAACAGTAATCTAGATATGTTAGTATCATCATGACGGTGTGTTTGATCTCAAAATCCATGATAAAGAATTGCGATAAATTTGCTCTTAAAAAATTCTGTTAAATTTTTCAATTTATTGTGCAACACTAAGGTAGTAATTTTGATTCGAACCAAAATTGGAATAGGTCATATAATAATTTACCATGTAATCCAGCTTATAACGCAAGTAAGGTATATGGAATATCTAATAAGTAACACAGTATACGTTAAAGAGTATACCAACTTCATATAAACGTTCGAAAACGATGCCGACAGTGCAGACACACGCCTCCACCTGACAACCGAACCTACACCTTAATATTCTTGTTCATAGTTTATCAGAATTGTTAATGTCAATTTATATGCCCACAAATTTCATTTAATATCAATCTATGAGAGCATATTTTATTGAAATCATATTGTTTTGGACAAATCTTGTCAGTTAGAATTCATAAGAATCTATCGTTTAGGGGAGAAAGTGACTATTGGCGGTGATTATGGCTAACAGCGGAATTAATTTTGTATTAAAATAATTTCTTTAAAAATATTGTTAAAAGTTCGTCAATTTATAATTTTTTTATCACTTTAATTTATAACTTTGTGTTTCGTACTTACACTAGAAGTATTTATTCTATGATATATAATTATGTATAATAAAAATAAACATTTAAATAAATAAATATTCTTGAACGAATTACACACTGTCATCTAGTCCCAAACTAAGCAAAGTTTGTACCTACTTACTACATATCTGATATTATACATAAATACATTTTTTTTTGTAAATACATACCTATGTACATAATAATACATAGAAAACACCCAGACCAAGTCAAACATGTTCATTCATACAAATATTTTTCTTGTGCGGGGATCGAAGCCGCGACCCTGGAGTCAAAGTGGACATGGTTAGCTATTCGACCAACGGGCTGATCCCGTAGGTCTATATATAGTAGAATAATTGCATTCTTCTAATTTTTATTTTATTTTCCCGTATTAGAGATAAAAAAAAGGTCTTGATATAGCGGCTAAGAGAGCTTGGCGATGTGCCGGATAATACCTAGGTACTTAGGTGGGTACCATATCCTCACCTTGTATAGGTACATACGTATGTAATTTTGTATTTGCGTGTGCCTTTCTATTGTTATGTGATGTTGAAATAAATATATTTCTATTCTATTCTATATCACATAGAATAGTATCGTATAGCGCAGCGGTAAAGCGATGTCTGGCCTTGTGAGTCAGCTTCCAACAATTTTGAGATACTGCAAATGTTTATTTACTGTGGTAGTAAGGATCTGTATTCGCCACGCCTAACTTCACTCCTATGTATCTAATTACACGCATTGCCTTCCTAATTTCATTCCGGATCTAAGCAACTTGAGAACCCTTAGTAAACTCCAGGTGTAGATTAATGGATTGTCTTCAGTCTTAATGCGACCCCTATCTCCATGGGCGATGGTGATTGCTTTCCATCAGGTGACCAACATCCTTGTTTGCCGCCCTCTCATAAAAAAAGAAGTGAAGTTGACTTTGGATCCAATTACACCTAAAACGTAATGTTTTTTTTTTCTATATGAAAGACGGGAAAACGAGCTGTGGATCACCTGATGGAAGGCAATCACCACCACCCATGGAGCAACACAAAATGGTGGTCGATCTGTTGCCATACTCCTTCCTTTCTTTCTGGTGATCTCATTCACACCACAACTCTCAAAGGAATTGTTATTTTGGCTGCGGTATTCTGTAAGGTGGCGCTACTTTGAAGCTTAAAAAATACCTACGCAGTGCCCTACCTCTCTTATTGTCAGAGCTTCGTTTGTCAGTCAGCAAGGTGCAGGACTGCAGGTGGTATGCCGGCGAGATTAGCTTTGGTTCAAAGATGTCGATGAACCACTAACATGGCAGTTCCATGGGCGGTGCATGGAATTCAGCAACACCAAGGGTTCGCCGTTCCTTTCTTTCTATGTTCTACAATAAAATCAATAACCACACAAAACGGCTTTATTCCGATAAAATGAACGTCGTAAAACTAGCGAAATAACCGAGTTTTTTCCTAATGCTCGCGTAAAATGCAAACATACTTATCTGTTGATTGTTATTGAAATTGAAACAATATCCTTTTGTTACAAGTAAGACCTAGATTTGGAGCTAAAATACTGAATTAAACAAACGTCCACACTAACAATGGACGATTACATTATATCGCTTACTTTATACGCGTCTTTTTGTAAAGTTACGTTGTTTTGTTGCAAAAATTATATGATTTTTTTAGTCGTGTTTTTGGCAATCGACTAAGTGTAGGGCGCCCCCTTTCTAGATGGATAGATGGTTGGATGCAGAAAGCGGAGGATCGCATATGGTGGAAAGCATTGGGAAGCCTATATCCAGCAGTGGGTAGATACAGGCCGATAATGATAGTGAATGTTTTTTTTTTTTTTCTATACTACGTCGGGTTGCAGACAAGCATACGGCCCGCCTGATGTGAAGCGGTTACCGTAGCCATATTAACGCTCACAACATAAAATATTGCTCGCGCGCCACCCCCGCTGCCGACGCAACATCTCCGTCCTTTCTGGTGACCTCACGCACTCGCAGGAACACAACAACCTTCAAGGGAATTGTTATTTGGCTGCGGTATTATGTGAGGTGGAGGTACATTCTTCTTACAATTACGCTCCCTACCTCTCTTTTCGCCAGAGCTTCGTTGTCAGTCAGCAGGGTGCACAGCGTGCAGGTGAAGTTGGCTTTGGTTTAAAGATGTTCATAAACCACTTACACCCCAAAATTATCGGGTAAACGACAATCTTAACTTAAACTATGAAAAGCCCAACAAAAATATAAGAAGAAAAGAATTACCCAATAATTGAGCGTCGCCGTTATTAAACGCAGCTTAGGTAACGCGATACCTCTTAGAGTTTTCTGACGCCCTGGTACTTCTCCAAGTATCTGAACATAGTCATTTAGGCAAATTAAAATTCTAACAAAACAATAATTGCAAATGAACATGCGTCTTGCATTTTTCAATTAACTTAGGTAATTAAAAAGTGCGCTGAGAAAAAAAAAATATAGTATTAACTTCAAGATTAATTTATGTTGAACGATAAGACCATATTTATTATGCGGTGTTCGATTAATTCTGCCGGAGCTATGATAAGCTGGTTTAATTGCTTTATATACTACCTACAACTTAATACGAACGATTTGCAGTTTTATTTCCAATTTATTCAGATTAAAAAAAAAAATCTTACTTATCACCATATAAAACCTTCTTCTTGTTTCTTATGCTTCTCATAATATTACTATACTTCTAATTTTTATCATTTTCCTTTCATTTGCGAATCCTGCCCACTCCATGCACAAATTCGTTACCTTAAGGTTGCCTTGAAAAGATTGCTCTCAGCAATAAGGCCGCCTTGCTGCATATATACCTACTTACAAGTTTATTAATTTATTGACTCACTGTACTTTTAATTTGTATTTGCATAATACAAATTAAAAGTACAGTGAGTCAATAAATTAATAAACAAAGCATTTGCATAATACAAATTAAAAGTAAAGAAAGAAAAGAAGTGAAAAAAGGACTTATTAAATCCTTTTTAATAGATAGATATTCTATCTATCTATAAAACCAGGGACTTATTAAAAAATACATTTATTATTACATATTCTATCTATCATAAGGACTTATTAAAAAGGACGCGGCATGGTGGCTGGGTTCTAGGTGAAACAGTCAAGTGGTGTCGGTGTCGGATGTAATTGTGCATGGACGAGTAGTTTACGCTTTCGCATTCAAAGATCTACTTGGAATGGAAATGTTTACGGACTTTTTACCCTTCATGAATCACTACATATAAAAAAAATGTCCAGTGTACTTTGGTACACACTGCCGACGACTGTAAGACCCCCAAGCTTTTGACGAGTGTCTGCAAAATCCGAACTAAGCTTGTATTAGTACGAAATACACTTTTTACCCTTCATGAATCACTACATATAAAAAAATGTCCAGTGTACTTTGGTACACACTGCTGACGACTGTAAGACCCAAACTAAGCTTGTATTAGTACGAAATACATTTTTTTGTAAATACATACATATTATTATATGGCACCATAAAAGTGTAAACAAGAGCCCAATGGCTAAATAAATAATTTCATTTCATACCGATAGCACAAACAAATGCTGCAGTAAATGCTTTCCATCGGGCGTATGGTCATCATGATGTCATAAAAAACAAACAAATTACCGTTCTTATTAAACTTACCTACATATAAAAAGATAGATTAATTAGTATCCGAAAAATTAAAATCACATTTATTACCAAATAAACCAGGGACTTATTAAAAAGGACAAGAAAAGGTTATAGGAAACGATCAGTATAAGATGTAATTGTTCCGATAAGTTTTTTTCATAGGGAGTTGTCAACTTCTTAATAACCCAGATCACGTGCCGTAGATTAAGCGTGACGTTACGCTGTGCAGACGAAACACTTGTGAGTCGTTTGGACTGACTAATTTTGTTTATAATTTTGATCATCATACATACAAGCTTTATGTTTTGAAAAACAAGCTCCAGGTGGGCAAACCGGTAACTATTCCTATGGTAGTTGCTTTTCAATTGAGATATAAACATTTTTACATAGTGTTGTGTCTATATACAACGTCAAACATTTCACAACAACATCAGAAAACCATATGAGACATTGAACTCCATGAATACAGTTCAAATCCTGCAACAGACCGTCATTTGCAAATTCAATGTCCCTTGAACGATACCCAGACAGGACGATAACCCGACTTATGAAGTCATGTTCATGATCACATTCTGAATAACAGAGTTGCTGTATTGTTGCATGCTGCTTATCAAGTCCTCAAGATGCACCGGGTTAATAGAGAATTTCTTTAACGTCCTCTCCACGTGGTCTTAGAATAGGTCTTTGGGACCCTATCCCGGGAGTATCTCCCATGGGAGTTAGAAATAGAAATAGAATAGAAATAATTTTATTACCAACTAGCGGCCCGACCACGCTACGCTGTGGCTCAATCTTTTCGTTTCCATCCATTTCCTTAGAGATGGCGCTGTATGTGAAAAAAGATTTTCCCGCTTTTCTTTTCAAATTTTTCCAGAATTTTCTTTGCTATAAACCTCACGGAGCCCAAGACCTTTCCAACGAATGCAAAACCGTGGAAATCGGTTCGTGCGTTCTGAAGTTATAGCGTCAGGAAGGAAAACCCGACTTATTTTTATATAGTAGATTAACATTTTACACTGTACACTTATAACTTAAAATAAAGAAAATATTTATTGACCAGTGTTCTCCACACTAGGTCGAGCCTGTCTCGTGGAGGCAAGTCGAAGAGGTTAGGTCGAAGCGAAGCCTAGACAATTTATAAAGCATGGGGTTTGCCGAAGCTGAAACCGATTGTCGAACCGAGTTCATTTTTTGACTGCCAAAATTAAACTTTAGCTTAAATTGGTGGTAATGTAACAGAGTTGACATAACCCAACGACTGTCAGTGGTTATGTCAAATTGACAATTTGAGATGCGACGCCTCAAGCGACATAATTAAAAACCAAATATACAACTATACATTGGACATTCTATTTATTAGCTATATTACAAAAGCAGAAAGCCTTAAGGAACGTAGGTTGTATGCATCGCCCTAGAAATTCCTACCACTTAGAGCGGAAGACGTGAGCAAAAATGGTACAGTTGAAAATTTTTTTTTTTTGCCAATTGTTTGGAGCAGTATAAGAATGTAGTTTTTTTATATTACGTAGGGAGGCAGATAAGCATACGGCCCTCTTGCGGTTGACGTGGCTAGTAGTATACCGTAGTAGTTCTTTCTACCGTGTGGGTTATACCAGATCATTGTTTCGAAAGCCAGAGACGTTTAAAAATATGGACTCGTCGGCTATAGAATCAAGCATTTTTATTTTCCTAGACACTTTGGCTACGGTCTCTACGCTAATAGCGGTCGATTAGCAAAACCGAAAGCGAGTTTGTACGATAAACGCTCGTAAATACAAGAGAATTGGCACCGTTGCTTCATGTAGGCACAGCGATGGGGTGTAATTCTTTTTTAAACTTCAATCAATGTCTAGTCTCCGCCAACCCGCAGTTGAGGAACCTTTTTTTTTCTTTATACTACGTCGGGTGGCAGACAATCATACGGCCCGCCTGATGTGAAGCGGTTACCGTAGCCATATTAACATAAAATATCGCTACATAAAATATCGCTCGCAAGCCGCCACCCCCGCTGCCATCGCAGCATCTCCTTCCTTTCTGGGGACCTCACTCACTCCCCACACAAGGGAACCGTTATTTGGCTGCGGTATTCTGTCAGGTGGAGGTACATTTCCCAGTCGGGTAGCTTACAAATTACGCTTCCTACCTCTCTTTTCGCCAGAGCTTCGTTTGTCAGTCAGCAGGGTGCACCGCGTGCAGGTGCCGCGTGCAGTTGGCTTTGGTTCAAAGATGTTGATGAACCACTTACACCTCAAAATAGCGTGGTGGAATATGCTCTAAAATCCCTTCAATTGAGGGGAGACCCGTGTGCCAGCTGTGGGATGAATGAGTGGTGACGAGAATGTCTAGTGTCTTACTTTACTATTAATTTTCTGCAGGTTTCTTCACGATTAGTTAGAACCGAATTTGGGATGTAAGTGGCTCACTACGATCTTTAGAACCAAAGCCATCTGCACGTGGTGCATCCTGCCGACTAGCGAAGGAGGCTCTAGCAAAAGAGGTAGGGTGTTAGCGTATTTGTAAGCGGGCCGACTGGGGAAGTACCTCCTCACAGAATATCGCAGCCAAATAACAATTCCCTGAGTGTCACCATAAATGAAGAAGTTTATTAATGTATGTTTAAACCAGGGATTGAAAGCGGTAAAGGTATAAGGGTATGGTACTGGTATAAAATTACGATATCGTTTTGATTTAAAGGTAGAGCCAAAACGGTTGAGAATTGTGGTTACGATACCGGTAAAACAAGAAGAATACCTTTATTTTTTTACGGTACCATTATACCTTTATATTACCAGTACCTTAACGAAAACCATTTCGGTACCGAAAAAATGATGCGACAACGACGCCACGTAGGTAGCATTGGCGTGTGATCAAGTACTTACCTACCAATGCGGCCGTCCAATCCATTGTGGAAAGAAAACCTTTATTTTATAATATAAATACCTAAAAAAATAACGATACAGGAATATTACAATACCGAATATATTAAGATACCTTTACTTTAAGGTATCGAAATTTAAAACCTTTATTTTATAATTTAGATATCTAAAAAAATAACGATACCGGAATATTACAATACCGAAATTATTAAGATACCTTTACTTTAAGGTATCGAAATTTAAAGGTATGACGTCGTACCTTTAACCGATATATCCAAATTTTTTCGGTTATTCAATCCCTGGTTTAAACAATGTATTAATATATTTATTACTAGCTTCCACCCGCGTCTTCGCCCGCGTTTACTTTTTTTTTTAAATAAAAAGTATCTTAAGTCCTTCCTAATACCATATACTTAACGTACCAACCCGCTTACCATATGCCCGGATTGGCAACATGTCATGACCGATGGCTATTCGTGATGAAGCGTGAATGCTTCGCAGGGACCCCAGTATTAGCTGACTGACACATCAATGCTATTTGTTCAAATAATTCCCATGATAGTGACAAAATCGTATGCGATTATTATAAATAGTAAATGTCTCTCATGTTGGTACATTGTTTTTTTATAGAAATAGCTTTACGGCTCTGGAATCAATGTCGTTTTGAGCCTGTTTTTGTATTTCTTTATGTCATTCCCGGCTTTATGCTGCGGCTACACTACCTTACCGTCTACCGGGCTGTTACCGCAATAATTGTGGCATTAAATTACCGTTTAAATTACTGCGTGAAGTGGTGTGGTCACACTAGAGTTTACCTAGATATGCCAATAAATTAGGCGGTAAAAATATCAATTTTTCAAGATGGAGGTTGAAGCTGCAGCTGTTATATTTATTTAGATGGTTTCGGTCTTTTTTCTTCTTCAAATCATCATTGTACACCGCGATTTTTATCGGGGGATACCCGACTGAAAGCCCATAAAAATATACGGTTCGCATTGGAATAATTCCAAAACTCAAGCTTTTTTCATTTGACCACTCCATGTCGGTCGATACGTGCGTCGCCGTTGAGCTCATGTTGCACACTGGACAAACGGTAGTGTGGCCACAAACGCATTAATTACTGCGGTAATTCTCTTTGATGTGCGAAAAAAGACCGCCGCCGGAGCTATTGTCTACCGCCATTTGCCATATTGATTGGCATTGTAAAATTATGGCCATAAATCGTGGTTACACCTAGGCGTTGTTGAAATTATGGCAATAATTATTGGCATATCACGGTAGTGTAGCCGCAGCATTAGGGACATGCCAAATATATCGTAGGGATCTTCTTGTTCCTCCATTACTTCTAATAAGTTAACAGTAACACCGATTGACAAGTGCAATTTTTCTGCTAGTTTGAACGACTTGGAATGACTCGGCAGCCCCGATTTAAACACTTTTACCCTAT
Source organism: Hypsopygia costalis (assembly GCA_937001555.2). Classification (NCBI taxonomy): domain Eukaryota; kingdom Metazoa; phylum Arthropoda; class Insecta; order Lepidoptera; family Pyralidae; genus Hypsopygia; species Hypsopygia costalis. The sequence goes on along the minus strand of OW443326.2, from coordinate 4,025,060 downwards.
CAAAGTATTACATTGGAGAATGCCCTAGGTTCTCTACCAAAGTAGTTAAAGAGCGCTGTAGGTATCTACTTTGCCTAATAATTTCGTTTTGTTGCTCAGTTGTGACGCAAAATCTATTTTATTCTATGGCATAATATGTATATGTTACGGCTAAAGGTGGGTGTGAACATAAACTTAAGATTACCCGGCTAATGTGCACATTAACCGAAACGAAACGGTTAAAAATGAATTCGATGGACGCGCCGGGCCGGCGGAGGGCTTGAGGGGGCGGTAGGGAGACAATGCTCGCACACGTGGCAATGAAACTTCCGAATAGAATACTATTTTAATGAATTACGACGTAGGATGCAAGAGCGAGTGAAGGGCACCCCGAGGTTAGGTTTTGTTAGGTTACTTTAAACTCTTTTTCACAGAAAAAGGTCGTCGAAATAGCACCACAGTCTATGAAATATGAAAGGTAATTTAGCCGGCTAAAAATAGAAGAAACTAACTTTAACACCTCCTCGAAGTTAGACCTAAGTTTAGCCGGCTAATCTTAAGTTTATGTTCACACCCACCTTTAGCCGTAACATATACATGCTTAGACCTATATCGTGTTATATAACATTACTAATAATTTCAGGCACATAGCTACTCGTACTTCTAATATACTGTTCCACTGCTTTGACTGGAAGAGATCTCTATTAGGGATAAGTTTGGTCTTTTTATACCACTTACGTAAAGTCTATAACCTTTTCTTTTCAATGGCCACTTTGACTCCGACGTCGCGGGTTCGATTCCCGCAGACAAATATTTGTGTTCGTGATCATATCAGTTTGTCTTCGTCTGGGTGTTTTTTGGGTGGTTCGTTTTTTAAAATACATACATACGCTGTGTATTATGTATGTATTTACAAAATAAATATTTAAGTATAATATCAGTTACTTAGTATCCCGTAGTACAAGCGTTGCTTAGTTTGGGACTAGATGGCAGTGTGTACCTACTTTGTCCAAGGAAAAAAAATATATATTTGGAAATACATATACAAAAGTAATACAAACTTTAATATTAATAATATCACAAAACGTAACCGCATTGCAATGTAGGTATTAAAATATGAAATGTGAATTAAATTTCTTAGATAACGAACGGTTATATTAAACACCAATATATTTTTAATTTCACGCGTATACAAAAGTATTAATTGCACTCGGGGGATATAATAAAACTGAAAGAAAATTTATTTAAAAAATTCACGTGTGTTTTCATTGTTGTATCGATAACTGAATTATTGTTACATTTAATTATAAATGTGTAGTAATTTTATTGCACACAGCTCTGTTTCATTATTTTAATATTATACTGTATCGGATACGGTGACATTTGCAAGGTTATTTGCTTATGTTTTCTCAAACATGGAGTTCGACATACTCCAGTTTCTCTACTCCAGACGTTTAAGTATCTAAACACACTACGCAGAACATACGAAGCAAAAGTTCGGCGTGAATATGACTGTGTAAATAATGCTTTTTGACTAACAATCTATTGCGTAACATACGCCGCGTGTTTTACACAATAATGCTAAAGATGACCGCGAACTTTGGTGGCGTATCTTCAGTATAGTGCGTTTATACGTCACTGAAGTTCCCGAACTAGTGCGTTTATACGCCACCTAACATTGGTGGCGTATCTTCGGCGTAGTGTAGTGTGGCGTATATTCTTTTGTAACTTGAAATGTTGCTACCCTGCTTGGCAAGTTTTTCCAAGCATTATCGAAATGCTGGTAGACAAAAATAATGATAAAAAATAAGAATATTAATAACAAAAATGTGTAAGACGTGTTTAAGTGCCCACAAAGGCCCAAAGACAGAATAAAATAATTTCATTTCATAGGGCAAAAAATAATTTATATGAAAAAATGTTAATTTTTTCATATAAATTATTTTTTACACTTAATTAGTCACGCGAGTGAAGCCGCGAGTGGAAGCTAGCTAATTCTTATAATCAGTCGGTAAAAATATCTCGATAATCGATTATCCTAACTCTCGTAATCGCAGCAGTTAGGTCATAGCTTAATCACAAAACAGCCTTAAACAAAGGTAGAATTGACCGGCAAACGGTGAATCACTGGTACGAATGTTATTAGCGTTTATCTTTACGAGCCATGAGCAACTATTGTTACGCTGGAAATTATTTTACACTGTAAATATGCCCTACTAATGTCGTTGTGGCCTTACCGGCTAAGACGATACCTTCAAGCCTAATCTGGGACCCTAACGTCGAAGCTGAAGCCGGCTACCATCGGATTTTTTCATTGCGAAAATCAAATTAACTTATGCAACTTGTGTTTTGTTTAGCTGGTAGAAACGACTAAGCTGAATATGTTTGGTAATAAGTTAAACGTACGTATAACCAATTTTTGAATCAAAATGTTCTATGGTAATCGGCTTCAGCTAGCTTGGGCCCCTGAATGAAATTTGGCAATCCAATCGGTGGGTTTCAGCAAACGAAATTCGGTTACTGATAATCGTCTTGGATCCGTACCCGAACACTAGAGCCTCAGGCTTTTTAGATTTGGCAGTTGTGGTTAAACTTAAATTGAATTTAGAATAAAATGTACCTCCTTATATTACATACAAAAAATGGAGTGTAGCTATATAATGGACATGGCCGTATGTTCTACGTGAATACGTTATATGCCCTAAAATTATCTCAAAATGGCAGCAGTTCCCCCTCCCCCGCACCCGATGTTCCATAGTCCTTACTTAGCGTAATAAATTCTTCGATCCTCCATCTATCCAATAGTGTGATAAAATTTTAGATAGAGATGATAGATATGTAGCTATAACACCAAACAGTATTTGTAATCATTCGTTTTTGCGAATTGCCACCCTATTGCAGTTTTAAAGACGTATTTACGTACGTCAAAAGCAACATTTTAGTGACGTAAAATTCTAATAAACCTACTCACATTACAAAACACGCCTCTCATTGAGCATGTTACAAAATACCATTTATATTATGGTGGAACAAAACAAAAAGAAAAAAAAGTCAGCGGATACGGCATGAATGAATGATCGAACTAGCGAATCCGAAATTTAAATTGAACGAAGTGTCATTCGCGGTCGACGAACCGGCCAACTTGAGCGTGTGTGTAAAATGTCGTACGTTGAGTTTTGATTCTGGGGGGAAATTGCGAATCGCGATTTATGCCTACTATTAAATAAATAATAATAATAAATATTTCATGACAATTTTATACAGCGCCATCTAGTCCCAAATGAAGCGCTAAGCTTGTGCTATGGGTACTAGATAACTGATATTATACTTAAATACATTTTTTTTGTAAATACCTACATACATATAATACATTCAGACCAAGACATACAGACATGTTCATGCACACATATATTTGCCTTGTGCGGGGATCGAAACCCGCGACCCCGGAGTCAAAGTGGATATGGTTAACCATTCGACTACCGGGGTCGTCAAATTCGATAATGAATCTATGAATCGATCAACGAGTAACAACATTGTGTTTTCTTATACCTGAGTTCTTGAATCCTTTGCGTAAGCTAGTTTATAGGTCATTGTCTGTTTTTAATGTTAAATAAACGTTTATTTTCTTTCCGAGGAGAGGCAGTATTCCAATATACATTTTTTTATACCACAAGGGTGACAAATAACCATATGATCTGCTTGACTGTAAATAGTCAATCACAGGACGCTTGAGACACCAGAGACCTCACTCACGCGTCGACACATACGCGTAGGTCGATACTTGGAATAAAAATTGTATTTTTGATTTTTTTCTATGTGAGAGGGGAGCAAACGAGCATGTGGATCACCTGATGGAAAGCAATCACCACCGCCCATGGAAATCAGCAAAGGGGACTTGTTGATTGATCTGACATAAATTATTGAGTTGTTATATTATGTAAAATGTATTCGTATTCACAATTTAGGCACCTCACGTGCCTAAATTGTGTTTTTTTATGGTAAATAAAAAAAATGCCTTGTGTTTTCCGGCAGACTAGAATAGAATCACTCCGTCTCTTCCCGTGGATGTCGTACAAGGCGAGTACCTAAGGGAAATACATTATCAAACCTCGATCAGGCCTCCCCAACCCGTTTGACCAGCGTGGCGAGTGTAGGCGAAATCCTCCTTCTGTCAGGGACGGACGAGAGAGGGTCGTGCTGTCCTGTAGTGGAGACTAAAATGACCTGATTATGATGATGATGAAATAAAAAATAATAATTATACTTATAAACAGCAAATTATTTTTATTGTACAATCCATATTTGGCAAAAGACGTCCAGCTTGATGTGCAGGGACGCACAGAGACTTTTTCATGCCAAACACTGTGCTCATTAGCATTCTAATTTAGTTGAACATCTGAACATCTACACAACTCAAAAAAATTCAACCTATATCCTACTTCTAAGGTGGACACTGTGGACAGTCATCCAGACATAATTAAGGCTAAGACTACATTGCCGATCGAAGCGCGATTTAGCTAGCGCGGAGATTTCGCTAATAAAATTATTAAATCTAGCTCACTGCCCTTACTCGGTCACAATGTAATGTAGGATTCTATATTCCCGCGGTATAGCTTAAATGTTTGATTATCTTTTTTTTATTTGATCATTGACAATATATTTTCTGAAAAACCACACTCACATTGAGGCAGTATTAAAATATGCCCTCAAACTGAGTTTAAAAACTAGAACACGTTTCTATGTACTAATTAGTTTATCTTATTTATTATTATACTAATATATATAAGTATATTATGTATTTCATAATGCTAAGTAACTCCTTTGGCTTGTCATTGACTAATTAGATTTACTTTTTTTAAAACGGCATCGCCTGGGAAACAAAAATACTTGACGTAAAGTTGTTACCTAAGCCATATAAACGCTCGCAACACGAAAAAACGCTCGCGCGCTTCTACTCCCGTTGCCAACGCAACAACTCCTTCCGTCTTGGTGGCCTCACTCACTCACAGGAACACAAACGAATTGGCTGTGGTGTTTTATGATATGATACACCTTAGGAGCGGTACAGACGTCTGGATGCATTAGTTTCATACATACAAACATAAATTCGGACGTCTAATCATCATCGCTATTTAGCTGTAACATGAACATTTATTTTTTAGCGCCCGCACCATGCAATGAGCATAGTGCGGTGATTCAATTGCTCGAGTTATATTTTCGATCGTATATTTCATATTCTTAACGATCTTAGGCTCTCGCCTCCGCTTATGCACTATAGCCACTCGCTTAGATTTAGCCGCTTGGCGTTATTATCACGAGCGGCCACAAGAATCGGCGTGTACACATGAACTCTTAATTCATCTGAACTAGCACATTTTTATCTTTGTTTTTTTAAATTAAAAGAGATAGGTGTGTGCGCGGGCAATTAAAACCGCTGAATAGCCGTGTTTGCCCTGGGCAAACGTCGGTGATAGCGTATCTGGTGTGTTGTAATGCATGTCTTTACGCCGAAAGTAATCTGTTCTTATTCAGTACACAATAAAAAGTTATTAATGCGCCGCGGCGCTTTTGATATTATTATCATTTTTTATTTCGGTATGATTTTTGTTAAATTGATAAAATTACGATACATTCCACACAAGCTTTGCTTAGTGTGGAACTAGAAGGCAGTGTGATATTTGTCCAGGAATATTTATTTATTCTTAAGGGCTCTTAGTAAGTGAAAATGGCAAAATTGGCTGTTTTCTATTAGCTTTTATTTAAATAGTTTAAGGTTTTTTCCACTCCAATTTCTACTATGTATTACAGACCTTATGTGTGATGGGGTGGTCGTTTCCAAAACATGATTGGAAAAATTTCGCTCGATATAATCTAAAAACGTATCTATTTTATCTATAGAGAAAAGAAAAAGTTATGCAATAAAAAATAAAAAAAGAAACGGCCATTTATTTATTATGCATTTTTTTTTATTTTTTATTAAAATGTTGAACACGTATTATTTTACTGGCTGTGTCATGAACACGGCCGTGTACTGTACGTGAATACGTTGTATGCACTAAAATTATCTCAAAATGCAGCGCAAAATGCAGTGGTTGAATTTTAAATGGAGATGATATACGAGTATGTAGCTGCAACACCGAACTGTATCCCGATTTTGATATCATTCGTATTTTTAATACGAATGATATCAAAATCACCATCTGATGATGGAGCCGAAAGATATGAACTGGAACTTTATGACGGAACATCGTATCATAGCTGTTTTTGGATTTCTTACAAAAGTCTTGTAATTAACTTTGACCACCATTAGGTTTCAAGGTCTGATGATGAAGCGGGAAGATAGGTACTGGCATTCCATGATGGAATATCGTATCATAGTCGTGTTTGCACTTGTGAGAAAGGCCACGTAATGGACTTTGAACACGATCAGGTGCATTTATAAAAGCGTGTTTTTCTAGTGTTTTTAAACAATGTAAGTAATTTTAAAGACGTCATTTCAAAAAAATATTTCAATCATACCTTTGATGCTTTGGCTAATATGCCAACTTTCATTTCAAATCGTTTAATATATCTGCTATGATGTCTAGGTCTCCCTGTGCTATAAGATTTCATATAAAACTAGGGTCTCCGTTGTCTGGTATACCCGCTGCACACTACGGTATGTATGCTAGCAAATAAAATGGTTGGAAAGTAATGTTAATATTTAAACATGTACCGTGCACGTTGAAACTTCAAAGTTACTTTAAAATAAGTAAATATTTAAATCCCACTGAATTGATTTTAATGAACTAAACTGCAACTGAACCTACATGAAATATGCATAAAATGCTCTTAATAATACCTATACTTATACATTAAAAGCAAAATTGTTGTCATTGCTGTTATCTCTGTTTCATTTGTTAGCTCATCGGCAGGGTACACCACGTGCAGATAAGTTTGGCTTAGGCCACTACATACAAACGTCACGTCGTTTATTACTACACTTTTTTATACTACGTCGGGTGGCAGACAAGCATACGGCTCACTTGACGTGAAGCAGTTACCGCGGTCATATAAACACAATAAACCTCACCTGCACGTGGTGCACCCTGCTGACTGACAAACTAGGCGAAAAGGGAGGTAAGGCATAGCATATTCTTTAAGCTGCCCCACTGGGCAAGTACCTCCACCTCTCAGAATACCATGAATTCCTTAGCCAAATAACAATTCCCTTGAGGATTGTTGTAGAAGAAAGAAATAAAGGGGTATATGCAGGCAAAAAAATAATAACCGCCTCATACATACAAAATTCCGAACATAACATTTTTTTTCTCTCTACATATATTAAAAGGGAGTGCCACTTCCGGGATCACAGAGCCATCTTCAAAACATGACAGAAAGTTCACATGACCGTACAAGTAGGTACTAATATTATAGTGATGTGACACACTATATATCAGATACGAGTATTCAGTTCGCAATATTTGATCACTCAAGAGTCGTTTATTAGTTCTATCAATTGAATAGGTCAACAATTTGAACAATCCACAGTGTGCAAAAATACACCGCTGTTATTTTTGTCCAATGATGTTGTTACTAATAGATATGTTACGAGCGTCAAAAACTGGACACCCGAAAAGTGACCCAATTGTCTCACCTTGCAATTAGTTCGCACAAGCAAGCCGACGATACTGTTGATTGAATTTAGTAAAAATGCCGCATAAGACGGAAAAAATGTCTGCCATATAATGTGAGACTAAATCTTAATTATTACGAAAATACACAATTTACCTATCTAGATAAAGTAAATGAAGCCCACGAAATCACATATCACACTAAAGTACCTACACAATAATATGTACCTATTTAATGTTAACGCGAAAATCAGGTTAATTTCATATTTTTGCAAGAAAATGACGCCATTGCGCCGATTACGTACTCAGCGAGAGAAAGAGATAGATAGCAAGTATATTAAAACGCCAAAGTGATAAGGATAGCAATAGTAAAGATCTCCCTAGCGACGAAAACCGTTTTCTAATGCAATTTAGTATGGGTATGCCATATCTATAGTATTTATAACATCATTGTGTATGTCTGTAATGTCTGTATATTCTCAATTTTACTTTATAATATATATTTGACGGTCGGTGAACTAATATCAGGAGCTCGATGGCGTCGTTGCGCGTGGCAGTTTAATCGAACACGCAAGTTAAGCAACCTCGACTGTAGCCTGTCCATGGATGGGTTTATATTATCTCTCCGTACTTCGGAGAGCACGTTAAGAGGGGGTATAAAGGCAAATTGACAATTTTTGATTAGATGTATACCGTAAAACATAGGCCATTAATTACCCGAAAAAAAAATACAGATATTACAATATACTTAAAAGGGATTGGTCTGACTGAAAACATAAAATATGAATGTTTTATCGATAGAAATAAATCACGAAGTTACGTCTAATTTTCAACTAAACCTAACTTTTCATCAATATGGTTCGTACTAGCGAGCCCATATTTTAATACGTAGTATAAAATTATATTACTAAGCGATTTTACTAGCGATTTTTTTTAAAGATGTATATTTTACGCGCAATTAAAATAAAACGAATTCGGCGCTTACTACGTTCTTATTTGGCTCAGAACGCTCACGTCTGTCGCACCCGACCTACGGCGACAGGCATGTTTTATTTCATCTATCAGTTGTGATCACTCCGTTGAGACGAGAAGACTGTGTTTCTGTGCTCCGGACCGAGAATATACTTCGTTGAAAATATGGCAAACAAAAAAAAAAAATTTTTATACTACCTCGGGTGGCAGACAAGCATACGGCGTAAGCATAGGCGGTTACCAACACCTCAACTAATAATTGAAATATTGAGAGAAATTGTAAACTAATAAATAATTATTCTTGCAAATAATTAATATTGAATGTGAGATTGATTATTGTTTCGTTGATGAGAAGATTAACCTTGAAATATCGACCCTTGCGCGTCCGCTTTAGAGCTCACAATACAATGCACAAACGGTGGACTAATGTCGGTACGAGTAGTATATGCAAAACAAAACGATACTTTTGACCACTCGAGTGCTGGTGCCCGTATGTAGTCACGATTTTTACAGTAACTTATACAGTACATAATTTAAAAAAGAAAAACGGGTTGCACTACGGTAGTACAGGCAGAAGCGAAAATATTAACGCATTTTTGAATATTTTGGAATGGTTACGGAATGTCTCAAGAATTGCTTTATTTTTCAGTGTAAAAGTATGGACTATCATTTATGTGGTAAAACACAATATTCATTTATTGCGCTATCGTACACAAACATGACAATTTATATTACACTAGCTGACTCGCGCAACTTCGTCTGCTTGAGCTGCGTCTCTCAACGCTCTGTGCGTTGAGAGTGAAGCGTAAGCTTACCACTTGAAAGGTTATGGTGAGCCAATTTTAAAGATGGACACATTCTATCACTGACTTTTTTTTAGATCTTTTTAAGGTGAATAATTCCGTCGTATATAATTATTAGACAGTAGTGGAGACTAAAATGGACCTGATGATGATGATGAGGATATAATTGTTGCGAAACTTGAACTGTTTACGCAGCGCACGCAACGGCAGCTCTCAAAAGGAATATTTTTTCCCATTTTTGCAACATTTTTCATTGGTGCTCCGCTCCTATTGGTGATAGCGTGATGTTATCTGTTATAGACTTATAGCCCACACCTTTCTTCAAAAAATAGGCTATCTAACGCTAAAAGATATTTTCAATTCGAATAAGTAGTTCCTGAGATTAGCGCGTTCAAACAAACAAACAAACTCTTCAGCTTTATAATACCTCAATATTACCTCTTCTCCTACGCCGCGCCGGCGGCCTACCCTCCCCTCGTCTTACGAATTTTCGATCAGGTCACGTGTCCTGACGCAAGTTTAATATTTTTTACCCATCCCAAGAAGTGCACGACGCTGTTAATGCTACGTACGACCAATGGAGCGATAGAACTCTTACAGTCATATATGTTATTAACGGATCACTCTCTGTTGCGACTTGAGGAGACGTTTTCAGAGTAAAAGTTGTTTACATATAAATTCTTCAACACGTAAATAAAAACTTTTAAGAATATCGTGATTTAAAAACAAAATAATAGAAGTAATTTCAGTAATTACAAATAAATCCAAACTAATATTATAAAACATCTTATTTCCGCGGGAAAAAAATAAAATTTATAATCATTTGTCCTTCCATTACGTCGAAAGGAACCCATGTACCTACATATTTTTTTTAACAGGGATAGGTTACGGCCTGGAAAGTGACATAAGCTACTCTTTATCTCAGAAAAACACCACGTGAAAAAATATTTTTTTTTATAAATATTTGTCATTCTTTCACATCAAAAGAAACTTAAGTGCGGACATGATTTTTTTAAATGGGGATAGCTTACGGTCAGGAGAGTAATACAGGCTACTTTTTATCCCGAAAAAATATCATATTCCCGTGGGAAAAAATAAACTTGGTAATTATTTGTCCTTTTTTTACGTCGAAAGAAACCTAAATGCCGATATGATTTTTTTAACAGGGATAGTTTACGATCTGGTGAGTGACATAAGCTATTATTTATCCTGGAAAAACATCTTATTTCCATGGGATTTTTTTTACATAAAAATTTGTCCTTTCACGTCAAAAGGAACCGAAGTACGGAATATGATTTTTTTAATGAGGATAGTATACGGTGTGGAGAGTGACGTAGGCCAATTTTCATCCAGGAAAAACATTTTATTCCCACGGAAAAAAATATAGTGTATAATAATTTGTCCTTCTTTCACGTTTACATACATACATACTTACTATGTTTTGTGTTTGATTTTAAATCCTTCGTCGTCAGAGGGCGTGGGTTTGATCCCCGCAGAGGGCAAACATTTATGTGGTAAACATTTTTTATGTCTTGAGTGTGGTCGTTCCATCCATACTAATATTATTAGTGTTAAAGTAAGTAAATTCGTTTGTTTGTTATTTCTTCACGCCTTAACTATGCAGCCGAATATCATTAAAATTCGTACATATTGGTACTTCTTTTTATCCCACGAAGTAAAAAAATTACAACAAGAAAAAATATACACACAATGGCAGTCCCCCTAGACCACGCGGGCGAAGCCGCGGGTAACAGCTACTAAATAAATAAATATTTCTGGACAATTTACACAGCGCCATCTAGACCCAAATTAAGCGCAAAGATTGTGGGTTCTAGACAACTGATAAATGTACTTAAATACATTTTTTTTTGTAAGTACATACTTATAATATTTGTATTATATATTATTATATTATAATATATGTATTTAAGTAGAAAACACCCAGACCAAGACTCTTTTTCTTCACACAAATGCTTGATTTGTGCGGGAATCGAACCCGCGACCTCGGAGTCAACGTGGCCATTGCGAACCATTCGACCACCGAGCTCGTCAAATTAGGTGCTTATATTATTTTATTGTTCTTTTTTTTTCAGATCAGCTTCTAATTTAAAGAATATTTCGGCAACTAATGACTATGAAAGTTTGGCACATATCAATTCCACTAAAAATCGTACATAATAGATGAACCGACTCGCACTTAGCCAGTATTTATCTGATTATTTTAGGTATACTGTGCAAAAAAACGCAGGGCGGTGCGGGGAGACCTTTTCATTCCGAACGTCGGACGTGTGCGGGACGTATGAAGCGCGCGGGTGAAATCTGATATTTTTCTAGCTTTATGCGCGCTCTTAAGCCGTCGGTTCCGGCTGTTGTCATTAGATGACAGTCGTTATACCAAGTCAGTGGCAGTGTAAAACACTGGCCTCCGCCACTGAGCTCTAAACCTTTTTGTTTGAAGGGCAGATCCGTATCCCAGCAGTAGGATGAGTGAGGGTGAAGATGTTGAAGAGTGAAAGATATTTGTCAGTCTGGCATCTAACTTACCAGTCTCCCTGTTATCTCTTGTGTAGCCCGGGTTATCACCTATAGCTCTCTCCCTGCCGCTCTCTCGTGGCGACCTTACCTCCCTTCTGAGCCAAATCAGGAACAACGTACCCTATACCTAACAGCTAATGCGCCCCGTGTGCCAACGTTCCGGTTATATCACGGGATGCAAGTCTCTCGTCCAGTAAATCAACCAGACGAGAGGACCTTTACCTGCTCCGCCTTTGCGGTCAGTAAACCAACCGAGCACGTAAGCGGAACAGTAGCAGATCTTACTCCGCTTTCACCTGCATGCAGGCTACTTGCGTACTCTTAAGTCGAGTAGCTCGTGGCGACAAATCAGGAACAGTTTGTATGGCGCGTGCACGCACACACGCTCATTGACGTTCTGCACAGACGTCATTGTTTATGTAGTAAACGACGCGACTTTTGTATGGAGTGGCCGGGGTGTGGCTATAGCCAGCAAAATGATAACAAACATTGAAATTCATTGCAGAATCAGAGGTAAAATTAAGGCTGCATTGGCCATAACGAGTTAAATCTAAAAGAGTTGCTTCATCAATCATTATTGTTATCCTGACACCAGAATGACTGCAGAATGCGTTGACTGATAGGTAATTTCATTCCTCATTCGTCATTAATTAATGGCTGATAGCAGACTGATAGCCACTAATTACACACTCCACTTCACAGGAGTAACTTCCATCAGGCTCAGGCTGACGGAATGACAAACATACCTGTTCACTCTTCATCACTGACTTGTCCTTTCCCATTAATTGGGGTCGGCGCAGTATGTCTTTATGAACTTACCTATGACTAGGGTTGCTATCCGGGTTTCCCTGGATTTGTCCTAGTTTGGAGGGCATCCGGAAGCGTTTACCTAGCGGGGTTTCTGTTGCTAATATAGGCTCCTTTATATTAATAAGTAGCCTATATTAATTAATGTTATATAATTGAAATTCTATTTTTACCTTTTGATACATTCCATGTCACTTTTTCTAAGGTCCACTTTTGTTCTCTGTGTGATGCTTCCTTATGTCACCAATATACATTTTACAAGCACACAATGTCGTTTCAATATTATTTCAACAGTTTCATTCCATCGACCAATCCATGCTGTCACAGAATAAGAAATACTGCTAGTACCAAAAACACTGATGACATGTCACATGTCCGGGTTTTAACATTCAAAGTCCGGAGTTTTTACGCATCTTGTGCTGGTTGCTCGCGTTCAGATATGGCAACCAATGACGGGCCATATGCGTACACCACGGCACTAAAAAGTAGCCACATAGTGCTTAGTGCTTACTCAAACTATTTTTTCTGTATATCTTACTGTAGCAGTATGTACACTACAGGAAGGCATTTTTTCTACAACTTTTCAATTATATTTGTTTAGCGCTAACGTCTAGCCGTCGCGTCGTCTAGTCTAGGTCCAAATATTGTTGACGTCCCCAAAATTGCACAACTGATTTTGTTGCCCAAAGAACTGAAACAAATGTGTATAAGTGTTTTCTACATGCCAAGTTAATTTCATAAAAATCGGTATAACTGTTCGAGAGTTATTGTGCATAAATAGATAAATAAATATATGTTTGCAAAGAAAAAAATATCTACCCAACATGATTTGGAACCTCGTTCACTTCCTTCGCTCAGTCAATTATTGTTTTATTTTTACAAGGTGACAAAATAATTAAGTATTCGACAAGACTAAAAAAAATTTTGTTGGCAATCATTTAGTAGTTTTTTTATTTTATATATGAGAGGGGGGCAAACGAGCAAGTGGGTCACCTGATGGAAAGCAATCACCACCGCCCATCACCAAAGGATCGCCGATCCGTTGCCAGCCTTTTAAGGGAATGTTTATTTTAGTGTTTCACTTATCAAGCTCTTTCATTTGATATCATGGAATTAATGTGGAAATTATAAGTCGCAATTTTGCTGCGGCCGCCATATTGGATTCAAAGTGTTGGTATTTAAGTAATCATACATTGTTACGTGAACCTAACGTGTGTGCCAAATATCAACATAATCGGACACTAGGAAGTTGATCAATAATTTGAATAATTCACAGACACGGCGGCAAAACATAATGAAGGCTTGTAAAGAGTGAGCGCTTCATCGTACCCATTACAATATAGGTAGCAGATATTGTAAACACTGCAAACGTTCGAGTCACCGAACTCGGTGACCTTTGACCATCCCCTAACCCACCCCACTGTCACAACACTATACGATATTACTCCACAGATAACCCTGTGGAACTTGAATTGTCACTATACTTCGATAATTGCAAGTCGCCGGCAATTTTATTGAAATTACTTGTAAATTGTTCGTGTGTACCTGTAAATACAGGTACACACGAACAATTTACAAGTAATTTCAAAACAAATGTTTTGAATATATATAAACTACTAGCTTTTGCCCGCGACTTCGTACGCGTAGATGTATGAAATTCATTCGTACCCCTGTTCATCCAGTTAGAGATTGAATATCGAAAATTCGTGAAATACGTCTTTAGATAGTTAATTGATTCAGGTGTTATTTTGCGGAAGTCAAATTTACAGGAAATTTGATCTACACTACTTTGCGTGCTTCCGCCACCAATTAGTTCATGCAAACTACTGCCGGCCGGCACCCACCCGCTACCGTTAGTAGTTGCATGCGACTGCCGTGGCTGCTTTGGTCGTTTCTGCTCCAGCTGATGTGGTCGTCTCGGCGAATCTCCAACATCTGAAACAGAAGATACATGCGACCGCCGCTGCATGTTGATGGTTAGAATTTGTAGGTTGTTGTTCTAACCATCAACATCTACAGATCGCCTGAGCATTCCTCGCGTAGAGGCGAAACACGTGTCGCAGAGACGACCACAGCAGTCGGGGCAGCGGCGGTCGCATGTATCTTCTGTTTCAGATGTTGGAGATTCGCCGAGACGACCACAGCAGCTGGAGCAGAGACGACCAAAGCAGCCACGGCAGTCGCATGCAACTACTAACGGTAGTGGGTGGATGCCGGCCGGTAGTAGTTTGCATGAACTAATTGGTGGCGGAAGCACGCAAAGTAGTATAGATCAAATTGCCTGTAAATACGTCTTTACTTATTTTCTCTTAGGGCTACATTTACAAAGTTCCAAGCCGAAATGCCCATTTAATATTTTTTCCACATACAAAGTTTAATACCCCTTTTTACCCCTTAAGAGATCGAATTTTAGAAAATATTGAATTAGAGTTTTATTAAATCTTGTCAAAGAGCAATATCACGAAATTCCAAACAGATCTGACTACAAACATACATACAAACATGGGGTATCAATGTTTTTCCCCTTTAGGGGATGAAATTCGCAAAATCCCTTCTTAGTTGACATATAGACAAAAGGATGCTACGGTCCAAATATCACGTTTCTAGCTTCAGTAGTTTTGCCTCGGCGTTGATGAATCAGTCAGTCAGGACATGTTACTTTGTATATATAGATTTCATATGCACTAGGGATGTACAAAGATATTTGAAAAAGTTCGAATAGAATTGTTCAAATTGTAATTAGCTCCTGCTAGTTAATTTGCGGCTTCGTTCTTATAAAAGTGAGAGAAAGAAGCTTTCCTTGCTTAGAGTTCTCTATGTAGATACATAAATAGATGGTACATTTATTTGTAGTATATCCAGTCTTAAAAACACATACTTATCATATTATCTATCTTTCGCTAGAGCCTCTTTTGTCAGTCCGCAAGATGTACCACTTGCAGGTAAGCTTAGGGGTCTCCGTAACTACGAAATAACTGTTAAGTACTTAATCAATACCTGTGCGTCGAGAAGGAGTCTGACACACTTTGTCGTGTTCTTGGCTCGATCCGCGTGAGATATGTGAGCATTTTTTCATTGAAAACAAAAAAAAAAAAATAAACAAAAAAAAAAAGAACAAAGAGTGCAACCACTTTCCAGTCGAACTTAACAATTCACCTTTTCGCCAGTCAGTTTCCATTGCACGGCGTGCAACCTGCTAAGTCCGAATAATGTACTCTATGGAAAATTTGGCAGTTCCAAAGATTATCCTTTAAGGCCGTGTCCAGAAAGAAAGCAGGCAGCCTGCGCCGATCTACCAACGCTTACCGGAACCACAGTATAAGTAATAGTACTACGTAACCTAGTCAGCACCGATAAACGCCGAATCATGCAGACAGTTTCCGGCTACGACATTCGGTGCTTATCGGTGCTGCTGGCTAGGCACATTGTATAGAAACTCGGCACTACTTCCTGCGCCGATTACGCACGCAGACCGGTTCCTATAAGCGTGGTAGATCTGCGCGGCCTGCCTGCTTTCTTTCTGTATACGTACAGCCAAATTTTTTTTAAACATTATTATGTATGTATAAAATCACACCAGAGAAGCCTCAAAATGTAGTGATTAATTGCAATTTAGGTATAAAATACACAACGCCGGGTTGTTCGTTTCGACAAGCTCTGAAACATAAATTGTAGGCACGGCCGAGTTGGCGAAATTAGAGAAAAACGGCGACCGGCCTGCATTCTATATGGGACGGCGATATATTTGCGCCTCGCACAATATCGAAACTAGTTTTTAATATTTACAACCGTTTACGGATACATTGCCTTTGTTTTTCATTGTTTACCTTCACACAGTAGATACAAGATAGCAGTAACGCGACTCCTATGCAATTCTATTTGCTCTGTCGCTCTGACGGACGTATATGCAGCGTAGGGTTGCGAAGCTCGCATTGAATCGCTCGTCTTCTTTGTTTGCTTGTGGTATTTTTAATGAACCTACCATAGAAAGCAATAGTTACACACAGTAATAGTAACAATTTGTACAATGACGGATTTATCCCATCAGGAATCTCTACGAATCATACAGTATTCAGAAATCAAAGTTTAGCGAGGCAGATGAAATTAGCACAATGTGTCCACGTCAATACAGACGTATAAACAGGGTATTCGATTTAAATACACATCGGGAATCACATACATAACAAAAAACCTACATAAATTACCTGATAGGTACACAATAGATAATTTAGGATGCTGCCTTAGGATCTTGAAACCAGAGCATATATGAGTTCAGTGACCAGACTAAATACATTTTCACATCATTGGGAAGTAAATTCCAAAGTACACGTGCACTAAATGGAAACGGCATATTGTCTATATGCCATTTCCTTTTACTTTTACTATTGTATAATCTTCAAAGTACCTACAATTGAAATTGCTGTAGTCAGGGTTGCTGAATCTGTTCTGTTCAGTTGTTCTTTGGTATCTATATGCATATTTTTTATTATATGGAGTCAGTATAGAATCGTAGTTAGTATAGTACTGCCTATGTTTCTACTGTGTGCTAAAATAGGTCCTATAGCTTGGTAGTCGTTACCAAAATTGAAAACGGAACATTAATGGCCTTGCGTCAGGGCATAATAACCTGTCGGTCACAAGCTTCCGTACTAACTAAGTCCAAGTAATTTTAGGTTTAAGGCCTTTAGTCCCGCAAAAGTGGCACCACTTTAAATAAAAATCTTTTGACGCAAACTTTTTGGCGCGACGCTTTGTGAGCGCGGTTGTGCTTCTTAACTAATTTTCATAATTTAATGTGTAATGACATTCATTCGTAATAAATAGTGTATAATGGAGCAAGTAAACATTCGAATGCATAACATTAGTAGAATCTTTGACTATAAGTGTTTGGATCGGGTCTGTCGCGTCACTCCAAGAAGTCGTGCAAAACAGCAGAAAAATTGCATTATCAGTTTTATTGTTGACTTATTACAAGTATGTAATGGAAGAACAAGAAGATTCCTCAGGATATTTTTCGGCATGTCCCTAAAGCTGAGAATAACTATAGATATTATAAAAAAAGACGGGCTCTAAAGGACACTGATTCCAGAGACATAAAGCTATTTGATAAATAAATATACTAACTTTAAATCTACCGCTATCATCTCAAATGAAAATCAAATATTTATACTAATAGATACTATATTGTATTGGCAATATTTGCCACAGATAATTTATCTTATAATATAATCTTGTTAAGCTCATTTACTATGGCGCATCTTTGTAAAGTTTAAAGTAAATATGCGATTGCGCAAGCGCAGTAGCCGACACAAACATTAACATTGTGATACTACTGGCTTTGTGAGTTAGTTATTTTATTATCTATTAAGAACTACATTAGTATTGTTTAAAGGATTAAGTGTTAACTTAAGTATGTTTCGTTTATTCATAAGGGGCTTCCAAAAGATTCCTACTCCTACTAATTTCTTTTGATTAAATTAGCTGTGAGTTCCGAAGCAGCCGTAGTTTTACCCCCGGGACCGCATTGGACTTCATTATTCGCCGCTGTTAATCCTGGTTATACAGGAGACACAGTAGTCGGAATATGTGAAAAGTGGGCACTAGAAAAATATTCTTAACAGGGGCTAAGAGAAGCTAGCAGTAAAAGCAGACAGACGCTTTTTTTGGTAGCTTTTCTTCGCTAGATTTAATATGCTGACTGACATACTACAATTAGGCGAACACTTCACGCTGTGCACTTTATTTTGTGGGTAGCGGCAGAGACCTAGCCGTCACCCTCGAGTATGTAACGCTTCACAATTGGGTCTGTAACGCTTGTTCGGGTAATGTCGGCAAGTAGGGAACGAGACGGATCGAAAGATGAAGTTTTCACCTCTGTCGTGTGGTCAAGCACACACCGTTTTTTGTTTATTTTTTAAGTTTAGAATTTGAAACATATTCTTCTACGAACAAATGAAAAACGGGGTGTGGCTGTGTCATGGATACGGACTTGTGTTGTACGTGAATAGTGAATACGTTAAATGCACTAAAATTATCTCAAAATGACAGCGCTTCTCCCTTCCCCGAACGCGATGTTCCATAGTTAGTTCAATACTTATTAGCGTAGTAAATTCTTTGATCCTTCATCTATCCAGTGGTGTAATTGAATTTCGGATGGAGATGATGATAGATTTGTAGCTGCAACACCAAACTGTAGCCCCCGATTTTGTTATCATTTTTTTTTTACCGTTTTTAGGGTTCCGAACCTCAAAAGGAAAAACGGAACCCTTATAAGATCACTTTGTTGTCCGTCTGTCTGTCTGTCTGTCTGTCTGTCTGTCTGTCTGTCAAGAATTTCTATGTCGAGAATGCGTGGAGGTATCAAGTTGAAATTTAAACTGTATACTCAGGTCTACGGTCCCATGAAGTTAAAAAAAAATCAAACTGCTAAGTTTACGTAGAAAAAAGTTACGGCCGTTTATTCAGCAAAAAACGCATATTTCGACACACTCAAGGGAATCAAAACCTATAAGGTACTTCCCGTTGACCTAGAACTATGAAATTTGGCAAGTAACATCGTTATAGACTACAAGTACAGGAATAAATCTCAAAACTATACATTTGTAAATAGATCTTAAAAAATAGGGGGTCTATATTTTTTATAGGGTGTCGAAATTTCAAATTGAAACTACTAGTTCAAATGGGGTATAATATGAAAGGGCTTGATGTACACATTGCAAAATATATTTTATTTATTTTTTTCGACGCATTATTTCTTATTTATAATGAAAAATATCAAATTTAATAAAGATACTACGTACCTACGGAACCCTCGGTGGGCGAGTCCGACTCGCACTTGTCCGGTTTTTTTTTAATTACCTCCCTATGGAAGCAATTTTCACATCAAAAAGCATGCCACTTTCACGGAAACTACACTTGCATAGGTCTATGCAATAGATACTTTGTAACAGCACAATGCAGCGGTACTCAGGAACCGATATAGAAAGCATCGATCTGTTCATTGGAGGCCATAGACCATTTAGTGCAGCAATTATCGACTGTTAATGGGCAGCTTTCTCTGAAGTCAACAATTTGTGATAATACGGGGGTGTATTGACAAGATTGCGGTGAAACGTGGTCTAAAACCTTTGCCTCATAGTAACTCTATGCATATAGGTACAAGTATTTTTTTAATGGAAATCATCCTCCCTCGGACTTGAACCCACGATCTTTCGATAACCGGTCGAGTGTTCTTTCCAACTGAGGAAGATTTGTGATGGTGACGGATTTTTCCATTTCTGTTACTGCTGTAAAGTCGCAGTGTGGCGCCATCTACATATTAAGTATTGCACTACTATATAAGGCATAGCAGCCCATCATTACAGATGAGGTTCGGCTATTTTTTGATAACACCAAATTTATTAAATTATTCGGGAAACTAGCCGGTATTAATAATTATTTTCTTATATATATATTACATTTTCCCGGCAACGATCGAAATTAGTTATTAATGCTCTATACTTTTTTTTCACACCTTTTTGATGAAACCTTTGGGTAAGATGTGGTCGCGACATCGTAAACGCGTATACCTTAAATCCTTTCTTAGTGAATGCCTACGTCATAATATCGTCGGTCCTTCCAGTGCTTTTAACTGTGCGTTAATATAGATCATTCAGTAACGGTTGTAATGTAAATATGGTAATAGTAGTAATGGTAATGATATATAAAAAAATTGGTTGTCTTTATAGTGGAATAAAGATAGATGCGTCACAAGCCGATCGCTTAGGCCGATCGTGCATCTCTATTGCATGTTTCGCGCTTTCGCTTGCACGCTCGGTTCAGGCGGAACGTGACACACATTTTTGTACGTGCAGCCGGCGTTCGCCGATTTAATAAGATGTTATCACGTCTTAAATTTCGATTTGTACATAAGTCTTAAATTTCGACTTGCTATGTGAATTAGGGAGGCTCCCCATAAATTTCTGTTTCAGAAACTATAGATTCGTTTTTCACTTTAATATTTTTATACTCTGTAATTATTAATAATAGCCTCTGTGGTAATGCCCCCCGGTTGCCATTTCCATTGTAACGCAGTCTTAAATTAAGCATTTTTATATCCAACTGTTATTTTTCAGCAATTCAATTGAACTGTTGTTTACTGGAAATAATTAACTAGTTGATATTTAACCATAACATTATATTTACTAAGAAATTGTACGTCCAAGGGTTAACCATTTTATAATCCATATATGGATTGATTGACAAAGTCGATTTCCCGTGCTTGGTATTAGCGATAAGCGGTAGCGTGTCGAAATAAAATTTGGCTATCATGTATGCAGTAGATATGTAAGTAAAATGTATTAACTAATAATTAATGCAAATTATTCACTGTAAATCATCAGCCTGTATCTATCCACTGTTGGATATAAACCTTCCCCAATGCTTTTCGCAAAATACGATCCTCCGCCTTCCGCGCCAGCTGCTTTATTAAGGTCACTGGACCATCTACAAGAAGGACGCCCAACGCTACCACTCACTCTAATACCTTCCTCCCTCATGTACCATCACTTACTCGGCAGATGTAACCGGCCCAGTGCCACTTCAGTTTGCAAACTCTGAAGGCTATGTGGACAACTTTGGTTCTTTTTTCCTTCTGCAGTTTTATTTATTCTATTCACTATAGGTAAATAATATTTATTAAGCTAATAACTATATACAAGACTCCCGAGACTTACAGTCAATCTTGCATTACAAAATGTATAGGTGAGCGGTTTGATGACGATTTTTTGACGATCACAGTCTGATATTTACGGGCAAATCTCCGCCATCGCTACTTGTATTACCGCTCCCGCTCATCGCTTGCGCCGATCATCGACGAAGTTTCTTTAATTTTTTCTCAATGTTGCATTTTGTAATTCTCCAACACCATTACACGACCCATTCCCAGTCCTGTGTACTGCAATTCCATCCAAGTGGCTTTATTAAATACCCACGTATTATTTACTACACCGTATCTCATCGGATCAATGGATTTTTTATATTAATATTATTCATATTGCAAGTATAATTTCGGCTCGCCGACTGATCCCAACGACGGATTAAATATCTTTAAGTAGAATTATAATTAAAAATATATCTTATGAATATTATTAACATTACGGTGTCAGTGGGTGCAAACATTTTTGGTTTTTTAAAGTCGCGATTTACATTGCTATTGGCAGGACCGCCGACGTCATATTGAGCAGTTTTGCTCGTTTGTTAAGAGGCTGCGCACGTTCAATGTCTAATGCCAAAGTCAATGACATTTTACATGCTATCATTCACAATCATTAATCACATGCCAAAGTCGCCCATTCGCGTCTAGGTTTTTATATTCAATGCCTAGGCTAAATAGTATACATGGCGGCATGAGGGTAAAGTTCTCTTTTCGCCAGAGCTTCGTTTGTCAGTCAGCAGGGTGCACCGCGTGCAGGAGAAGTTGACTTTGGTTCGAAGATGTTGATAAACCATTTACACCTCAAAACATTCTAAAAAAAAGGCTAAGCCTCTATCTGCCGGTTGTGAAAAAGATGTTATATTATACTTTTGTTGGATGCATTTGTACATGTCATCGACAGCTAGACCATGTAAAATGTCAATGAATATGTACTCGTATCATTAGTAAATAAGTACAAGTTTTAAATTGGAGATGCCATCTGCTCAAAGTTTAATTATTTCTCGAACTTATCATTAATAACTACTATTATCTATAACTTTATTTTAAGAGAGGTAGGGAGCGTAATTGTATGCTACCCGACTGGGGTACCTACACCTCACAGAATACCGCAGCCAAATAACAATTCCCTTGAGGGTTGTTGTGTTCCTGCGAATGAGTGAGGTCACCAGAATGGAAGGAGATGTTGCGTTGGCAGCGGTGGTGACGGCGCACGAGCGATATTTTTATGTTGTGAGCGTTAATATGGCTACGGTCACCGCATCACATCAGGCGGGCCGTATGCTTGTCTGCAACCCGGCGTAGTATAAAAAAAAACTTAATTACACTCCACATATTGTTTGTCATCTTTCAAGTCTGAAGCACTAATATCCAATAATTCAATAGCTTTTTGTGTTACTTTGACGACGAGCTCGGTGGTCGAATGGCTAGCGATGGCCAGTTTGACTCCGAGGTCGCTGGTT
Source organism: Hypsopygia costalis (assembly GCA_937001555.2). Classification (NCBI taxonomy): domain Eukaryota; kingdom Metazoa; phylum Arthropoda; class Insecta; order Lepidoptera; family Pyralidae; genus Hypsopygia; species Hypsopygia costalis. The sequence goes on along the minus strand of OW443326.2, from coordinate 4,002,196 downwards.
CGATCCCTGCATATGACAAATATTTGTATACATCATTATGTCTGTTTGTCATGGTCTGGGTGTTTTCAATGTATTATATGTTGACGAGCTCGGGGCGTAGCGGTCAATGACGCGGCTTCGTCACCAACGCTCGTGGGTTCGATTCCCACATAGGACAAACATTTATGTGCATGAACATGTCTGTTTGTCTTAGTCTGGGTGTTTTCTTTGTATCATAAGTATGTATTTACAAAAAAAAAATGTATTTACGTATGTTTATCAGTTGTCTAGTGCCCATAACACAAGCTTCGCTTACTTTGGGGCTAGATGGCACTGTGTAATTTGTCTGACAATATTTATTATTTATTATTATTATTATTTATTATATGTATTTATTACCAAAGAAAAAAAAGTGTATATATGTACGTATATAAGTTATCTAGTACCCATAGTACATGATTTGCTTAGTTTGGGATTATGGCGCTGTGATATATATGTCAAGGAATAAGGAATACCTATTTTTTTTTTAAACGGGACGGGGGCCCACCACACATTCCCACCACTGTCTCTCCTGTGTAGCCAGGATTAATAGCGGCGACCGCCAATAAAGGCAATGAACAATGCAGTCCTGGGGGTAAAACTACGGCTGCCTTGGAACTCACAACGAATTTAATCTGAATAATTTTGTAGGAGTTTTGTTTTTTTTTTAGTTTAGTTTTTTTAGCTTTAGAATACCTATATTACTGTATGTTTGAAGGATCATTACTACTATATATTTAATTGATTCAGCCGTTATTTTGCGGAAGTCAAACTTACAGGCAATTTGATCTACACTACTTTGCGTGCTTCCGCCACCAAATACTACAAACAAACGTTAGTGGGTGGGTGGTACTAACTGTAGTGGGTGCCGGCCGGTAGTAGTTTGCATGAAGTATGCGAACTAAATAATGGTGGCGGAAGCACGCAAAGGAGTGTAGATCATGCCTGTCATTACTACTAGTTGATCGCCGTTAAATTTTAGTTACAAACAAAAACAATGTCTAAACACGTAAACTGTGAACTTGCTGATAATATCTCAGCACGAAATACGATGTCGGTCGAGCCCTTAAACGGTAAAAAATCGCCGCGCCAGTCAACACATGTATCTGATTAGATCTACATTGGCTCTGTCACGGTTGTCGGCGACCGGGCCGGCGGTAAGGAGGCTATTGAGGTATTTAAAATAACTTATTGAGGTATGACTTTGTAAGTTAAAATGTGGAGGGATTTCGTCATCATACATAGGTAGTTTGAGGTGGTTTATCAACATCTTTGAACCAAAACCAACTTCACCTGCATGTGGTGCATCCTGCTGAAGGACAAACGAGGCTGTGGCGAAAAGAGAGGTAAGGCAGAGCGTATTTTTTAAGACGCCCAACTGGGGGGTACTTTCACCTCACAGAATACCGCATCCAAATGACAATTCCGTTGAGGGTTGTTTGTTGTGTTCCTGCAAGTGAGTGAGGTCACCAGAAAGAAAGAAAGGAAGGTGGGAACGGATCGGCGACCCCTTGGTGTTGCTCATCTCCATGGGTAGTGGTGTTTGCTTTCTAACAGGTGACCCACATGGTCATTTGCGGTTAGGACATGTAAAGGACTGTCCAATAAAATCAACAATAGTATACCTACTCTTTAGTTATACGTACGAACTTTTGCGTACTCCGTTGGTCTCGCTCCGTTGATCTCGTCACAAGCAGTGTAATTACAACCCGTTAATTACGTCCCGTGGACAGTACAGGACGGCTATTAAAAAAAATGCATTCTATCATTGAAGCCATGCGGTATTATCCACTCTAGTTATATTTAATTATTTTAATTTTATGTCGTTGCATAATTATATGTGAATGATTTTACCATTGTGGCCGATTCTCGTGAATGGACTGTTAGTGTAATTTTGTTATTACCCGCTAATACAATTTGTACCCGAGTTGTTATAATGGTTTAAGTATAAATGTGTGTGCGGGAATAGCTCATCTGTTTAGAATTTAGATTGTATTATTAAAAATAGCGACAGGTAGACCGAAATGATTTTTAATCTATACTACTATTATTATACTAAGTAAGTATACTATGTATTACATTATTTAAGTTTGACGAGTCAATGACACGGCTTCGACACCAACGCTCGTGGGTTCGATTCCCACATAGGACAAACATTTGTGTGCATGAACATGTCTTTTTGTCTTAGCCTGGGTGTTTTCTATGTATCATAAGTATGTATTAAAAAAAATGTATTTACGTATGTTTGTCAGTTGTCTAGTAGGTACCCATAACACAAGCTTCGCTTACTTTGGGGCTAGATGGCGCTGTGTAATTTGTCTGACAATATTTATTTATTTAGTTTGGGATTAGATGGCGGTGTGTAATTTGTCCACGAATATTTATTTATTTTTGCTTCTAGCATTCATAATTTACAGTCAATTCATAATTCAATCTCGATTCGGTCATTTTAGGAACAAGTCGTTTTGAGATTAAGTCATTTCAGTAATCCTTTTTGGACTCTGTGTCCATTTCCGGAAGTACGATAATGCCCTACATTATTGTACTAATTGTTTCTTATGCGATCGGAAAAATATAAGAATTACTGGCCTTCAGATAGTCAGTTCTACGCTATGATTTTCAGTTCGTTCATTACTGAACTCTTCAGCAAGTTTAACCGCACCGGTTCACCGTGTAATGTGGCCTGCCTTTGCCACAAGAGGTTGTATTAGTTAATGGGGATGTTTGATATTTATTCTGACATTAGATGTCGCTAGGTAGGCTTCGGGTCCAGATTGTCAAAATGTACTGAATTTTTTGACAGTGAAACTTTAAGACGACAAGACAACACAAGACGTCAATAAGACATTTGACAAGATGCTATGAATTGAGAAATGATTGGACCCTACGATACAGTGCTGCCAAAAGACCCTCATTAGTTTAACACAAAAGCACATGATGTATTATGACATGTAGAAACACACATGTTCTTTAACGACATTCGTCACAAATATTTAGACTAGCCTACACGTCAATAGGATAGGACGTATGTATGGGAAATTACAAATTTTGACGACTAAATTCGTGACGTAGCCTTGACAATATGCGGGAAGAATATATCTTGTGTTATACCATGGACACTACAAAGATAGCGGGTGAAGCGTGCGGATCTTATATACGCCGAAAAGTCATTCTTGGAAATGAATAGGTTTCCAAACCCATGAACCGATTTTGATGAAACTTGTCATAATTAAAGACCTCGACATGTTTGCGGTTTGTGTAAGCCGTGTGGTTTCCGGCAGACTAGAATAGAATCACTCCGTTTCTTCCCGTCGATGTCGTACAAGGCGACTAAGGGAAATACATTATCAAATATCGATCAGGCCTCCCCAACCCGTTTGGCCAGCGTGGGGTGTGTAGGCCAAATCCTCCTTCTGTCTGGGACGGACGAGAGAGGGTCGTGCTCCTGTAGTGGAGACTAAAATGGACCTGATTATGATGATGTCCTTGAGGGATGATCATCAAATACATTTTCCATTGAAACCAATGGAAAACATACACTAAGCGAATCTACTCGATCCACTCAGCCTCGATTTCGGCCCCGTGGGCTAGAATCCGGCATAGTTAATTTTTAGAACTAATTTTGCTTTCCGGCATACTACTGCCTACTCGCTCAAAAATTCTACTTTTTGTATGAAAATGATCTCAATGACTCCACTATCACCTAATTTTCTAGTAACATCATTCGGCGTGCCATCAGGCGAACTGCCCATTTGTTTGCTACCGATAAAGACACATGTGCAATTGTAAAAAAGACATAATGATAGACTGTCAAATAACTAAAAATGTATGAGTAAATTAATAACAGCGGTGCGGGTAAATACTTCTCCAAGTGTTTCAAATTGTGCATAATTACTGTACACCGTCGAACGCTACGAATTCTTGATAAAGGGATAATTTGAAATAGATAAATGTGTGTTGTACAGTTTTTAATACCTTATTTCTGTGTTCCAGTGAGACTAAGAACAGTAGGTAGCAATCTTTTCTTCTATAACCTCGTCCATATATTGTTACTGACCCGACAGACATTGCGCTCTCATCTTGACAATGTATCATCATCAGGTCCATTTTAGTCTCCACTACAGGAGCACGACCCTCTCTCGTCCGTCCCAGACAGAAGGAGGATTTGGCCTACACTCCCCACGCTGGCCAAACGGGCTGGGGAGGCCTGATCGATATTTGATAATGTATTTCCCTTAGTCGCCTTGTACGACATCCACGGGAAGAAACGGAGTGATTCTATCCTAGTCTGCCGGAACCACACGGCCAACAATGAATATTGAATTTGAATTGGTTTCGCGTAATCTGTCAAATAACTGACAGTTCTGTCATAAAGTTACATTAGAAAATTTTATATTGTCGTTCAGTTTTCTTAAATTGTCTAATTTTCCGCGCAACCGTTTTATTTTTTCTTTCATAAGAACCTTCTGATGAACAAATACAACATAAAAAGAAATAGAGAAATCGGTTGGGGTCGAGGAAATAGGTAGAATAGATTCATTTTTATAATCATAATCATAATCATTTATTTGCATTCGTGTTACAGAATAGGTCTTATAAACGTATGAATTTAGTACAAACACGAACCCTGTTAGGGCGTTGCAAAATATTTTCTAAATATAAATTACAAATATTATAATGTCAATTAAAATATTAGACAATTAAATTATTTCCAAATTACATACATATTCATTCATTATTTATGTAAGTTTTATATAATAATTAAAAGATAAAAGTTACATTTAGAATGTCAAGAATATTATATTAACATATTATAATGTCTATTAAATTATTTCAAAATTACACACATAGTCATTATTTATGTCAGTTTCATATAATAATTAAAAGATAAAAGTATGGCAAGGATATTACATAAAAATTACAATTAGATTTTTCAGCACGATTATTATTATTCGACATTTAGCAATAATTAGTCAGAGATATAATCTATCATTTAAGAATTCCTGTATATCATAGTAACATTTTTCCAACAGAATAGTTTTCAAAGCATTTTTAAACTTAATAATGTTGTTACTCTCCTTTATGTGGTTCGGTATTTTATTATATATATGTATATAGATAATATTACTATTTATCTTCATCATCATGGTGGCTTTTATGAAATACACCCATCGATTCGGTAGTCGACCTTGCCCTCGAGACTCTGCTCTAGAGATCTGATCCAACAATTCGGGTCCATACTAGTATGGACCCGAATTGTTGGATCAGATCTCTGGAGTCGAGGCCTAGAGCAGAGTCTCGGGTTCATACTAGTATGGACCCGATATAACAATAAGATATAACAATTCGGGTCCATACTAGTATGGACCCGAATTGTTGGATCAGATCTCTGGAGTCGAGGCAGGCAGGGCGCATAGCTAGCTATGCGCCCTGCCTGCCATGTCCACTTTTTCTTTTTATGGTTGCCACCACGTCACTCACATAGCTTAACTTGCGTAGCCGATTAAACTGACACGCGCAACGGCGCCATCGAGCTCCTCAATGTAATACACCCTTTATATTGACCATCAGTCAGTTATCAAAGGGTGTCGAAAATTTTCCAGATGATGTGTGTAAAAAAAAAAAAATATTTAAGGGCACGTCAGTTACCAAGACAATTTTGTACGCATAAACCGATGCAAGTCGGCTGCGTAGGTTAATTCCTAAAAACGTACTAATTTTATTACCGTTTTCTCTATCTTTAAGGAATCTTTTTAAAGGTATCCACTGCTATCTTGGAGTCTTAGAGATACGTGAAACTGTTAATTTGAGAAACGCTGGATTAGGTCATCAATTGCATTTACATAAACCGCGTGCGTTTTATAAAAAAATCTACATAATTTGTAGACTTTTTATGAAACTAATATTGATACATAGTAGGTACTCTGTACGTAGAGCCTGCCTCCCGGGATTATTTGCAATGTTATTATTACAAGCCGCAAAGAAACCAGTATCGGTCGACGTCGGCTGGTTTCATAGTGACGTTATTGACCGCGCAGGTCGCAAGCTCAGAAAACGCGCGGTTGATCCGTATGTTTTTATCAGTGGCATCAGCTATGTAAAATAAAATTTTCGTTACTCGCTACAAACACCTAGTTAGAATTAGGTTTTCTTAGAACTGCTTCTATAGATATATATTACTTCTTTTTATCATACAGTAAATATTGAAAAATTCTTGAAAGATCTTTAATCTTCTTCACGCCGCAGGTTACCTTGTTTCCTTCGCTGACTCAGTTCCATTGTCGACTTTGATAAAAATTCATGTTACAAGCATGATTAAATTAAACAGTTATATGAAATGGTTGTGATATTTTGGGTTTGATTTGTCAGACAAGCACACGATATTGTTGTTTATCCATATTCTAAACGTTACATAATTAATCAAATCAACTTATTGGTTAGCATATTTCGCTGATATTGTCGCAACTCTTGATATTGAAGCATTATTGTATATATCATTTATCTATCAGTTATCTAGTACCCATATACAAGTACAAGCTTTGTTTATTTTGGGATCAGATAGCATAATGTCATTTGTCCATGAATAAAAAAAACGTAACTAATCAATCCATGCGGCCCATTTGTTTTACTATAAAATCAACCAAGAATTCGATGTAGCGTAATTGAAGGAAACTGATGTAATTTGTTTATTATTTATAATATTATAATTATTATACAAGCAAGATAATTACATGAAATGTATTCAGAGTCACTACACCAAGTTGTGACCGGTTATTTTGCATAACGGCCCAACTTTTATAAAGTATACAGAAATATTACAAATGTTGATAATGTTAAGGAGGCATTCGAGTTATATTTTATCATAAGTTACAACTTAAGACGCTGTGCAAACTCACTTGTATTCTTTTTTTATACTACGTCGGATGGAAGACAAGCATACGACCCACCTGATGTGAAACGGTTACCGTAGCTATATTAACGCTGGCAACATGAAATATTGCTCGCGCGCAATAAACTGCCCCGCTGCCAACGCAGAAACTCCTTCCTTTCTGGTGACCTCACTCACTCGCAGGAACACAACAATCCTCAAGGAAATTGTTATTTGGCTGCGGTATTCTGTGAGGTCGAGATACTTCCCCATTCAGGCAGCTTAAAAAATACACTATGCTATACCTCTCTTTTCGCCAGAGCCTCTTTTGTCAGTCAGCAGGGTGCATCACGTGGAGGTGAGGTTGACTTTGGTTCAAAGATGTTGATGAACCGCTTACACCCCAAATTTGTATATTCTGTATGACAAAAATCACCATATTTTAAAAGACTTAAAAGTTCGTGGGATATACTCGTAATTCGTCTTTTCCATTTTTTTTTTAAAAGCGACTTGTATTACTTTGAAACTACAAACGGAGCTCTCAAATGGATGAATCAATTTCAAAGGCTCTTTTTTATTTGCAAATTGGTGCAGTTGGTAATAAAAATGGAATAGTGTATTTGAGATATAGTGATATCTAGAGAGGAATCGGACACTCTTCTGTATGGTCAGTCCCACTACCTTTACCCATTGCAGTGGTAATTCTAGGACTCTTCTGTTTTACGTAAACTAATTCTATGTCATCATCATCATCATCATCAGGTCATTTTAGTCTCCACTACAGGAGCACGACCCTCTCTCGTCCGTCCCAGACGGAAGGAGGATTTGGCCTACACTCCCCACGCTGGCCAGACGGGTTGGGGAGGCCTGATCGATGTTTTATAATGTATTTCCATTAGTCGCCTTGTACGACATCCACGGGAAGAGACGGAGTGATTCTATTCTAGTCTGCCGGAAACCATACGGCAATCGTCACTCGGATATGTGTCTCCTCAATCAAAAAGCTCATCCACAGATCGGCTACGGTTTCACCTTGCTTAACTTGCGTGATTGATTAGACTGACCCGTGCAACGAGGCCTTCGAGCTCCTAATTGCCCTTTATCACGTTTACCTGGAATTAGGTATTTCAAGGAAACTTATAAATTAATCGCTTTTGATTTTGGTGGTCGTTTTAAGTTTGTACACAATTTTTTTTTTCTGTTTTGTGCTGTTCATGCGACTTTGTTCACCTGAAGTTAGGTATCTCATATGATGAGCACGGTGGTCGAATGTCTAGCAAATGCCACCTTGACTCCGAGGTCGCCGGTTCGATCCCCACACATGACAAATATTTGTGTGCATGAACATGTCTGTTTGTCATGGTCTGTATGTTTTCTATCTATTATGTGTTTTTATTTACAAAAAAAATGTATTTATGTACATACTCGTATATCAGTTACCTAAAACCCATAAGACAAGCTTTGCTTAGTTTGGGACTAGATGGCGCTGTGTAATATGTCAAAGAATATTTATTTATTATATTTATTTATCTCAAGTGAACTTATAAATTGATAAGCTTTTTGATTTTGGGAGTCGCTTTACGCTTTTTTTTTTACTACGTCGGGACAAGCATACGGCCCGCCTGATGTGAAGCGGTTACCGTAACCGTATTAACGCTCGCAACATAATATATCACTTGCGCGCCGCCACCCCCGCTGCCAACGCAGCATCTCCTTCTTTTCTGGTGACCTCACTCACTCGCAGGAACACCCTCAAGAGAATTGTTATTTGGCTGCGGTATTCTGTGAGGTGGAGGTACATTCCCCAGTCGGGTAGCTTACAATTACGCTCCCTACCTCTCTTTTCGCTAGAGTTTCGTTTGTCAGTCAGCAGGGTGCACCACGTGCAGGTGAAGTTGGCTTTGGTTCTAAGATGTTGATAAACCACTTACGGGGTGTAAGTGGTTTATCAAAAACTTGTACTGCTTGTACAGAAAGAAATAAAAAAAATACAAAAAAGTTTACCAATTAAAAATTTTACAAAAATGAAGTATTTTTTAACATTCATAATATATAAATAGACAATAAAAAAAAAAAGATTCGTAGACTATAAATGGTTAATTAGATAAAGTACCTTATTATCGGCCGTCCCGTTAACTACCACTTACTACAAAATAATATCTTCGCATCGCATTACGACCATTACGACCAATTGCACTAGATAACTACACTCGTCCACTTGCAGGCTGTATTTAATTTTGTATAATACTTTGTATTCGTTCATTCATGGGTCATGAATACCGGCGAGGAACGACAGGGCGTAAAACGAAAACGCTAAAGCGTCGTATACACGGGTAGAGTAATATCGGACAAGTAAGAGTACATTGCGATGCTACTAGCACGGCAAGAATTATCATCGTCATCAGCAGGTATCTATCCAGCCGGTAGCTGCTGGACATAGCCTTTCCCTAATGCCTTCCATCCAACACATGCGATCCTCCGCTTTCCGTATCCAAACGCTTCCGGCCATTCCTTTGATGTTTTCGGTTTATCTAGAGAGGGGGGAGGGGAGGTTTTAAGATGTTATACTTTAGGTATTTAAAGTATAACAACATCCCCCCCCCCCCACCTCACCCACCTCCAGTATTATTCTAATAATAGATATCTTTAAACGTTTATTTTGAATGATTGTGATTATGAGACTGGATTATACGAGTATCCAGTTACATTACCGTGGTACACTAAACGTTTCATACGAGGTCTCCACTGAACTTTCCTCTCCAATCTGCCATCGCTGATTCAGCAGATGTGGCCGCCCCACTGCCACACACACACTCACAGCCCAGTCTGCTGACTGTGAGAGCTATGTCGACAACTTTGGTTCACCATCGAATTTCTTCGTTTCGAATTCGGTCCCGTAGAGACATACCGATCATAATAACACTGTAGTCAATAATGACACCAGTAGTCAAGGCAACGCTACTCTCCCAGTTTCACTCTACCTGTGTATATGAGACTTTATCGCTGTGTGGCACAGTACTTGCAAAGAACAGTACATCAACTTGATATAAATGCTCTAATCTAAATCAACGCGCTCACAAATTAACATTGTGGTTACATTATGTAATTCTAAGGGCTATTTTTCATGTTGCCCGCGTTAATATGTCTGCGGTAACCGCTTCATATCAGGCGGGCCATATGCTTGTCTGCCACCCGTAGTATAAAAAAAAATTAAATCTACATCAAAAATATTATTTTATATGTTTTCTAATTACATAATATGTGCGAGTATATTATTCCATAAAATACTTGCATTCGGGTTTTCACTTTCCAGGAGCTCAGAATATATCCTCTTTCGTAATTACAAAATTACATGAATATGCACTTAGGTTTTTGGTACTTAAAGAAACGCAACAAAGCGTTGCACCCATCCAGTGTGCAACTACCTTAACAAACGTCTTTTTGAAGTCGAGCCCCATCATACATCTTGTCCAATATATTTTATAATAATGTAGCGTATGTATTTTTATATATTATTCCATTATTTAGGTTACATATCTTCGTCTATACATAATAATGATTCTCGTAATATTATTATTCTTCTAATTTATATTAATTTCTTTTCATCTGCGAATCCTGAACAAATTATTTACCCTAAGGTTGCCTTGAAAAGATTACTTTCAGCAACAAGGCCGCCTTGTTGCATATATACAAGTTTGTAATAATTTATTGATTCATTGTACCTTAAATTTGTATTATGCAAATAAAGCATACTCTATCTATCTATCTAGTCCATTCATTTGGTGACGTCGTTAGTCTGTCTGTATATTTATAAAACTTTATTGAGAGGTACGCGTACCACTATTTGGGAAACATTGCACTAAAACATACAAAATCTATATATGATATCTGAAACAATGTAAATCAATACACAAGCCATTACAAACACATTAAAATTTAACAAGTACGTATTTCTTCGTTAGTGATATCATGTACCTAACCTTTGCTTAACCTACACAAACACACAGAAGGTGGTACCTTCTCAGCAGATATATAAAATATTAGTGCAATCCTTTTTTGAATGACCAACACAGCTTTGGCGACCCATTCTGCCCCCTTACCACCATCTCTTATTGCGATTCAATAACTGAATAGATTGCTTATTCATACCAATGAATAAGCGACTCTATTTCAAATGGAATAGAGTCGCTTATTCATTGGTATGAATAAGCAATCTACTCAATTATTGAATCGCAATAAGAGATGGTGGTAAGGGGGCTGGTTTCAAATCCTATGCGCCTCCAGGAGACGTCCCATGTGTACAAAAGCTATCGTAGGTCTGTTTTGTCCCTCGTGGAGCGTAATGTCACGTTCGTAAAACGTAATGTCACAGTATTTTTACACGTATACGTGGTTTTCATAATGTCACATGCTCATAATGACATCGTACCTCAATTACCCATTTCGGCTGATCAGGGCAACTCTCTTCTCCTCCTCCTGAATTAATTGCTTTCAGTAGTTCGAGAAATCTGTTATCCTTTTTACACCTTTCATACCTCTAATCGCCTATCTCACTTTTACATATTTCTAATACACGCTATCATTTTATTTCAAAATACTGTATGTTGCTGGTTACTGTGGCGCATTCGATTAGCATCGCTCTCTTAGTCCTGTGTTTTTAATAGTCCAGCTGTACTTACTCCAGGAGTGGTCATAGTGGAACTGCATATGTCGCAGTTCCATGACCACTCCTGGACGCCCGCTTGCAATATGAAATATCTCCCGAGTTTCTTTGCAGTGTTTCTTATCTCCTAAGTACTATCCCAGTATGTATATAAATTGAAAATACTCTCAATTCATATAGAAATATTTCGACTACAACATTAACACACGCATACAAAATGATCCAACCTAATAGTGAATCTATTAAACACAGCTTAAAGTAGGTTAAAAGAAACTGAGATTTAATAAGAAATGCCAACAATATACAATAGATTCTGTGGAAAATATTTGTTATTACCATGACGTATGTTATTTCGTGTGGCCTCACTGCTAGCGGGGATTTAGAGCGGAAAAAAAGCGCATTAAAATTAGGCTAAAGTTAAATTGGTCGATAATTGATAGAGATGTTTCAGTCAAGCACTGAATGGGTGTGGCGTTCTGCCGAACGCTTGTAACCATCGCTACATAAAAGAGGAAATTTCCTGGTGTAGAGATTTTTTTACACCATTGACGGAGACGTGCGACCTGCCTAATAGTAAGCAACTATTGCAGCCTACGGACACTTGTGATACCAGAGGCATCACTCTGGCAATGCCGACCTTGCAAAACTTTTTACACCCTTTTTGAAACAAAACAGACAAATAAAATATTATTTATTAACAATTAACAGGCCATTTGTTTTCATAAGTCTACAAACTGCCACATTATGGCGTAAGTTCACATAACTATAACAATAACGATTCCGTAGTGCTGTTGCATGGCCAAGAAACATGTAACCATTTCTGTATGTAGTTACATCAAAGGAGTTTAAAAGTCCACTCCACTCGAATGACATTGAAATCGATTGCCTGACGTGAATATCCCATAAAAAAAACGTGAATGGCAGAAATTCCGTCGTCAAGAGCTCTTAGCGCTGTTGATAATGAGCACACTGTCAAATTTGTGTTACAACAGTGTTTGTCAAAATAGTCAGGAAAATGTAGTAAAGGAAGCAATTAAAGATGGCAAATAGAATTCAACATTCTAAATTAGTATGTCCACGTAAAAAAATAAGTCAAAGTGTACGTCGTGAATGTGTACCGATAAGCGAGCGTAGTCGTACCGATAAGCGAGCGTAGTCGCTGATACTGGGCCCCCACCCTAAAATGATTCATGATTGTGAGCGGCATACGATCGTAATGTGCGTTAATTTCATCTAAAAATAACACGTAGGTACTCTTTGTTTGTTCAATTTTACGAAATATGTCTGCGAGTATCTGTTGTGCTGCATTTATTTCTGAATATTCTATTTGGACCCTTTTGATTATAAGTTTTTACTTACAAAGGCAAATATCATTTTTTTATACTACGTCGGATGGCAGACAAGCATACCTCGCCTGATGTGAAACGGTTACCGGAGCTATATTAATGCTCGCAACATAAAATATCGCTCGCGCGCCGCCACCCTCGTTGTCAACGCAGCATATCCTTCCTTTCTGGTGACCACACTCACTCGCAGGAACACACCAACACCTCAAGGGAATTGTTATTTGGCTGCGGTATTCTGTGAGGTAGAGGTACATTCCCCAGTCGGGTAGCTTACAATTACGCTCCCTACCTCTCTTTTCGTCAGAGCTTCGTTTGTCTGTCAGCAGGGTGTACCGCGTGCAGGTGAAGTTGGCTTTGGTGCAAAGATGTTGATGAACCACTTACACCCCAATTATTATTATCATAAAAGCTACATTTTAAGCCTCACTCGGTTTGTCTTTTGCCCTTCTTGGAGGTACTCTTTATATATCAAGGGTTATCTTCAAGCAATCTTTCAAGTCTAAGTCTTTATTTTCCCTATTAAGTTTCTCTTGGTAGGGAAATATATAACAACTAAACAACAGAAATCTTTTACGTCTTTGAAGTCTACTGTAATCAAGGTACCTAGATAGAAAGATAGAATATGCTTTATTTGCACTATACAAACTACAAAAACAATTTAGCATACAGAAAATTATCAAGGGTTATTAGTGCAGTTGTACCATGTTACACTTGTTTGCCACATGGGGCAGTATACAAAAGAAGAGACAGAGCACAAAGATGAGGAGCTCGTTCAAATCGAACACGCAAGTTAAGCAACAACGATCGTAGCCAGTCTATGGATGGGTTTACTTATCTCCAGCTTCGTAGGACATGTTAAGCCGTCGGTCCCGGTGGTTGTCTTTAAACGACAGTCGTTAAGCCAAGTGGCCTTTGGGCGGCTTGATAACACTGGCTCCGCCAATCCGCAGTTAAGCAGCGTGGTGGAGAACGCTCTGAACCTCTTCGACTGAAGGGAGACCCGTATCCCAGCAGTGGAATGGTCTTGGGTTGATGTACAGAGCACACTGCTTTTTAATATTAAAAGTAAAGCACCTTCTTACAGAACGTTACTGTCAAATAAACATATGTCCTGAAAGATTGCCGACTGTACATAATTCGCAGATGAGATGGTAACACCTGAGTACATGTATTTCAAGAGACCTTACACTACAGTTATTCTATCAGGCGGGTCTTAAATATAAATAAATATTCCTAGACAAATTAAACACGGCCATCTAGTCCCAAATTAAGCAAAGCTTGTACTATGGATGCTAGATAACTGATACAATACTTAAATTTTTCATTTTTTTTGTAAATACAAACATAATAATACATAGAAGACGCCCAGACCAAGACAAACAGACATGTTCATGCACAGAAATGTTAGTCTTGTGCGGGGATCGAACCCGCGACCTCGGAGTCAAAGTGGCCATTGCTAACCATTTGGCCATCGAGCTCGTTGAATAAATATATTTTCTAAAAATATATTTTCCATTCATATAACAAAAGAGAAATTGCATTAGAAAGTGAAATATTAGTATTGAAAACCAGACCGACAACGTTTGTAGATTGGTTATCTTGAAGCGAAGAAAATTATCGCTTGATAAAACTAAATATTATAATAGCTATTGATTAACACGACCATTGTTATGAGGGCATGTTTCTTTATTAAATAAACAACGATCGTTAATCAATTTTATTATAAACATTTATTTAATATGGCGTCGGCAATGTTTTGTTATTCACTGTACTGATACTGGTGATGATGTGTGAGGTGATGTACAGTGTGATGAAGGGTGTTTTTTTTTAGCACGCGAAGTGACAAACAAGCATACGTCCCGCCTGTAAAGTGGTTGCTGCATACTAGTCATATTACACTAGAAATATTGCCTCTGCTTCTAGTTTATCTAACGTTTGGTGATCACACTTGCGAGTGTTTAGTTAACACAAAAAATCTCAAAAGTATTCTTATTTTGGGGCGGTATTTTATAAACTTAGGTGGTACCACCTAAGTTTATAAAAGACCGCCCCAAGTTCCCCAGTCAGACTTTATTAACAACGTTTTCATTGACTTGTTCTTTTTTTATTTCAATTATTATTTTTCAATTATTTTGGGTTGGACATTATGTCTTGCTTTTTACATTCACCCCTTACCCATATCATCTCTCTCACAATCCAACCACCTCTATTTTGGTCTTTCTGTCTAATTATAATTATTCGACATACCCTACCTACAGAAAACGTATCTTTAGATTTTACAGAGATATTAACTTCTCTCTTCGTTGGTTATACAGTCTTTAAAATGTGGGTTACTTAGCCCTACAAAGCACGGAGGGCGCACCGTGGAATCTCTTTGGAGGGCACGTTGACTTTGTATCAACCCATCCAAAGTAGGGTTGTTAACGTTGCTCAACTTACTTGACCGATTAGGCTCTTACGCGCAACGTCGCTCTCGAGCGTCCCATGTACTGCACGGTAGTGAGACACAAGGTATGTTCTTATTGTATGTTACCAAGGCTACGTCACCAAATGGGTTGTCAATATCATTCATTTTCCATACAAAATACAGCTGATGACGTAGCCGAGTTCAAATCACGTGACCACATTTAGACCCTGTTATGCAGAATATACTATGTCAAATTGAGAGATATAGATAGATTCTAGCAGTTTGATGACATATGCTTCCCAAAACTTTTACTGCGTGATATTTTTATTCCTATTAAACTTTAAATACAACTTAAAAGTACCAAAATGTCGGTTGGATGGACCCTCCATTTGTCCCGAAAGTAGATACCGTATGTCTTTCTTACTGTATCTACTATTTTCTAAGTCTGCGCCTACAATCGAGCGTTTCCACCTCACCGTTAATTTCCCGTGTTATATAAGTATCTAAGTATAATTTATATTGCGTCGTTCCAACTTTTTCGTTGTTCAGATTTTAATATAACGTTAACATCAGCGCAAAACTTTTCCTATTTAAGTACCCGGGGAACTAAAGTGGGTGGTGTGTACTCGTCAGTGGGGAAATAATATATCTAGATTTTTTTTTTGTATTTATTTTTTACTAAAGTTTACTAATGTTTGTAGTAATCATGACAACTTTTTGTTGCAGGTATGTACAATATTTTGTAGTATTGTTTGAACGAGTATCGGAACTAAAATGGTGAGTTAAATAGAGTTATGATAAAATTTAGACATTCGCTATGTTTCATTATTGACGAGCTCGGTGGTCGAATGGTTAGCAATGGCCACTTTGACTCCGAGGTCGCGGGTTCGATTCCCGACCAACATTTGTGTGCATGAACATGTCTGTTTGTCTTGGGCAGGGTGTTTTCTATGTATTATAAGTATGTATTTACAAAAAAAAAATGTATTTAAGTACATTTATCAGTTGTCTAATACCCATAACACAAGCTTTGCGCTTAATTTGGGACTAGATGGCACTGTGTAAATTGTCCAGAAATATTTATTATTTATTTATTTATTATTATTGTTTGCCAACCCTTATTCATGTGACTGCTGAGATACGGCTCTGCCCATAATCGAAGGGGATTAGAGAATACTTCACCACGCTGCTCAAGTGTAGGTTGGCAAAGGCCAGTCGTTTCAAACCGCCTAAAGACGGGACCGACAGCTTAACATGCTCACCGAAGCACGGAGAGCTCGAAATAAATAGACCCATCCATGAACAGGCTACGGTCGACGTTGCGTGACTTGCGTGATCGATCAGACTGATTCGCGCAACAACGCCACCGAGCTTCTCAATCTTTCCATCCTTCATCATTATCATTTTATGTAATCCTCGAAGTACCGCAGTCAAAGAACAGTTGTCTTGAGAGTTGTTGTGTTCCTGCGAGTGAGTGAGGGCACCAGCCCACAACATCACAAAAGGTTATCAGCCTTTTCAGACCGCTGCAGGCCTCCTGGAGCGATGACGATCCTTTAAGTGAATTAAGTAACTGTTCAATGATACTTGTCAATAAAATTGGAATTTTAGAACGTTTTGGAATGCTACCGATGCTATGATGGGGCGGGCCAGTAAAATTAATTTAAAAAATTAACTACAAGTATCGGCCGTTACAATAAAGCTGTTTCACACGACATAAGAATGCGTTCACACGGAGCGATGTTACGTCCAATCAGCACTATCGTTGTCTTATCGTCGGCGACCTCTCTGCAACATCGCCTCATAGTTGTGTTACGAATATAAACAAAGAACGAGTGCTGTGTGACAAAAACGTGGTAAAATTTCTATGCTTTTTCGCCATTCGCGGAAAAATTTTAATATTATTAGAAATGTTGGTATGATGTGTGAACTTATTTAGTTATTAGCTTTTGTGTTCAGACAGAGACACGCATTGGAAAAATATACGTAGATATTGCTTGAGGCGAATCGATGAAAATTATAGTGTACATAAATGGATATTTGCAGCTGTTTACACCGGCTTCGCCTATGTGGTCGTTAACGAAACTTCTTTTTTTACCCATTACCATGAGAAATGGATACTTTTCCAGGATAAACATTATGTCACTCTCAAGATCTTAAACTGTCCCTCTACTAATTATTTACCTAAACTATTTCTCTTCTATTTACGAAGTCGCGCGACTCAATTACTAACGTTTTCTCAATGTGAGCAGGATTTTTCCCGCAGTAGCATTGCTATTGAACACAAATATAGACCAGGGTCTTACCGCTTAGCTGAAGGAAGAATTCCATCGGATTTTTAGTCTAGCTTTAGCTTCTATTATAATTGATCTTAGCGTAGCTTGGTAGCCTTTCTGGAGCTCTACAGACTGTGCATTACTTTAAACCACAGTATAAGTAATAATACTACGTATTTAAACATAAGACCTATTTTGGAAATTAAAATTTTCGCTCCGAATCGAGGCGATAACCGGTCCTTGGTACAGCACACCAACACTATGTAACGTTCCAAATAGACTCGCGCAACAAAAGTACAAGACTATAAGATCCCAAAACAAGATTCGAATGCGCCTCATACACGGCAGCGCTTAGAATTGTCTAGCGAGCAGTGTGTGAAGTGCATAGACTTGATATACATAGACGTGACATAGATACTTTGCTTCTAGTGTTGGTTTAATGATCTATTTGGACTGTGCGGTCTATGCACAAACGCCAGGTTAGGCAGTCAATTTACTGACACGCTTGAATTGACGGCAAGTGGTACCTAATCAGATTAGGTCCTGTAGTCACGAATCAAGATGATCTCGTACACTGTGTCACCAATTACAAGATTTTTTAATATAAGAAAAGCAGAAAAGAGAACGTTTTGGAAGAGACTATGCTTTTCACTATCAATGGTTGTAATGAACTACATGTGTCTTTAACTTGACGAACCACTTACGTCCCAAATCAAAAGATAAAAAGACATACAGACTGTCAACTAGATACTATAATAGACAAAGAGCGGGTGGTCGAATGGCTAGCAATGGTCACTTTGATTCCGAGTTCGCGGGTTCGATCCCCGCACAGGACAAACATTTGTGTGCATGAACATATCCGTTTGCCTTGGTCTGGGTGTTTTCAATGGGTACTAAAAAAAATGTATTTAAGTAAAATATCAATTATCTAGTAGGTACCTATCCATAGTAGCTTTGCTTATTTTGGGACTAGATGGCCGTGTGTAATTTGACCAGGAATATTTATTTATTAATTGATTTATTTATAATATGTAAATTAGTATACTCGACTGCCGAAGGACGGCAGGGTTGTGATTTCGGGTTATATTTTTTGAGATATGTATGTATTTAAAATATGTATGTCTAATTTTTTGGTACGCTTTACAGCCTAAACCTTTGAGGTGACATAGGGTAGATATATTATTATTATTTAAATAAATCGCAAGATAAAATATCGGCATAATTAAAAAAAAAAAATTTTCTTTTCAGTCATTATTTTGTAAAACAGTCGGGTTCACCAATCAATCAAAATTGTATTTGTAATTTACGTAGGTACGTTCAGTCATTTAGTACGTCATTGATATTAGCAGGTCGTGTGGAAGAGCTTTATTTCTCGCGCCGTCAATTCCTACCCTTTCACACTTGTCCGCATTATAATTCACGCCTACTCTGATATCACTGTACAACAACACGTGTATTCAGTGCTTTTGAAGTCCTAGGACTAGAGATGGGAAAAATGCTGGTCATTTTGGATAAATTTGGATAAAAGATTTTGGTAATAAATAAGGAATTTATATGTATTTATAGGGAATTTCTCATAAATAACCGTCACGTTGCCTATCTAAATCATTAATGCTCAGCATTTTTATAACTGGCAAACGACAATCAAATGGAATCTGCTAAGGTTATGGTACCTACTACAAAAAGTAATGCATATATTAATCTATTAAAAGAAGCATCACAAAACTCTTTCAAAAAAGCAACTCGTTGATGACTGTTCCGAATTATTAATAATTTTCTTAATGGAGTAGGCAGAACAAGCGTTCCTATTTAGTATTTTTTTCTTAGTTATTTTTTTTTTCCTCATAAAAATCCCTTAGTGCAGACGACACTACCACCCGCCCTACCGGTAGGTTCGCTGACAAGGAACAACACTACCGCGGCGCCATTCTAAAGTTTTTCTGTACAGTTACAAACAATAGTAATAAAGCGAAATAATAACATGTAATTAAAAAAAAAAATCTTTTGTATGTGTTAAAAAAACAATCTATAACCAATTATAAAAATGGGGTGTTGCTGTAATATGGTCACGGCCGTGTGTTGTATTGTACGTGAATACATTATTTAATTATCTCAAAATGGCAGCGCTTTCCCCTCCCAGGCACGCGATGTCCAATAGTCCTTACTTAGCGTAATAAATTCTTTGATCCTTCATCTATCCAGTGGTGTGATTGAATTTTGAATGTAGAGTATAGATGCGAAACTACAACGCCAAACTGTATCCCCCGAATTTGTTATCATTACATTTTTTGCATTGCCCCCGCATTGCATTATACAACTTAATAATTCATGTAACGACTGACAAAACAAAGCTTATTACATGAAGTATCAGGTAGTCAAAAATTACATGTCTTGTGATTGCTGAGATAAATTTAAAACCCTGCCTTCACGATCGTCTAGACACCGTCTTAACTTAGGTGACAACCCTATTGGCTTACCACTATCTTAGAAGCTGAAGTTAACCTCACCTGTTCGTGGTGTTGATGCAAGGGTCGAAAACAAGTTTTTACACTAGTGATATTTAAAATCACGAGCAAAGGCGAGAGATTATGATACCCTTACGTAACACCTTTACGCTTTTTTTTTAACGGGACGGGGGCCTAACGCACATTCCCACCACTGTGTCTCCCGACGAACACCCGAATAGTGACCCAATTGTCTTACCTCGCAATTAGTTCGTGCAAGCAAACCGACGAATCTGTCGTTTGTGATAATTTGTACGGGGGCGGACTAAGATCTAGGCAACCTAGGCACGTGCCTAGGGCCCGTATTATTTTTATGTTTTTTTTATATACTACGTCGGGTGGCAGACAAGCATACGGCCCGCCTGATGTGAAGCAGTTACCGTAGCCATATTAACGCTCGCAACATAAAATATCGCTCGCGCGCCGCCACCCCCGCTGCCAACGCAGCATCTCCTTCCTTTCTGGTGACCTCACTCACTCGCAGGAACACAACAACCCTCAAAGGATTATTGTTATTTGGCTGCGGTATTCTGTGAGGTGGAGGTACATTCCCCAGTCGGGTTAGCTTACAATTACGCTCCCTACCTATCTTTTCGCCAGAGCTTCGTTTGTCAGTCAGCAGGGTGCACCGCGTGCAGCTTTGGTTCAAAGATGTTGATGAACCACTTACACTCCAATAAACGTAATTTTTGTGGCCAGAAAATTAGGTTATTTTTTTCTTTTTTTTTAAGTGAAAACTTCTTTAGTAGACCCGGAAATGTTGCCTAGGGCCTTAGTCCGCCACTGTGAAATTCATTAAAAAAAAATACCTCAGTGCTCAACTGCGGTTGAACAGCGTGGTATGTATGCTCTAGCTAGACCCATTCGTATGAGGCGAGGGCCGTGCCCCATCAGTAAGATGAATAAAAGCTGACGACGACATTATCTCCACATGACATTTGCGAGCATATGCAGCTCTAACTATAACAGTTTATGCTACTTTCTAAGACTCAGTCCAATGGAGTGTTAACTTAACATCTACTTGTCTAGTTTTCCGACTCAAAATATGCCTTGAGCTACTTCGTACGTTAGAACTACATACTAGTTGTTTCACATAAAGCGCTCCAATCTTGTGAAGTTTCCAGACAATTTAGATGGGCTCTGAAACTGATAGTAGTTGCTATGCCTTTACAGGGGTGGGTCATGATATAATTTATCGCAGCACGACACATATTATGTGTTTGATTTTCATTTCTTTTTCAAAATTGGGTACTAATGAGATACACTGTTATAAAAGTAATGGAAACCAAACCATAAACAAGAGTATAACTTTATATCCATCAAGCCAGTGGTACTTAAGGGGTATATAGTGGTCAACATTCGAATAATAGGTTAAAAAAAAAACATTTTTCTCGCAAAATATTAAGCCTACTGATTTGAAAAAAATATAATATTTTGCAAGATATATATAAACAATAACATGGTTTGATCAGAATTTAAAATAATTTAAGAAACTCATAGAAAAAATATATTAAAAAATACTATAATTTTCAGCATAAAACCATTTATTTCCTTCGATATGTATCGAAATCATCTAAAATTTTGTATAATTTTTCATTATAATATGTAATTACATAACTTTGTTTATTCATTTAGCGAAAAAAATATATTGGACAAATCAAGAAAGATAAATAAATATGCCGTGTGGTTTCCGGCAGACTAGAATAGAATCACTCCGTTTCTTCCCGTGGATGTCGTACAAGGCGACTAAGGGAAATACATTATCAAATATCGATCAGGCCTCTCCAACCCGTTTGGCCAGCGCAGCGTGGGGAGTGTAAGCCAAATCCTCCTTCCGTCTAGGACCGACGAGAGAGAGAGTCGTGCTCCTGTAGTAGAGACTAAAATGGACCTGATGATGAAGAAAGACAAATATGTTGGTGCTACCACAGAATAAGTAATAGTACTACCATATATACACTAACCCCTGGTACCGTATAGTACGAGTATGCCTCAGCTATATACGGTATATACATAATATATACCGGAGGCAGTTGAGCTATGGAGCTCGTAGATATCGTTGCAAGTGTCAGTCTCAGTGAACACGCAAGTTAAGCAAAGTCGACCGTAGCCTGTCTATGGAAGGGTTTATATATTTCGAGCTCCTCCGTGCTTCGGAGCTGTGATTGCTGTGTCTCACATTGCCAAGAGGGAAATGTAATTCCAAGAGCTACTTATACTAATTTCTTCTAATTAAATTCGTTGTGAGTTCCAACGCAGCCGGAGTTTTACCCCCGGGACTGCAGTGAACTTCATTATTGCCTATTTGATGGTCGTTGCCGTTAATTCTGATTACACAGGAGACACAGTGGTGGGAATGGGTGGTGGGTCTGTCTCGAAAATACTTAAATTAACAACCGTGTCTATGCAGCACCTATAGTTAGCAAACACTGATAATTGTGCTATACTATGTGTCTCCATAAATTTTGTGCAAGTAGATATTCTGATAGTTACATGGAACATTAACATATTTTGCCACCCCCTATGTAAGGCTTCGGCTTTATGAACAGCGAATTGACGCGTGAATATTTTTTTTTCTCTTAAGAAATGTATTTAAAATTATTGGGTGAGTTAAAGACGAGTATCAAAGACTTATACACACAGGTACACATGTCTATTCAAATACTTGATATGTAAGAAATACATAAGGGTATACTGGGTATGAGATACTGGTACATAATACTGGGTATAAGAGAGACTGAAAATACGAAGGCGTAACGTAGAACACCGCACCTTCAACAAATATATGTTGAAACTATTTGCTTTATATAAAGAAATACAGTTATTTTACACCTAAGGTCTAAATAAAGTAACGTTCTAAAGTTCAGAGAAATCCAGTGTGTTTAAAAATAATTACTTAAGTAGAAGATAACGGGGAGCAACGGACCCTATGGCTGTAGGCATAGGGTCTGTATTGGCGAGAGATATTTTGTCGCTATTTCCACCTACTAGAGAGCTGACGCCTTACTGATAACTGTTTCTGTAGTACAGTGTTAATGTAATTGCTCCCCTTTATAGTCGTAACTTTAAAGACTTAAGAGTGCTCAAGTAGCCTGCTTGCAGGTGTAAGGGGAGTAAGAACTTCAGCCAATCTAAGGTCCTCTTGCCCAGTAGATTTACTGGGCGAGAGACTCGCAATCCTGTGATATAACCGAAAGGTTGGTGCCAGCGTTGCCAGACGTCCCGATTTTTAAATCAAAATTTCATGTCCCGCGCGGGACAGGCTCAGTCCCGCTTTTCGGGTATAACTCGACCGTGCGTGTAGCGTGCTGAGAAAGCGAAAAAAAATGAAGAGTTCTTCATTTTTATTAAAGAAAAAAGGAAACTTTAAAATAAGTTAAATCTTCACAGAAATATCATGAACAAGTAGGTAATTCTTATAAATAATTATTCTCTTATTGTAGGTTGCAATTTGTAACACTCACTCCTCAGAGTACTGTTTGAAACGCTATATTTTTCTAATGAATGGAACTTTCTTGATTTTGATTTCTATTTTTTTTATTCAGAAGACGAATCAGACTCAACTATTTAACGATAGGGTAAATCTGATTTAAAATATCATATTTTTATTCAAATACATTTTCTATTACTGTTTTTGCTATCTATTGTCAGGTAAACGTAATTTGAACTCAAATGAAAATATAAATATTTAAAAACTTCTGATTGTATACGTTTTTAGGGTTCCGAACCTCAAAAGGAAAAACGGAACCCTTATAAGATCACTTTGTTGTCCGTCTGTCTGTCTGTCTGTCTGTCTGTCTGTCTGTCTGTCTGTCTGTCTGTCTGTCTGTCTGTCAAACATTTCTATGTCGAGAATGCGTGGAGGTATCAAGCTGAAATTTGAACTGTATACACAGGTCTACGGTCCCATGAAGTTAAAAAAAAATCAAACTGCTAAGTTTACGTAGAAAAAAGTTACGGCCGTTTATTCAGCAAAAACGCATATTTCGACACACTCAAAGGAATCAAAACCTATAGGGTACTTCCCGTTGACCTAGAACTTTGAAATTTGGCAAGTAACATCGTTATAGACTACAAGTACAGGAATAAATCTCAAAACTATACATTTGTAAATAGATCTAAAAAAATAGGGGGTCTATATTTTTTATAGGGTGTCGAAATTTCAAATTGAAACTACTAGTTCAAATGGGGTATCATATGAAAGGGCTTGATGTACACATTGAAAAATATATTTTATTTATTTTTTTCGACGCATTATTTCTTATTTATAATGAAAAATATCAAATTTAATAATGATACTACGTACCTACGGAACCCTCGGTGGGCGAGTCCGACTCGCACTTGTCCGGTTTTTTTTTACTATGTCCCGCTTTCGACAAAAGAATCCCGCTTTTTTCACTCAAACAGTTTCAAAATCCCGACTTGGCAAAAAAAAAAATCTGGCAACGCTGGTTGGTGCACAGGCGCGCATTAGCACCAACCTTTCGGTTGTATATGTTTAGGGTCAGTAAATCTACTAGGCAAGAGGACCTTAGATTGGCAGAAGTTCTTACTCCCCTTTCACCTCCAAGCAGGCTACTTGAGCACTCTTTAAAGTTACGACTATAAAGGGAGCAATTACATTAACTCGGTACTAGAGAAACAGCTATCAGTAAGGCGTCAGCTTCTAGTAGGTGGAAATAGCGACAAAATATCTCTCGCCAATACAGAGGGAGGCAGAGGGGAGACCCGGGGTGGTGGCTCTATAATTTGTAAACGATCGTGCAAGACAAACAAGTAAATTAACATACATGTATAATTAGGCCTTGACACACATCCCCGGGTCAAACGTTAGTACGAAGAAAGTTATTTTGCCGTTTTTTAACCTCCGACTAAAAAGTGGGATGTTTAATTTACAACGGAATAATTTTTTGGTTTGTTTAGTATTCAGGGGCCGAAGCTGAAGCCATCCACTGGTGGTGATGGTGATGGTGATGAACCATCGGTTTTTTTTTTCATCCGAAAATTGGTTTTAGTATACAGTTATTGATGAACATCTTCAGGTTAGTCGGTACAGCTGAGTTAAACAATCTAAGCAGTAGGTAGTTTCATTTTTGCATTCAAACATTCCGATGGCATTCGGCTTCAGCTTACCCGGTAGGACCCCAGCTAGGGTTGCCAACCATACTGTTAAAAACAGTATTATACTGTTTTCTATGCTTTAATACTGTTGAAAAAAACTTCATTTGACCATAGCACTGTTTATTGTACTGCTCCGCATGCACTGGGCCTTACTATACTGTTTGTTTTGCTACGCAGCTTTTAATATACTGTTTTTCTTGTAAAAATAAGTTGGCAACCCTAACCCCAGCCCCCCTAGCCAAGTGTAATTCGTAGCATAAATCGAACATTTTAGTATGAGAATTGACAAATGTCACGTGTTCTATCTAACGTTCGTTACGCTACGAATTACACTTGGCTAGGGGGGCAGGGGGCCTACCGCCGAAGCTGAAGACGATTACCATGGACTATTTTGATTTGGAAAGAAGATCTTACCTTTTAGTTGTTGACAAACATCTTCAGTTTCGTCGGTAGAGTTCTCAGATCACAGCAAACAAGGGTAGAGTTATTAGTTGTTGTTGGGTTTCTACCAGCTAAGGGGCCGTCCATTAATCACGTGAGGCTCGAAAGAGGGGGGAGGGGGTTCGGCAAAAATCACGAAACATCACAAGGGGGACGGGGGGTGTAGTAAGATATCACGTGTGTATTTACTTTTTTAAGTGCTTCTCATCAGGCGGACCGTATGCTTATTTGTCACCTTAGTGGTGTAACGAAAATCCTTATTAATATTCTGAAAATTTTAAGATTCTTTGTAAATACAAAAATACACGTGATTTGAGGGGTGGGGGGGGGGGGGGGCGGTTAGCCTTACACCTCACCAAGTATCACCGGGGGGGGGGGGGGGGGGGGGGGGGTTTAAAAATGCAAAAATAAACCTCACGTGATTAATGGACGGTCCATATGACAGATACAATTACCTCTAGGTAATCTAAGGCCAAATTGGACTTTTTGCTATCAAAAAATTCTAAGGGAATCAGGTTCAGCTTAGCCGGTAGCCCTGGTTCGAATCCAACTTCAGTATTCAATAGGGGGCATACACGGGCTTCGAGCCATTTCTTGGATGATGTGTCCCTGATGCGAATGGTTTGTGTCAACCGATAACCACCCAACAGATTTGTTTATGCTTATGATTTGTAGAAGTCATCGAACCTAAAACTACCGTTCAAAATGAAAAAAAAAAAACGATCTTAATTTTCCAGTTTAGGCGGTAGGTTGGGACTGACGACTTAACTACAGTACAATATTTGGGGTAAGTGACTCACTGCGATATTTAGAGCCAAAGCCAACCTCACCTGGACGTGGTGCACCCTGCTGATTGACTAACGAGGCTCTGGCAAATGAGACAAGGCAAAGTATAGCGTATTTGTAAAATGCCCGACTGGGGAAAGTAGGTACCTCCACCTCACAGAATACTGCGGTCAAATAACAATTCTCTTGAGGGTTGTTGTGTTCCTGCGAGTGAGTGAGGTCACCAGAAAGGAAGGAGTTGCTGCGTTGGCATCGGGGGTGGCGGCGCGCGACTAATACATATTTCATGTTGCGAGCGTTCATATGGCTACCGTATCCGCTTTACATCAGGTGGACCGTATGCTTGTCTGCCACCCGACATGGTATAAAAAAAATATATTTCTAGGCGGAACCAAGACGGGGTCAGATTCAATATGTACTCTCAAGTTGTGCAAAGAAATGTGCCATTCAATGTTAATTTACCGTTTCCATTTTTTTTATAGTAAAGACGTCAAAATGACGTCTTATGAAGTAAAATACTTATACCTATAACTTCTGTCATTAATCACACTGTATTATTGAACGTCCGCCTATCAATTTTTTTTATATTACGTCGGGTGGCAGACAATAATACGGCTCGCCTGATGTGATGCCGAGTAAGTGACGGCAGTGGGGGAGGAAGGTATTAGAGTAGAGGCCGCGCGTACGACGATGAAGCGTTGGACGCCCTCCTTTTAAATGGTCCGATGACATAAACAAAGTGGTTACAAGGCGGAAGGCGGGAATCGAATTTGGTGGAAAGCTTTGGGGAAGTCTTATATCCAGCGGTGGGTAGATAAAGGCTGATGATGATGATGATGATGATATTGTGAAGAGGTTAACACCATATTAACCATATTAACACTCGCACAGAGAACTAATAATAAAGAGGATTCCTCTTTATTATTAATTCTGTGCACTCGCATAATGACTCGCTATTTCTATAATATGGTTATTGAATAATACATTTAACGTAATATGAAAAAAATAAGTATCGCGAGCGAAAAATCAGATACTCCCGTTATGTACAATACTTTCACTACTAATTATAATAAAGCGACACGCTGATAACAAAACAGCGATGCAAGATAACACTATTGTTATGTCAGCAGCGGCCCAGAAGACGTAAAATTTAACGATCCTATAAGAATATATTAATTTCAACTTGTTTACCAAAGTAGACGAAAGAAAGCAGTTCATCACATTGATAGAAACGGCCGAAATCTACGCATTTATATTACTACACGCATCGCGAGCTTCACAATTTACCGGTTATCTATTTTGTTACATCCGTGATTTTTGGCATTATTGAAGTAGCTAGGTTTTCATGTTCAATACAAAGAAAATCTGTATAAAACGCGACATAATTTTATTAAAATGTTTTGCTAGTAGTCATAAAGGCACAAGAAGTGGTTAGATACTTAGAACGGCGTTTATCTTGTGTGAATAGCCTGGTGGTCGGATGGCAAGCCACTTTGGCACTTTATTGTTTTCGGTCCCCGCACAAGACATACATTTGTATATATGAACATGTCTGTTTAACTTGGACTGAATGTATTTTAGGTATGTATTAAAAAAAAGTGTTTATGTATGTTTATCAGTTATCTAGTTCTCTTACTAGAATCTATTCTTAGTTTGGCATTAGTAGAAGCTCGAAAAAATAAGAATTACTCGAGTTCTAGAAGTCCCTTATTTTAATATTTTTACCAATGATTATAGCCTATTTTTGTCTGTAGATTGGTCCCTGTGAGTATTTCTTACAAAATGTTTAAGTAGGAATTTCAAATTTCGAAAAAAAAGGTGTTGTATATACCTACTTAGACTTAGACAAAAATAAATTCTATTCATCGGTTCTGTTACTTCAAAAATATAAAAATGTACGTACATACTTAGGGATTTTTAGAACTCGATATTCCAAATATGAATGCGTCAGTTACTGCACGTTTTAAGTCAAGTTACTGCCCTATACATCTACTATAAGAATATATTAATTTCGACTTGTTTATACGCCGTGCATTAATTACATACGTTAAATGACCGTAGAATAATAAAAATGTGGAACGCTCCAGTTCTTAAAATAATGTATACTACAACAATGCGTTACATCTCATGTGAGTAATAAAACACTGTTTCGTATTAAATTGTTGTAAATTAAAAGAATACATCAAAGAGACGTCCGAATTTCTATAGTAGTCTACGTTTGTGAGATAAACTGTACTGTAATGATTTATAATATATAGGTTACTAGTAGAGACCTTTCGTAAACTCCTCTCAGATATTCTAAGGTTGGCTGGAATAGATCCCTTTGAGGGATAAATCCGCCTTCGTAGTTTTGACGTGTAAACGTCTTTAAAATTGCTTAAATAGGGATGCAATTAAAAAAAAAAAACCGGACAAGTGCGAGTCGGACTCGCCCACCGAGGGTTCCGTAGGTACGTAGGATCATTTTTAAATTTGATATTTTTCATTTTAAATAAGAAATAATGTGTCGAAAAAAATAAATAAAATATATTTTGCAATGTGTACATCAAGCCCTTTCATATGATACCCCATTTGAACTAGTAGTTTCAATTTGAAATTTCGACACCCTATAAAAAATATAGACCCCCTATTTTTAAGATCTATTTACAAATGTATAGTTTTGAGATTTATTCCTGTACTTGTAGTCTATAACGATGTTACTTGCCAAATTTCATAGTTCTAGGTCAACGGGAAGTACCCTGTAGGTTTTGATTCCCTTGAGTGTGTCGAAATATGCGTTTTTTGCTGAATAAACGGCCGTAACTTTTTGCTACGTAAACTTAGCAGTTTGATTTTTTTTTAACTTCATGGGACCGTAGATCTGAGTATATAGTTCAAATTTCAGCTTGATACCTCCACGCATTCTCGACATAGAAATTCTTGACAGACAGACAGACAGACAGACAGACAGACAGACAGACAGACAGACAGACAGACAGACAGACAGACAGACAGACAGACAGACAGACAGACGGACAACAAAGTGATCTTATAAGGGTTCCGTTTTTCCTTTTGAGGTTCGGAACCCTAAAAACGATGATAACAAAATCGGGTGATACAGTTTGGTGTTGCGTGCTACATATCTATCGTCTCCATCCAAAATTCAAACACACCACTGGATAGATGAATGATCAAAGACTTTATTACGCTAAGTAAGGACTATAGAACATCGCGTGCGGGGAGGGGGAAGCGTTGCCATTTTGAGATAATTTTAGTACATAACGTATTCGCGTAGGTACAACACACGGACGTATCCATGACAGTCACCCGCCATTTTTTCTTTCGTCGTCAACTGTTATTAATATCACTACGGGGATACTTGTCTGTCTCAATCGAAGGAGTTTAGAGCGTACTCCACCACGCTGCTTCTTGCTGAGTTACCGTAGGCCCGTAGCACACCCCGGCCACTCCATACAAAACTCTCATCATTTGCTACTACATAAACAATGACGTCTGTGCAGAGCGTGAATGAGTGTGTGTGCGTGCGGCGTCGTACAAACTGTTCCAGGTTTGTCTCAGAGGGGAGGTGAGGTCGACACGAACAAGCGGCAGGGAGTGGCCATACTGTAGTACTATTACTTATACTGTGCCCGTAGTTAACCAGTCTGCTCCAGTACCCACGCTTTAGAAACTTTTGATCTAAGGTAGACCCGTATCCCAGCAGTGGGTTGAATATATATTGGTGCAGAATGTATTCTGGTCACTTGACACGATGCAAAAATCCTGGATAATTACGGAAATCGAAGCAGCCTCATTTCTGATCGCGTCATTCAAGGGTTACCATACGACAGCCCTTGATTCAGAGGTGAGGTTCTTGAGTGACGGTACGTGACGGTGATATTACATTATATTTCCTTGCACCAATATTTATTCTACATCGGGTGGCAGACAAACATACGGCCCGCCTGTTGTGAGCGCTTACTATAGGCACATTAACGATCGCAACATAGCATCATCGCAAGATATCGCTCGCGCGCGGTCACCCTCGCTGCCAACTCAGTAACTACTTCCATCCTGGTGACCTCATAGGCAAGAACCCAACAATCCTCAAGGGAATTATTATTTTGCTGCAGTATTCTGTGAAGTGGAGGTATGTGACGGGGACTCAGACGAGACGGGACATGTCAAGTTAATAACGACCTAAGATGACGGTAATAACGTATTTTTTCAAATGCCATAATGGCCCAGCGTAAAAATTAATAAGTACCTATTCCTGATCAAATTACACATCGCCATCTAGTCCCAAAGTAAGCAAAGCTTGTACTATGGGTACTGCATAACTGATAAATGTTTTCAAATATATATTTTTTATAATACGTAGAAAACACCCAGGTTAAGGCAAACAGACATGATCATGTACATAAATATTTGTCTTATGTGGGGATCGAAGCCGCGGCCTCGGAGACAAATTAGCCATTGTCAGCCTATTAGACTATCGATCTCGTTCAATAATAATTATAAGTAAAAAAATGACGAGCTCGGTGGCGTAGCGGTCAATGACGCGGCTTCGACAGCAACGCTCGTGGGTTCGATTCCCACACAGGACAAACATTTGTGTGCATGAACATGTCTTTTTTTTTGTAAATACATACTTATGATACATAGAAAACACCCAGACCAAGATATTTTTGTCACAAGATATGTTTGTTTGTTGTGTATTATGTATTATACTTATAATACATAGAAAACAGACCAAGACCAAACATGTCTTGACAAAAATGTCTTGGTCTGGGTGTTTTCTATATATCATAAGTATGTATTTACAAAAAAAAAATGTATTTACGTATGTTTTTCAGTTGTCTAGTACCCATAACACAAGCTTCGAGTACTTTGGGGCTAGATGGCGCTGTGTAATTTGTCTGACAATATTTATTTATTTATTTATATAAACAAAATTTCCATATGTCTAGAATGATATACGAACCTCCGTTCGCTTCGGTGTGATGCGCGGCCGTTGACCAACGTCGTGAAATCTAACTACCAGTTTCCTCTTTAAGTTATTTTGTCCGTCTGTTTGTCGTCAATTATTGACTTTAATAAGACTTTGACAATTCACGGTACCTACTGTACACAGTTGTACAAATTGTATAAGTATCGTCGGCGACAAAAGTCGTTGATGGGCAGTATTATTTTTGTATTATCTGCTGTCTACTCAATTCAATCAAATAATACTTTTTCCAATACTTCTCTTAAACAGTAAGATACGTATATTCTTCACGTACGTTCGTACGTTCGTAATAATTTTGTCAGAATTTGTGTCAATTGTGATACACAATACTTTCTTAGTTAAACCTAAAATACAATGTCCATTACATACATATTTGTATATCGGAAGTTATTTTTCCTATTTTTTTGTTCTCGTTAAATTTTTGTATAATTATAGCTTTTTTGGGCGGCTGTGACTATTAAATTAAAATCGTTACTCATATTGTATCAAATTCATTTCGAAAACTTTTGTTTACACATTTATAGTAATTTATTTATTTTATTGGTTACCCAGAAAGATTTGAAACGTCTCTACAACCTACTTACTATACTTCGTCGGGTGCTAAACAAACATACAGCCAGCCTTATATGATGCGGTTACCGTAGCCATATAAACGCTCGCTACATAAAATATCATTCGCTGCCACCCACGGTGGCAACGGAACAACTCTTACCTATTACTATTTCTATTATTTACTATTTGGTAAAAGTTATTTGTTACTCAATTATGAAAAAGAAAAACCCAACGCCATTAACACTTTTGTCGTCGGCGTTACTTACATTGACACGTTCTCGGCTCCTAATTTAGTTTGCTCAAAGATTTATTACTTTAAGATATGTCGGTATTGTGTTTGGCTTGCGTATATTTCATCTAGCATCATTTCATGTTATAAATCATGGGACATTTTGGCAAGCTCGCCTGACCTTGCGGCCGCATTAAAACTGGCATATAAAAAAAAACCCAAACAATCGACTATGAAAACTATTTTAAAATTTACAGAACACATATCAAGGACTTCATTTCTATTATAAAATAAACAATGAAGAATGGAAAGACAAATGTTTCGTCTACGAATAATTTCTGTCTCGTATTGTTTGCACAGTTGAATTTGGGCGTGATGTACATAATAGCTCGTGGGGTCCCACTGCAAGCGACGAAAACTTATTTGTATAGGTTGTGTGATAAGTCATAAGTTTTGTAAACAAAACGTTCCTTCAATTGTTTAGAGGACGTAAGCGGTTTCAACCTTGACCGCATGGTAATAAAGTTATTGTTGTAATGCACTTTCCATTGCTTGTTGGAAATAAATGCAATGTTTAACTCGTACACATCAATGGAACCTATTCATTATTAATAACGTCGTTGTAGGTCGCAATTAATTTACATAAAGCAATGACAATATGCATGGGATTGACGAGCCTATAATTAAATAATAGAAAATATGGACGTTTTATTGTGTACTGTTGTATTTTTATTTATGTTTCTTTTTTATATATTTAATTCTATCATGTACAGAATATAAATGCGTAAAATATTATTATAAATGTGTAAAAGCTTCTAACCGAATAATCTTGCCAGTTCTTCTCAAGAAGCCCCGTCGCCGGAACTGGCACTTAAATTCACTTTCACAGATATTGTGATGAAAGTGAATCTAAGCTCTGCGGATTTAGAGTAGTAATGATTTAGATACATGTCTTATATTTAATTTGTATGACGTTTCTAAGTGCTTTATAAAGTCCAAGGAATAAAGATATTTTGACTTTGGCTTTGAATAAAGTGAGAAACGGTTTGTTTTTTGGTTTAGTCTCTTTAAACAAACAGTTGTTTTGCTGTAATCGAAAAAAAGGGCATTTTATAAGTAGTATTTATTGACATAATGCATTTAATACACTTTTGTTATAATTATTTTACGTATGAAATTTTGATTGAGTTAATATATTATTTACCATGTGTTTTTCTAATAGCAGTGTTATCTCGGGTAGAGTCTTTAAAAATCCGTTTCGATGTGAAGTGTATTTAATATTTTGAAAGTGCTATAAAACGTTTTGGTAAATGTGAATTGAAGATCTACCTATATATCTAGATGCATTTTTAAATTAAATAAATATATTGGCAGAATAGATATCCCGTTTCGGACGGACACAGACTGCAAAAAATATGCCTTAATCCAATGATAAGTTACTCCCGAGGAGGGTTCAATTATACGTGACAAATTGGAATGTAACGTATGTTTAATACAAGACAAGTCTACTATATACCATGAAAGTGTCTATCATATTAATGAAATATTAATTAAAAAAAGAATTTTATAGAAAGTGTAGGTTTCTAATGTAATCAAAACTAATCAAGGATCTTGGATACAGGCATATGGACGAGGAACACATTACTGCTTGGTGTTAGTATCTTTATAACTTTACCTTAGTTGTTATAGAATTCAAGTATGGGTATTTCAAGCATTTTCATTTCAAACGACCCACGTTTGAAATGAAAATGCTTAATTTAATGGTCTTAATTGTTTTAGATATCGATACCCTAATTTGCAAACCTACTAACTCCTCTGGAGCAAATTTTACAGGAGAGACTTAAAACGTCATAATAAATTTTATTTAACGCAAAAAAGAAAACCAAAAATCCCGTTGGAAATTATGCTTTTTATTTATCTAAAAACACTTAAAAATCTATTTTTTTTTATAACCATTGGGTTTTATAATGAAAAAAGGAGTTGTTAGATTTGGTTTAAGCATTAATTGAAACTAAAAGTGGAGTTGTTTGTTTTTATCTTAAACTTTAAGCAAAGTACAATGGTACAAACAAATTATGATTTATAAATGAAAATAATTAATTTTCGTATGGCAACGCATCGTAATAGGCGTAATAATCACGGGGCATAGATGACATAAGTTGCTGTAGATCAGAAAATTATTTTTTTCGTGATTTTTCTTTTTTCATCATATAAGTTTTTTAGGTCCTCCACCCTCACGGAACAACATGGGTTTTTCTTTGATTGAGGATCCTCCACTCCTCGCCAAACCGCAGCTTGTACATTACATGTTCATTAGGTCTGTACTGCAGAGCTCTTAGATCAGTAACCTGTAAAAAAACACTTGATTTTAGAAAGCCTTCCTGTAAATAATCCCATACCTACCAAACATGTAGAAAGAAGGTCTTAAGTCATGATAAGTTGAAACAAAGCATGCAAATTGATAGAAAATAAGTGTATACCTTTGGATCCCCTTTCATTTTCCCTGGGCGAATGTATTTATTAAAAGCGATTTGTTTGAAATCCTTGAAGTAGGGAAAAGTCAAATATTCACATTGGTATTTTTTGATAGTGGTCTTTGCCGTTCGGTAGATGTTTAAGTATTCAGCAAGTGCATGGATGGTTTGGTTTTTCAGCCGCTTCTCAATCATAGCATGCATGCTGTCCACCTCCATTTGTGTGTGCTCAACCTCGAGGTATTTATGAGTTATTGTTATGTTATAATATATTGACACATTAATGAAGGCATTACTGAGAACTACGTTGCGGTTTTGATAGGTACAACCATCAGTATACAACACGATGTGCCGGTCCTTGTCGTCCATTTGAGGTATAACTTTTTTTACAATAAATTTCGACATTATAGTGGCAAATTCCTCCGAATTCAGGCCACCCTCAGATTCGTTCCACACAAAACAATAACCCTGTTCCATTTTCATGTCAAAAATACACCAATTATGGACACATAATTTAATTTTGTAATAATTGCTGGAAACAGTAGACCTAGGTGCCAGTAGAACAGCTTGGAGGTCAGCAGTGAAAACGAATTTGTGATCTTTCTTGTCTTGTTGTTTTTCAGCTCTAGCTTTTTTCTTTTTGTACAATGGACATAGTAAAAATTAAACTATTAGGCTCACAGTATCACAAAAACCTTGCGACAAACATATCAACTCCAAGCATCACACCAAAATATCCATAAGTCAAATCTAATAACTCCAATCCCCGTGCAAATTTTCCAAAAAACATGACAAAATAATGGCACTAGGCTGTTTAATCATAAATACACTTACCTTAATATATCTTCTACTGTTTTTAAGCTTCAAACGGTGATAAAACACACTTTAACCATTTGTTTTGAAAATAAATCTTGGGGAGCATTCGTACGCTTCTGTAACGCCATACAAAATGACCGACTGCCCGGGAGATATTCGATTATTTTTTTCAAAATCGATGCGTTTCGTTTCACGCGGAGTTGTTTGATTTTCAAATGGCGTTTTACACCAATACAGTTAGGAATCATGGAGTTATTAGTATTTCAAAAAATAGAGCAAAAAATCTAGTTTCTGCCGGTATCAAAATGTAATTTTCGTGAAAAAGTGGAGTTATTAGGTTTGCAAATTAAGGTATCGATATGTGGAATGAGTCATAAGATTAAAACGATTTTTATTGTTACACATACATTATCTATGTTAAGATTTTATTTAAAAACATAAAAGAAATCGAGAAGTATTAATATACTTCATGATTTCTTTTATGTAATATACTTCTCGATTTCTTTTATGTTTTAAATAAAAACAATCTTTGTCCACTCTCACAAAATGAATACAATATGATTTATGAACAGGTTTTTTTTTCTTCAACGTAACTTAGATTATGTTTAGCACACTCTTTCTGTCTCACATTATGTAAGAAGTATTTCTGCAGACGGTTTATTATTTTTTGTTTTGTTTTTTGAAAACATTTATAATCAACCATTTATGTTTCTACTATAAAAACAATTTTATTCCAACTTAATCAATGTTGGCCCTAAAAGGGCATAAACTATCAAGCGTTTTAAAGCGTCACACTGAAAGTTTACATAGTACATATATTTATATTGATCAAGTACTTAATCAAAACAATTACAACCTCAGAAAATTGCTGAAATTGTTTTGGTAAAAAAAACACTAGAAAAAGTCCTATTACTTATTGTACTTTTACTCCTGATTTCTATACTTCAATATCTATATGTTATACTCATGTACGCTCATAACTTTCTATGACGAATTACTGCACAGTAAATCGGCAATGTAGTTTTGGCTCACGCTTTTCTACGCGAGTTTCGATATACCGGCCGCATTCGCTGCCGCTTATGCTTTAACCACCTCACACCACAAATGTTAAGGTCAAGTACACTGTACAGATTATTAAAGTGGGAATCTTTGTTTCCTCTTATGAAATTGAGACTTCGGCGCCTGTGGTCTAATTGGTCCATGACACGGACACCGGTTTTCTTTCAAGCTGCTCACTTAAGATGAAGTTATCGCTAACGTCACCGAACTGCGTTTTTTTTTACTATAAAATTTTCGGCCTAATGAATAAATAATCTTTTTGATACTATCACAGTATAAGTAATAGTACTAACTTAATACTATGGACATTTTATCACTTTAAACGTTATGTAACGAAAGGATTATGGAAAATGGAGGTTCCTCCATTTTCCTTTAGTCTAGTTATTTAATTTGAAAATATGGACCGTCGGTTTGTTTACCTGTGTTTTCTTTATTGTACAAAACTATATCACTCAACAGAGAGCACGTAAAAAGGATTATCTCTAAAAGAGATCTCTTTCCAGACAACTGTACTAGAATCATAAGCGGATCAGGAAACTTAAGCAGATCTTTTCATACCTAGGTTTCCTGTTTGTGAGTTTCAATTTTAGATTTTAAAAATTTCATGTTTTATTTTCCCATACGTATTTACACATAAATAGGAAAAATAAATGTAAAATAAACCTAAATCCTAATGAATGAATGAATGAATGTTTATTTGCCTGAAATGCGGTTTACAGAGTTGTTTCAGTTATTATTTGTCGGAACAATACACACTTCACCAGGAAACTGGCATGCAAAATATGTCACTACTATTTAATATAAGAATAAATACAATGTTCATGTCCTAGTATTAATACATAATAATAAAGTTTAACTGCCGGCCTCCTAATTAACTATATTAGGTGCCCGTTATGCACAATAGTTCCAACAGACATTTTGTTACTTTTAAGTTACATCTATTTAAAGTTCAATAGGAATACTAATATCCAGCAGTGTAAGTTTTGGGAAGCATGTGTCATCAAACTGCTTGAATCTGTGGTGAATATGTAAAACTCCATTTCGACGGCGAAGTGCCAATACCTCCTATCTAAGCTTTTTCGAGAAATTGACTTTCTTCATGCCATTCACTTTAAAATCTATTTCTATTTTATATTTCAAATATATTTATATTTCATTGAAACTTTAGCTTTCCATATTTGTATATTCACCATACAAATGAATTTATTATTTTTAAAGTTTTCAGGAAACTAAACGTTTTTTTTATTTTCTGTGAAATTTTGTCTGTGTTAGTTAGAAGATATTGGCACTTCGCCGTCGATTTGAAGTTTCTCGCTGTCAATTTGCATAGTTTGTCGGTTAGATGTCAGGGTGCATTTAATCTGATGCAAAA
This sequence comes from Hypsopygia costalis, assembly GCA_937001555.2. Taxonomy (NCBI): domain Eukaryota; kingdom Metazoa; phylum Arthropoda; class Insecta; order Lepidoptera; family Pyralidae; genus Hypsopygia; species Hypsopygia costalis. Next base: position 3,964,277 of record OW443326.2, on the reverse strand, counting down.
CATAATGTGAACAAATTTTGATACAAAAATAATGTTTTTTAAGAAAAAATAAAAACCGACTTCAGCTGGCAACAGGGCAAATTTAAGGGTTTCCATCGATTTTTCTGGAATCCCCTCATGAGACCCTGACTTGGTGAATATGGGACCACCTTGCAATCATGTCCTTTCAAATAAAAAAAGAATTTTGAAAATCGGTTCACAATTCGCGAAGGAAATAAATAACATACATACAAAAAAAAAAACAGTCGAATTGAGAACCTCCTCCTTTTTTGAAGTCGGTTAATCGACAAAATCGAGGTTTACGATTTCGAACAGGCACCCGCGACTTAAATTTCCCAGTGTACAACTAATAGAATAAAGTACAATTAGTTACATTAACGAAAGATTTTTGAATAATATAACTACGTACGTGGAATAAATCTGCCTAACTAGTTACATTAATGGAACTACAATGTTCTCGGAACTCGGAAATGAGGTACAAAATTTAGTGAGTATTCTCTCTATATTTTGATACGATTTAGTATTTATCTAGTTGAATTATCTACAATATCTCCTCCCATTACTGTATTACATATACGTGCTCTCTGTTGAGTGATATAGTTTTGTACAATAAAGAAAATACTGGTAAACAAACCGACGGTCCATATTTTCAAATTAAATAACTGTTCCTCCATTTTCCATAATCGTACATACGTACGTGGAATAAATCTGCCTAACTAGTTACATTAATGGAACTACAATGTTCTCGGAACTCGGAAATGAGGTACAAAATTTAGTGAGTATTCTCTCTATATTTTGATACGATTTAGTATTTATCTAGTTGAATTATCTACAATATCTCCTCCCATTACTGTATTACATATACAGTACTGGGAGGAGAAATTGTAGATAATTCAACTAGATACTAATACTACATGTACTTATTTGTTATGGAGTGGTTTTGGTCGAGCTTTGAACGTGAGTACCTACCATCACTCTTAGTTTGACTCGAACATCCATCAGGGAGGCCTCGGTGGACGTAAAGAAATCAGAATGCTTAAGTCAACGTAAACAAACCGGCCAAATATAGAAGAACTCTCATGTTGTGAATTTATAAGACGCGTGTTGCATATCAAAGTTATGTGGCCTAATTGATCATATTTTAAAATGAGCAACCCGGCTAATATGGATATGTAACACGCCTCTGGTAAATTCACAATATGGAACATTTTCTCAATTTGGTCGGCTTGTAAACCTTAGCCCGTTCGAATGTGACCAAAAAACTCGCAATAAGCAGGATATTTCTCGTTGTCTACGTTTACGTCATTCAATCTTATAAACTAGCTATTGTAGGATCTGTTCCTTTTTGAATTTTGATTAAAACCCTGTGTTAGCTATACAGGGTTGTAGTACTAATAAATAATCAAATATATCATCATCATTATCAGTCTGTATCTACCCATTGCTTGATATTGGCCTTTCCCAATGCCTTCTACCATATGCGATCCTCCGCTTTCCGCATCCAGCCAGGATAGCAAGGCTGCCGGGTATTGGGGGCCTCATATGTAGGTGTCTATGCATAACGGAGAAATCGCTCGTAAGTTGCCACGCTGTGCAGGCGGAATTATTCCCAGTCCCGAGGGACTGCCACCGGAGGCAAATGGGAATTTGCCTAATCCTGATACACACTATGATGAAGCAAGCAATGTACAGCGAAACTGAAGTGGGGGCAAGGACTACCCAGTCGCCACCGGCGGCGACTGGGAATTTTTATTCCTATTTGCCTCCGGTGACAGTCCCCGCGGGCGCGACTGGGAATAATTCCGCAGGCGGGTTGGCGACTGACGCGAAAGCCTCTTTGGGTCCCGAGATGTTTTTGGACCACTTACACTTAAATACTTAGGCGCTGCCCACACTGCACGGCGCTACGCGACGGAAAGCGTTTTTTTTTAATGTTTTACCGAAATATTAGAGTTTGTATAGAAACACGCTCGGTGAAAGACAATGACAACGCCTCTCTGCGCGGGAGTGCGGTGTGCGCGACTTTCGCAGGCGCCGTCGCGTAGCGCGGTGCAGTGTATTCAATTCCTGATAGTAATATATCAAAATCTAATCTATCGAATATGATGCTCTATAAATTTACAAATTGCCCATTAGATTACATTAGTTATTCTGCGATAGGGGTACTCCGTATCTAAATCTAATAATTTCAACTAAATCGAGTAAACGCCTAATTGGTTATCGACTTATGATTAGTCGAATGATATATTCCACGTCCTTATTGCGTAAACTTGGAATCGATGTGTTAGGTAACAACTCCAATGTTTTAGGTCCCCAATAGTGTTAGAAACATAAAATCCGTGGTGCACGGCAGTTGAGCTTCACTTATCTAGCCATCTCTATCTATTGACGAGCTCGGTGGCGTAGCGGTCAATGACGCGGCTTCGACACCAACGCTCGTGGGTTCGATTCCCACATAGGACAAACATTTTTGTGCATGACATGTTCATGCACAAAAATGTTTGTCTTAGTCTGGGTGTTTTCTATGTATCATAAGTATGTATTTACAAAAAAAAAATGTATTTACGTATGTTTATCAGTTGTCTAGTACCCATAACACAAGCTTCGCTTACTTTGAGGCTAGATGTCGCTGTGTAATTTGTCTGACAATATTTATTTATTTTATGTATGGTTTATTGTGTAGGTAATTTGTGTAGCACCACACCCTACCACTCCATACAAATGTCACGTCGGTTACTACTACATAAACAATGACGTGTGTGCAGAGCGCGAATGAACGTGTGTGCGTGCGGCGCCATACAAACTGTTCCAGATTTGTCTCAGAGGGGAGGTGAGATCCACACGAGAGAGCGGCGGGGACTGGCTATTCTGTACGTGGTATTATAACTTATACTGTGGTAGCACGTAGAAAGTAAATATGAAACTCAAACCTACCACCACAGAATAATATACTCTACCACCACCTCCCATGGCTCCACCGACTTCGCGGTCATATGAGCCGAATCGCGAGAGATGCGCGCAGCACCGTTGCTCTAAGGCTCTTTTGTGCCGCGGGCAATTCTTGACTCTCTACAAATTATTTAATCTCTGTCCTCTGTCCTATTTGTGTGTATGTGTAATGGGGTGTAAGTGGTTCATCGATATCTTTGAAGCAAAGTCAACCTCAGGACGAGCTCGGTGGCGTAGCGGTCAATGACGCGGCTTCGACACCAACGCTCGTGGGTTCAATTCCCACACAGGACAAACATTTGTGTGCATGAACATGTCTGTTTGTCTTGGTCTGGGTGTTTTCTATTTATAATAAGTATGTATTTACAAAAAAAAATGTATTTAAGTATGTTTATCAGTTGTCTAGTACCCATAACTCAAGCTTCGCTTACTTTGGGGCTAGATGGCGCTGTGTAATTTGTCTGACAATATTTATTATTTATTTATTTAACCTCGTCTGCACGTGGTACACCCTGCTGACTGACAGAAGAGGCTCTGGCGAAAAGAGACGATGGACGTAGCGTATTTTTTAAGCTACCCCCACCTCACAGAATACCGCAGCCAAATAACAATTCCCTTGAGGGTTGTTGTGTTACAGCGAGTGAGTGAGGTCTCTAGAAAGAAAGGAGTCGCATCGTTGGCAGCGGGGGTGGCAGCGCGCGAGCGATATTTCATGTTGCGAGCGTTAATATGGCTACGGTAACCGCTTCACATCAGGTGGGCCGTGGCTTGTCTGCCACCCGACGTAGTATAAAAAGAAAAAGTAAATATGAAACTGTCAATAGCCGTTTTCGTTCGCTAGCGGGTGTGGCTACTTAATAGTCAATTTTCCACCAGCCCACCGCCATAGCAGTTATCTGGCGCCAAACCTGTTTGGCTGCACGTGAAGTCATGTGCATGTCTGACATGTTAACACTGTCTTTAACTTACTAAGTAAACAGAGTAGGTATATTTTGGTAGTTATTGATTATTGATTTGTTTTGGATATTATTTTGGTTTTACGCTATATCATTCTGTAACATAGGCAAAATTTGTTACTGTTTACCAAATTTGACATTTGTGATTTCACAAATGTCTCTATTTAGAGACTGAATTTTGACTGCATTTTATTTACGAGAGCCCCTCTGAGTGCGTGATGTGATTGCTTAACTTATCCAGCAAATTTAGTTCCGATCCAGTGTCAATTTCACAAATGTCAAATTTAATATTCTCGTATCACAATATAAAACTTCAAAGTCTAATTTAAGTGGGATTATGTCGAAATATGAACAAAAACAACATACACTAAGAATGTTATTGCCAACAACAATAATTGATAACAATGAATTTATGAAATCAAGTAAATAATTATTAATCAATTCATAATTCAATCTCGATTCGGTCAACTATCGTTCTATGATCGTGGAAAAATTACGGGAATTGGGCTTCAGATTGCAATTGGTTTTAATTCTATTGTAATGCAGGTTGGTTTTGGCTTTATCAGTTCAAAAACACTTCTATTATCGTTGGCTTGTCCTTTTGCGGGACTAATTTTTGTCTTGCGCAGGGATCGATTCCGCGACCGCGGAGTCGGAGTGACCATTGGGTTGGTCACTCCAACTCCGCGGTCCACTGGGTTCTTTGAAATGGCACCCGCGAATATAAAATAAATAAATATTGTCAGACGTTCTTTACACAGCGCCATCTGGCCCCAAAGTAAGCGAAGCTTGTGTTATGGGTACTAGACAACTGATAAACATACGTAAATACATATTTTTTTTGTAAATACATGTATGTTACATAGAAAACATATAAAATAAGAATATAAAATACTTTAACTTAATCATCGTCATCAACCTGCTCACTGCTGGATATAGGTAAGCCTTGTGCTTTCCACCAAATACGATCCTCTGCCCGCCTCATCCAGCCGCTTCCAGAAACAGTTCTGTATTATCTATATATATAAAAGAAAGTCGTGTTTGTTACAACACTTATAACTCGAGAACGGCTGGACCGATTGCCATGGTTTTTGATTTGTTGGATTTGTCTCCGTCCAGAATAGCATAATAACTATTAAAAACATTGGAAAATTTACGAAAAAAATAAAATAAAAGAAAAATCATTTTTCCATACAAAATGTTCGTGGATGTCGGACCTGTCAAACGTGACGTTAACGTGCGTACGTCAAATGTATGCGTGCGTTTAGAAATGTGGGTATAGGATAATAAGTATTAAAACATTGACAAAATTGTCGAAAAATTAAATTTGAAAACGGATTGGGATATTTATTGATTTTGAATTAAATGTCAAATCGATTGGTCTAACTCTTACGTCGCGAAAGTTGTCCGTTGTTGTTTTGAAAATTGTATATGAATGAATGCTTGAAAATGAATATTAATTGGTTGTCAAGTGTCATGGTACTTTATTTTGTGACATAGTAAAATACTGAACTTAATATTTACCCACTGCTGGGTAATATTTACCAAACTGCTGGGTAATATTAAATACGGGTCTTCCTTCAACTGAATATGTTTCGAGCATACTCCACCACGCTGCTCAACTGCGAGTTGGCGGACGCCAGTAATTTCAAGCCGCCTAAAGGCCACTTGGCTTAACGACTGCCATCTAATGATAACAACCAGGACCGACGGCTTAACGTGCCTTCCGAAGCACGGAGGAGCTCGAGATAATCTAATGATAACAACCGGGACCGACGGCTTACGTGCCTTCCGAAGCACAGAGGAGCTCGAGATAATCTAATGATAACAACCGGGACCGACATCTTACGTGCCTTCCGAAGCACGGAGGAGCTCGAGATAATCTAATGATAACAACCGGGACCGCCGGATTAACGTGCCCTCCGAAGCACGGAGGACCTCGAGTTAATCTAATTACAACCGGGACCGACGGATTAACGTACCTTCCGAAGCACGGAGGAGCTCGAGATAATATAAACTCATCCATGGACAGGCTACGGTTGACGTTGCTTAACTTGCGTGTACAATTAGACTGACACGCGCAATGACGCCATCGTGCTTCTCTATTATTTTCTATTATTCATTATATTAATTTCAAGACATCATAAATTTTGTTCAACTAATATGTATACCACGACATTCATTGACAATTAGGCGGTACGAAGTTCGCCGGGCCAGCTAGTAGTGATATAAAATATTTATTTTCACTTTTAATTACAATTTTTTTTTCATTTAATAATTACTTTGTTAAAGTGAAATACATATGAAGGGTACAGGCAAATATAAAACAATGTCCTAATGGTTAGATTTTGAGAAAAACACCGTTAAAAAGTTTAGAAGTATTACAATTTTCATGGAGATCAACGTATGTAAAAACTTTTAGTTTGTCTTTTTGGCGCGATCTGTTTTCTTTTTAAAAATGTTTGTGATTTGAAATAAAACTACCACAGATAAAGATTTGCTGCCAATCGAAAGTAGAAAAAATAAAAATTGTGCCATTCCCTATTCTTTGCCTGTACACTTCATATATTGATTCATACTTATCGTTTAAAAGTATATAAAATCATTTTGATCCCTAACTACCCAGAACGGAAGACAGATGTATCCAAACGCTCGAAGGGGTCAGTTTTTTTATTTATTATAATTACCTCTGGTTCAACACCGACCATAGCATTATAGACTGTTCATTCCATTGTTGTACTTATCCTTTTTAATTACGAATAAAAAGAGACGAAAACGAATTCAATTTATTAGTTTATTATTGACTCGACAGACGTTATCCTGTCTGCTTAACAATGAATATTGAATTCGAATTGGTTTCGCGCAATCTGTCAAATGACTGACAGTTCTGTCAAACGACATAAAGTTAAATTAGAAATGTTATAATGATCGTTCAGTTTTCTTAAAAATTTCTAATTTTCCACTCATTTTTCTTATTTTTTCTTTCACAAGAACCTTCTCCTGACAATATATTTTATTATTACGACGGTCTCTACGTGTAAAGCGACATATCATTTCAGACATGATACGATATAGTAATTAAAGAATATTATTATTGGACAAAAGAGTTAATTTCTTACTTTTTAATTATATATACAATCAATAAAAAAAAGAAAATATTTTTTTACGGACAATTCTATAGCAATTTATGCAATAAAACAATTGCCATTTTTGACAGATAATTTATCTGCTACAGAATACTTGTTTTACATCTGCGGAGTAACTAACCCCAGGTTTGGAACCACTGTTCTAAATGATGGAGAAAACTCCAGAAAACTGCATCGAAATCCGTGGGGTAGTTAGAGTTAACGGATAGACCCACAGACAGACACAAAATGACTTGAATTCCTAAAAAAAAATGTTGCATATGATGCAAGGTGGCCATAAGGAACAAAAGAAATGATTCCTCAAAAACTATCCATATACAAATACAGCCTCTGTTTGCTACGCACCGGACGCATCGAACCACCGTATACTATTTAAATGTATTCACAAACAAAGGACTCAGTGTGAAAGGAGCTTCTTACTACTATGTACGTTTGCCTAATTGAAACCCCAATACGCCGACAACTACTTCTTGATACTAGCTTACTATAATATTGACTGAGCGGCGTGTGTAGGCAGCTTCATTGTTGTGATTTCCCGCCAATGGTCATTTGTATTTGTGTGGTAAAATTGAAGGGAAATAAACGGTATAGTGGTTAAATAAGCTTTTAAATGGTGCTGATAATAACTGATAAAAATGTAATAAATATTTAAGAAAAAGGAAATAATAATATTCATTTTGCAAATGGATGGAGGAACATTCAATAGATTTCAATTATGGAATTTTATGACAATACTTTGTAACTTTTCTGACATTTAATTACGATTTAAATTATTTCGACAGTTTTTGTTCATCTAGTGGCACTTCAATTTGTTATACCCGTGTTTACAAAACATTTGTTAATATTACGTTTATACTCTAAATTTGTACAACAGTTATGCAAAATTAGAGTATAAACAAAAAAAGAGCTCGTTCCTTTTTGTGGTTATTTGTTTGTTTGGCATTTTTTGCTAAGTACTACTAAATCTCTATATTTTTCTTTTTAATTTTTGTTTATTTTATCTCCAATTAATTTATATATAATAAATAATATAAAAATATTTAAATTTTGGTTGGTGTTACATGCTGCTGACGCGGCGATGCCTTACGTATACATAATATATATCATTGATGAGACTTGTGTATAAATTCGCTGTTTATTTTGTTCTCATAGTTTAACAGACCTTGTATGGAATCGAGAATAGGTAGTGTACCCAATGTACCCATAACCACTATATAACCAATTTGGCTTCTGAAATTAATTTTAATCGGATTCTATTAATGTTTAAAATAGCAGTTCTGCTGTTCATCTCATTCGCTCTCACGAAATACAACAAAAAGTTTTATTTCAGACAATTGGATTTTGTATGCGGCTTCTGTATAGCACTTGTGGAATAAATCCAAATAAGAAAAAAGGCTCTTTGTTAAACTCTAAATGGTGATCTTACACTCAAATTTATTGTTCCTACTGAACACTTTTGTATTTTTTATAATATTATGAGCGATGTTGCATTGCCTTTAATCTTTATTCGAACGAATTCAAAGTATTCAGTTCAATTCATAAATGTTTATTGGTAATGTTTTTTATTTCGGTCACTGGATCAGCTTTCTCTGTTATAAATATTTTAGATACTTCATTATATTATGTAGTAAACATCGCAGCTTGACTTTTTCCAAATCTATAATAAGAGCTCTCGGCATCTAATGCCACGTTCTCGAAACGTCAAAATTAGATTTCACAGTAGCAGAATGTTGCATTCGCACATTATCACATTCGCATAATGTCACACTCATAACAAGATTACAGCTCTTTGGTGAGATTTTCAAACTAAACAATGTCCTTTTGGTTTATAAAACTAGTATTTTAATTTAAATTGCTGAAGTAAATGTGAACAAAATTATTTTAGATTTCTAATGTGTTGGTCAACCCAATGACAGTTGATCAAGTATTTTTTTTATTTATAATACGAACCAAAAACATGTTTACATTTTAAATCATATATTATCAAATCATAAAGACATTCATTAGAAATGCAACAAAATATGACAAATGAAATTCGAATAGTAATATTACTCCTGGACAAATTATACATTGCCATCTATATCCCAAACTAAACAAAGCTTGTGCTATGGGTACTAGATAACTGATATTATTAATTAATACATTATTTATGTAAAAACGTACATGTAATACATAGAAAACACCCAGACCAAGACAAACAGACATGTTCGTGCACACAAATAATTGTCTTGTGTGGGGATCGAACCCGCAACTTCGGAATCAAAGTGGCTGTTGCTAGCCATTCGGCCACCAGGCCCGTCTCTTCCCCGTCCCGTAACCCGCCTGTCCGCAATGTTGAAAGTAAACATTAATTTTAAAAATAAAATGAAAACTATCAAGATTGTTTTGTTACCGGAGTTCGTAGGGCCGACCAGCCTTTTAGTTTACTTATAATATTAAGTTAAATATTTCACATGCCCACGTGAAACTGCTTTATGGGTGGAGAATATCACTTTTAAATCATACTGTACGCTCGAATGTTTTTGTAACAATTAGATGGGTTTTCACCCTTATTGAACCGCTCAGTTTGTTTGATGGTGGTCAAACAAGAACTACACATAGTGTTTGTTCCCTTTGTACTTTGTTTTAGTTTGCTTGTTAAAAATCTTCTTGGACTACTTTATTTTTGGGTGTAAATACAGATAAAGACAGCCATTCATTGATTGGCGTTGCGTTTTTACGTTTCTCAATTTCAGTGCGAATTTCTAAGTCAGTATTTATGGATATTTAAATTATTAAAAGCAAATAAAGAATTCAAATCAAATATTTAAATATATAATATACTTTAAATCTTAATTTTAGTTATGATATTAGTTATAATCTTTGTTTTATTTATTTTTGTTTTTGTGAAATCAACACATCTATCGCTTACGTACTTTTTTTATACACACTCCAATCATATTTTATGCATTCGCTGCTTACAGGTAAATTATAAATTATTTTTTTCCATATATTATATAAATAGATAATAAATAAATAAATAATAAACATTCCTGGACAAATTACACACGGCCATCTAGTCCCAAACTAAGCAAAGCTTGTCGTATGGATACTAGATAACTGATACTATACTTAAATACATTTATTTTTTGTAAATACATACATATAATACATAGTAAACATATATCAATTCCCATGATGTACATATTTGTAATAACTTTATATTTGACGTATTTATGCTATAAGAATTATCTCTAAATGTAAATTATTACCCGTCTAATTAGAAGTTACCTAATCTGCAATAGCGACATAATAGTATAATAATATTTCCGAAACGTTTTGTCGCTATTCGCTTCTGCGACAATCGTCTGACAATGAATAGATAGCTTTAATCTCAAGTCGGGTCCGAGTGCAGGCGCTTGCAGTTTCAGAGTTAAAAGGTAGGACTAACAGAACCAGTCGTGGTCTAAGGTGGTCTGCCCCACGCGTTTGTGGATCTCAATAACGAGGGATTAAGAGCTGCCTTACTTGGCAACTGGCTGTGTCGTCTTATGTCTCAATCTGTGTGTTTGCAGTTAGCGGCTCAGCCATTTAGAGCCGGGTCCGGTTTGCATTGTATCCGGTGTTAAGCGATGATGTGCGGCTAACTAGCTTGCCATCGATTTGGGTGTTTTATTACCCGACTGAGAAAGAAGGGTGGGTTATGGTTTTCGAATTTTGCTTTACAGTATATGCTACAGGCATTTCTACATATTAGGTGTCTTTTTTATACTACGTCGGGTGGTGGTACAAGCGTATGCATCATCATCATCATCATAATCATCATCATCATCATCATCATCAGCCTGCATCAACCCACTGCTGGATAAAGGCCTTTCCCAATGCTTTATACCATCATATGCGATCCTCCACTTTCCTACCGCTACCCCAGCAACTTTTTTGAGGTCGTCGGTCCATCTAGAGATGGGGCTTTAGGCCTTTGTGGACACTTAGAAATTTCATACATAATTACTTTCTTTTGACTTTGTCATATATATATCTTTGTTTATAAATTTTGGAGCGTAAATAGCTTACCCTCTTTGAATCTTTTACAATGACTTTATTCGTTTTAGGGTAGATCTGTATCTGGATTGATGTCGGCTCAGTAGGTTGAGGCACAGTATAAGTAATAGTACTACGTACAGTATGGCCACTCCCTGCCGCTCTCTCGTGTCGACCTCACCTCCCCTCTGAGACAAATCTGGAACCGTTTGTATGTCGGCGTGTACCACACGTTCATTCACGCTCTGCACAAACGTCATTGTTTATGTAGTAGTAAACGACGCGATATTTGTATGTAGTGACCGGGGTGTGGTTGAGGACTGGCTTCGGGTTTATGTATCGATGTGGCTGGAGAAACTTGCCGGCGTGCGAGAGTTCAGGGTGTCACGCATATCATCCGAGTCTGCTCGTTTACGAGACACTAAGGCAATGTGGGAGAATTATTCGCCATTCGCAATGATTCCATCTAGTGGATGCTGACACTGGCTGTGGATTTATGATTAACGATGATAGTACAATAAATACATCATCATCATCATCATCAGGTGTATGTCTACCCAGCTAGATATAAGCCTTCTCCAGTGCTTTCCACCAAATACGATCCACTGCCTTCCGCATCCAGCCGCTTCCAGCCGCTTTCTTAAGATCATCGGACCATCTAGAAGGAGTCCTCCTTCCAACCCAACGCTTCGTCGTTCTACGCGCGGTCTCCACTCTAATAAGGCATACCTTCCTCCCCCATCAGTCATCAGGAGTCGAGTATCGACAGAGAAACTACAGTACAATACATGCCATGCGAATAAATAAATAATGTATCCAATAAGGACTGCAGCTGCTCTTCATGTCTCTGGGATTAGGGTTTTCAAATATTCGAATATCATTCGAATAATCCTTACCATTATTGGAATAAGTGCAAGCCCTAACTGGGTACAGATCTAGTGTAAATAGGAGGGGTTTTAGAGCGTACCTCCACGCTGCTCAACTGTGGACTGGCGGAGGCCAGTTTTTCAACCCAAAGACCACTGACTTGGTTTAACAACTATTATCTCATAACCACAGACTAAACATGCTTTCCGATACGTATACAGACTACCGCCGACGTTGCTTAACTTACGTAATTGATTAGATCGACATACGCAACGACGCTACCGAGTTCCTAGCTCCATTTGATAGCAGTCAATAGCCATGGACTTATTACAAATGGATTATACATTGCCCGATAAAACGAGGCAGGAGGGCGGAAGGCCCCGAGAGCGCTCCACATTACAATATTACAACTTTTCTCATTTTTATGCCTCCGCCAAAGTTTAAATATAAAAATATAATGCTATACACATTAGTGACTCATTGAGTGCGTGTGCCGAACAACTTTCGCCCCTCCAGTCGCAAAAATACAAGTTAAAACAAATGGAAAATAAACTTTTCGAATAAAATAAAAATAACCCTCTTGGCTGGGGTGGCGGGCCGCGGCCCTAACCAATAAAAAATATAATAACTTTTCTTTTTATTCCACATAATGGCAACGATTGTTCCTTTCTAATATTGTTGCTGTCCCGTTTTCGCGCAGATTATTGTAATGGGGTGGGAACGCTAATGCCCGTTCGGCAAATTGACGTGCGTGTTTTAATCTAGAAACATCCAGAATTGAAGGCGCTAAAGTGTTGAAAATAAAAAGAATCGGTCTTAGTCATCGACTGCATGCGTACAAGTATGTGAATTTAATAATTTCTAGAATACGTAATAGATGAGTAGGTTGTATAAATTTAGTTATTTAATAAACACGATTTTTGACGTGACAACGTCTTATAAATTGGTTAGCCGGGTGACACTTCAAGAAACTGGCTCACGTTATGCGCTCACAATGAGAGCGAGTGAAAGGCACGCGTCCCTTCTAAGAGCGAGAGAGACAGACATAAAAAGTGAAAGGCATGCGTCCCTTCCACTCGAAAACATTTTACCACTCAAAGTCGTTGTCACGTAAAACTTTCGCCCGTATACCGACTTTACAGGCAACCAATTTTTTTTCTCTTCTTCTTACTAATGTTATAAACACGTAAATTTGCAATGATGAATCTATGTTTGTAGCTCTTTTATATGTAAACGGCACAACAAATTTTTATGAAATTTTGTCACACATGAATCTTGGATCAGGATAGCTTGGTTACCAAACTAGTCTGACATAATGTTTTAATAACCTTGTAATGGTTTTTGTGTGTGTCTTGTTTGTAGTCGAAAATCCTTGTATCCTGGGTCAGGAAATTTTGTAAAAAAAAGACAAGCCCTTTTATGTATATAAGTTAAATGACATTACATAATCAACTTGAATGAATAGCGTACTTAGCAATAAATACCACGTTTGATGTCTAGTATCAAAATGACATTATTCCATTAGGTTCCTACTTCTTTCAATATTTATCTGACAGGATCTTCTTGAGTATACCATATAAGCATGTAATCGATAAGCATTGACGTATACTAGTTGTACAGTAGTATAATTCAATGTCAATTTTATGAGAACAAGAATAATTCGATATATACTTGCATAATTAATTACACTTCTGGTTTTATAAAGGCCACTTCACATCTTTTGTATTAATTAATTGTTTACTTTTGTATATTTAACATTTTTAATTGTAAATAATATTTCTTTATGCTTTATACAAGTTCTCGTCTACTAACATTCGTCCTTTAATTTTAAGTAAGAAATCGATCTATATCAATGATATTAGGTATAAATGCTATAGATATGCCACAAGCGTCAAAAACGTATCTAACTACATACGAAAAGTGAGGTAATTGTTTTACGTAATTTTAAGTCTGGGGAAATACCAAGTAAGTAAGGGGAAGTAGTCTGGGTAAGTATTCTGTGATCTCACAAAACACCGCAGCGAAATAACAATTCCCTTGAGGGTTGTTGTGTTCCTGCGAGTGAGGTCAGCAGGTTGGAAGGGTCGCTCCACATCAGGCAAGCGGAATGCTTGTTTGCCACCCTCCGTAGTATATAAAAAAAAAACCTCACTCTTAGTAGGACGACAACCCTCTAGAACAGTTCTCAACCTTCAAGATCTCTATCTTGAGGGTCAAATTAGAGTATCCCTTGTTCGATTGGTATTTGTTTTTTTTTGCCTATCTTATTTGAGTCAAAGATTGCTGAACGTACACCTTTTTATGCATCGTCGCATGCCTCATGGACTGCGCGTACCACTAATTGGTAAGCGCGACTATAGAACGTTAGGAAATTTTGATTTAGCTGTGATTTTTTGTGAAATGTAGATACTTTGATTGTACTCTTTTGCCAAAGCCTCGTATGTGAACCGACGGCTTAACGTGCGCTTCGAAGCACGGAGGAGCCCGAGATAAAAAAAAAACATCCATAGACAGGCTGTGGTCGACATTGCTTAACTTCCGTGTTCGATTGACATAAATCGCATATTAATTTGTCGTGCGTGTTGTATTGATGATAGCTGCGTAAAGCTGATAGAATAATCCCCAAAGCTTCATAGTGTCAGTTGCTCATTCCAATAGGCTCAGGTGCGTCGTTTTAGGTTTAAGAATCCTCATACTACAAAATGGTCGCACATCAATTCGTCGCATGTATCGTACTGATGAGGGCTGCGTGGCGTACAGCTGACGGGATGACCCCTAACGCTTCGTAGTATCACTCGCTCTGTTTGATAACAGGTATTATATCTTTTTATTTCGAAGAATCGTTCTCGTATCTCATCTATTTGGGTAGATATGAAAATCGCACATTAATTTTTTGCATGTATTGTACTGATTATTCCCATTGACAGGCCACTTGGTCTCTTCGATTACTGCAAATAACTATTATACGGGGAGGAAGGTATTAGAGTGGAGGCCACGCGTAGGACGACGAAGTGTTGGGCGCCCTCCTAATAGATGGTCCGATGACCTTTAAGAAAGCGGCTGGGAGCGGCTGGATGCGGAAGGCGGTGGATCGTATCTGGTGGTAGGCATTGGGGAAGGCTTATATCCAGCAGTGGGTAGATACAGGCTGATCATGATGATGATGAACTATTATACATTATGTTAACAATTACAGTAGTCATTTACCAAACTAGTTGGCGCCCGGTTAGGCCAACCCATAATCATACCAATCGAAGGGATTTAGAGCATACTCCAGAGGAGGTACTTCTCCATTCGGGCAGCTTCAAAAATACGCTATGCCCTACCTCTCTTTTCGCCAGAGCCTCGTTTGTCAGTCAGCAGGTTGCCACGTGCAGGTGAGTTTGGTTTTGGTGCAAAGACGTTGATGAACAACTTACACCCCAAGCCTACTGCTAATGACAAGTTTATATTTTTCTACCGCGATATTTGTAGTATTATGTAGGTATGAAATTAATATGTTGTAGTATTAAGTTCTCATAATAAGTGAATGTATAATTCTTCTATGAGAATAAATTAATAAAACCTTAAAAAAAATGAAATTCTTATTTGAGTTACAATTTTGTTACTAAAATGTTTCGTAACAGTATTCTTTATCTGTACGACGCTTTCTATATTACGAATACCTTTAATATATTGCCTATTGTTCTTCGTACAATAATAAGAATGTTTTGAATGCAGCTCTAATGTAAATAATAATAGTTTTATGTCAACCAATGTTTTCTCTGCACATTTATTAATCATCATCATCATTTGTATAATCCACTGCTGGACATAGGTCCTCCCTAATGCCTTCCTGACTCGGCAGATGTGGCTGGCCCACTGGCTACTTCAGCCTGCTGACTCGGAGAGCTATGTCGACTACTTTGGTTCTCCGTCGAATTTCTTCGTTCCGGATTCGGTCCCGGAGAGAAATGCCGAGCATAGCTCTCTCCATCGTTCACTGAGAGACTTTCAATAGCATATTTAATAATACGTCAATTTTTTTTTGTGTACTTTTCATTACGAGAATAGTCTAGCCGACAATTTTTCTTTCGATTTGTTATGTCATTATAATCTAACTATAGGTGAAAGAATTGCTTGCTTAGAATTAATTGATAGCATACAAACTTCTCGAGATATGATAACTGGAAAATCACAATTTTAAATTTTCCCGACAACACTCCTTACTAAAGGGCTACTGAGTTATGACGTCACACTTAATTTTGTACAACAGAAACTTGTACGACAGCTATGTTAAAAACTGCAAAGTTTTTTTTAATAATTTCATCGTTTTGAATTAGACTTTCCTACCAAACTTTCATCGACCATAAAACAAGTCGGACATAAGTTATTAAAATTTCAAGATCGCAGATCGTTCTAGTTTTGTGTATTTTACGAATAAAACACCGATCAGCTCCCCCCCCCCCCCCCAACTCTGGCCTGCGTGGGGAGTGTAGGCCAAATCCTCGTTCTGTCTGGGACGGAAGAGAGAGGGTCGTGCTCCTGTAGTAGAGACTAAAATAACCTGATGTTGCTATAGATTATTGTCCTCTAGCATTGCCCCTCAGGTGTCTCGGTGCAGTAAAGTGTGTTGTCAATAAATACGTACGTGTTTTGCTTAAAACTCGAAACCAAGATTTGTATCAGAGGCCGAGAAAAAACTCCGTTGAATGTATTGTCTGTTTGTTTAGTTGGCCCGCACTCACAAACCCACGGGGATTGTTTACACATTCCTTTAAAATATTTCCGACCTTTATAAATATTAAATATCCCTTCGCTATATTTTAGTTGTAATTATTGAATTCTCGGTTCTGTAGTTAAAATGGAGGAACTGTGAAGATAAATCATAGACTATCTTCCCATTGCTGGTGGATTTTAGATCTTATTTCATGTTTAATAAGAGTAGTACATGTGTGAAGGTCGTTCTGCGGTAGAACCGGCGCTAGTCGTTTTCACTGTGTCTTCCCCAATACTATATCGACCATATGTGATCCTCCGCTTTCCGCATCCAACCGCTATGGTGATCTAGACTTGACAGAGGGCGCCGTACGCTTCTTCGCCCCTAGTGTTTAATTTTTCTAAAATTCTTTGTTACTGCTAGCACAGTATAAGTAATAGTACTACGTACAGTATGGCCATTGCCTGCCGCTCTCTCGTGTCGGCGTCACCTCCCCTCTGAGACAAATCTGGAACAGCTTGTATGGCGCCGCACGCACTCACGCTCATTCATGCTGTGCACAGACGTCATTGTTTATGTAGTAGTAAACGACGCTACATTTGTATGGAGTGGCCGAGGTGTGCTGCTAGTCATACTTGTCCTGGAGCCCTACGGGCTACGGGCTGAAGCCGATTGCTATCCGATTTTTTGATTGCAATTATCAAACTTCAACTTAGATTAAGGTGTTTAGCTTAGCTGGTAGCAACCCTGGATCTCTATCGACTGAACTGAAGATGTTTGTCAATAACTAAAACGTAACACTTATTTTTCGAAACAAAAGCGATGGTAATCGGCTTCAGCTTCGGTAGTAGGGCCCCAGACCATATCACGGGCCTTACTACAAGCTCTAAACTCAGGAATGGAACTATGATGGTTGTGTATTTATCAATGAATTTCATTCATAAATTCGCAACCATGATGGTTACTGCGTTTAAAGCTTGTGGTAAGGCCCCAGGAGAATATTGTCCAATTTTCGTAGAAGTTACAGCTCTGCGCTAATCTGTCAGCCGCGCGGAAAGGACTTTACATTTCATAATTATTACTAGTTTGCCGCCGCGACTTTGTACGGGCGTATCCCGGTATCCTGTGGTAATTTCCAAAAATCCTTTCGCAGCGGATGCCTAGGTCATAATAACTACCTACATGCCAATTTTCACCCCGATCGGTCCAGTAATTTGAGCTGTGCGTTGATAGATCTGTGTGTAATGGTTGCTTTGACAAGCCGGTGGTCGAACGGCTAGCAATGGCCACTCTGACTCCGAGGTCGCGAGTTCGATCCTTGCAGAAGGCAAACATTTGTGGGCATGAACATGTCTGTTTCTCTTGGTCTGTATTATAAGTATAAATTTACAAAAAAAAATGTATTTAAGTACATTTATCAGTTGTCTAGTGTACAAGATTTGAGAGTACATGGCGCTGTGTAAATTGTCGAGAAATATTTATTTATTTATAGATATAGAAGAAGATATAGTATAGCTCCAAAGAATAATGACACTTGCTCAGTTGACTGTAGATTCAAATGTATTTGCATAATGTTTTTTATTGGCTAACACATCCATACTCTGCAAACATAGACCACTCACTCGAATAGTAAAAATGGACAGTCTATTGTCTTTATAATAAAACTATTTGGGTCTGGAATTTTAATGGCCACGGAACCCTTTGTTGTTTGTCCAACCTATTTTTTTTTTGTTCCCAAAGATCCCACTTATTATTTACTTTTCTCATTTTGTGTAAAATAAATTCGGAATGTCACACTTTTTTTTAAGTCGTTTCGCTGATCTTTCGTTGCTGCACAGAGATAGTGATTTTTGTTTTATTTATTTAGGTATAGTATTGAGAGTAGTATTATTCTAATATCACAGACGCAGTGTACCCAAATGATTATTTCTGATGGGCACAGTACAGTTTAGAGATAGGCCACCATAAACGCTCAGGATATTAATTTTAATGATACTATTTGTGTCATTTATATGTAGCTTTCGAAACAAACAATGGACCGCCTGATCTGAAGCGGCCATCATAGAGACGCTCGCGACATAATGATTAACTTTAAACATTTCTCGTGCCTTGCCGTCTCCATTGCTAAGTTTTTCCTTTTCCTCTTCAAGTGACTTCTTCTTCACTGTGTTCTTGGTGACCCATACTGATATGTTAAAAGCGGCAGCTCTTTGTGTTTATATAGGCCGTATGATCGTTTATCATCCAAGTGATTGAGTTACTCTTATCAAGAGAACAGGGGGTCAATTACGATATGCAAATCCGAAGGTACCGATTGTAGTGTCTCCGAAAACATAAATGTCAATGTTTCATCACACAATCGAAAAAAAAATCGTATCTGAAACGAATAAAAGACGAAGTTTTTCGTACTCGTTCTAACCACTTAGTTGCATAAATAAAAGTAAGCATTTGTCGATTTATAAAGATCATTTTGTCTATTCCTTTCAGGTCTTTATTCGTGTCAACCAAGTTAATAACAAAATTATGGTCTAAAACCCTTCGATTAAACGCAACTGTGTTTCTTTGATAAATAAACTAATATTATAATGTCGCTTGTATAATTTATTGCGGTGACTTAATGTACAGTCTATTTAATAATATGCTATCGTGTGGATGACATGTAGATTGACGTATCACCGACTGTTTGCGTTTTATAAGTACTGGTTTCTGCCCACGACTGCCCCAGTGGCTGAGTGGCTTGACATGCATCATGAATTCCTCGCAAATTGTATAGCCCGCGCCGTGGGTTGATTTAGGGACATTGTTTTTCTTAGAACTGTCACTGCGTCTAACGTCTTCTACTGACTGCTGGATAAGCCTTTCCCATGCTTTTGACCATCTTCGATTCTTCGCTTCGTATCATTTTTTGAAGTCGTCGGTCCATGAAGAGGGGGTGCCCTACGGTCCGTCGCCCCATACACCGCTTCCATTCTGTGACTTTTCTCCCCAAATCTTAGTACTCGTATTATATATTACATATTGACTTGGAGTGTGCCCCACAGCGCAGGCTTGGCTATGTTTGTGATGTGTTGAACACATCACAAACATAGCCAAGCCTGCGCTGATAAGTAAGATATTATGTGAATTTCGATTATCAACCCCATTCAGTGTGGATAAACTTTTTCGTATCGTAAGGACATTACATGGATACGTGTTTTAAAGTATCCATCTTAGGGTGGATTAACGGAATAAGCCTACTAATTCAAATACCTGGGCGATGTGGAATATGAAAGATGGGCAAACTGACTCCTTTTTTTTTAGATGAATAATAATATTTATAACGAGATTGTCGTCGCATATAATAATATGTTAGTTTATATATAGTACTTGAGTGACCGAGTTTCAATCGGAGTTTTTTAAGCGTAAACGAATTTTCCCAGAATGAAGACCTCGCTAGATCGATTTCTTGTCCCCGTAAACCCCTATATTGTAAATTTCATTGAAATTGTTAGAGCCGTTAGCAAGATCATCTTGACATATATACTCGTAGACATATAGTCATATAGTCATATGACATAATATATTTTTCTACTTATATATTTTTATATACAAAAATAGAACGTTTGATAGTATTTCATTTACTATAAAGATTGTTCAAGTCCACGCGGACAAAGTCGCGGGTACAGCTATAGTTAGCGTATAATATACATAATAATGTAGTTATATACAAAACACGCGAATCGCCTCTTTGTACAATGTTAGAGATAAGAACTTTGAGCGATTTATGAGCGAAAACGCAGCGGTGCAACTTGTCATCGATGTACATGGCAGCAATTTATGAGCCAAGTTCTTATGCAACTAGACAAATTAATTGTGAAAGTATTAATGTTGGCTCTCAATTTATTATTTACAATAAAAATAGTTATCTATTTAGATTAAGTTAAATTATGAACTATATATACCATACACTTGATTTAGACTAGTATTTGATGAAAAAATACGCTTATTTATTTTTTATATTATGTGTACGTATTTATACAAATTGATGGTTATCAAATGCTCAATAATTGTTGTGAATGTATTGTCACAATTACAATTCGTCACAATTATAGAATTACAAAGTATGTCATATAAAGTATGTAAAGCGGCATTCCTTTTAGAAGCAGGGACAATACTCGAAAACAAACAAGTTTTACAAATGGAGCCCAGAAAATAAAAAGAGACAAGGTTCATAGTGGCCGTATTAAAATTAATCTTAAACATTTTACCTACTACCTATTTTAAACATTCATTATTATATACTTTTTTATTTATACTCAAGATAAGCTAAGGTACCTTATATAACTACTAAATAACTGACAAACGTACATAAATATATTATCTACTGACGTATAGTCGGATTTACAATTTGTGCGGATTCTACATTCAAATTCAAGATCCATGCATAGAATAGTAACAGTAATAGCATTTAATTGCACCATTCAGACTCCATTCATAAATTCGTTACCCAAAAGTTGCCTTGAAAAAATTGCTCTCAGCAATAAGACCGCCTTGTTGCTTATATATAAGGCTGTAATAATTTATTGATGCACAATACTTTAAATTTGTATGTATTCATATTCTCTTATAATTACAAACGCACTTGGTGTATTTTTAACATTAACTTACTTGCCGATGGAATCTAACAATTTGCTATTTCAAATTACGACTCACTGGATTATAATTTTTAGTATAATAAATAAAAAACGAATCTAATGTAATATTATATTCTCGACCCACGGCGGAATGGAATTAGTAGTAATAATATGTATTCTTATGCTATCATTTTCTTCGCAGTGTAATTGCTTGCGTGTGTTTTGTTTCTAAGGATATTATGGTCGGTGATTGTAACGTCGGGTTATTAATATTATAATACTTTAAGTCCAATTTTGCTTGAATTAGATTGTTTTGTTTTATCATGGACAAAGTTTGTTAAGACTTCAAGAGGATTGTGAATATATTAGTAGATATTGTACATTTGGATTCGGGTTTCTAGACTGGATTACAGATTCGACGAGATGAGAAGAAGTGAGCAAAAATGCATAAGCATCAGGGGCCTACTTGATTCGAAGAATAGGCCTTACGTTATTAAGTTATTGACAAACATATTCAGCTTAGGCAGTAGAGCTCTACCGTTTCTATCAGCTAAGCTAAAAATGAGTAGCATAATATTAAGTTTGTTTTGCCGTGTGGCAGACTAGAATAGAATCACTCCATCTCTTCCCGTGGATGTCGTACAAGGCGACTAAGGGAAATACATTATCAAACATCGGTCAGGCCTCCCAAACCCGTTTGGCCAGCGTGGGGAGTGTAGGCCAAATCCTCCTTCTGTCTGGGACGGATGAAAGAGGGTCGTGTTCCTGTAGTGGAGACTAAAATGACCTGATGATGATGATGAATATTAAGTTGCAGTTTGATTTTCGCAATCAAAAAATTCGATCGTAATCAGCGTCATCTTCGGGCCCCGGGGCTAGGGCCCCCAATTTTCCAATTTATGGAATCGAAAAAACCGATGATCGTTGGGACGTTTATCGGTTTTATTGATTCCAAAAATTGGTCTTAGGTTAAAGTTATTGACAACATCTTTAGCTTACTCGGTAGAGTTCTAGGGCACAGCATAGTAATACAACCACGACCGCTCAGGAAGTTTTGGTGCACCGCGCACCAAATATTCCTTAGCGGTCGTGTAAATGACGCTTGGCTGTGTGCGTGCGCTGATTTGGGCGCTAGTATGAAGTTAAAGTACTGGTTGTATTACTATGCTGTGTCTAGGGTTTCTACAAGCTGAGCTAAACATAATTTGCAACAATCTAAGCAGTAGTTTCACTTTCGCATTCAAAAATTCTGGTGGTAATCGGCTTCAGCTTCGGCGTCAATGAGTGGTGTGGTCAAGGTCCCTACTGTCATCTTCGCTTCAGCATTTCTATTTATAGATATAAGAAGTTGATTCGTAGAATGTTACATTTTCCAGTAAAACTAATTGTTACGTGTCGTGTGAATGTGGCAAGCTTGATATTATGTTGTCAATTGAATGCTCATAAATTGACACTAACTGTTCGTTATTACAATATGACCTTTTGTAACCGTCATGTATATTTAGTCGTTTAACACTGAATACAGTAATAAAATTATAAATTTAAATTTATGGGGTTGAAGTGGCTCACCGCGATCTTTAGAGCCAAAGCCAACCTCACCTGCCAACTACCGAAAGAGGCGCTGGCAAAAGAGAGACAGTGTACAGCGTAATTGTAAGCTACCCGACTTGGGAAGTATTTCCATCTGACAGAATACCGTAGTCAAATAACAATTCCCTTAAGGGTTATTGTGTTCCTGCGAGTTAGTGAGGTCACCAGACAGAAATAAATAAAGAATAATAGGCTGGCAACTGATCGGCGACTCCTTGGTCTTGCTGATCTCCATGGGCGATACAGATTGCTTTCCATCAGGTGAACCACATGCTCGTTTAGGGGGTAAATATATTTAAAAAATATATCCTTTTTTATTTTTTTTCTGGACAATTTACACATCGCAATCTAGTCCCCTATGCTTAATTGGGGACTAGATGGCGATGTAAAGCTTGTGTTATGGATACTAGACAACTGATAAATGTAAATATATATATTTTTTTGTAAATATTATAATACATAGAAAACACCCAGACCAAGACAAACAGACATCGAACCCGCGACCTCGGAGTCAAAGTGGCCATTGCTAACCATTCGACCACTGTGCTCGTCAAATCTATTCCATATTTTCTAATCTCTATTCCAATATAATATATTATATTGGAATATAATATAATATCTAAATATAATATATTGGAATAGAAATCAATAATTGGAATAGATATTTTATATTATAAAATATCTATTCCAATTATTGATGCTGGTTCATGACTTATTGCAAACAAATGTTACATTTGTTTACAATAAGTCATGAACCAGCATCATTATATCAGATTGAGAATTTTGTCATATGGATATATATCATTTATCTATCCATATGACAAAATTCTCAAATTCTCTCTCTATGAGTGCCATATCGTCATACTAGATGTACTTGAGATATTGACTCAAAAATTTGCCCCGTCTGTAAACTTTTAACCCTTCTATTTGTTATACTTTACCCTTCCCTATATCAACCCGCCGATAGCCGACGGGTATAAACATGACCTTTAAAAACATTGACTTCTGTTAACTAGAATCCAAAATGAACCTAATGTCGGCTAAATCTAGTGATTACCTTCTACCATCAGGTCTGTTAGCCTGCGGCCGTCTCTCAGACTAAAGGTCTATTTACACTCACGTGAAATGTTAACAAGTTGTGAATGCTACTATCGACGTGCCTTTTCGGGGTTTATTACAAAAGTAACTTAAAAACAAATGTACGATTTGTTATGGCTATAAAGTGAAGTACTTTGTTATTTTTAGGGTTCCGAACCTCAAAAGGAAAAACGGAACCCTTATAAGATCACTTTGTTGTCCGTCTGTCTGTCTGTCTGTCTGTCTGTCTGTCTGTCTGTCTGTCTGTCTGTCTGTCTGTCTGTCTGTCTGTCTGTCAAACATTTCTATGTCGAGAATGCGTGGAGGTATCAAGCTGAAATTTGAACTGTATACACAGGTCTACGGTCCCATGAAGTTAAAAAAAAATCAAACTGCTAAGTTTACGTAGAAAAAAGTTACGGCCGTTTATTCAGCAAAAAACGCATATTTCGACACACTCAAAGGAATCAAAACCTATAGGGTACTTCCCGTTGACCTAGAACTATGAAATTTGGCAAGTAACATCGTTATAGACTACAAGTACAGGAATAAATCTCAAAACTAGACATTTGTAAATAGATCTAAAAAAATAGGGGTCTATATTTTTTATAGGGTGTCGAAATTTCAAATTGAAACTACTAGTTCAAATGGGGTATCATATGAAAGGGCTTGATGTACACATTGCAAAATATATTTTATTTATTTTTTTCGACGCATTATTTCTTATTTATAATGAAAAATATCAAATTTAATAATGATACTACGTACCTACGGAACCCTCGGTGGGCGAGTCCGACTCGCACTTGTCCGGTTTTTTTATGTTATGGTGTACGAAATTGTCATAGTCAGTTACAATCGCATACCGGAGATGGCGGCGAGTCATATGCTATGACATAATAGTAACTCGCCGCCACCTCCGGCTGCCATCGCAGTAATTCCTTCCAGCCCCCTCACCACCATCTCTTATTGCGATTCAATAACCGAATAGAATGCTTAGTCATACCAATAAATAAGCGACTCTATTTCAAATGGATTAGACTCGCTTATTCATTGGTATGAATAAGCATTCTATTCAGTTATTGCATCGCAATAAGAGATGGTGGTAAAGGGGCTGGTAGCCTCACTCACTCGCAGGAACATAACAAACCTCTATGCTTCTAGGCTAAAAGGCCAAATAACAGTTGCCTTAGTATTCTGTAAGGTGGAGGGTATATCGGTGTCCTTCCCCAATCGAGCAGCTTATATATATAGCCAGAGCCTCGTCAATCAACGTCATTAAGCAGGGTTCACAAGAGAAATTGGCTTTGGCTCTAAATATCTTGGTGAGCCGCTTACACTACAAACAATAATAGTGCTATAAGTGTGAATAGACCTTAAGTCACTCATAACTGTAGTATATCAATGGACTACCAAGTTATTTGCCCTTCCCCGACGTATAACCCGAAACCAACCAACCGAGATACAAATACTGTAATTATCTTCAATATAAGCCGTTTGCCGTGTTATTAACATTTTTTTTAAGCAATGGAAATTGGTAATTTTAATAACAATAAAAGATATTATTGTCGTGGGGATGGCTATGCGCGGTATTTCGGTTTACTGGTAAATAATTTTTGGGGTTTTTTCGACTGACCAAAATGCCCCTTTGAACCTATGGTTATAATGACAGATGTCAGTTTAACGCAGCTGTTATGTGATAGTTGCTTTTGTGTTTTTTGTTGTTTAGTTTATTAAAATATCGAGTACTAGGTAATATATGTTGTACCTCAATCTGATCCATACATAGATCTCACATTGCTAAGAGGGGAAGTCAAATTCCAAAAGCTTCTTACTCCTACTAATTTCTTCTGATCAAATTCGTTGTGAGTTCCAAGGCGGTCGTAGTTTTACCTCCGGACTGCAATGGACATCATTGTTTATTGCCTTTTTTAGTGGTCGCCGCTGTTAATCTTGGCAACACAGGAGATACAGAGGTGGAAATGTGTGGTGGAAACCCATGTGTGGTGGACCAACGCCCCGTAACGGGACGGGACCACACATTCTATGTATGATATGATGTAGCTATGATGTGTTGGTAACGGGACTCCCATTACCAATACATCCGAGATACCAATTTAATCACCAAAAAGCAAAAGTCGAGAAACAGTCAAGTTGATTTAGATGATTCTTATTATTTGCGTGCTAATGTTATTGACGAAATAAAATGGACGCAGTGACAATGACATTGACAATGACATTGCAGAAACGATTGAAATCGTTAGGTAGGAACTGTATACGTTTTCTTTACTAAATAAAAGTACAATGTGTGATTAGTGGATTACCTATGTAGTATGTACTCGAGACTTCCTTTAAAGAGTTACATCCATAAGTAGTCGCCATAGTACCTAATGTAAAATTTTCGTTTTAAATAATTGTGAGTCGAAATGACGAAATATGCAATTCACTATGTAGGTACTTTAAACACTATTACCTAAACTGTGCTATAAAGTAATACCGATTTGTAACTGTTTTTTCGTAAATGTAATGAGACACTTCGTGTACATACACGACGTTTATGACGTCATGAATACACAGTTACGACACTTAAGATTTTTTTTATGAGAGGGGGGCAAACGACCATGTGGGGTGTAAGTGGTTCATCAACATCTTTACGGTCGGTACACCCTGCTGACTGACAAACGAAGCTCTGGCGAAAAGAGAGGTAGGGAGCGTAATTGTAAGCTACCCGACTGGTGAATGTACCTCCACCTCACAGAATACCGCAGCCAAATAACAATTCTCTTGAGGGTTGTTGTGTTCCTGCGAGTGAGTGAGGTCACCAGAAGGGAAGGAGATGCAGCGTTGGCAGCGGGGGTGGCGGCGCGCGAGCGATATTTTATGTTGCGAGCGTTAATATGGCTACGGTAACCGCTTCACATCAGGCGGGCCGTATGCTTGTCTGCCACCCGACGTAGTATAAAAAAAAAAAAAAAATGTGGTTCATCTGGTGAAACGCAATCACCACCGCTCATGGAGATCAGCAACACCAAGGGGTCGCCGATCCGTTGCCAGCCTTTTAAGGGAAATAAAAACCCTGTTGTTGAAGGCACCCATGTCGTAGTTGTTCGGAAATACCGCTGGGGAAAGTTGATTCCACATTTTCACTGTTCGTGGTACAAAATGTGTTAGGAAACGTACTGTAGTTGATCGCCAATTATCAAGATGTTATGGATGGAATTTAAATTTATGGCGAGTTGTACGATAGTGTAAGTTCATCGTCATCATCATCATCAGGTCCATTTTAGTCTCCACTACTCTCTCGTCCGTCCTAGACGGAAGGAGGATTTGGCCTACACTCCCCACGCTGGCCAAACGGGTTGGGGAGGCCTGATCGATATTTGATAATGTATTTCCCGTAGTCGCCTTGTACGACATCCACGGGAAAGAACGGAGTGATTCTATTCTAGTCTGCCGGAAACCACACGGCCTAGTGTAAGTCATTGTAAATCTAATTGAAGATCAAAACCTTGTTCCAATAACATCTTTCCGCCGTTTTATTGTAATGTTAACTCTAATATTTGTTTGATAATGCCGTTGTATACAACGTTGCATGCTACAATTAACACTAGGCTCGTGGCGAAAGGGGAGCTACAGAAATTAATTTATGGGAACAATTTAACGGCTACATAAAAATGTGGCGTCCGCAGAAAGGGTTAAATTAACGCACACCGACATGGTTTATCAACTGATCAGCGGAGCACCTTGTCCGAGGCAGGCCTCCCTTACCAGCAAACATGATAATTGTACTTAGTTGATTCGTAACGTTTCGATAGGAATATAATAAATCCAGATAAAAAAAAGAACGAAATTCAATTGGTAATTCCATTCCATTTTTATCTGGATTTATATGAATAACTAGCTTTTACCCGCGACTTCGAACGCGTAGATTTATGAAATTCATTCATACCCCTGTTCACCCACTTAGGGGTTGAATATCGTAAAATATTTTTCTTTTAGGACTACATTTATAAAGTTCCAAGCCGAAATGCCCATTTATTTTTTTTCCATACATAATACAAAGTTTAATACCCCTTATTACCCCCTTAGAGGGTTAATTTCGCAAAATCCTTTCTTAGTGGACGTATACGTCCCAAAAGGAAACAACGACGGTCCAAATTTCACGTTTC
This sequence comes from Hypsopygia costalis, assembly GCA_937001555.2. Classification (NCBI taxonomy): domain Eukaryota; kingdom Metazoa; phylum Arthropoda; class Insecta; order Lepidoptera; family Pyralidae; genus Hypsopygia; species Hypsopygia costalis. The sequence continues at coordinate 3,936,194 of OW443326.2, read as the reverse complement.
TAGCTTTAGTAGTTTTGCCTCGGCGGCGTTGATGAATCAGTCAGTCAGGACATGTTACTTTATATGGATAAGAATATTAGATTTGTGAAACTATTAGGAAAAAGATTGGTGGAACTGGTGACCCAAGATCTGGCACATTCCTCGCCCAACGAATCAGTTTAGCCACCCAGCGAGGTGATGCTGCTAGCATCTTGGGAACGAAGCCACATCGACCGAACTTTTTACATTTATTTTAAATGAAAAATATGAAACTAAATAAACCTAACTTATAAACTAGCTTTATTTATTTATTTATTTCTTTTTAGGTACCTACCTTAGTGGGGTCGACAACTGTCAAAGTGGCGCTAGCAGCGCAAAGACCAATAGCAAAGCAGTTTTTGTATGAAATTAGTAGTGAATTCATAGATAGAGACCATTATTGAGAAAATGCCTAGATGTTGTGTACCAAATTGTAAAGAAACTGGAGGCCACCAGTTTCCTCGAGATGAGAAACTTAAAAAATTAATTATAATCAAAATAATTAATAAATTTCAAAAAATCAAGATATATCTTAATTATATTAATAATCTATTTATTAATATTAATAATCTTAAAAAAATTTGAAAAATTAATTAAGGAGTTACGTTTAATGATAAATGACAAAGGTTCGTACAGTGGTGGCGCCATCTGAGATCAGCTTTAACTTGCCAACCCCATTTATAGGTGTATTTTATGTATTGTTTTGTAAAAGAAAAAAAAGTTATACTCCTCGTTTGTTGATTATTATCTATGAGGAGACCGATGACATCGTTGCGCGTGTCACTCTAATCGAACACGCAAGTTAAGCAACGTCGACCGTAGTCTGTCCATGCATTAGTTTATTTATCTCGAGCTGCTTCGTACTAAAGCCCTCGGTCCCGCCTGTTGCAATTAAATGACAGACGTTAAGCCGAGTCAGTGGCCTTTCGGTGGCTTTCGTCAACCCACCGGTGAGCCACTGTATAAGTAATAGTACTACGTACAGTATGGACACTCCCTGCCGCTCTTTCGTGTCGACCTCACCTCCCTGTGAGACAAATCTAGAACAGTTTGTATGACGCCGCACGCACACACGCTCATTGGGCCCTGCACAGACGTAATTGTTTATGTAGTAGTTACCTACGCGACATTTGTGTGGAGTGGCCGGCCACTGGTTGAGCAGCGAGGTCGAGTATGGTCTAAACTAAACCTCTTTGAGGGGAGACCTGTATCCCAGCAGTGGGATGAATAGAGTTGACAGTCGCCAGTTTTATTATAACCCTTTTAAATCCTACAACCAACTTTATACGCGGCTCCGGCTTTTTGGTAACTACCGGATGCTTTCCATGAGCGATCGGGGAAAAACAAAGAATTATAAAATAAATGAACAAGAAACGTATTGTAAGTAATATCTAAGAAGCACTGTTCCTCTTGGCTCGTAAAAAAAATATATGTACCTACTAAAAGTGAAGTGCAAGTTTTGTACAGTACATCGAAATAAAAGATTGGCAACGGTAGCCTTCGTATTTCCGAACATTACTGTACTCTATATTATAATATGAAGTTGATGTTACTATACTTTTCTAACACAATGCATTGGGAGATATACAACTCTATATGAGTCCACAAACCTAAGACTGACTTCCTGCGTTCTACCTAGGGTTGTAACGGAGGCCTACTTAGCGGAGGCGGAGGCGGATGCGAAGGCGATCTGTATCACCTCCGCGGATGCGGAGGTTAACGGAGGCGGAGGCGAAGGTGAAAGTGGATGTAGAAAAAAATGTAATTTATGGTGCATTAAAACTAAGTACAAAGTTTTCATTTCAAATCACTTAAGTAAACATATACTCGTAAATAAACATTACCTTCTAGTCAATCAAAATTAACACAAAATCTGTAATTGATGTCTCTAATAGTTTTTACCGCGCGTTATTGTTCTATGATTATGTAAATAAACCTCCGTTACAACTCAGCAAAAATTGTACGGAGGCGGAGGCGGAGGCGAAGATACGATTTCTTGCGGAACTTCCGCAGTAACGGAGGCGGAAGCGAAGTTCCGTTACAACCCTAGTTCTACCTCTGTCGTCACTGACACATTTGCCGCGTAGCTCGCACTGCTTGTAACTAGAGATGGACAAAATGCCAGGCATTTACAATAAGTACCCACTAAGTACCTGTAAATGCCCAACAAATGCCTAGTTTTGGGCATAAACAGGGAATTTATAAGTACTTTTTGGGCATTTATCGTAAATGCCCGGGATTTTGCCCATCTCTACTTGTAACTAATTGCAGCTCTTAAAAATGATATATACATTTGTCCGTTTGTGATAAAGTTACAATGTTTAAGACTTAAATGCTTTTATCGCGCGACGCTAATGGCGGTGAATCGACAGTTCCTCTAGATTTAAGTTTGTGTACGTAAGAAGCTTGATGGCGTCATTGCGCATATCAGTCTCATCGAACACACAAGTTAAGTTACGTTGGCCGTAGCCTGTCCCTGGATGGGTTTATTTATCTCGAGCTCCTCCGTGCTTCGGAGTTGGCTGTTGTCGTTAGATGACAGTCGTTAAGTTAACACCGTACCCTACCTCTCTTTTGTCAGATCATCGTTAGTCATTCTGCGCTGTGCACCCAAAGATTATGATGCACCACATACACCCCGACTGTTAGTCACTGATGATGGAACCGGTGGCCATTGGACCTCTTGATCGAATGAAGTATTGAGTAGCTTATCAACGGACCTAACACAACTAACGCTGTTAATCCTGGCTATACAAGAGGCCCAAGCACGTGCATGGTGATGAGCAATCGTTGCAGTTTATGGACGTATGCAACACTAGAGGCATCACGCGTTGCCTACCCTCTCATTCTGTAATCTCCAGAGAAAATATCATTCCACAACATGTATCTAAGATTAATCCAAGAGCGAACACACTACACAACCATGGTGATGAGCAGTCATTGCAGTTTATGGACGTATGCAACACTAGAGGCATCACGCGTTGCCTACCCTCCCATTCTGTAATCTCCAGCGAAAACTTCATTCCACAACATGTCTCTAAGATTAATCCAAGAGCGAACACACTACACAACCATGGTGATGAGCAGTCATTGCAGTTTATGGACGTATGCAACACTAGAGGCATCACGTGTTGCCTACCCTCATCCTGTAATTTCCAGGGAAAACTTCATTTCACCACATGTCTCTTAAGATTAATCCAAGAGCGAATCACACTACACAACCGTTCATTCGTAAATAATAGTGTTACTTTACAAGAACAATTTACACATAGATTACAGACAATCATAAAAACATGAGACAATGCCTAGAACTGTCTTATGTACTAAAATCTAGTCAATCAATGGAGAAAAGTGCATACTTCCCACGGGTCGAAAACTCGGCTCCGTAGCGCACTTTGTTACATTGTGATGTTAATAATAACCATTTTATTCCTTTTCGTGACCGTCCGACGGTACGTTGGCCCTCCGAGAGTCATAGGGCAGGCGGGGAGAAGATAGGTTAGTCGTCTTTGAGGTAATTTCGACATATGTGTTACCTACAGCCTCTGAGAGACATTATGCACAAAAATTCACGATCATTGTTCTATTCCAAACTTCCTTGAATTAGGGTACGCGCGTACCTATCCTAAATGTAAAATTTGCATAGCCACGGCTACTATGTGCATGCCGCATGCCTGATAGGGGCATGCCTTATTATTCATTGTTTTTTTGTGCAGGCGCCAAAATATTTTTTATAATTTTGATTAATTATAAAAAATATTTTATTTATTTAACACTGCAAATTTTGTTGTATTTTGGATTTTTTGTAAAGAGTTTGCTGTTTTTTTTTTAATCTAGTAAGGGTACGTTAAGTTTTATTCTGTACATACAGAAGTGAAAGCGCCAAAAATAGAGAGGTATTCACACCCGGTATATAAACTGGACTGCGTAATAGAAAAAAATACTAATATTTAAATATAGCATATAATTGCTTGGCGGAGCGTTAAACTTAACACGTACTATGCATTTTTCCGTTTCGTGCTTATTAACCAAATAATGCTACTTTCGCTTCCTCCACATTGCTAATTCACGCATTGCGTATAGATTTTTTATAGCATATAATAGTAACGTACGTAGTGTATCTTTCTTTTAAGAGCCGCTCTTTCATTACAACAGTTTCTCGTTTGTGCATAATAAATTACAATTGAAATTGTAGGCAGAAAACTCGATGGCTCTCGTCCAACCGTCTGAAATAATAATCTCTGTTAATATTATACATGAATCAATTTATTCATGCGCAGCGCGCGAGCCACTGCATATTTTTCAATTACGTCAATTTAAAATAATACTTAATTCGCTATTGTGAGTCATTGGGAGCATTGTGTCAGCCGCCTCGTTTGGAACGGCAAATAAAGTAGATTTCACATTGTCATTATCGCACACCCTGTAGATTTTAATCTACGTACAATCCTACTAATGTTATAAATGAGAAAGTTAGCGAGTGTGGATGGATATTTTGTTACTCTATTACAGGTTAATGGCCGATTGGATTTAGATGAAATTTGGCGAAGGTACACTATTCTACGAGTACACCAAATTTCGTACTATGTGTGTTCTTTGTTTTGAGAATAGGCCTTTTTTATACGACGAATGGCAGACAAGCATACGGCCCGCCTGATGTGAAGCGGTTACCGTAGCCATATTAACGCTTGCAACATGAAATATCAATTGCGCGCCGCCACCCCTAGCTGCCACCGCAGCAACTCCTTCCTTTCGGGTGACCTCACTCACTCGCAGGAATACAAAAACCCTCAAGGGAATTGTTATTTGGCTGCGGTATTCTGTGAGGCCGTGTGGTTTCCGGGCAGACTAGAATAGAATCACTCCGTCTCTTCCCGTGGATGTCGTACAAAGCGACTAAGGGAAATACATTAATAAAACATCGATCAGGCCTCCCCAACCCGTCTGGCAGCGTGGGGAGTGTAGGCCAAATCCTCCTTCTGTCTGGGACGGATGAGAGAGGGTCATGCTCCTGTAGTGGAGACTAAAATGACCTGATGATGATGATTCTGTGAGGCGGAGGTACATTCCCCAGTCGGGTAGCTTACAATTACGCTCCCTGCCTCTCTTTTCGCCAGAGCTTCGTTTGTCAGTCAGCAGGATGCACCGCGTGCAGGTGAAGTTGGCTTTGGTTCAAAGATGTTGATGAACCGCTTACACCCCATGCTTGTTAGGATATTAAAAGCCTATGTTGAAAGCCACTCAGTAAATACTTTAATGAAGTGAGACAGCATTAGACGGATGTCTCTGTCAATGGATAATTAATACTACCGGTGTGAAGCCGGGGCGGGACGGTAGTAAATAAATTACCGTATGAAATGAAATTTACCTAATTGTCCTAGCTGTGACGAAGTACACATGTTGATTATTTATTTATGACTAATGCTTCAACGTATTTTTTTATTTCGACTCAGTATTCCTAAATAAATACGACATCCTTGTGGAGCCTTCAAGAACAGAGTCCATTTTAACCTCACGTGGTGCCTGCTGACTGACAAATGAAGCGCTGGTGAAGAGAGAGATAGGGCATAGCGTATTTTTTTAGCTAGCCGACTTTGGAAGTAGGTACTTCCACCTTGCATTTGGAGGAGGACAATAAAAATAAAGATCAGAAGCAGGCATACATTTTCCCCGCGCGGTAGAAACAGAGGGGGATATTACTTCCTCTCTTACGGCGCCGGTGGTCTACTCTCTCTCCGTCTTACAAATTTTCGATCAGGTCACGTGTCCTGACGCGAATTTAACTTTTTTTACCCATCCCAAACAGTGCACAACGCCGCTAAAGAAGTTTTCACTTGTATGAGAACACGAATCATTATTTCAACGACAAGAAAGACACTAAGCATTATGTCAATTTCTAGTACGTCACTACTACACTACAGGTGTCGTACTGTGAGATTTCTGCAGTGAGACGTCACAACGCAGTTTTTTTTTATACTACTCGGATGGTAGACAAGCATACGGCCCGCCTGATGTGAAGCGTGCACCGTAGCCATATTAACACGCTTACAACATAAAATATCGCCCGCGCGCCGCCACCCCCGCTGCCAACGCAGCATCTCCTTCCCTTCTGGTGACACTCACTCACTCGCAGGAACACAACGACCCTCAAGGGAATTGTTATTGGGCGGCGGTATTCTGTGAGGTGGAAGTACATTCCCCAGTCGGGTAGCTTACAATTACGCTCCCTACCTCTCTTTTCGCCAGAGCTTTCGTTTGTCAGTCAGCAGGGTGCACCGCGTGCAGGTGAAGTTGGCTTTGGTTCAAAGATGTTGATGAACCCCTTACACCTCAAATGTGATGTAACCCCGCACTATGAAGCTAATTACATGCTACGGAATTCTGTAAAAAGTAGTCATCTTCACCCTTGTTTTATTTCTTAGCTGTTTACATATCGTTTTGTATACATTACATGCAAATGGCGGACAGTTGTGCCCATACGGGATAATATTACAATGTACGATACTAACATTCACGTCCTGACTTCGCTTGATATTTGCTATGGTAATTTGAATAACTTCTGGGATAAACAACGTCTATTTTTTTTGCAAACTTTGATTTGATGAAATTAGTAGTAAATACATCTTAGGCGTCTAGGGCTCCAACAGCTACCTTGACAACAAAAGTAGCTGGTAAAAGAAGGACTTTTGGGTACATCAATATTCATTCAATATCTCCGTTTGCCTTTGTCTCGATGTTCAGTCTATTAAATTTATGTACTTATTATCAAAAAAGAAATTAAACATATTTTTCTAAAAAGGATCGGTGACCTTTTGGTGCTACTGATGACCATGGCCTGTGGTGCTTGCTTACCATCAGGTCACTCACGTGCTCGTTTGCCTATTATAAAGAAAGTATATTATATTAGAAGTTGACAAGAATTCATATAGCATTAAGTCCGACTATTGTACAGACATTTTGTTGTCAATAGGTACGCGTTCGTTACAGGTCCGAGCGTGACGGTTCAGTTTCCTTCGACCAAAAATATAACCATAAAATAAAGTGCACATGACGGTTATAGAAGATTTTATTTCTAAAGTCTAATCAGGGGCACTAACGGCTATGCTGAAGCCGATTCTCATCAGGTTTTGTGATTGCGAAATTCAACCTTCAGCTTAGATTTATGGTACTTGTGTTTAGATTAGCTGGTAGAAACTCCGGAGCTCTACCGACTACGCTGAAGTAAGTATCAATAAGTAAAGAAAGAAATATTTTTCGATTTTTTTTTTTTTTTTTTTTTTTTTTTATACTACATCGGGTGGCAGACAAGCATACGGCCCGCCTGATGTGAAGCGGTTACCGTAGCCATATTAACGCTCGCAACATAAAATATCGCTCGCGCGCCGCCACCCCCGCTGCCATCGCAGCATCTCCTTCCTTTCTGGTGACCTCACTCACTCGCAGGAACACAACAGCCCTCAAGGGAACCGTTATTTGGCTGCGGTATTCTGTGAGGTGGAGGTACATTCCCCAGTCGGGTAGCTTACAATTACGCTCCCTACCTCTCTTTTCGCCAGAGCTTCGTTTGTCAGTCAGCAGGGTGCACCGCGTGCAGGTGAAGTTGGCTTTGGTTCAAAGATGTTGATGAACCACTTACACCCCAAAATACTCGATGGTAATCGACTTCAGCTTCGGCGGTAGGGCCTTTGGATCGTTTTTAGCTTAGGCGGTAGGGCTGACAAAAATTGTTACGTTGGAAGTTTTAAAAAATGTCCAGTCGCATTATAATATTCCTGATTATGCGATATACAGCGGCACAGATGATATATCGACCTTACTTCCCACTCTTTATTAATGTTATATTGTGTCTAGAGAGCAATCGGTGACACATATTTCTTTAAATTATGACTTATTATTTGTTATAATCATTATATTTTATTTTTATGACTATTTATAAAGATATTTATGTTTATTACGAAATTTCGATAGGAGAACATTGCAAAAGTTAGTCGAATTTTTACTCGACTGCGGCGAATCACATATGTGATTCGCCGCAGTCGAGTAAAAATTCGATCGATCGAAAGCAGAAAATATTTTCTTCTTCACACAGTTCTTATTGTAAAGTAAAAAAACATACACAAATTGTAATTTTAATTTTAACAGTAATATTTTGTTTTGCATATTATGTTGAGTTGACGAGCTCGGTGGTCAAATGTTTAGCAATGGCCACTTTGATTCCGAGGTCGCGGGTTCGATCCCCGCACAAGACAAATATTTGTGCGCATGAACATGTCTGTTTGTCTTGGTGTGGGTGTTTTCTAAGTATTTTTTTTTAAATATTGTCAGACAAATTACACAGCGCCATCTAGCCCCAAAGTAAGCGAAGCTTGTGTTATGGGTACTAGACAACTGATAGACATACGTAAATACATTTTTTTTTGTAAATACATACTTATGATACATAGAAAACACCCAGACCGAGACAAACAGACATGTTCATGCACACAAATGTTTGTCTTATGTAGGAATCGAACCCACGAGCGTTGGTGTCGAAGCCGCATCGTTGACCGCTACGCCACCGAGCTCGTCAAATTATATTTTATAATATTATAATGTAATTATTATTATATTATAATGTATTTTAAAATAAAAATGTATTCAAGTATAATATCAGTTATCTAGTACCCATAGTACAAGCTTTGCTTAGTTTGGGTCTAGATGGCCGTGTGTAATTTATCCACGAATATTTATTTATTATTTATTTATTGTAGTATTGATCCGTTTCCGACCGTTTAGTCATTCTTTCTGTCTTTCAATATGGCAACCCACCTAGGGTTGCCATATTAGGTCTAGGTCCTACGCTGGATTCTCACTAGCTGGGGTTAAAAAACAGAGATCAGTACTTATATAATATTTAATATAGTAATTAAGATCGCTATAGCCATAAGGCCGCCTTTTGTACTTTATATTTATATATTTGCTTTGTATTAATAACATTGACTTCTATCATATAAAAGTTCAAGAGTTTTGTGAAAAAGTGGCGTGTCTATTTTCGTGTCCTTTGTGTGGCGCTGTATTTATAAAAATATCAAATTATTCATAAATAATTCAATTATATCTTCGCGTTGTTATTATAACGAAACGACCTATATTCAAAGCGAATAAACGAAACTATTCAAAACTTCTCATTATAATTTTCATAGCAAATTGTATGCTTATTAAAATTTGTCGAGTATCAAAAGGCGGGTAATGCGTCATTGCTTTTTTATGCTCAATTATTTGAGCGAAAGATTTTTTTTATATATAAATTATTGCCAGATAATTTTCGGAGTGTAATTGTGTCCGTCATTTTATTTTAAGGCACATTCTATACATTTAGTTTGTAAAGTAAATATCTTTAATATTTTCAAAGGAATTTTATACTTATGGCAATAGGTAGTGTTCGTTTCTTTCTTTTTGCTTTGCCAAACAATTTTCGGAGAGTATTTGTGTGCGACATTTTACTTTAGAGCACATTCTGTATAGTTTTATTTTTGTAAAGTAAATATCTTTATATTATTTATAAAAAAGAATTTATATTATTTTATATTTCATTTTTATTATGTCTAAAGAATATTATAATTTATTATAGTGTTCGTTTCTTTCTGTTTGTTCCCTTTTGTGAGATCAAAACTAAATAACTAACGAAAGTGTTTTCTTTATTACAGGTAAGTTTACAAATTATATGCTTGACTGAACATGACTGAGGGGTTGAAGGTAAGTAAGCAAATTTTCTTAAGTTCCCAGCTACAAGAAAATAAAACAAAATCACTACCAAAAGCATATAATTTGTGTTATCATCAGCATGTGTTATTATTGCATCTCTATATTGATATAACTACGCCTTTTATTATCTTTACAAATTAGAAGTATGAAGCTGTCAAACTACTAGTACGTTTTTAGTTGATAACGCCCGTGAATACATTTTTTTTTATCAAGTAGCTTTACGGGTCAGGATACAATGTCCTTTTTGAACCCGTCTTTGTATTATTTCCTTATCTCATTCCCGGCTTCAGGGACATGTCGAAAAATATCATCAGGGATCTTTATGCTCCTCCATTACTTTGTTAACAGTAAAACCTATAGTGCAATTTTTTCTGTTGTTTTGCACGATTTCTTGGATGAGCCATTCCAAGAAATCAAGGAAGCAACCTCGAGTCTGACACTTTTAATCAAAGATTCTATTAATTTTATGTACTCATATGATTACTTCCACCTCAATACATCTCTATTATGAATCAATATCATTATACATTTAATTTTGAAAATTTGTTTAGAAATACAACCGCGCTCAACAAGTTCGCGCCAAAAAGGCCCCCGTGAATAGAACTTCAAAGATGTTCGGATTCACGTCAAATGTACCTAGTGAAATGTTTTGCAAATACTTGTAGTATATTATTATTTCTTGTTCAACTAGATATTATTATCTATGGAGCGAACACACGAGGGCGCTACAATGTTGCTCGCCGGCATTTCGGTATATTCCTGCCGTTTAAGTTTAATTAGTCAATTTATATTCAAGTTGCAGTGAAGAGCGGTTGTATATTATTTATTACTTGAATTAACGCTGCCTGTGTTTTGTTACATTTTAATGTTGTGATGTCTTTATTTTTATAGGTACTATAATTGTATTGGATAGTTGACTGTATCATAATATGTTTGCTTTTCTAAAATTAATATCGCAATAAGTATATATCTGATAGTGGAACTCTTACTTTATTTTTGATTGTTATATTTATTGTAGAATAATTTTAACAAATAAAAAATACTAAGGCGAGCTTATCTCTCAAAGGAATCGATAGAAGGAACTCCTCTCTTATTCGACGTATCAAGTTAAAATATTATGCACCAGTATTTAAGTTCGACATGTTTTATTAATGTGGCCAGAAACCGCATCTAATTTCATGCAGTGGTTTTTTTGCATGATGATGCGCGTACAAACATACAGATGGACATACAGACAAAAACTTTATAGATAATTGTTTTAGCTTCTTTTCCGCTTATATATCACGGCAAGAACATACCGGACGTTTTTCTACAATGATTATCGTTTGTACTAACTAACGATAAACTCTGGTCTCTGCCAACCCGCAGTTGAGCTGCGTGGTGGAGTACGTTCTAAACTCCTCGTTTGAAGGGGCACCCGTATTTACTTTGAGATGAAACTGGGTTGGTGCCGAAAAATATAAACATTATGATTGACAATTAAGAATTTTTCACGGGCAAAAAGTGGGCACTAGTTTTAGGTATCTAATGTTTAGATCTACTTTTCTCGTCTGTATATCACAGACGAGAAAAGTAGATCTAAACATTAGATCTAAACATTAGAGAACTATATATTTTCGAAATTGCATGCACTCACTAATTGTTATATGCACCGTTTATGCACAATGTCATTGCTCTCATACATATTAAAATCTATTTGGACGCGTGCACTGAACTTTATTAAACTAAATATAATATTTAAAGAGGTTGTTCACTTTGAATGACTCACGATATTGTTCGAGACGGAAAAGCATGTTGTATACTAATTAATGTAATATATTTTATATCTTAGTGTTCGAGACGCGCGTGAAGAATGATGTTGACAGTCATTAATCATGGTACAAAAATACAACTTTTGTAAGTGTAGCAAAGGCTATTGATATTTAAGTGCTATCACTAATACAGTTACCTATCAATATTAATAAATATTTCCTAACTAGATATATGTACAACACTTCCGCAATGTCTCTACATATCGTGTACAATCTGAGAAGGTTAGTGTCATTTGAGATACAATATTTTCTAAGTATCTACTAATTCAGATGTCACATATTTAATTGTTACATTGTATTTCAATGAGTTGCTACCTTTGCTTATAACCACGTTTCTGTTGTTATGAAATAAACATATTATAGCTATATTATTAGATAACTGTAATATAATAATAATATATTTAAATATGTTGATGACTAAATTAGGGCACTGCCCAATCTTTACCCCATGGGCAACGTCATGCTAATTCATTATGCAGTTTCAATTCTATTGTATATAATTTATTATAAGAGTTCACCTACTGAACCTGTAGGAGTGGTGGAGCTAATCGCCATCATAAGAAGCCCGTTGGACAATTTAATATAATCGCATCTTTAAAGAAACAAAAATTTTCTACCGTCAAGTTTCGAATTGGAATCGTCAAAGAATTAACGTACAAAATATTCTTCAAAATTGGAATCGTCAAAGAATTGACGAACAAAATAATCAAATCAAATCATTTATTTTTAGAATCAGCTAGTTACAATAGGTTGTACAATTAATACATTGAAAAAACCACTTCTTGCTCTAAAATCTTAAAAATATTTTCGCTTCCAATACGTTACAAGCTATATACTTGAAGATTAATTGGTCTTTGGCATCGTTTTAATTTCAATTCTGTCATTTCGGTTCTGCATACACTTAGTAATGATATTAAACTGTATATTTAACTTTTTCGTTTGCCTTCGCCCACATGCACTTACACACACTCTGCACAATTTATACACCAGCCCCCTTACCACCAACTCTGATTGCGATTCAATAACTGAACAGAGTGCTTATTTATACCAATGAATAAGCGACTCTATTCATTGAATAGAGTCGCTTATTCATTCATTCGGTATAAATAAGCATTCTATTCAGTTATTGAATCGCAATAAGAGTTGGTGATAAGGGGGCAGTTATTTAAAATCGATGCTCCTATATCTTGAATCTATAAGTAATGAAAAGCCATCCAAATGCGAGGCTGGCAACGGATCGGCGACCCCTTGGTGTTGCTGATCCCCGTGGGCGGTGGTGATTACTTTCCACCAGATGACCCACATGCATGTTTGCACCCCTTTCATTAAAAAAAAAGAGGTGGGCTCACGCAGTAATGATTTCCTCTCCTTAGAAGTTATGAAAAACCATCCACTTTCCATTTAGTATAAAATAATGGGTAAAGAGGAGTTCCACGGCCTCGTTGCGCGCGTAAGTCTAATCAATCACTCAAGTTAAGCAACGTCGACCGTAGCTTGTCTATGGATGGGTTTATTTTTCTCGAGCTCCTATGTGCTTTGGAATTTTTGGATTTTTCCTTTATTTGCCAAGAATCATTGCTTCTTATATTTCACCATAGCTAGGTCAATGGGAAATATGTTATTTTCATACCACTAGAAAGGCAAACAAGCATATGCCCCGCCTGATGGACGCCTGCAACACCAAGGGCATCACATTCGCGTTACCGACCCTGTAAAAACCTCTTCACGCCCTTTTTGAAGAACCCCATGTAGTAGTCTCCTGAGAAAACCTTGCCAGCAATTCATTCCACATCTTGATAGTACGTAGGAGAATACCACTCTGGAACCGCACAATACGTGACCACTAAGGCTCTAAGATGTAAGGATGAATTCCCTGTCGATGGCGATCAGTGCGACTGTAAGAGGAGGACGACTGTTGACTTCCCCTCTTAGCAATGTGAGAGACAGCAATATGACAAATAAGGGATTAAAAAACCTAAAGAGATGACTAGTCAGTGAAGCTCAGCGAAGCTCAACTGCCGTGCACCACGAATTTTAAGTATCTACCACTATTGGGGACCTAAAACATTGAGTTGTTACCTAACTAATCGATTCCAATAATATGAATTGCAAAATCGTCTGAACGCTTGGTAATACTCCGTTGTTTCTACTACGTTAGAATAGTTTACTACCCCGGATGCGATATGCAACGAATTCAACTCCCAGAGAACATGGTGTGATGTTTGTATTTATGTATATATATATTGGCAATACAATATTTGTAAGCGTATTTATGAACGGTAACAGCTTCAAATCAGGCGGGCCGTATGTTTTATGACACTGGGCGTGGAATAAGAAACCCTCTAAATAAGAAGCAGATGGAATTGACAAGGACACGCCTCACCTTCAATACAAGAAAACTCTTCAGAAACATATTTCTTGGCTATTTTTATAAAAAACTGGTTTTATACACTGTATGCTCCTTAATTGGTACTTGCTCACAACTAGTCCAGCGAGATATAAAGTATAATTTAATAAAAAAAATATATATGTGCATAATTGTTGCAAATTCGATTCCGGTTGTAATTAAATAAATGCAACTAAGTTATGGGGGCTGATGAAAATAAATGCATTATAGTGAATGTAGCTTCATTGTGTGCATTCGGGCTGTTAGTGAAGTTACCAACTTTTGACAGAGGTCCTGTGTGTTAAATCGGGGTTATGAATTTAAGCAGAGATTGCAACATCCAAGACATAAATCATCATCATCAGCCTGTATCTACCCACTGCTGGGTATAGACCTCCATTGCTTTCCACCAAATGGTCATCCAGCTACCAGCTACTTCTTTTGTAATAGCCGGGACCGACGGCTTAACGTGCCATCTGAATCACGGAGGAGTTCGAAATAAATAAACCTATCCAAGAACAAGCTACAGCCATTGTTGCTTAACTTGCGTATTCGATTAGACTGACACATGAAACGACGCCATGGAGCTCCTCTATGACGCCATTGTACTCCTCATGACCCAATATTTCATACTAAATGGTAAGTCGACGGTTTTTCATATACTGGACATGGAAAATAGCAAGGACACGGAATCATTAACCCTAAAAAGTTACTTGTAAAAGTCGGTAATTTCTCATATTCCAACAAGGAATTTCTGCACACAACTTAGTTAGTTTCCTTTATATACGTTATATATAGAATACGAATGAATATACATTATATTTAACCGTTATATCAAGATGCTAGAAAACCGGAAAACTGTTTTCTCGGTTAAATCATAGCATGTCTATTTGCATCGCATTAACTTTGTAGCGGTGAAACGTATCGATATCTGTTATAACTATATATAATAAACTAGTGCTTATGTGTTTTTATACCATTCCTAAGTTAAAACATGTACACTTGAACAGACAAGACAATTAAAAAAAATAAAATAAAAAAAACTCCGACCTTCCAGTCTAGTGATGCCCTTTCATTTAATACCCATATTGAGGGAGTTGCGAAAAGAATATTGAAATTTGTCAATTTTATTGTGACTAATAGAAAATTTGTTTTTAAAACGACTTTTATAAATATGTGCATGGCTGTACATAAGCAGGTTGAATACACTCACTAAGTGATATGTAACTACTTTAAGAACATATACATATAAGCATATATTCTCGCTACAGTAGTTACACAGTAAATTTGTAATAAATCTGTCAAATTTTAATTGAAGTTGGTTACGTTTTCTTAAAAGAGTTTTCAATTATCATTTTTTTTCTACCAAAAAATCTCCAAGGTAACAAATTACTTGCTTGAGCAATGTCTTGAATTAATAAATATTCCTCTTTCCCCCTCTTTTTTCGCTTTCATACAATCTAGCGAAAATAAAAAAATATATATTTATTTAATTATTACTGCAAATTGTAAATGATCGCTTCAGTGTGGAGATGGGCAAAATGCCGGGCATTAACAGAATTCCAAATGGGTACATTTAAATGCCCAATTGCCCAATAAATGCATAAATTTTGGGTATTTATACTGGGAATTTATCGCAGATGACATTTTGCACAACACTATCTTCGTGTCGGTTTTCTTGATCTACAGTTTCATAGACACCCTCTGTTTAGCGATGCTAAAGAACCCGTTAATGCGCTTACATAAGGAGGGATAATCTTATACTGACACTTTAGAATTATAAGTTTCCGTTTTATCAGCAAAATCGCGTTTTAAAAGCCTCGGCGCAAAAAGTCCCGTACACGCTACAAACGGAAAAGGAAATTTTTGAAATGACCGGTAAAAGGTCATCTGTATTATTGTTTTTATAACAAACATACGGCTTGCCTGATGGAAAGCGGTCACCACAGCCTATGGACGCTAGCAATATCAACGGTATCACTCGCGTTGTCGACCCTGTAAAAAGCTCTTTACACCTTTTTTGTAGATCCCCCCATATTGTAGTATGAGATCGATACACTATAAGGTCAGGCGTTTAGCCACTTTTAGGCACCTTTGAACACGTCGGATCTGGGGGGGGGGGGGGGGGGGGGGCAGATTGCTTGGTCGGCCCAAACGTGGCCTCCATTCGGCATAGATGTAATTTTTTTGTAACTAGATCATTTTTAGGGTTCCGAACCTCAAAAGGAAAAACGGAACCCTTATAAGATCACTTTGTTGTCCGTCTGTCTGTCTGTCTGTCTGTCTGTCTGTCTGTCTGTCTGTCTGTCTGTCTGTCTGTCTGTCTGTCTGTCTGTCTGTCTGTCTGTCTGTCTGTCTGTCTGTCTGTCAAGAATTTATATGTCGAGAATGCGTGGAGGTATCAAGCTGAAATTTGAACTGTATACTCAGGTCTACGGTCCCATGAAGTTAAAAAAAAATCAAACTGCTAAGTTTACGTAGAAAAAAGTTACGGCCGTTTATTCAGCAAAAAACGCATATTTCGACACACTCAAGGGAATCAAAACCTAAAGGGTACTTCCCGTTGACCTAGAACTATGAAATTTGGCAAGTAACATCGTTATAGACTACAAGTACAGGAATAAATCTCAAAACTATACATTTGTAAATAGATCTTAAAAAATAGGGGGTCTATATTTTTATTGGGTGTCGAAATTTCAAATTGAAACTACTAGTTCAAATGGGGTATCATATGAAAGGGCTTGATGTACACATTGCAAAATATATTTTATTAATTTTTTTCGACGCATTATTTCTTATTTATAATGGACAATATCAAATTTAATAATGATACTACGTACCTACGGAACCCTCGGTGGGCGAGTCCGACTCGCACTTGTCCGGTTTTTTTTTTATTTAGTTACCTTAAATTGTATTCGTTAATGAAACAATGTATTACTTATCGTACAAGTCGCCATAAACTACAATTTCGTCTATACCATCTTGATAATAATTGGCGATCTATCACAGTACGCTTTTTAAGAATGGAATTAACTTCTCTCATCAGCATTCGCAAATAAATAAGACATGGAAGCCTTCAAGAACAGAGTCGACATTAAAAGACTAACAATCAGATCAGCGGTCCCTTGGTGCTGCTGATTTCTATGAGCGGTTTCTATGGACTTTCCATAAGGTGCCCCACGTGTTCGCTTGCTCCCTGTCATGTATAAAGAAAATGTCGATTACTTAAACCAGAAACGTCCAAAAATACAAGTCGGTTATAAGAAAGACCGGGGTCGAGACAGACGAGAATGTGTTTTATTAATATGACGAATTTACCCCGAGGCGGATGTCTAGTAGGTGTCTGCTTGAATTGGGGCGAGTCGTACAAATCCGTAATATTTTTATAGCTACGTCGATTTTATAATCGAATCGATCTACAGGGTGGGAAATGCTTATTTCTAACCATTCGCTCGGATGAACGAATGAGTGAATGAACTTTATTTGCTATAGATGTGGTACAATATTTATGAAAGCAACCTCATAGCCATTACTGGCATGCAAGATTTTCCAAGCAAAAAGATTCATAGACATATTAATTTGTACATAAACTATGTACTATTTAATGTCTTAATAACTTATACAAAATAATCCTTATGATAAAAATACATATGTTTTTTTTCCACATTTCACGAGTTTGAATTCCGGTCGAGGCAGGCGATTTTCAAAAAATCCGTGACTGCAGTTCTAACTTATTATTAAAAATAAAATGATGTCTTCTTTCAGTAAAATATTCTATGTTCAATATTTAATATTCTTTCCTTCCATGTGCCATGGCCGTGGGGCGCCCTGTTTAAATCGGTATTAAAACAATTCATTGAGGTATATGTATACAAAATTAGATATATTTTTTATCCCAGCAGATTATACAAGTATTGTGTACAAAAAAGTATAATTGACTAGTGATTGCAATGTAACGTTGGTAGATTTCACTCGAAACAAAAAATTATCTTTGTATTTAATATTTATGTGAACGTGTGCGTTCGTGTGCCAACACAAACATATTAATAAGTATGTTTTTATCAATAGCACATAAATTGTTGCATGCGAACGCAAACTATTGTTAATGTGAATCGAGTTTCTTGTAAAAATAATTAATGCACATGCAACTAGCTATAATTGGCTACGCCTTTAGTCGCGTAGCGTTTTATTACACGTCATATTTTTCAACTTTTAGTTATTTTGTTATTGAAGTACCGCTATTAATGAAAAAAAAAAAACTGTAGATCTGGTAATTTTACCAACCTTAGATCCAGAGTTTTTTTTAGACTCTTCATAACCGCACTCTACTCTGCTCGTACTAATTTCTTCTGATTAAATTCGTTGTGAGTTCCAAGGCAGCCGTAGTTTTACCCTCGGGACTGCAATGGACTTCATTGTTCATTGCCTTTTTTGGCGGTCGCCGCTGTTAATCCTGGCTACACAGGAGACGCAGTGATGGTAAGGTGTGTTGTTGGCCCCCGTCCCGTAAAAAACGCCGTTGTCTTTTCAAGGGCGGATCCAGTCTTGGTACCAGGTGGGGGTCACATAGTTGTGGTCAAGTCGCTTCACGTTATACATAATTTTATTTATTTTTGATAATAGATACAAGTAAAAAAGTAGGTATTTTATTAATGTATGTAGTTAAGTAGGTACTGTACTTAATCTACATAATATTGTGACAAAAAAATAATATAAAAACATTAAGTTTAACAATTTTAATTAGTGGTCCACCTAGGTCCTGGAGCCAGCCCAGGAGGGGGTCATGACCCCCATGACCCTGGATCCGCCCTTGTGTCTTTTACATGAACATTTATAACACTCACACCAAGACAAACGGACATATTCATGCACACAAATGTTTGTCTTCGGCAGAAATTGTACCCGCGACCTCGGAGACAAAGTAGCTATTGCTTGCCACTCGACCACCAGGCTCGTCATATGAGATTATAGGATATATTCCTAAGCTTGTTTGTCACATGACGTATTATAAAAAAAAATGATTATATTTTTTTAAGATTAAGCTGATAAACTTAGGCACCTTAAGTAAATTACACCTGCTTTTAAAGCCCTTCTAAATAAGAATGACTGAACAAAGTAGCTACCACATGTAGCTACTCAGTTTTGAATATCCATTCATTCACAGGCGTTAACCGTATCTGCCCAGGCGAATGATCGGATATTAGTACAGATAAAGTGCATTAAAAACTAGACTGCATCTCTCGGACATCGATTATGCAGGCCTGTTGGCAAATGTAGTAGCGTTAAAAGGAATAAAGATTATTTTTTATACAACGTCGGTGTGTAGCGGTTACTGTAGTCATATAAATGCTCTTAATATGAAATATCGCTCGCTGACACCCCCACTGCCAACGCAGCAACTCCTTACATTAGTATTCACTCACTCGCAAGAACACAACAATTCTTAAGGATGTTGTTATTGGCTCGATTTTCTGTAGGATGGAGGTACTTCCCCAATCAGGCTACCTTTCTTTCGCCAGAACCTCTTTCATTAGTCAGCATGGTGCACTAAGTTTAGGGTGTCAGTGGCTTACAAAACTAACTAACCTAACCTAACCAGGTTTTTTGCCACTGTTTCTATTGCCCGCCTAGGCGTGATGCCGTAAACAATTGTTTAATTTGCATTAAAGCTAATCCGAAAATTGTGTTAATTTATAGGTTTTCTACACGACACGTATGAAAAGCACTATAAAATCCCAGAGGATTTGGGTGTTTCAACATCCAGACCGGACATTTTCCTTTTTTCCAGAGCTACAAAACGCATAGTCCTTGTAGAGCTCTCCGTACCGCGGAAAACTAACATACCCAAAGACCACGCGATAAAACAAAACCAATATTATAACCTCCTTAACGAATTAACAAAATGCGGCTATGTAGTTAATCTATACGCTGTAGAAGTAGGAGCGAGAGGTATACCAGCAAAATCTCTCTATAACCTGCTGAAAGACCTTGGCTTGTCCAGAAGTGCAGTGAGTTCTATAGTAGAACGAGTATCTAAAGCTGCATTAGCAGGTTCATACCAGATTTGGCTGGGCAGGGAGAGAAACACAAGTAGTGAAGGTGAGTGTTGATGTACGTCGGAAAGGGGCCCCTTAAACCTACACCCGTGTCACAAGTCTCGGAGTTTCCCTCTCTGCCGCACGATGGACCCGGCACCCGCACGGTGAATCCATGGAAGCTAAGAATTTTTTCGCCTCTTTTATAGCAACAACGTCGACTAGCTCCTACTTGGTCGTGAAATTAAATACTGACAACAAGTATTAAAACATACTTATTATTGGTAATATAGACTTCGAGTAAGAATTGCTACAACTAAGAAAAAGAAGATTCTTTTCTAGGATTTACAACAGTTATATAGTTTGCCATGCATCACCAACCACTGACCGCAGATATATTTTTTAATAGAAAACAGGCGAAGCAAGGCGCCGCGAGCATAGCATTTAATTAGATAAAAAGCCAGTTTTAATAAAAAAAAAGTGGACTTATTATTTTGTAAGCAAAAAGGTGGTTATTTAAACTTGCAGAAAATACATTGTATGTGGGCTATTGCTGACATTTCAGTTCCTGCAGTGGTTCCCAACCTTTTTGTGTTAAGACCACTACGTGGTTTTTGTTCATAGTTGAGGCCTAAACAGAATAAATCCGTTACATTACAACTCGAGACTGTCAAGAGGGGAAGTTAAAATTCCAAAAGCTTTCTCCTCCTTCTAATTTCTTCTGATAAATTTCATTATGAGTTCTAAGGCTGCAGTAGTTTTACTCCTGAGACTGCAATTCACTTCATTATTCATTGTCTTTTTGTAGTTCGCCGCTGTTAATCCTGGCTAAAAAGGAGACACAGAGGTGGGAATGAGTGTTAGGCCTGATTAGATTAAACATTGCAGTATATTTTTCTTTGAAAGTTCGTATTACAGACATTAATTTATCGGACCATTGGTGGTCCGAAGATCACCGGTTGGGAACCCCTGGGTTACTGAGACCAGTTTAGCTCCGACTCCAATGATAATTGGTGCACGCAATCTATGTATGAACTATTAGGAATAAGTTGTAGTTGTGTTTGTAAATATCTTTAAGTATGTGTTGCTGTTTATGTAATTATGCATTGTTAAAACCGATATCTTTTTTTTTAAAAGGCTGTCAACGGAATCGCGACCCCACGGTGTAGCAGATTTGTATGCCGCGGTGATGATTACTGTCCATTAGGTGACCCACATGCCCTCCTCTCATATTTAAATAATAATAAATAAATATTGTCAGACAAATTATACAGCGCCATCTAGCCCCAAAGTAAGCGAAGCTTGTGTTATGGGTACTAGACAACTGATAAACATACGTAAATACATTTTTTTTGTAAATACATACTTATGTATGACATACATAGAAAACACCCAGACTAAGACAAACAGACATGTTAATGCACACAAATGTTTATCCTGTGTGAGAATCGAATCCACGAGCGTTGGTGTCGAAGCCGCGTCATTGACCGCTACGCCACCGAGCTCGTCAAATAATATATGTATTATATATTGATACCAAAGCACAAACTAATCAATATATGGCAAATAACAATAAATATTTTTTTCATCAAGTACTAGTATATTCATCGCGCGTTTACACGACATGCCATTTGTTATTATAACAATTACTGTGCACTTGGAATTGTAATAAACATATCAGTAAGTAGGTAATTTACTTTAATAACAGCTAATTGCTTTAAATTAATATAATTGTTATTAATAATGTTTTTTTATTACCTGGAACTAGCAGTCCGTAATGCCGGTTGGTCAAGTTCGTAAAGATGGATTAATTTATCGATATTAGGTGTATATAATTTTTGTTATTTTTTTCGATTTGTACCCGACTGCGCCAGAATGAGGATCATGTTTTTCGAGTGTTTTGTATGTTTATTTCTCTGGCACGCCCTGTAGCCTAAGTGACTTGATGGATTCTAGCTTGAGAGGTATCGTCAGATTTGTCTTAATTATAAGAGTGACACTAGGTATAATAAGTAAAAAAATATAGCGGTTTTTGGCGCAAAATTATGAACTTACCTATGTAATATTTATATGTATTTTTTTGCTTCAATACCTGTCGAGGTATCAATATAAAAGGTTTCAAAAAAGGCTTACATAAATATATGCAACTTATATATTTAAATATAATTTTGATTGAGAAATGTTGATAATAAAGATTTTACACAAATTTTTCGGGTCATGACAATATTAATAACGAATATTGAATTGCCTACCTATGGACGCAATTTTAAAGATTAGAATAGAATCACTCCGTTTCTTCCCGTGGATGTCGTAGGTACAAGGCGACTAAGGGAAATACATTATAAACTCGATCAGGCCTCCCTAACCCGTCTGGCCATCGTGGGGAGTGTAGGCCAAATCCTCCTTCTGTCTGGGACGGACGAGAGAGGGTCGTGCTCCTGTAGTGGACACTAAAATGACCTGATGATGATGAAATCGCAAACATACAAATCATTGACAATGCGCTCTCTCCTTTCCGAAGTCAATCAACCTCGATACAGATTATATGATAATAGTACGAGCAGCCGCATCCATTACATCGCGAAGGTCGATTTCATTTGCGATACAGTATTCCTTATTGCGTTATATTAATGTGCACAATGCGGCACACACACGACTGTGCGCTTGTGTGCTTCACGTTTGAGAGCGGTCGATGACTTATCCTCTCATTGTAAATTACAATTTATTTAAATGCTACATTTGATAGAAGAACAATTCGTTCTTTCTTACTTGCGAACTTGACCTACTGTTCAAACTAAAATTGACTGTGCGGTGGATAAATAAATAATACATCGGTGTCACAAAAATACACTACTCACTCACAAAAATATTAAAATACACTCAATACTGCAACTGTAATGAGTTTTAACATATAAAAAAGTCGGTTCAAACTGTGACATTGTAAAGTAAAAAAATATTTTTGGCGCAAAATTATGTTCAAGCAGTTTTTGAACTTGTACAAAAGATGCTTATAAATAATTTATTGATAATAACTAATTTGATTAAAAATCGTTCTCCATATCTCTCAGCGCATAAAGTCATTTTCTCGAAATTTTATTTTCTCAAAATGATCTTTTACAGAATGTCCTTTATCAACCAAGTTTTGTTTTATTTTTTGCCTTTTTAAACTTTTACTCTTTCTAACAGATAGGTGAGGTATTTATTTAGCTGTCATTGGAACCTTGTAATTAAAAACACCTTGTGTTGATGAAGATAATTAATACATTTTTGTGCTGTATATTTCACAAAGATGATCATTTTCAACTCAACATCATCATCATCAGTCCGTATCTGGATAGGTATAGGTCTTCTCCAATGCCTTCCGCCTTCCGATTTCCCGCTTTCCGCATCCAGCCGTTACCATCCACATTTTTGAGGTCATTGCTCTATGGAAATTTTCCTCCATCTCCCACTATTGACTCGCAGATGTGGCCGACCACTGCCGTTTCAGCTTGCTGAAACTGAGAACTATATCGACGACTTAGGTTTTCCACCGAATGTCCCGGATCCCCTGAAACCCCGAACTTTTTCTCCTTTGTTATCCCTGTGCGACTTGACCTGTAGACCAGCCTCACCGTCACTCTTCACCTTAGGTCAGGGCGCGTAAGACGCACTATTAGTAACTGGACGAAGCTGCCGTTTTCTTTAAGAGTTCATATACTTCATAGTCATCATAACAATAGTCCATCCTATAATATGTAAAATGAACTACATTTTTTCATCTATTCAGTAAATTTTTAATAGTAATAAATTCGAGAATTGACCTCACTAACTCATTTTTTATGTTAACAAATTCGATAATTAGTCCAGTCATCGCAAGAATAGTCCATCCCATAATAAATAATATATACACTACATTTTTTCATCTACTCAGTCAATTTTTTATAGTAACAAATTCGATAATTGGTCACACAAATTGTATTTTTATAGTATAGTCATCACAACAATAGTCCATCCTATAGGTAATATTTAAAATTAACTACATTTTTTCATCTACTCTGTCAATTTTTTATAGTAACAAATTCGATAATTGGTCACACAAATTGTATTTTTATAGTATAGTCATCACAACAATAGTCCATCCTATAGGTAATATTTAAAATTAACTACATTTTTTCATCTACTCTGTCAATTTTTTATAGTAACAAATTCGACAATTGGCCACACAAACTCATTTTTTATTGCATTTTTTGCGGCTATTACGTGAACATATTCGCCTATTGTTATTCTAAATGATACAAATCTGCACCCATTATGGCTCTGCTTGTAATAAGGCACTGGCAGTCGTAAACCTAGTTACATAAATATTTACAATACATATGTAATAATAATATTATTTATCATTGTTACTGAAACACAATAGATCGTATCATTTGAATATTTTACAAAGTATAAGTGCTATAACACAGCAAGTTTTGCGAGGGTACCGTCGAGATGTAAAGTCATGAACGATTTTATATACGTGTTTTTGTTGGAAATTTATTAAAACCTCTATTAATAGTAAGAAAAGAAATCCGTTGAAATAATTGTCAGAATTTATTGTAAATATAAGATTCTTAAAATAATGTATTTCTATAAAAAGTTTAAGCAGAGTTCTGGATGTCCCTCCATGTTGTTTGTAGTTTGTGTATTTTGTGTCTTCTGCCAAATTTTATGGTGGTTTTAAGTTTCTCTCCTCCCAAAATTAGATATCTTTCTCTTTATCTCCTGCCCTCTTTTTTCTCTCTCCTCAGTCCTCTCCAAATTAAGATCAAAAGTAAGAATTTGGAGAAGAGAGGACCGAGAAGAGAGAAGAAGAGGGCAGGAGATAAAGAAGAATCTCATGTTCAAATTTCACATTTTTACTAGTAACTTCTTGGATGTTTATATAGTTTTTTCTATACATTCGACATAATGAATGATGAATTTTCTGAAAGCGGAAATACATGTTTCATAATTTTTGTTATAGAGTTTATTACAAAATTTCAGGTAAAAAGACAATATTATTTCACCTACCTCATTTAAACTTACAACATAAATTTTTCACTCGTCGTCTTCGAATTTTCCAAAGTACTTACTTATTGTGTGTACATAACGGAATCTAGTTCTGTTTCTTATTCGGTGATGGAACTGTTCAATTTTCGAAATTCTGACTTCGGTAGTTCGGCAGTTTTACTCCGAATTAATGAGTCAAACCCATATAACAATAGTGTATATTCCACTGCTGAGATACAGGTCTTCTCTCAATCGAAGAGGTTTAGAGACGAGTTGGCGAAGTTTTATTATTAGTATTAGTCAATTATTTATGTTTCTAACTCTCGCAATGCCTCACTTGTCTTTTTCCTTTATTACTACTTCCAAATCGATTCTTACGCACCTGTTACATATATAGTAAGATACTCTCTCTGCAATACCAAATTCCTTTGTAATTGTTTATAAACAATAAGAACTTATACATATATATCTATCTTTTCCAACATAGATGGACACATTTGTGCGAGATATAACTGACTTTATTATGTTTAATTTATGCGCATTAACGAATATTATACTGAAAATTCAAATGAATAATTGAATATGACAAAATAAATAAATTATTGGATGTTGCTAAATATAGTTTTTATGAGTTATCTCTCAGTTACTTATTTTCCCCAGCAACTAATAGACTAGACTGCTATGAATACTTCACTAAGAATTTTCCGAATTTGTACAAAAGTTTACAGTACCTGTACCTGTAAAATTTTGTTAACAAATTCCGACTTTAGTAGATTTAATCTGACGTTGTAATTGATGTAATTTTTGCTCGATAACATTTTCCTTACGACTGTACGCAGCCGGCGGCGAGTACTTAAATAATCTTCGGAAGTTGTTACGCGAATAGCGACTTTAAATGCGCATGTATAACGCTTAGGATACGTTTCGTACTTACGATTGCCTGTCTTATCGACAATATTCAGCAGCTTACCCACTTTTAGGACTATTTACGCGCAATGGATTGATTATGGATGGTTTTATTTACCTCATTTTATTCGCGTTTCGCCCTTATAATGGTTTATATCATAAAGCTCCCTTGTCGAATGTTTGTATTATTATGATAATAGCACTCGACCTACATACATACTGCGTCCTACGGTGGTGGAGATTTATATTTTAGAAGTATATTATCGTAAGTGACGTCGTTCGTTTATCGGCGTCTACTGGCGAGCGCCACTTGGTTGCTCTCACTGTTCCACAAATACTGGAGTGTTACTAAAAAAAGTCATGTCAAATAAACATGAACCCTTCGTTTGCGGACGTTCAGTCGGAGTTGATTTTAATTTATTTGATGTAATGTGCGGTGCGCGGGGCGCATGCGCCGCCGCCGCAACGCGAACGTTCTGGATGCCGTTTTTATGTGTTTATGTATTCTAATTTTATTGTTTTCTTTATTTGCGTCCCACTTTTGTTTGGTTCGGAGCTCGGCATTGTTCCCCGTCGTAAACGCCGATTTAGATGATAAAATAAAATGTTGTATGGAATTTTTATGTAGTAAAACGTAATTCCGCCGTGATGTACCGCCTGTCGCACAATTTTTTCTCTTTTAATTTATTATCGTTTCGTCGTATTTTAGCTATGCTAAACAGTAATTAAATTTAAAATAAGATACAGGGTATCGAATGTTGAGTTATACGCCGAGCAACGAGCACTCGTATCGCGGATCGAGGCCGAACCTGTTTTTATTGCGAATTAATATTAATAATGAATACTTGAAACGGGCGCGATTGTGAGTTGTATAGATGTAATTAAGTGCGATTATAGCGGCACCGGCAATTACTGACAATGTCTGCGGCTTGCACCGGCACTGCGTCGGTGCGGCGACGCCGCGCCACGCCGCGCCACCCTCGCGCCACGCCACGCCACGTCGACGCGTCGGGCCTCGCGAACCGCGAAACTTGTCTACGGAGGGATGCAACAAGCATTATAGTGCGAACTACTCATGTTTTAGGGCAACGAAACGCAACCATAGCGAGCTATAACCGCGCCTAACACAAACACACCCCAAGGATTTGTGGGCGAACCTTTTTACATTGTGAATTTTTCTTAAATAACCATTGTATTTTTTTTTTCTCTCTTAAAGATATCATTCTTCACGACATAATGAGCGTGTTTTATCAGTGCAGTATTTTATCGTATACCTACGTAGTTGCAATAATTTTATAGAGTGCAGTAACAGTATGCACCTGCAACGGACGCTGTTGAACTTTTTCATTTGGCAGTTGTTCAATATTGTTTTTAACAAGGCATAGTTTAATTAATGAGCTCTTGGACGCGGCTCTTTTTAAAATAAAAGAAAAAGGAGTATTTAACGTTGTCTACTTTAATTAGTTTTCATTTAAGGCGGATTTTAAGATTTTATGTTATCGAAAAGTTCGTTCCTTATATTGCTTTATAGACAATTGAAGCTCAAAACTTATAAGTTCTAACGTTTATTCCTGATTCGTCCAACATTAGAACAAAATTTGGGACCAACGGAGAATCTGTCAATTTGTGACAGATTCTTCTTTAGTTCCAAATTTTGTTCCTTTTTAGTCCCAAATTTGTAATAAGTATACGAGTATATGTTATGGTCAATGTGATGAATTAGTTATTTTTAAAATGGATAATACTTGGTCAAAGTGATAAATCATGTTTTGGTTAGATTTGAGTTGATTTTTGGTTAGGTTAGGGTTTTCTTGTGTCATGTTATACAGAAATAGGAGCTCCGTCAACCGAGATGATGAATGATGTGGTGCCAAGTAAGCTTAACTATTAATAATTGACAATTTATTACTTTGGCCAGCCATTATAAATAATGACTAATTTATCACAGTGACTGTAACATATATAATATAAATATGCGAATTTGGGGACTAAGTCTCTTATTTTATATTATCATATGTTAAGCATGCCTGCGTATCTTCTATATCTTGAGATACTATATGGACATTTCTATTTAAACCAGCCTCAATCGTAATTTTTCAGCAGAAAATGTGTAATCATGTAATGGTGCAGAGACTCGTACACTGACCATCGGATCAGCCACAAGCTATAGGCGATGGAGAGGGCTATGCTCGGGGTTTCTCTGAGGGATCGAATCCGGAACGAAGATATTCGACGGAGAACCACAGTTGTCGACATAGCCTTCAGAGTTTGCAAGCTGAATTGGCTATGGACCAGTCACATCTGCCGAATTGCAGATGGGGGAAGGAAGTATTAGAGTGGAGGCCGCGCATACGTGACGACGACGAAGCGTTGGACGCCCTCCTCTTAGAATCTAGGAGCTAGCTAGTCCAAAGCTTCGTCGTTCTAGAACCTGGATGGTCCGATGACCTTAAGAAAACGGCTGGATGCGGAAGACGGAGAATGGTATTTGGTGGAAAGCATTGGGGAAGGCTTATATCCAGCAGTGGGTAGATAGAGGCTGATGATGATGATGAAACACTCGCAGTTTTTTAAGCTATTGCATAGCTTCTATCGCGGGCCTTGAGCGCGGGGACCGAATCCAGAAATTCCGTAACGAAAAAACCTCACGCTCCCCACTCCGACGGGCAAGGAGGTGTGGCTTGAAGGCCGTGCATCGTCTAACGTCGTTTCAGTTCGGCAGTCTTCGACACGGCGTTGTGTGCGTGCGATTAGACGTATTGTACGACTCTACGAAACTCGTTTTATTTATTTAATAATAGAAAAATTTGTTTTCTTATCGGTCACCACGCTCAAAAAGTGTAACTTGAATTAATATCAAAGAAAAAATGCAATACTGCATGAATAAAATAAATAAATAAAATTATAATTGCATAAGTTGATACAAAATGCTATGCAATAGCTTACCGCGGCAGTCCCCGAGTGCCACACGTCTTTTTTTAAACTAGCACGTGTTTAAAAAATAACGATAAAAATACACCTTAAATGACTTTAAATAATTAATTACAATACTACTTATCTAATACTACAATGTCTTACTTGAGTTTTTATAATATGTACGAGACAAGTTTGATTCATGTTTTGCATGCAAATAAGTAAATATTCCTGAAGAAATTACACACGGCCATCTAGACCCAAACCACTGTAAGTATAAGTAATAGTTTTACAGTATGGCCACTCCCTGCCCCTCTCTCGTGTCAACCTCACCTCCCCTCTGAGACAAATCTGGAACAGTTTGCATGGCGCTACACGCACACACGCTTATTCACGCTCTGCACAGACGTCATTGTTTTTGTAGTAGTTACCGATATGACATTTGTACGTAGTGCAAACTAAGCAAAGCTTGTACTATGGGCACTATATAACTGATGTTATACTTAAATACATTTTCTTTTGTAAATACATAAATATAATACATAGAACAACCAGACCAAACAGACCGACATATTCTTGCACACAAATATTTGACTTGTACGGGGATCGAACCCGCGACCTCGGAGTCAAAGTGGCCATTCAACCACCGAGCTCGTCAATGTATTCGTGAATTCAAACCTAGGACTTTGTGTGCCTGAAACGGCCAAACCCATTAGGGCATCAAACAATAACTCCTCTTTCATAATAAATGACCTAAAGTAAAATCCAATAAATACATATACTATAGCATACTTTGTTTGGTCTCGGCAGGAACAACGGGCGAATATCGCGAGTCACGTCGATCGATACGGAAAGTTAAGCAACTATATGATTGGTTAACTTTTTGATGGACGAACGATGGATATCTACGTATCGCTAAAAGGAATATTCTAATCAAACTGTTATAGATTATAGTTACTAGGAGTTGCTGAGTTGGCAGCAGACATGGCTAGCAATATTTGGTATGGTAACTGTTTCGATCAGGCGGGCCGTATGCTTGACGTGGTATAAAAAAAAAGCATCCAACATTATACTAACTACAGATAATCAATTTTGTAAATGAGGTCTACTTGTGTTGGATAAAGCTTGGACCACCTGTGAACAAGACCAGACTATCGTGATCTTCGCTGCTTTACTTATGGAACGCCTAGCGCATAGATTTCAAGATAATAGAGCGATATGCTCACGGGGGAGGGGGGGGGGGGGGGGGGATCACCACACATTTCGCGCCATTGTGTCCCTGTGTAGCCAGAAATAACAGCGGCGACCACTAAAGAGGTAATGAACAGCGAAGTCCATTGCAGTTCCGGGGGAAAACTACGGCTGCCTTGGAACTCACAACGAATTTAATCAGAAGAAATTAGTAGGAGTACAAAGCTGATGGAATTTAACTTCCCATGTTAGCAATGTGAGAGACAGCAATATGGCAAATAAGGCATTAGAAGCCTAAAGAGATGAGCCTAACACTATGGGGGACCTAAAGCATTACACTCTTATGAAATGTCATCATCATATTATTATTAAAACTCACGTGAGACATTATACTAAATTAATTAGATAAATTTAACGGGTCACTCACGTCTTTTTGTCGGGAAAGCCGACTAGTTTCGATCTCAAAAGGAGACCTTCATCAGGGCGAATGTCCAGACACGTCCACCCTTTGTCTCTCGCGCCGGACACTGCGCGCCAATGCGCGCGCCGCACGACTGGAAAGGGTGGTGGGGGGTTGGTGCGTTGATTGGTGGAGCGCTGCCTTCGACGATGACCATCGTCGAAAGCAGGGCTGTTTGGTCTGGACATTCGCCCTGATGAAGGTCTCCTTTTGAGATCGAAACTAGTCGGCTTTCCTGACAAAAAGACGTGAGTGACCCGTTTAATTTATCTAATTAATTTAGTCATCATCATCATCATCATCATCAAAGGACAGAGAAAGTCCACTGCTAAACCATTGTTGCGTCACCCTTATATGTCCACAGCCATCGCCGTCAGTATATATCGGTTCCTTGTGATCTTTAACACTTAGGGGCCGTCCATTATACACGTGAGGCTCCAAAGAGGGGGAAGGGGGTTCGGTAAAAATCACGAAATATCACAAGGGGCGAGGGGGGTTGTAGTAAGATATCACGTGTATTTATTTTTTGTGGTTGTTCAGAAGAGTTATTTGACATAATGGCCTTCTACTGTCGCATCGCTCGCCATCGACAGGAAATTCAGCCTCACATGTTAGAGTCTCACTGGTCACGTACTGTGCGGTTGCAGAGAAGTTTACATACCTGCATTTAAAAATAATATTCCAAAAATATTAAGATTATTTGTAGCTTCAAAAAATACACGTGATTGGGGAGGGGGGTGTTTCACTTACACCTCACCAAATATCACCAAGGGGAGGGAGAGGGGTGTTTAAAAATGCAAAAAAAAAAACCTCACGTGATTAATGGACGGCCACTTAGTAGCTTGTGCGTAAAACACTGACATCTTAATGTCAGTCTTTAATCCATCAAAATAAAATTTAGAGATTAAAAAACTAAATCTTAATTCTGTGTTTAGTTCTTTAATCTCTCAATTTCAGTATGAGAGTAGATAAATTATTTAACAATATCGTAAAATACACAAAACAATAAAGATCTGCAAACTTTTATTCTAATATCATCCGTCAGACTTATTTTAGGGTCGATCAAAGTATGGTGGAAAAGTCCATTAAAAAAAAATGAAATTATTAAAAATAACATTTCCACTGGAGAAGCAATAAAAAATACTATAACTTTTATTATGACACTAATTACATAAACGTAATATTTAACATAGCTGTCGTACAAATTTCTGATTTAATCCATACATAATACAAATCTGTGACGTCATAACCTAGTAGCCTGTTGTATGGAACGTTTACGGTTTGTCAACACTGGCCTCCGCCAACCCGCAGTTCAGAAGCATGGTGGAGTACGCTTTATACTAGGTTCAGTTGAGGGGAGACCCGTATCCCAACAGTCGGATGATTATTTGATGCCGTATAACACTTTTAAAATATTATGACTATCCATGGTGTTACGAAATATTTACTTTCATATTTATTAATTATAAATAACTGTTATTTATTATACTTAATGACTGTTATAGTGTACTCTTATTTCGTCTGTTATAAACAGGTACGGTAGATAATTAATAATTGATATTCAACTTACATTATCAAAATGATTTTGATTTTTATGTGAGATACTCGATTAGTATCAGTTTTGATTCGGTTACGATATTAGATCAATATCCATCTCATCCATTGCAGGCTCGGCCGGTCCGAGAACGGAACCGTGCACCGTCCGGATCGATGCGAACAACATTTTACGTTCTATGTCAGAAGAAACGCGAAACCGACGCAACATCAGCCATAATAAATTTCTTGTCTTATAAAAATAAAACTTTTCTTTTTGCGGCGCGGGGCGGCTCGGACGCAGAGTAGCCGTTAACAGTAAACTAAATTTGTACGATACAGCGTAAGAATATTAATAAATAGGTATAATACATTTATTTATCTTAGAAAGAGCACAACACTACTTACAGCATTACTTATAATATAGTAAAAAGGAGGCTAATAACAGTGCGCTTATACAAATTTTCGCTTAAAATAATTATGTTTACAATGTTACTTTGACCCGGGAAACGTTGTTCTGTCTTGTAAATTATTTTAGCGGTATGAAGTTTCTTTCAAGTATTTCTTCTTCGCCAGTGTTCAATACCGGAATGGTATTATATAAAGAAAAATGACAAAAAAAATAAAATAAGAATATTATTAATGAAAATGTGTAAGTGCCCGCCCACAAGGCCCAATATCTGAATAATTAATTTCATTTTATCTCATATTATTTTCATATTTGACGAGCTCGGTGGCGTAGCGGTCAATGACGCGGCTTCGACACCAACGGTCGTGGGTTCGATTCCCACATAGGACAAACATTTGTGTGCATGAACATGTCTGTTTGTCTTAGTCTGGGTGTTTACTATGTATCATAAGTATGTATTTACAAAAAGAAAATGTATTTACGTATGTTTATCAGTTGTCTAGTACCCATAACACAAGCTTCGCTTACTTTGGGGCTAGATGGCGCTGTGTAATTTGTCTGACAATATTTATTTATATTTATTTATTTATATTCTTTATGATCTATCATCATATATCATAACTACCAAAAACAGGCTAATCTAGGAATCAGGCTAAATTATTATGGAATGAGACAAATTCAGAAAGGAGAGAACAGAGGTGTCATACAAAAAGAAACACGAGAACGTAAATGACAGTTGGAACTATAACATTTTGAGACGGAACAAAAATCCACTGAAGTAAGTACCTAATACTTGGCCATACGTTTATTTTGTGAAACTTACATTAGCTCGTACAATAGAAGCATAAATTCACTTAAAACAGATAAAAACTTAATTTTGCAGTAGAGAATATAAAAGATAAACTTAGAAATGTTATATATATTTTAATACTATGCAGTTTCGTTTCCGTTTGCACTTCACTTTTTTATATTTTATTTTTCCGTAGACCTACTGACATTCGTTACTCTACGTGAGGGTGTCGGAGAG
The DNA here is from genome assembly GCA_937001555.2 of Hypsopygia costalis. NCBI lineage: Eukaryota > Metazoa > Arthropoda > Insecta > Lepidoptera > Pyralidae > Hypsopygia > Hypsopygia costalis. The sequence goes on along the minus strand of OW443326.2, from coordinate 3,902,748 downwards.
GGGGGAGAAGGGCCCCAGTGCTGGCGAAGTTGTGAATTGGCCCACGCACACAGGCCCGCCAAGCATTATCGTGATTCATATCGCTTATAATTTTATATTATGTTAAAACGGAGGGGGATATTAAAAATACAGGAACGAGTGCTGTCTGCATGGTAACATTGGTAACTGAGTTTGTTTGGGCTAACTATTGATCGGTATATTTTGTGTACCTAAGTTGTACAGCTGGAGAACGTGGTACACAAATATTTTACTCTAAACTTTTCGTTCGATTTTTTATTTTGTTCAAACTTTGTAGATAAACATATCACGTTACATATGGGGCATGGTAGTTTTGAATTATCAAAAAGGATATAAAAAAATAATCACGAGGTGTAAGTTCGCAACGAACTATTAGTATCCAGATTCAGACACATACTTACATTTCGAAATGACATGTGTGCGTGAGTGTGTCTGTGGTATCAATGCAAAATGATTGTTTCAACGAGCAAAACACTAGTCAACGTCTCAACGTTGTTTGTGTGACGTTTCAACACACGAGCACAGAGAGAATGGTAGAGAGGGGACATGCTACAGTGGTATTGAGACGTTTTGATATAGCAATGGGTGCGTTGTAGTGAAGGCGTGTAGCCACATTTGTAGCTTTATCAATGATTATTGCAATGAACAAATCACCAGTATGATGACGATAGGAAACATGTGCGTGCGTGTGGCATCGAACAATCTTTACTTACTAACTACTTATACTTTTTGAGCTCTAAGAGCGGTAGAGAGTGGTTGTACTACTGCGGCATTAACATTTCCTATAAAGATTGTAAATCAACTAGTTTTTCAAACACGCCTATCAACAAAATCAAAGCTACTGTTTTGAGGAAGACGCGTAGTCATTCAGCGTGCAGTGGAGAGGGATTTACTGGTTTTTTCTGCGTGATGAGATCAGAACCGTAGATATTTGCAATTGAGAGGTATTGAAGCTTGAAGAACGGATTGCATGTGATGAAAGCTGATATACCATACATAGATACTCATAGTGGACCATCCGATAAGCAAGAGGTCATAAAATTAAAGACAAGGTCGGGTTAGACGGGATGCGTGACGTGACATGATGCGTAGTGTGATGTGCACGCACGCCGTTTGTAATGTATAAAAGTTAAAAGGTAGACGCCAGATTGGATGCGTGACGTGCACACGCGCACGTGTTGAACTGTCAGGCGCACGCATCCAGTCCCGGTCTTAAAATTTTATGTAATTCATACAAAATTCCGGGCAATCCACACGTTATTTGAAGAATCTCACGTGTTTTACGCATTTTAGAGGTGACAAAATTATTGAAATAACATTAATATTTATATTTCTTTTTGTATTTGAGTACCTAATTTTTATCCATAAAAAATGTTTAGTTTGGTATGGCATGCAGTAATGTATTAGAAAATATACATATTTTGAAATTTAAATTTAAATATTTTGTCTTGTATATTGTCGAATTAATTTGGATATTTGTTAATTTATACGTTATGTTATGTTATATTGTTAAAATACGAAAACTTATCTACTATGCATGTTTTTACCAAATTTTGGTGTGATAACATCTTATAAATCGATGAACGTCGGCTGCACGCACGAAAAAGCATGACTCATTGTCACGTTCCGCCTGAGCCGAGAGTGCAAGCGAGAGCGCGGAACAAGAGAGACACGATCAGCCTAAGCGTTCGGCTTGTGCATCTATCCCTCTTGCACTCCATCGGCCGATGTTTTCTTATGACGTTATTACGTAAAATTATCGTCCGTAAACCGACTTCACAGACAACCAATTATTTTTCTTGCGTTGTGGCACGTATAATTGGTTCAAGTTGCTTAAATTTTGTTGTATTGAGACATAAATTGTCCAACCCTTAGACTGTTAGTCCATTTCATGAAGTTTGCATAATAAAATTAACATAGTCATAATGTATTATATATCTGAGAACTCATAATTTGCAACACATTTACAAAGTGGACGTGTCTCTCCTTATTTGGTTAGCATTCCAATTAATGGAAATATGTATATTATAAAAATAAAACTTGCCAAGAGAGTGCCGAAGTAGCAGTTCATAGGGTTCCGTATTCAATCTGCTGTATCTTTGTAATTTTCTTTCAGCAAATGTTTAATAAATAATAATAATAAATATTGTCAGACAAATTACACAGCGCCATCTAGCCCCAAAGTAAGCGAAGCTTGTGTTATGGGTACTAGACAACTGATAAACATACGTAGATACATTTTTTTTTGTAAATACATACTTATGATACATAGAAAACACCCAGACCAAGACAAACAGACATGTTCATGCACACAAATGTTTGTCCTGTGTGGGAATCGAACCCACGAGCGTTGGTGTCGAAGCCGCGTCATTGACCGCTACGCCGCCACCGAGCTCGTCGTCGTCGTCGTTTATGTATACTTTTGATTGATTGTTATGTTTAATACTTAGTTATAGGAAATATTAAATTGATTCTCAAAAAAAAAACCTGACTTGCACATCAAATTAATCTGATCTCATATCATATCCTGCATTTGTATAACATTTGTATAAGTATTTTTTGATGTGCAATATAGGCTTAGGGTATAATGCGCTTAGTTTCGTGACGTTACTATATTTGTTTACGGAACCCTAAAAACGGCATCAAATATACTTAATGTATGAAAAGTAGCAGCAACATATGCAACTTTTTACGATGTAAGAATGTCTTAATGGGTAACTCGCCTACCAGGCTCATACGAGTCGTACAGACGCCTTTTTTACTACAATAAAATGTTTTATAAACAGTTACCTGTATTCTTAAGGGCTTATTTACACTTATATATAAGGTTGGGGAAAAAGTCTTTTCGTATTTTATGTGAAAATTCAAAATATTTTTTAATAAAGTTTATTTACATTTAACTAAAGTATGAAGGTGCCATTTTGTTCGATAACTTTTTGCCAACTTGTAGGTAGAGACATGATCCCATTACTATAGAAATTTTAGGAACAAAACCGCGACAAGTGGTTTTGGCAGTCTTCTCGTGATTGACATTGCCTAAAGAATTCTGAAGAGACCGAAACCAGGTGGAAATCAGAAGGTGCAAGGTCAGGACTATACGGCGGATGCATTAACACCTCCCAGTCAAACTCTTAATTTTTGCTGAGTGGCTAAAGATGTGTGAGGTCTAGCGTTATCATGATGAAAAATCACACCCCTTCTGTTAATTAATTCCGGCCGCTTTCTTTCAACTTTTTGCTTTATTCTCATCAGTTGTTCACAGTAGAATTCAGAATCGATAGTCCTGCCTGGCGGTAACAGCTCATAATGAATAATGCCCTTCCAATCCCACCATACACACAGCATCACCTTGTTGCGGGTTAACCCGGGTTTCGCCAGAGTCTGTGAAGCCTGACCGGCCTTTGACCACGACCTTTTTCGCACGTTCTTGTCGTACGTGATCCACTTTTCATCACTAGTTATAAGCTTCTTCAAAAACGGTTCGCTTTCATTACGTCGTAGTAAAGAATCACAAACGAGTTCATTAAGTTTCTTTCAGTGAGCTCGTGAGGCACCCAAATATCGAGCTTTTTAATGTACCTAGCTTTTTTCAAATACGCCAAAACTGTTTTGTGGTCAATTCCTAGTTCTTCAGCTACGTCGTAACTACTGATATGCCGATCTTGCTCCACTTTTTCAAAAATGGCATCCATTTTATCCGTAACAGGGCGACCAGAGCGACGTGCATCTTTGACATCAAAATTTCCGGATTGAAAACGCTTAAACCAAATTTGTGCTACTTTCACAGACACTGCACTAGGTCCATAAACGTCACAAATTTTTTTCGCAGCTTGCGTTGTATTTTTACTTTTTTTGTAGTGAAATTTAAAAATGTATCGAAATGCTTCATTGGATTCACTCATCTTGACAGTAAAAAAAAAAACAAATGAAAATCAATTATTTTTTTAAAATTTAAACTTTTTAAATACATATATCAAAACCTGCCAGATACAAATGGTATAACCAAAGAAATTTTATTACAAGTTCATACATACTATAATGCGAAAAGACTTTTTCCCCTACCTATTACAATGTACTTATTACTTGGTATAAATGCTCCATAATATGTGTAAATGATTATAGGTTTATTAAATGTATAATTTTGTTAGGAGTAGTCCGATGGCATCGTTGCGCGTGTCAGTCTGATCGAACACGCAAGTTAAGCAACGTCGTCCGTAGCCTGTCTATGGATGGGTTTATTTATTTCGAGCTCCTCCGAGCTTCGATATGTATTATATGTATGTATTTACAAAAAAATGTATGTAAGTACATTTATCAGTTGTCTAGTACCCATAATACAAGCTTTGCGCTTAATTCGGGACTAGATAGCGCTGTGTAAATTGTCCTTATTGCGCTGTGTAATTTGTTTATATTCTTACTAGCTGTTATCCACGGCTTCGCCCGCGTGGTCCATTGGAGCTGCCACTGATTTGTGTATATTTATATTATTATACACAACTATAGCGCGATTCAGAAATGACAGCGCCATCTAGTGATCTAGTGAAAGAAGGGCAAATGATTATAAAACTTTATTTTTTCCTGTTGGAATAAGATGTTTTTCCGGGATAAAGAGTAGCCTGTCACTCTCCAGGCCTTAAACTATATCCAAAATCATGTCAATCCGTTTATTACTTTCGACGTGAAAGAAGGACAAACAAACAAACACACTTTCACATTTATAATATTAGTATGGATTATAATAATTTTCATCTATTAATAATTTTATATTAATAATTATTAATTATTATAATAATTTTCATTTATTCGTATAATACATGGTGTTTACAAAAATGTGAATCAGCCTTTAGATCAAGAAGGCGTTACATTGCGATGTGCACGGTTTTGCCGAGTTAACTCACAATCAAAATAAAGTACTTAACTCACTGAGGGTATAAAAATGAATGATCGGATATATATTTTTATATCAATTATAACTAGCATACGAAACGCCTGATGGAAAACAGTAACCGCAGTCTATCGACACCGTGCAATGCCAGGAGTGTCACTTACTCTTTAAAAACCGTTTTGTACCCTTTTTGATGAATCCCATGGTAAAATATTTCGGGAAAACCTCAATAGGGAGTTCATTCCACAACTTAATATCTAGTGCAGGCACTGTACGTGACCATTTTAGTTTCAAAGGGTAATGGTGGAGTCCCTGCAGATGACGAGCGGTGCAATTGTAGAAGGAAGCCGTTAGCATCATAAAAAAAAAATATTGTCTGTAAAGTCGGTTTACGAATGATAATTATACGTGATAACATCATAACAAAACACGTGTCTCTTGCACGTTGCACCGAGCGTGCAAGCGTCTCTTGCACGCTCGGTTCAGGCGGAACGTGACAATGAGTCATGCTTTTTCGTGCATGGAGCCGGCGTTCTACGATTTATAAGACGTTGTCTCGTCAAATCAACTACTCCAAACACAACCCATTATACAACTGGTAGAACACACAAATGCAGGCAAAAGTCAAAAGGTTTTTATAGGACGATTTCGGTGGCGTAGCGGTGAATGACTCGGCTTCGACACCAACGCTCGTGGGTTCGATTCCCATATAGGACAAACATTTGTGTGCATGAACATGTCTATTTGTCTTAGTCTGGGTGTTTTCTATGTATCATAAGTATGTATTTACAAAAAAAAATGTATTTACGTATGTTTATCAGTTGTGTAGTACCCATAACACAAGCTTCGCTTACTTTGGGGCTAGATGGCACTGTCTAATTTGTCTGACAATATTTATTTATTTATTCATATTTATATGACATCGTTTTGCAGGTTATCTTGCCAGATAACAACTAAGCCATACATCTGAGTATATGTGTATAAATCTGAGCTTTATTTATATACATTCGCTTGCTCTCCAGTCGAACTTTGGTGTGGCTGGACCTTTATTGGTTACAACAATGTTGCCAGCACAACCTTCAAATCACGTGTTTTGCTTTCTATCTTTGATTAAGACATTTGTAGTGTAAATGCTGAGTAATTGTGTTGTATATACTCTATTTTTTAGTATTGGCGAGTTTGCTAGTCATTGTTAATTTTGAGAATGAGTTATTTCTGTATTGGGTCCTTTTAGGACTATGTGTCCATTTCCAAGATTGGGCATTATCGTACTAATCTCCCATTCTTTTCTGTACAGACGTTATTGTTTCTGTATTTGTTAACGACGCGACATTTGCATGGAGTAGCCTAGGTGTGGTACAGTGTGGTATAAAAAATACTAAACCGACAAGCGAAGTCGCCGGCAATGTTTAGCATAACAATATGAGAATATTAATTTTTAGTATACAATCAGAATTACTTTGAGTATAATACAATGTCAGCTCGGTTGCTCGCTGCCAGCTGCCGCCGTCTGTTATTTTTGGCCTAGAGACAATACAGAGACACTCTATACAATATTACAAGAATTTAATAATACAAAATTGGAGCGATGAATAGAGTACTCGTAGTTGGTCTAAGGACGTGTTTTTCAAAGTGTGGGTTGCGGTCTTCTAGGGGGTCTGCAAGCCTCTACAAGGGGGTCGCGGAAGGTCGCTAAGCTGTAAAAAAAAACAACGCTCAAAAAGATATTTTTATTTTTTATAAAAAAAATGTTCATTTCGGAAACTAATCAATGTCTTTTTTAGATACTTCATTATATTTGTTTTGTATTTAATTAACGATTCTGAACTATGAAAATAAATAAAAATGTACGAAATTGATATATTATATACAGGTTAGGAAATTTGGATGCAAGTGGTCGCAAAATATGTTTACATATTACGGGGGTCATGCCACGAAAAGGTTTGAAAATCACTGCTCTAAGGGTTCGTATATAGTATAGAACGAGTGAATTCAGTGGAGAATCAAACTTGTCGAGATAGCTCTAAAAATCAGCAAGCTGTAGGGGCAGTAGGCCGGCCATGTCTGCCGTGTCAGCGATTGAAAATAGGGGAGAAAATTCCTGGAGTGAAGGCCGCGTATCCGACTACGAAGCGTTGGTCGCCCTCCCTCTACAATCTAGAATCTAGATGAAGCAGTTGATGCGGAAAGCTAAGAATCGCCTATAGTGGAAAGTTAGGGAAGGCCTAATGATGATGTTGTAAGGTTACTTCTTACCGGATTGTGACACTCACACACACACTGATTTCTGATGAGAACCACGTGGCGACATCCGAGGTCTGTGTCCAGAACAGACAGACATCTGTATACAAAATTTTATCCAAAGGAGATCTAAAAAAGCTAGATAAATGTTAGACGTGTTTAAGTACCGAGTAGCAATACAAACAAGTTCATAGATTTCAGCCATTTATGTGTAATTTAATCACAGTAGATGTAAACAGACAAACTCTTATTTATACCAATGTCATAAGGGAATGGAACTGAAAAATTACACTTCACACAAGGGTAATGTACCCCTTGTGAGTAGGGTAATTTTTCAGTTTCCTTTAAGAATTATAAGCTGCTGCTTCTCAATAATTAATTGCTGAGCAGTTCTGAAAGAGTTTTCAGAACTACTGCTGCTTTTCAAAAATTCTTTCATCCGTTAAAAACTATAAAAGTTTCAGGATTCGAAAGCTGTAATGCAATAGATACAATAGACTATTAGAAAAGGAATGGTATTAGGCGATAACCCCTAAGATATATCTTTATGGAGCTAAAGCATAACAGACAGTCCAAAGAAACAACTAGTTCATATTTTCATTTCATTCCTGCTTTGTCCGCGTGGTCATTATTTTAATTAAAACTTTTTATCCCGTGGGAATACGATGTTTTTCCTGGATAAAAAGTAGCCTATGTTACTCTCCAGATCTTCAACTATCCTTATAGAAAAAATGTCAACTCATTAGTTCCTTTCGACGTGACAGATGGACAAAGAAACAAACACACTTTCACATTTATTACATATACAATACTCTTTGTTGCATCAAAAGAAATAATTTTACATAAAAGAAAAGATACATTGTCCAAAAATACAAATGGCGGTCTTATCGATAAGCGGTTTCTGCCAGCCAAGTTCAAGGTAGAGGAGACCATAATGATACAAAATAGGTACATTTCTGTTTTAGTATTGTTTATCTCCCTACTTAATAATTAATCTGCACCACGTACCTGATTTATGTTATTTTCTATATTTTCTTCTACCCTAAAGTTGTCTCGAAGAGATCGCAAATCCTTATGTACCTGTAAATAGCCTTTTGTACCTTTATCATATTTATTATTTCTTTTTTCACTGTAAATCTTATTAGGTGCAAAAAAAATGGGGTTTTGCGGTGTCATGGACACGTACATGCACTAAATTATCTCAAAATGGCAGCGCTTTCCCCTTCCCCGCACGCGATGTTCCACATTCCTTAATTAGCGTAATAAATTCTTTGCTCCTTCGTCTATCCAGTGGTGTGATTGAATTTTGGATGGAGATGATAGATATGTAGCTGCAACACCAAACTGTATCCCACGATTTTGTTATCATTCGCTTTTTTGAATTGCCTCTCTATGGAAGCTTTTTTAAACATATATTCAGGTCAAAAAATTATATAGTACTGTGTTATTGAGACTAAAAGACATAGAGACTAATGATTACCCCTCCCTATGGAACTTGTGCTCGTAAGTACTCCTTTTGTCACGTCGCGTGTACTTTGTTGGTGGGTCAAAGAGCGTACGGACGCTGTCCACGGAACCATTACTAATAAATAACAACCACGTATTAAACGGTTCGCCGAACCGAGAGACAGGTCCTATACAGGATCGCTTTTTTAAAGGGGTCATTATAATAAATTAAAATATTAGATATGTTGATCTATTGTTGCTTTTGAACTAAATAAAACTGCGTATGCAAAGCATCTTTAAGTATCAAACGATAAATTCTTGTATTTTAATGTAAATTCTTCTAGCCTCGGTCATGCGGATGGATCTCAAAAGGGTTTGGGTTTTTTGAATCTAGGTATCGATCTGTCGTTTTAGATAGATATTTCAGTTCACTAAAGAGCTTCAATAGCATCATTTTTTGTTGAGGAAACTTAATAACACTATATATACATTTAGGTGATATTGCATTACCACTTTCAGCATTTGGACTCTGGTAAGTGGGTCAAACTTGACTTGACTTGGTGTTCCTGCACTTATGAACCCTTTACATTTAGGTGATCTTACATTGTCACGAAAATCGGACGAGTGTGTCAAATTTCAGCGTTTGGACTATGGGAAGTGGGTCAAACTTGACTTGTAGTAGGTGTTCCTGCACTTATGAACCTGTGCATAGTGTGCATAGCAGATATTTTTGCTTTGACATCAACGATGTTTCGTGTACCAAACATCGATAAACAAATGTTAATAAAATTAAACGACCTATCAAAAAGCCGATCCTGTATATTCAACACAATTATCTGATACCTATTTGTGACTCGTTATTTCCATTGTCGCTTTTTCTATTTATTATCTCGCACAATGTGTGATTATAATGTGGCTTATAACAAATGAGCTATGTGGGAGTTGGGAGCGTTCCACACGGGTGGTTTTGTGATCGTGTAAAATTTTTCTATGACATTATTATACGTTGTTTTTTACGGTATTATGTTACGGTTCGCGTCTAAATTCTTATTATTTGCGGTTTCTTTTCGACATGTTAATAATAGGCTTATGAGACCCCGATTGTTTTGTAATAGGCTGTAGAAAGTTCGGACTTTTTATTATACCACTAAACTGGTAAACAGGCATACAAGCCGCCTGATGGAAAGCAGTTACTGTTGCCTATGAACGCCTGTAACACCAGGGGCATCACACGCGCGTTACCGACCCCGTGCTATAATCTCCTGAGTAAATCTCGACAGGCAGTTGATTCCACAGCTTCTCCATCAAATACCACACGCACCAATCCCCCCACCCCCACTCTTTCGAGTTAAGCAGCGAGGGAATTAGCTCGCAGTATTTGTCGCGATCGAAACAGGATGGGTAATCTCGCTCCACTCAATAATTATTAATTGATTATTAAATGACATTCCTTTTGCATATCGTGTACCAAGGTAATTATTGTTACGTTACGGCCCAGTGCAGTGAGACTGCAAGTCTAGACAGATAGATCCTACATAGATACTAAAGCACACACGGACATCTCTCACGCAATCTTACCTACATTGTTTTACGACCATAGAAGTTGATTCACTCCACTATAGACTGAACCACTTTGACTAAACTGTTTAGGAAGAGTATTGAGAGTTGAGCTACACTTGACTAGCCATCTCTTTAGGCCAGTGTTTCCCAAACATTGTTCTGCCATGGCCCGGTAATTATCACAGTGCCCCTTCGTGACCCACTTTATACTTTTAAAACCCGAGCTGGTTCCATTAAGTAAAATAATACAAATTTATTAATAGTAAAAATGTTTTATTAATACTACTTATTTTGGTATCGTACGAATATTCACGATGCGTCGATCGATAGTAGGTATTATTTTCAAAACAAGGCGGGAATGTTGCGGCCCGGTATTTTATTTTGATGGACCGGTACCGGGTCGCTACCCGTCAAATGGAAACACTGCTTTAGACTGTTAATGCAATGATGTCTCTCACATTGCTAAGAGGGGCAGTCAAATTCCAAAAGCTTCCTATTCCTACTAATTTGTTCTGATTAAATTCGTTGTGAGTTTCATGGCAGCCATAGTTTTACCCCCGGGATTGCAGTCTGCCTTTTGGTGGTCGCCGCTGTTAATCTTGGCTACGCAGGAGACACAGTGGTGGGAACGTGTGTTGGGCCCTCGTGCTGTAGTTTAGGAAGAGTATCCATGTTTGGGCAACCCACCAACCCGCAGTTGAGCATCTTGGTGAAGTATGCTCTAAATCTAAACCCTTTCGGTTGAGAGGAGACCCATATCCCGGCAGTGGAGTGAATAAGGGTTTACGACGCATGCTTGTTTGCCACTCGGCAGGGTCCGTAGTTTTAAGGGCAATATCAGACACGCTACTCTTAGCACTGATAATGTATTGCGACATTTTTTTATACCGCTAAAGTGGGGAACAAGCATACGGCCCGTCTAATGGGAATCATTTACTGCCACAAATCGCTTGTAACACCAGGGGCATGACACTCGCGAGGCCGACCCTATGAAGACCTTTTTGCCCCCTTTTTGAAGAAACCCATGCTGTAGTCTCCTGAGAAAACCTCGACAGGTAGTTCATTACACAGCTAAATAGTACACGGAAGAAAATTTCTCTGGAACCGCACGTTACTTTGTAACTGTATGTTTATGCGTTCGGTTGTAATATCAAAAACAAGTCTTTGAACTACTGTATCGATTCTGCATCATATTTTGTAAACTATAATGCTCCCACCAAACAACCAAATGTAACTGCGACCGGTATTGTAATATGTACGGAAACTAAATCATATTTTGTAACAAAATCTCCAAATTGCTGTATAAAATATCAACAGTCCATATTATTTCACGTCCATCGTCAAAACAAGTAGATACGTAATATTATTCTACGGAACTTTTCTTATGAATAAAATGTTATAGTGTGGCTTGATCGTGTCTGTAATGGACGTCCTTAGGAACAACATTCGCTCCCTTTCATAAAGTAACAACCGCCAAATTATGTAAAGGTAAATGAATCTTGTCGTGTAATAAAGAGAGTCTACTATACTCTGTCAGCGTACAATTGGGTTTTGAACTTTTGAATGCGTTGCCGATTGCGCGTATCATTAAGATCGCAAATTTTATCGTCGCCGCCGTTTCGAATTGGATTTTGTTGTGTTGATTTTAAGATTGTTATTCGCGTGGGTTATGGAGGATGAGAATAAATCCCTATTGTCATTTATTACAGTCGGAGCTAAGGAAACTGTTTAATATAAGGTTATGTACATACAATGCGATTAATTAAAGTAGTGGCTGGTACTTTTTGCGTCGAAACAATCAGATTTGAACTCCCTCTGCCGGGTAAAATGAGACTTTGAAATGCCATGCAAGTATCGGGGTGTAAAGGTGAGGTGATGCTATCTTGTGTGATGAATCTATCGCATACAATGATGTTATAAGTACCTAATATAGATATGGCATACCCATACTATATTGCATCAGAAAACGGTTCCTGTCGCTTGGGAGATCTATGATTATCGCTATCCTTATCGTATCGGTACTTTAATGTACTTGCTATCTCTTTCCCTCGCTGAGTACGTAAACGGCGCAATGGCGTCTTATCTTGCAAAAATATGAAATTAACATAAAATACTCATTATCATCAAATATTATTGTGTTTGATATTTTTTTTACTTTATAAACATAAATAGTGCATTTTCGTAATACAGACGACTTTCAGGATTAGGATAAGCACTTTTAGGATTGTCATATTTTTCATACCACTAGAGTGACAAACAAGAGTACCACCTGCCAGATGGTAAGCAGTCATCGCAGCGTTATATACATACTGTGACAATCATTACACAAAGTATAACGAGATCTCTACCGAATATACATATATTCAATTTCATAAGCAACTCTACAAAAAGCCCAATGTGAAAAAAACGCGTAATTAAAAAGTGACTTTTACACGTGACAATAAAGTTCAATGTGACTTGAAAATCCCTTATGACATTATATCGACTCATCCGTAGAATAAAGTCCCATCTGTATTGTTGATAGTTCACTTTCGTGCGTTTATATAGCTAATGTCAGATTGAACGTCATTTAAATCTAAATACCGGAATATAACAGAGAAAAGAAAGTTCTAAAAGTGTATCTCTTAAGAATTCATATTCCATATCTAGTGTAGCTTAACTCGTATTTGTTCCATGATCACTTCGGACTTCTGACATTCCTACGTCGAAAGTCGAGTATATAGAATCATCTTGTTTACAATATAGGTCGGGGCAGTGGCGGACTAAGCCCCTAGCAACATTTTATTTCCGCGCCTATTAAATAAGTTTTCACTTTCAAAATTAAAATTAAATATCTAACTTTCGAGATTCAAAAATTACGGGCCCTAGGCACATGTCTACGTTGCCTAGCCCTTAGTCCGCCCCTGGGTCGGGGCATAGAAAAATATGCTTTATTGCTATGGCGATTTGTCTCGTGTCCTAGAGATGTCCACACGAAAGAAATTAGGAGACACTAACTTGGTTATACTTTCCAGCAATTCCATTAAAACAGGAAGATTTCAAGTAATTAATATTTGACTAACCGTAAAGTTAAGAATCGAACCAGTAACCCCACGGCTGGGGCCACTGCTAATTAAACTATTATAGTGCTAATTGTAACTTAACCTGAAAATCTTATGCGTCATTTAGGTTTGGCTAAATCCCATTCAAGAATCATCCGTAACTACTTTGAATAAAGTTTATAGTTGTATGTAGGGTAAGGCCGCGGTTTGGCTGCTCACGTAAAACAAAAAGCTGGATGTATATTTTGTAGCTTACAAAGAGAGGTTTAAAACATCAAAACTTCTAACGTAAAAATTGTTGCCAAGACTGCATTCTGTTTACGAGTATCTGTCAAAACCGGTGTAGGTTTCAATGCAGAGAGACAAAACCTTCAAGTATTGAACTTGAAGGTTTTGTCTGTCTGCATTGAAACCTATCGTTTTAAAGAAATAGGCCAGTTTCAGTATAGTTTTTTTTCGTAAGAATTCTTAGCTCTGACCGTTAAGGTTCTTGAAAGGGCTTCTGTGGTTTTTGTGATGAAAATAGAAAAAGTAACCAATTCTAATTACTCTACTTACAATTATATCTGCTGACACTAATACTTACCATTTCGACAGAAATAAAGTTAAGTTCCCCTCTCATTTGCTGCGTCTTTGTTTATGTGTCCTTAACGTAAGAGAGTTTGAGTTCCTTTCAAGAAGGATAATAAGAATAGGTATATTCTTAGTTGGAATAGGTTGTTTATAGATTCCCCCAAATGTAGAGTAACACCATGTTACTCTACATTTGGGGGAATCTATAAGCACAATCGTGTAGTGACACAAACGTAAACGTGCGTATTATATACATATTTTAAAACTCGCGTTTAATGACAGCGATGTCTGTCACGATGTCTGCTGATAAAAAACACTAAATATTCTCGCTGACATCAATCAGCGAGAAAATTAAGTGTTTCTCGCTGATTGATGTCGACACAATTGCAACTGAGTGAGCCGAACGTAGCGAAATTACACTTACTAGTTAATTATTCGCTCAGATAAATTAATGTATCGTTACTCGCCCGCATTAGGACCGCGGCCTTACAAAGCTTCTGTAGCGTGAGTAGTTAAAAGAATTATCTATCGTATTGTATTATTATAGAGTTTAAAATGCTTCGTGTATTTTTACTGGAAGTATTGTTCCTATGACTATTCACTGTACACTTCCGTTATGCTGTTACATCATCTGTTTTAATGCGATAGCTATTGTCCATCTTATGCTTAGATTTATAAGGTTTAATTTCATTTGTATATATCTGTTTGATACAGTTGATCTCGATACACTATGCCCTTGGAATCTGTAAAATTTTTATTGTTGTATTGATACGTGATTGGTTTATTGGATTTTGTCTGTGTATATTGTAATCTATATGTGTAATAATTTTATTTATAGGTACTATATCATATGTAACTGTCCAAAAATAGTATATTTTTAAGAGTCGATAATAAACAAAAATAAATTCACCAAATTTTATTCGTTGTCAATAAAAGTCAAAAGTACACTTACTTTATGTTGCTAATCAATCAAATCCTTTCATTGGATACGCAATTCATATGTAATAGTACAGAATTCTTAAATAGCCATTTTGTGGCGGTTGTCATCTTGGATTAAACATGGCGGCATTTAGATAATCATACATTGTCACGTGAAACAAACGATTAAGCCAAATTTCAGCGCAATCGGACGCAGTGAAGTGAGACAAATTTAACTTACTTAATATAGCGACGAAACTAAGTGAAAGCTTGTAAATTTTATAAGGGTAACAAATACTAAACTGTTATTTTTATTTTTTTGGTCTGTCTTCAAGTTCGTATGCGTATCACTCAAAAACTTCTGCACGAGTTTGGGGTACCGTTTGAACGGTAATTGCACCAGATTGTAAGACCACCATCTTACAATTTGGTGCATATTTTATCTTGATGCGTCAAGTAAAAGCGGAGTTATTAATACAAAATTATTTATTTGTGAAGTCCATGAGGGCGAAGTCGCGGGCGGCCGCCAGTTATAAATATATCAGCTTCGCCCTGATCTTCTTACAAAAATCCTTAACTAATTGCTACGTTACATTATTTTTTTTATACTACGTCAGGTGGCATATAAGCTTACCGTCCTCCTGATGTGAAGCTGTTACGGTAACCATATTAACGCCCGTCGCAGGAGTTTCTCTAAAGCATCGATTCCGGAACGAAGAAATTCGACGGAGAATCAATCAAGGTTGTTGACATAGCTCTCAGAGTCAGCAAGCTTAAGTGGCAATGGGCCGGCCACATCTGTCGAGTCAGTGATGGCAGAGGGGTGGAGGAAGGTCCTAGAGTGGAGACCGCGTATGGGGCGACGAAAAGTGGGACGCCCGCTCTCTAGATGGACCGACGATCCCAAGAAAGCGGTTGGAAGTGGCTGGATGCGGAAAGCGGACGATCTCATATAATCCAACAGTGGGTAGTAGATAAGCTGATAATCATCATGATGATGAACAGTTACTTGAAAAATTTGTAATATACCTATTATAATTTTCATAGCTTTAGGAATACATAGTCCAAAAGATGGCGTATCTTAATGGTTGAACATAGTAAAGGATCCCGCGGTCGATTCCCGCTTCGAGATAAGAATTATACTAACACAAACCGAGATCAGAACGTTTTTGTTACAATGTAATACTATCTAGGAGAAAAGCCGTTTGTCATGTCGTCGACTAGTATGCATCTTGCTTATTTTACTTAATATATTTATATGTATAATAAATAACGAATGTAGAAGTGCACTTTCTTCGTCCGGTTTTCTGACGCCGATCATATATTTTTCTGCCATAGACCTTAATGCCATAGACGTATCGTTGAGGGATTTCATTCTGGGAAACCGGGACCGCGAACATTGGTCGCAGCGTCCTACCGTTTACATTACAGCCACGGACATTGCAAAAGTGTTTATTTTTAAATTTCAAAATGCCACTTATTATCATAATCATGACATTATTGGGATGCGTATCTCCCCTCAAGGAATCTTCTCATCTCATCTCATCTCCTGGACTTCGAAGGGGTTTAGAGCATACTGCACCACGCTGCTTAACTGCGGCTTGGCGGATTGTTTTTAACCCGCCAAAGGCCACTGACTTGGCTTTACGACTGCCATCTAGTGACAACAGCCGGGACCAACAGCTTAACGTGCCATCCGAAGTACGGAGGACCTCGAGATAAATAAACTCATCTATGGGCAGGCTACGATCGATTAGAGTGTCACGCAAGTCGACGCAATCGAGCTCCTCTATAATTCGAAAATATAATTGATAAATAATATTTATGAAAAAATCAATATATGACGTGTCTATTTACATGTAAGAACTCAATGGCAAATAAATATATTTGTTTTTGTAGAACATATTACACATGTGTGTGGGTGCAGTGTCTCTACGTCGGCAATTACGTATGATGTGCTCCAATGTTAGTTTAATTTGAAATTATCATCAATATTAATATAGAGCGTTGACAGCTAAGAATAAATTAGACGCTTGGCAACTTTACGGTAGGTACTTGTACTATACTACCAATGAATATGTAATAAAATATATTGTTCTTGTTGTATTCTCTTTCTTGTAAACTAAGAAAACCATAATTACAATATTATAAAGAAACTAAATTAATTAAATAAATTAAACGGGTCACTCACGTCTTTTTGTCGGGAAAGCCGACTAGTTTCGATCTCAAAAGGAGACCTTCATCAGGGCGAATGTCCACCGGCTACCAACCGCCAATGGCCGCCGCCAAATACCAGGCCAACCTGTTAAATGTTCGGTAGGAACATGTACAAGAAACTCTCCGCCAACCTCCAGTTGAGCAGTGTGGTGGAGTATGCTCCAAACTCCTACAATTGAGGGGAGATCTGTATCCCAACGACAACAACAGGATGAATTAGAGTTGATATCGATGTACAAAAAACGTCTGCGGGGAAAACGTGTACGAACATAAATCATGTAGGTATAGTAAAAAAATTTCGGCCTCCCTTTCCTTCGCCACTACTCCGTCAGTTGTAGGTATCCAAGAGATTTATCTAGCTATAGTGTATCTCCTGAAGTCCAAGTTGGAGGAGGAGGAGACCTCGTGCTTTTAACATCGATATTTGCGAATCCGGTGGACAAATGCAATGGCTATTTTTACACTGAGCTCGCAGTGTATATGTATGTAAGTTTATCAGTTTTAAACGAGTTTTTTTTTTTTTTTTTTTTATACTACGTTGGGTGGCAGATAAACATACGGCCCGCCTGATGTGAAGCGGTTACCGTAGCCATATTAACGCTCGCAACATGAAATATCGCTCGCGCGCCGCCACCCCCGCTGCCATCGCAGCATCTCCTTCCTTTCTGGTGACCTCACTCACTCGCAGGAACACAACAGCCCTCAAGGGAACCGTTATTTGGCTGCGGTATTCTGTGAGGTGGAGGTACATTCCCCAGTCGGGTAGCTTACAATTACGCTCCCTACCTCTCTTTTCGCCAGAGCTTCGTTTGTCAGTCAGCAGGGTGCACCGCGTGCAGGTGAGCGAGGAGGCTTTGGTTCAAAGATGTTGATGAACCACTTACACCCCACACACACACGAGTGATGGCAGATGGAGGAGTATTAGAGAGAACGACGAACGAGCGTTGGGCCCTCCTTCTAGATGGTCCGATGGCCTTAAGAAAGCGGCTGGAAGCAGCTGGATGCGGAAGGCGGAGGATCGTGCTTGGTGGAAAGCATTGGGAAAGGCTTATATCCAGTAGTGGGTAGATACAGGCTAATAATGATCAGTTCTGTTGTATGGTACGAATAGTACAAGTTTTGCTTAGTTTGGGACCAGACGCAGCTGTGTAATTTGTCCAGAAAAAAAATATATCGCTGTTTCCAATCTTCTTCTAAAAGCCTCAGGTGTAGCCGTGTGCATGGCTTTGAAGGTAAAAGTGAACCACTGCCACCCCTTTTTAAGTCCATACTTGCAACATAAGCCGATCTTACAACCACACACAAAAAACTAAGGTGTGAACATACATATGCAACAAACCCTCGCGAGCGAGGTCATTGCCCGTCTTCTAATTGATGTTATACTATTGTTCCCCTCCGTCGATACAACATGGCGGCTTGAATGCGGGCAAATAATTATAATTACATTTTATTTCATTTTATTAATAGCCCGTCGACCTTCGTAACAATGTTACCGCGCCTGTGTGCGTTTGTCCTAGATTATTCAAAGGACAGACGGTGCAGTGTGTATCATCTTTATTTTTTACTAGCTTCTGCACTCTGCTTTGCCCTCGGAATTACATTTCTGGGTTAAAAAATTGTTTATGTGCTAATCTAAGTAATAAACAATCTTGTTTGCCAAATCTCTTTCAAATAAGAGTGGTTTTGCCAAATCAGAATGTGACAGTTTATATGTTTTGATGTTTTTGAGAAACATGAAAACTGTCAAATTAATTCTACAACTTTTGTACGGGGAAACACTTCTCTTTTACCGCACAGTACGTGAGTGAAAATTTAGATTTTTTTTAGCTTAAAAAGCGTGTTATATATGGTTGACATACACCATCGTAAAAGTAATAGTATTACATACAGTATGGCCGTTCCCTTGTCGCTCTCTCGTAAAGACCTCACCTCCCCTCGGAGATGAATTTGGAACAGTTTGTATGGCACCGCACGCACGCACGCTCATTCACGCTTTGTACAGACGACATTGTTTAAGTACTTACTAGTAAACGACGCAACACTTGTATGGAGTGTCCGGGCCGGGGTGTCCTTAAGTATTGGTGGTCGTATCATGTAGAGGACCTCACTAATCTATATCTACCGACAGACATATCAACGCACAAACCGCTTGGTCTAGCTAGAGGTTCCAAATTTGGCACGTAGGTCCCGTATAAGGTCAAGGGGTACACTACGATAAGATTTTTGAAAATCCCCAAAGGATACCGGGATACGCGTATACGAAGTCACAGACGCAAGCTCGTTTAACCCCTCATGTGCCGCGACCTGTCAATTGTGTACCAGGTTAAGGTTCATCATCATCATCATCATCAGGTCATTTTAGTCTCCACTACTGGAGCACGACCCTCTCTCGTCCGTCCCAGACAGAAGGAGGATTTGGCCTACACTCCCCACGCTGGCCAGACGGGTTGGGGAGGCCTGATCGATGTTTTATTATTTCCCTTAGTCGCCTTGTACGACATCCACGGGAAGAGACGAACTGATTCTATTCTAGTCTGCCGGAAACCACACGCTTAAGGTTAATACTATACAATGACAGAGTAGTAATGGCCGCTATACTCGTGCGGTAATACCAGTGGTATCATAGTTGCTTAATAATGCCATAGACCCGGGAAAGGAACACTTCTTTTAGATTAGATAGTTTTAGATCTACATACTTAACATCATGACGAAACGTGGAGAATATGGCTTAAATAATAAAATGTAATTAATAAATAATAAAAAAATATATTCCTGGACAAATTACACACTGCCAACTAGGTCCAATCTAAGCAAAACTTGTGCTATGGGTACTAAGTAATTGTTTTTTTTTTATAACAGAGGGTGGCAAGCGAGCATGTGGGTCACCTGATGGAAAGCGATCACCACCGCCCATAGAAATCAGCAACACCAAGGGGTCGCCGATCCGTTGCCAGCCTTTTAAGGGAAATATTGACTCTGTTCTTAAAGGCCCCCATGTCGTACTTATTTGGGAATACCGCTGAGGGAAGTTGATTCCACAACTTTACAGTACATGGTAGAAAATGCCTTAAAAAGCGTACAGTTGAAGGCGATGCTGTGGTGTAAAATACCTTCTGGCTACAGATGATGCCAATTTTCCTAGAAGCCAATTTGGCCTTGCACTCCAAGTGACCACGGAACTGTACATCTCTGGATATGTCAACACCCAAGATACCAATGCTGGAGCTAATAGTAAGGGGAGTACCTTCCAATCTAGGAGCCACGACAAATGGGGACTTTTTTGCAGTAAACGCACATACTTGTGTCTTTGATGGATTCAGCTGGACTAAGTTCAGTCTACACCAATCAGAGACGTGTCCAAGAGACGTCTCAATCTCAGACACAAGTTTTTCCTGGTACTCATCGACGCAATCCCGAGAAACATTACATAGACCACTGTATCTTGCGTCTACGGTACTGTCATCTGCATAGCAATGGATGCCGCATACATGCAGCAAGTCATTGATATGCAGAAGAAACAATGTAGGAGACAATATACATATAATACATTAGTATATAAGTTATTTTTACTTAAGTTATTTTTTTAAATAGGTACATACATGTAAATATATAGGATACACCCAGACTAAGACAAACAGACATATCATGCACACGAATATTTGTCTTGTGCGGGGATCGAACCCGCGAACTCGGAGGCAAAGTTACTTGACCACCGAGCTCATCAATCGGGCCCTAACGGTCTACTAAAAAAATTTACAAAAGTAAAAATTTCGCAAAATAGAGACGGGTAGAGAGTGAGAGAGAGCAGCCTATTCTTAATAGAGTCGCTTATTCATTGGTATGAATAAGCATTCTATTCAGTTATTGAATCGCAATAAGAGTTGGTGGTAAGGGTGCAGGACAACTGATGATGACGTATTTTAGTGTTATTGTGTTAAGTGTGATATAAAGTGATGATCACATACTATACACGCTTGATATGTAAATAAATTAAATTATTTGTACTACTGTAACTCTATGTTTAGACCGGGCATAAAATGATGCCTGACGGAGTCCATATGGTCCAAACAATTTTTACAGCGGCTAATTACAGAACAATAGAGTTATAATTTTATAAATACATCCGTTTTATAGTGATGTGTTGAGTAACGCGAATTTATGTGGGCAGCTTATAATACTGGCTGTTTTATTTAGGAATCGTATAGTATATTATTATACTGTGGTCTCCTGCAAGGTGAAGATATTTTTTATACTTAGATTTTTTTAGTATAGGTACAAGGACAAGTGCTACAACAAAATATTATTTTATTTGTAAAACATGTTTATTTTTCTATAGACACTACTAACACGCGTAGAGTCTTTGTTTTAGATGCTTATAATAGATCTATTGGCTTACATTAATAAATAAATATTCCTGGACATATTACACAGCGCCATCTGGTCCCAAACTAAGCAAAGCTTGTACTATGGCTACTAGATAACCGATATGATCTACATAAATACTTTTTTTGTATATACATAGAAAACACCCAGTCAAAGACGAACAGACATGTATATGTACACAAATATTTCTCTTGTGCGGGGATCGAAACCGCAACCTCTGAGTCAAATTGGCCATTGCTAGCCATTCGACCACCGGATCCACATTGATAAAATTATAATAAATATTTGACTTAAGAAGAGATGTTCTTCAGATACATAAATTCCCTTTTATTCGAGAATTCTATTATTATCTTCCTTCCTTACCTAGTTTCGTATTATTAATGTGTTCTTATTGTATATTTCTTTTTTGTACCAGTAAGATGACAAACAAGCATACGATCCACCTGATGAAAAGCTGTTATCGCTATAGAACGTCAGGAGTATCACCCGCGCGTTGTCCTCCTCGTATCATTTGTGAGTGTTTACGCGAAGAAAAGCTATTACCGCAGACTATGGAACGTCACGGGTATCACCCGCGCGTAGTGCACTTCGTATCTTTTCTGAGTTGTTACGCGTTATAGAAAAAACTTTTCATTCACTCATTCGTTCAATCTTTTTTAATTTAAGTAGCATAGGATCTCTGCAAGCGACTGTACTTTAGCTTATACAAATGCATGTAGGTATTTAATCAAAATGTGCGCATAAGAAGCGGCTCTGTCGAACTGTGTACATATCATAATATTCATGAAAGCTGGTTGTCGATAAAAAAACAAAAACTTGTCTTGGCTCGTGTGGTCATCGAGCTTGTGTTGAATTATGAAAAATTAATATCGTAACGGTGCGCGCATGTTAACAATAGCACGTCGGGTGGCTAACAAGACTACGGCCTGCCTGATGTCAATGGTTTACGTAGCTTGTTGTCAAACTTTATTCATCCCATTGCCGGGTTACGGGTCTCCTCTGAATCGAAGCAGTTTAGAGCATACTCCACCACGCTGCTTAACTGCCGGTTGGCGAAGGCCAGTGTTTTCAAGCCACTTAAAGGCCACTGACTTGGCTTAATGACTATCATCTAATGACAACAGCTTGGACCTACGGCTTAATTGTGTCCTTTAAAGCACGGAGGAGCTCGAGATAAATAAACCCATCCATGGACAGGCTATGGTCGACGTTACTTAACTTGCTCAATTAGACTGACACGCACAACGATAGAGCGATCGAGCTCCTCTATACGCAGTGTGTACCTGCCCTTACATACAGAGAGTAGTGCCATAGGTAGTGCCCCCGCTGTAGTTCCCACGCACCTATTTGCTTGTAGAGCGAAAAAGAAGAATTGTTGAATGTATTGTCGAAGTTTTTCCAAGATTTTTCCATCGGATTCTTCAAGAAATGTGCAAAGAGGTTTCCGCAATGTCGGCAACGCACGATATCCTTGGTACACGACTTTACAAAAGAATGTTCTCTGTATGTATGTAACCAATCGTCTCGAAAACTACCGATCGTAATCAGAAAAGGTTTTCGCTATTCGAATGCATATTTTTCTGGGAAGGTTTTAGTATATTTAACATTGTCATAGGCCCTGTAAACAACGACTAAAAAGTTAAAGTAAGTTAGTAAATTTTTCACTAAAGTCTTTAATTTTTCTTTAAAAAAAAAGTAATTTAATATCATTAATATATTAACACGTATAATTTTTATTGAAAGGGGTGTACAATGTATGGTGGACACAATAACCGCCGAGTAAAAGATAGAACTGCATTCGTTTAAAATAACACGTATGTACGCCGGTTAATGCCGGCTACTCACATTCCGACCGCGCGATAGTTGGGTGAACTACAACGGTATGGGACGTCATCGCCTGCCATTCACGCTGCGACCGGCCGACCGCGAGCGAATCACTAAATTCAACGTGCCGATGAGTAAAACATAAAAAAAACTAACGACCCGCGTGGCGTGATAGGGATTAAAGGGAAATAAACGCGTGAGTGAAGCCTGCAATATTGTCAACTGATTGGCTGCATTGACAGGTTATCAACAGGTAGGTCGGATGCTTGTTACCACAATAACTGTGATTTAATGGGTTTAGCTGGAGATTTGGTGTTCACTGACAGTTTCTCCATTATTGTTATATTCAATTCCTATATCTTATACAACGAATCTTTAGCAATATGTTGGTAATTTCACTTACAATTTTTTATATTAAGTCTTTCCTGAAGAATCATTGTATCAGTACAACAAATCTTCAGGAAATTATTGGTCATTTCACTCATTTGCAGGACAACACTTTGAAGGTTGCGTTTTTTGGCTGCGGTCTTTTGTAAGGTGGAGGTACGCTATTGTCTAGCAGCATGCATCACCGTGTTGCATATTTTTGCTTTGATATTATGGTGTAGATTTAGAACATCGTAGGTGCATTATCAGAAACAAAGATCTTCAAGCTATGCGGGTGGACTTAGCAATAAATAGTGCACTGAGCGCGGTTGATTGGCCCGACGACCCCCTGCGCGCGTGCGCGCCCCTTTTAAAAAGCTTCCTGTGCCCTACAGGTACATCCATTATCATAATGTAATAATATTTTTTTATACATTTTTTTTACTATTTTTGTCTTAATGATGTTGTTATTGATAGACTATCAGTTTGGTTACGAATACATCTTGTCATCGCCACTTCCGTTACACATTTCCAAATAAAATTATCATTTTATAAAACTTCTAAAATTACCGTATTTTTTAGAAATATTTCAAACAAAATTCCTCGGACACTTTTCGTAATTTTCATCTCTAGTGTCCGGCCGACTAGACAGATATCCGTTATATTTCTCTTCGCAACGCGTCGCATCGCACTTTGATGCCCTCCTAAAACCACCCTTCAGTAGCTTGTATGTCGCGGCGACAAAGTCCGCGACTGGCCCGCCGCGCCTCAACTCAACCCGCTATAAAGTCGAAATAAAACTTTTTGCCGCTTCCGCGTGGAAGGGTCGCCGGGCCGTTTTTACGACTACTTAAACTAATAATTAACGCTGCACTTAGTCGCGCTTAGAACTGTTTATGTGTACGACAATTTCGCTCGTCTATTGTTTGTTTCCTTTATGTCCGTTGCGTCGCGGTCCATTTCTCAACAACTCATTATAGCGTGTCGAACGTGTGCCACTTCTTTAGCTCTCATATTTAACTGCAACATTTTATTAACTACTTTTTGTAATTATTATAATTAATGCATTCTTTGTACACTGTGATGAGAATACAATCTTGTTAAGTTCGCTGTGTATTAAAAGTTATAAGATGCGATGCGACGTTTTTATCGAGCGATCGCTTAGATTTATTCTTATTATATTACGTACTCTAACAGCAATTATTTAGTTTGTTGAAACAATGTGCTTTGTATGTAAATTACGACGCACAGCGGCCATATTGTCTGTCGGGTATATAAATTAAAATCCTGATAAGAAACTCATTTTAATAGTTTGTTTAGAATTATTTTGAAATGGGTCTATGGAGATCGGTGCGGGTTACGTTTTGGGAATGATGCAAATAGATGTGGTGTGTCTACAGAGTGTTTCTACCATAATCTCTTTTATAATTGAAAGTAGATGAATAGTAGGAGTAGTAGAGTATTATATTGGCCTTTTCCCTTGGTCAACCAGGGAGCGTAATGGGGACTCAAAATTTAGGTCGAAAGTGCGGAATATTAATTTTAATTTTTAATTTAATTTTAATTCGACAAGTGTGTAGGTAAATTAAATCAAATATACTTCACCACGAAAACATAAAGCTTTTCTAGAGTAGATAATATCACCCCCCCCCCCGATGAAAAGCGTAGCCTATGGACATGTCGTCAGCATAACTAAACATAATTTTATTTTCAGGATAGGCTTATTACACCATAATAAACAAGGCACATTTTCACGCATCCAATCCCGTTTCCTACACGAGTGGCAAACGGGCTTTTATAAATTTAGACCGGCAGCGATAGTTCAAAAGATATAGATTAGATATTGCGCTTGGTAATCGATTTACGGGAGACGCTTTTTAATTAAAATGTCGTTCAGAAGAGACTTTTACCCTGGGATGTTTAGTCTGGTCTTTGAAATAAAAAGGGTTGGGAATTTTTGCAGTAAAAGTACATGGTGTACTGAAATTTTGTGCATTTATTTTCATTACTAAAGCCATAATGGCGATTGTTAATTTTCCGTTTATATTGATATCAAATGAAAGCAAACGATTTAAGTCTTTTTTTTTAAAGAATAATAAAAGCTTCATTTTTTTTTTTACTCGCTTTAACCGCTAGCAATGCAGCATCTCCTTCAACACGTAATACAACATATAGATAATACCAGATAACATAATTACATTTGGCATAACGTCAATTTTCTATAATTTGATATCCATTATAGGTTAGTTTAGGTGGTTTAGGTTAGATATTTTTAGTTCATTGCAAACCAGTAATGTATTGGAATACTACAATATATATCATTATACATACATACATATACATTACGCACGCCATCTCCTCGTGTCTTCTGATGTCTTTTGTGTGTTGGTATTTTCTTATTCGAGTGCGGTAGCTCAATTTTTTTAAGCCTCGACTCAAAAAGAGAGTTGTTGTTGAAAGAAACCTGACGTCATCGAGAACCATTCTCAGCTGTAATTCTGGAAAATCTGACCCGCCTCTTGAAGATTATCAAATTATTTCTATTTAGTTTCCACGGATCTGATCAACCCAGGCACGTGCCTAGGGCCCGTAATTATAAAATAATTACGGGCCCGTAAAATTTTTTAATTTTTATTTTGTAAGTGAAAACTTCTTTAGTATGTTCGGAAATTCAAAGTTGCCTAGGGCCAGCTTTAGCTTTATCCACCACTGGATCAACTCTACATTGGCAGGAGGTTTGCCTTTGATAAAAAAAATATAATATCTAAAAATTATAATAAGCAATTCATGTCCCAAAGTTCGGCATTTTGCCAAGATACAGAGGGCTATCTCTGGAGTGATCAACTCTAGAATTGTCATACTAAAGTATACTATAGGTTGAACTACACGTAGTGTTAGGGATCTTGAGTTCTAATATAATTTAAGTCCAATTCCAAGCCCAATAGCGACATTAGACCAGAGGGGCAATTCTCGTGATTAAAATGCAGACAAAATTCAGTTCCCATCCAGTCGCAATCTCGCAAATGTCAAATTTAGTATTCTCATATCACATTATGTAACTTCAAAGTTAAATTTAAGTGGGATTATATTGAAAGATGACCGAAAATTAAACGAATTAAAAATGTTACTTTGCATACATCATCATCATCAGGGCCTTTTTAGTCTGCACTACAGGAGCACGACCCTCTCTCTTCAATCCCAGGCAGAAGGAGGATTTGGCCTACTCTCCCCACTCTGGCCAAAAGGGTTGGGGACTTTGCATACAATTGCTTATAATTAATTAATGAAATCTACTATAGTTGTTTTGTCAATTCACAATTCAATCTCGATTTCGTCATCTTTCAATCTACTATCGTAGAAAAAAATACTAGAATTTAGCCTTCAGATGTTATATTAAAAATTTTGATTAAATTACTAGCTGAGCCGGGCAACTTCGTCTACGTGTGAGAGAGAGGGATGGTTGAGAGTGAAGCGTTGGATTACCATTGTAGCGATATCACACCGCGGACACTCGATACGAATGTCGCGTAGTTTACTACTAAATAAAAAATGACGTCTGTGCAGAGCGTGAATGAGCGTGTGTGCGTGCGGCGCCATACAAACTGTTCCATATTTGTCTCAAGGGGGAAGTGAAGTCGACACGAGAGAGCGGCAGGGAGTAGCCATACTGTACGTAGTACTATTGCTAATACTGTGGCGATATAGTGAAAAGATAAACATATGCTATCGCAAACTTTTTTTAGAACTGTTTAGGAACAATTCCTTTATACATGATTGCTACGTAACTTTAACCGTTTACGCAGTGCACGCAACGGAAGCCCTCAAAAGGACCCTTACCCTTCTTTGCAATATTTCTATTTCTTCGCTCCTTTTGATCGTAGCTTGATGGTATATATACCTATAGATATGTGAGCTATCTAACACTAAAATAATTTTTCAATTCGAACCAGAAGTTCCGGAGATTAGCGCGTTCAACCAACCAACCAAACAAACTCTTCAGCTTTATAATATTAGAATAGATTCCATATGTCGCGTTTTAAATTCATGGTGTTGTGTGCGTCGCTCATCACTACGGCACAACCCTAGCGCCAGGGTGTCGCCGCTGTGTGCGTAGCGTAGTGTATTTTAACTACTTACATTGTCTTCTCTTACCCTATAAGTGGCGTACCGTTACTTAACAAAAAAGCGACATCTGTCGCCCGAGTCTTGTATTAAACGAACATTGTCTGTGACGTGTACAGGTGCATACCGAATAATAAAAACAAGTAAAGGAAATTAAAATAATAACTCCACGCCCGAAGGCCATGAAATGAGCGATTTGGAAATACAATACCGTACTCAGTGTTGACTTAGTATTAGGGTATATATATTAAGGGCCATTATACATGTTATTTTATATAGATACTATATGCACATAAGCAAATTTTTATTGACACATTGGTCTAATATACATGAAACAAAATTGTGATATTGAAGAGGGCATAACATTTTTTTATTCAAATAAATTTAATTGAACAAGACTGTGTCGTTTCTAATACTATATGTATTAATATAAAATATTAGAAATGGGTTAAACAAAGATGTCTTTGATTTTAATGTATTCTATAATGACCTAAATCAAAGATACGATAAAATCGCCTCCGCTCTTATTGCCGCATCTGTTTCCGCTAACTTATTAGCCACAACGTGCCAGAGTCTGGTGGGCCGCGAGGTTGGTAAAAAACAAAACATATAAATCGAATGCCAGTAAATTATGTTTTCTGAGCTGAGTACTGCATGTCACTCGTTCGGTAAAGTAAACTGTACTTATATTTTATAAGTATGTTTAATAAAATATTATATTAGAACTTCTTCACGGCATCAGGCGTGAACGGCTGAACCGATTTCTCTGATACTTTTTTAATTGTATTTGTTATTGTCAGAAAAAGATTCATACGAAAGAAAACATAGGAAAGTTGCGTGAAAAATTAGAAAATTTAAAAACACTGAACCACTATATTAACTTTTCTAATGTAACTCTATTCGTTTGACAGAACTGTCAGTTATATTCATTGTTAAGAAGAAAGGTCTGTCGGGTCAGCTAGATACTAATAAATAGATATAGTAAAAGTTTCAACCAATATAAGACATAAATTATTGAAGGGTATAAATTTCATCGAATTCTATCCAGTAAATATAGCGAAGTTGACGTACAAATTAACATATAGAGCGACCGATAGACAGGCAGACGAAAATTACAAAAAACTAGAAAAAAACATTCTGTCAATGCTCGAATCCTTGCAGAGATTTTTTTGTCAAACACCTACCGAGTGCAGTTATTTTTCGCAATGTTTTATTTGTGTAGCTGACACGGCGCACTCCGTACCGCCATATTGTTTATTCGTGAATATTTTCGAAATTCAATCTGTCAATGCTTTGTCAATATATTGAAGATCTCTCACAGTGTTCTGCCGTCAGTCACTCACTTTATCTTAATTATTTAAGTTATGTGCATACATACATTTCGCGATTCATTTTTATTTACATAGATATATTATCTGTTCCATAGCCACTATGTTAAGTATCTGCCGAATGGAACTTCATTATGAGCCACTGCTGGATATAGGCCTATCCTAATGCTTTCCACCATATGCGATCCTCAGCTTTCCCCGTCCAACCGCTACCTGCCACTTTTTGAAGTCGTCGATTCATCTAGAGAAGGGGCGCCCTACGCTTCGTCTACTCACGTTGAAGGTTGGAGGAACGTCCTAGAGTACGTAGTAACGTGCTCTAGGACTTTCCTCCAAGCTTCTGCCATCGCTGACTCTGCATAATAGAACTTGCTATAATATTATTCTTACTTATATTTATAAATAAACCACAATTGTTACAGCTACATTGCACATCTAAGCGTTAACATTATGCGGGATAGCCTTATTAATATTAATAGAGGAATAAAAATACATTACCATTAATTTTGAACCAAAAGGTATTACGGTGAGTAACTGAACTCGTTACGACGCGAATGCACATATATATAATGTTATATCTTGCTTTTTATGGGATATAATAACAAATAGGCCTACACATTTTTTTTATTATTGATAATATATAATTACAATCTACAGTAACTTTATAGTATCTTTTGTTTGCAGTTTCTATTTTTATGTCACAATTTGCTAACAAACTTTAGTTTATCTTGCAACCATGACAGTCACGGCAGACCAGTCCCTTCTGGTAGCACCCTTTCCCGAGTTGATGCATGGGGCAGCCATCACCATTTCTTTAATACTATGTCAGCTGGCGAAAGCTTACAACCTACCGGATGTGAAGCGGTTGCCATAGACATATAAGCGCTCGCAACATGAAATATCTCATGCGCCACCATCCTCTCTGACAATGCAGTAAGACCTTCAAGGAAATTGTTATATGAGTGCGGCATTCTGTGAGGTGGAAGTACTTCCTCAGTCGGTAAGCACGGCAAGCACTGTTTCTTATCCAAGTGAAACCTTCATTTTCTTAATATTATATATCTTTTATAAGATACAGAGAAATCTCATCTAGTGTATATAAGTAATCAAATAATTGAAAACGGAATATCTTACATATGAATACTTACATTCTAGGGCCCGACTTGGCAGCCTTCCTTAGGAATTGTTATTTAGGGTGCGTATTCACTAGGAACTTCAGAAATTCTCGCTAGTGTTTGATATACCTTTGTCCACAAACCCTATCCCTACAGACAGCTAATGCGTCCCTGTGCACCAACCTTCCGGTTATATCACAGGATTGCGAGTTTCTCGTATATTAAACCAACCAGACGAGAGGACCTTTACTCGCACCGCTCTTGCGCTCGGTATACTAACCGAGCACGCAAGCAGATTGGTAGCAGGTGATATACCTTTGGACAGTCAAATGCCACTGTTACTTGTATACCAAAGTTGTTTGTTGGTATACCAAAGGTTGGCCGTGTGGTTTCCGGCAGACTAGAATAGAATCATTCCGTCTCTTCCCGTGGATGTCGTACATAGCGACTAAAGGAAATACATTATAAAACATCAATCAGGCCTCCCCAAACCGTCTGGCCAGCGTGGGGAGTGTAGGCCAAATCCTCCTTCTGTCAGGGACGGACGAGAGAGGGTCATTCTCCTGTAGTGGAGACTAAAATGACCTGATGATGATACCAAAGGGATTTGTTTGACTGCCGGAGAGCAAACGATCAACTAACGACTATTTTATCGCTTAGGAATCGTATAACAGATACAGATTGAGTGGGAATGAAAGAGATGCATATAGTTGAGTTATTCCGGCGAGAGTTTTACATTCTGATAGTGGCAGTGAAACAAGTGCCTTATATATATATAGATTTTTTTATATCACATCGGGTGCAAACACATACATACAGCCTATTAAAGTCAAAGATAAATGTATCTCTCGCGAGTGTAAATCCCTTTGTGAAGATCACCCTTAGGGGCTGTAAACGTACCTAGACGGCAGTGAGGCTGTGTCGCTGCCAACTGGGACATATAAGTGATCTCTTTTAAATTTTAAGGAGTTGAAGTAATTTAAAAAGCAACGTGACGTAAAAATTAGTTGTATATAAGAAAATACCAGCGTGCAGATTTTTAATAACTTTTATATAGTTTCACCATGATGTCTGTACCTAATCAAATCTTTCTTGGCGTGTGGTATAATGTATTTCCTTTAGTCGCCTTGTACGGCATCCACGCGAAGAGACGGAGTGATTCTATTCTAGTCTGCCGGAAACCACACGGCATACTAATAATATATAATGCATGGTAATCGTATTTTTTCCTAAATCATCATCAGCCTGTATCTATCCACAGCTGGACATAGGGCTTCTCTAATGCATTCCACCATATGCCATCCTCAGCTTTCAGCATCCAGCCGCTTCCGGTCGTTCCCTTGAGGTCTTCGGCCTGATTTAATCCTATATGGTTATGATTAAAAATATTGGCTTTTAAGTCATTGTTCATTATCACGAGAACCAAACGAGTGTGCTGTGAAATTTTAACTGGAAACTTAGACACTGAGAAATGGGTCCCAAAGGAGCGAAATTTCAATTCAGTTAGGAAATGGGTCATATTAAAGTTTAATATAATTTATTACAAAGTCCAATGTGATAAATTATCCGTAAGACAAAGTCCAATGTGATCTTGGAACGGAAACGAATTAAACTAGCTTAACTAGTTAAGAAATGTGAATTCTTCAGACATTTGTTTTTAGATTTTTTTATTTCATTTATCTTACGATTAGAATCAAATAACGTTCAATCTAATATTAGCTCCTCATTAAAACGCACTAAAGTGAATTAGCAATACAGATCGGACGTTATTTTACAGATGAGTCGATATGACACATCTATATTCTATATTATATCTGTGGAACATTAATCGAGTTCGTTCGAGTCAATGTAAGAGAATGTACTCCCTTACATTGACTCGTAATTTAATAGAATAATAAATGTTAACATCCGGATTAAGGGAAGTACCAACATCGAGACGACAATAGAGTCTGTATACGTTTTATTTCACCGTACTGTACTGGCGAGTAAAAAAGTAATGTTGAGTCCAGACTACCCCAGACTGATAATTTATCTATAATTGTTTGCATCTGCAAACTATTATAATAATTGGCTATCTAGCCAATATTTGTTTTATTTTTCGATTTTATTGTTTATTTTATAGTTTAGTAAATATATATTGTTTGTTTGTTACTTCAATTTATTTCAAGGGAACACACTTAGGTAGTATCATTTCATAATTACTAATATTTTAATAAAGGCAATTACTTTTTAGCTGCTATTAAATGACAAAAACGCGGCTGAAAATAATGGATCGCATATGGTGTAGGGCATTGGGCAATATCCAGCAGATACAGGCTGATAATGATGATGGTGAAATGACAATGAAACAGTTCATTTTTATTCCAATATATGGCGGCAGTACCATAATTCCGAAATGGCAATTTCATAATTTCGCTTCAATAGTCTAAGAAATCAAATTCGTTGGTTTTAGACAGTTCATTCTAGCCACTTGGTTACTAGGCTTTTCTATGAAGGATAGGCACGTTGACTCCATCCAATTATACTTTGATACAGAAGCTGATCCAAGTCTAGTATGATTGGGCGCCGATATCCAAGTACGCTTTGACCGGTGTTGCTATAAGCAAAATAGTGTTCAAGACATCAAAACCGTCTTTCTCCACGCTGTAGACAGAGACAACTATAGTCAAATAGTTTCCATCGCATTCACACTAGAAAAAGAGCAACTTACGCCATCATCATGTAAGGAAATGAGACAGATGGAGATGGTTTTGAGTGAATACCTCTTTAAAATTGTTTCCATAGGGAGGCAGTTAACAAATCCAACGATAACAAAATCGGAGGATACAGTTTGGTGTTGCAGCTACAAATCTATAATCCATCCAAAATTTAATCACAGCACTGGATAGATGAAGGATCAAAGTAATAGATGAAGTAGCATATGCTCCAAGCGAACTTACACGATCCGAACCGAACGCGCTGAACGAACCAAACCAATCTAATATTAGAATTCTTTATATGAAGCCTCGCACATCTATTCGCCCTCTCGATTCGGACGATTCGGCTTGGATACGTGTGCGAGGTGTCTAACATTTTAATATATATTTTTTGTACTATGTGTACTATACAACTGAAAAACGTACTTAAATACTTTTTTCGTAAATACATTCTTATAATACATAGTAAACACCCAGACCAACACAAACAGACAACAGTTCATGCACACAAATGTTTGCCTTGTGCGGGGGTTCAACCTTGACCTCGGAGTCAAAATAACCATTGCTAGCCATTCGACCACACCGGGCTCATCATCATAAGGAATTCGTTTCGTTCGGTTCTTTCTGCGCATTCGGTTCGGATAGATGTGCGTTCACCTTCAGCGTGTCAATTTCTCATTAGACAGATACGAATAAGATATATTAATAAAATTGCGAGAACAAAAAGAGGCGTTGTGAGAAATCGAAAAATTTAAATTCCGTCTACTCGCCATTTAATCCTATTAATGAAATAAAATGTAAGGTGTCCATTAGGCTTTTTTCCCCGCCAGTCTTTATACGACAGATTCGTTCCGACGGCGCACAATTAATATTAATTAAGATTTAAATTGGTCTAATTACATAGAGCCGGGCCCATCTTCAGCAAGTAAGCTATTCTTTGAGCGGGGGGACGAATTATAATAAAATGAATAGTGTTTACGGCCCGATGAATGTACTTAAATTGATTTATTGAATTATATATTTAAATTATTGTTTTGTATTTTTATTGATCGACCGTAGCCTGTCTATGGATGGGCAAACATTGAAGACGTGGTGTCTTCAATGTTTGCCCATCCATAGACAGGCTACGGTCGATGTTGCTTAACTTGTGTTTTCGATTAGACTGTCATGCAACCACGCTGTCGAGCTCGTCATTAACGAAGTAGAGAAAGGAAATCTTAGTGAAGCGGTAAAGTATCAAAAATAGGAAGCTATAAATGGTTGTAGTTGCTACAAGTAAGCTTTTGCCCGCGGCGTTACTCCGTATAAAAACATTATGAGGGTAAAACGTTCCCAAAATTTCTTTCAAAACTTATTTTATATAGACAAACATCCGTACATTTATACATCCATCGCTATAAAGCACAGATTGATTTTGTAGGTTAGAACTTGTATGACCTATTATGACTACATTATTATGACGTAGTATAAAAAAAAAACCTTTTTAAGTTGTTATCTAGTGGCTAGTAATATACTCGTACTCTCTTGGCGACTAAAGATTATTTAATTGATCCAGAGGGGCAATTCTCGTAATTAAAATGTAGTCAAAATTCAGTTTCGATCCAGTCTCGTTCTCACAAATATTACATTTGGTATTCTCGTAACACAATATGCAACTTCAAAATTAAATTTAAGCGGGATTATATCGAAATATGAGTGAAAATTAAACATACTAAGAATGTTACTTTGCCAACAACAAGAATGAATAATAATTAATTTAATGAAATCAAGTATATAATTTTAGTCAATTCACAATTCAATCTAGATTCGGTCAACTTTCAATCTGCATTCGTAGAAAAATTACGAGAATTGGCCTTCAGGTGTTATTTTGCGAAAGTCAAATTTACGCACAGACGACAACGGCAGTCGGGGAGGTGGCAGTTGCTCGTTTCTTCTCTTTCATTAGTTGGAGAATCGCAGAACGACCGCAGTAGCTGGAGCGGAGACGACAAAAGCAGCCACGGCAGTCGCATGCGTCTACTAAAGGCAGTCAGTCATGGTGCCGGCCGGCAGTAATTTGCATGAACTGAACATTGGTGGCGGAAGCATGCAAAGTAGTGTAGATCAAATTGCCCGGCTAAAAATTATGTAAAACATAAAACCTAACCTCACCTAATATTTCAGTCGCCCATTTAACATTTTTGATTTGTTATTTTCTATATTAAATTGAACTTATATGATGAATCATTTAGTTATAAAAGCAAGTTAATTAATATTATTTTAATTTTTTTTACAGGTAAGTCCACAAAATCATTCCCGTTTACCAGACTACTTCGTGGTAAGTATGGAAGCATGAAAGTTATCATAAACAGATAAACATATTTATTTGATAAACATATTATGTTTTTAACAATATGTCTTTAACAAAATATGTTATTATTCAGAGCCTCTACTATGATAGTACGTTTTTTGACATGAATTTCTTTATATGTGCTACAATAAGGGGGCAATTCATAAAATCTAATGATCTAAAATCTAAAAATCGGGGGGTGCAGTTTGGCGTTGTAGTTTCGAATCTATGCTTTACATCCAAAATTCAATCACACCACTGGATAGATGAAGGATCAAAGAATTTATTGCGCTAAGTAAGGACTATTGAACATCGCGTGCGGGGGGAGGGCGATATTTCATGTTTCGAGCGTTAATATGGCTACGATAACCGCTTCACATCAGGCGGGCTGCATGCTTGTCTATCACCCGACGTAGTCTAAAAAAATGCTCCGACAGACAAACAATAGGTACAAATGTTTTCATTATTTAGCCAAAGGCACAATTATTAGAATTAGCCAAAGGCATAATTAAGTAGAAGTTAATTAAGTTCTTTACAATTTATTTTCTAATGATTTTTCTCTAGGATTAGTTCAGCCGGTAAGTGTCTTGGAAAATGACTCTACCGATAAATGCTTACTTTAAAAAAAAAAGCTCTGTCTTTTTACAGAGATTTTTTTAAAGTGACTCTGACAAAATAAATATGTAGATAATTATTCTTGGACAAATTACACACTGTCATCTATTCCCAAATCAAGCAAAGCTTGTACTATGAGTACTAGATAACTGATATTATACTAAAATATATCTTTTTTTGTATTTACAAAAAGTTTATATATATTTTACATACATTGAAATCACCCAGTCCAAGACAAACAGACATGTTCATGCAGACATGTTTCTTATGTACGGGGATGGAACACGCGACCCCGCAGTCAAAGTGAACATTGCAAGCCATTCGACCCCCGGACCCGTCAAAATAGATTCATAATTGTCGTGGTACGAAATTCATATGTAAGTTTAAAATAATGCTTCCATAAGAGATTGCCATATTGAGATTCCATAAAAGAGCCGATTAGAAAAAGAAATCCGGTGGGGATTTCTTTTTAATGCGAAAATGAAACTACTGCTTATGATGATTATTGGTAATTATGTTTAGTTCAGCTGTTACAAACCTTACTAGTCTACCGACTAAGAGGACATTTCACGTGAAGCGTACAGCGAAAAAAAAGTGACGTTCTGAAACATGAAATTGGTTCTTAAAGAACCCATAAATTGACAAATAAGCGTCCTACAAAAAAAAAAAAATGTGTGTCCACATTCATACCTACTAGAGATACAATTAAGCAGAATATGAACAAGCGAAAAAAAAGTGACGTTCTGAACGTCACTTTTTTTTCGCTGTCCGCTTCACGTGAAATGCCCCTAAGCTGAAAATATTTGTAAATAACGTAGGACCAATTTTTGGAATCAAAAAAATTGATGGTTCAGCTTCGGCGGTGTAGCCCCAGTTATAGGTACCTCATCGTTTTGCTTTCATCTCGTCAGATATCTCTTATATAACGTAAGCAGAGTTTGAAATTTAAAAAAAGGTCATGATATGCAGCCAAAAATGCATAGCATAGCAGAACAAAATTTGGGGTGCCGCGGTTGCTAGAAATCGATGCACACCCCGTTCGCCGTAACGATAGGGGTGGTTGTACTTATTTTGCTTTTGTTTAAATTTTCGGCTTATTTGATGGAGGGATGAATAAAAAATAAAATTAAATGACGCACCTCCGCGTCGGTATTAAAATTGGTAAACATAAATATATGGAAATGTAAACACAGTCTAAACTGAAAACTGAGCTATGTAAGTTCGGTCCACCAGTCTCTCGCAATCTTTTCGGAGTTCTAAATTTAGATATAACAGTTATCGTGGACGCGATAACGTCTTATAAATCGATGAGCGCCGGCTGCACGCACGAAAAAGCATGACTCATTGTCACGTTCCGTCTGAGCCGAGCGTGCAAGTGAGAGCGCGGAACAAGCGATGGAGAGGCACGATCGGCCTAAGCGTTCGACTTGTGACGCATCTTTCTCTCTTCCACTCCATCTGCCGAAGTTTTCTTCTGACGTTATTACGTAAAATTTTCGTCCGTAAACTGACTTTACATACAACCAATTTGTTTTAGTTAATCCAAGACAGTGAGAAATACTTTAATATATGCAAACAAAGATTCACAAATTATGTACATGTTTAAAAAGCGCGCATTTTATTTTAATATGTCAAAAACTTGAACACCATACTGTTGCTATGTTCAAGTTACTGCCATGTTTCTATTGTTTAGGTATATGTATTTTATTATAGTAGAAATTAATTATATTTATTTAAAAATTCTAATTCTAAATCGAGTTGGATGTTTTGTCGTGAGAACTTGTCAATGAATTTTCCTATATTGTTGATATTTTATTGGGTGTTTAGTTAACGTAAATACAATGTTAAAGTTCGTTTGGCAACAAAATAGTAGTTTATTAAACATTCGCGTTAAAGTGAAAACAAATATCTTCCTCGCAAACGGCTAATCCGAATTTCAAGCAACTTGATACTCGTAGATTAGTAAATTTTATGCATACAATTCACATAGTTATGAACAATTATAAATAGATTTAGAAGTACTTACCGATATCGACAATGTTTTGAGAGATTTCGTGGCGAAAAAGTTTTTTTTTTTTAAATTGTATATTAATGCAGTTAAGAGCAGATAATGCTTGGCAATCACAATGCGACTGTAACATTCGGTGTAAATGCGGCATTAAACGGTACAAAGATCAAGCTTAAAGTACTCTTAGTTGGACCTGATGTTGTGGAGATGAACAAAGATTGGTAGGTATTTCGTTTAACTTAAACGATTAAATATTATTAATTATAGGTACCTATGTAAATACCAAAAACTATAGAGAAATACTGGATCTTATTATTAAAAGAGAAAAGATGGGTCCACCACACATTCCTACCACTAGCTCCTGTGTTGCCAGGATTAACAACTACCAAAAACACAATCAAATCAAATAAAAATATCTTTATTCCTTGGACTTTATAAAGCACTTAGAAACGTCATAAAAATTAAATATAAGAACATGTATCTAAATCATTAGTTACTACCGCACCCCGGCCACTATATACAAATGTCGCGTCGGTAATTACTACATGAACAATGATGTCTGTGCAGAGCGTGAATAAGCGTGTGTGCGTGCGGCGCCATACAAACTGTTCCAGATCCGTCTCAGAGGGGAGGTGAGGTCGACACGAGAGAGCGGCAGGGAGAGGCCATACTGTATGTAATACTATTATTTATACTGTGGTACTACTCTAAATCCGCAGAGCTTAGATTCACTTTCATAACACTTATCTTGAATGTGAAAGTGAATTTAAGTGCCAATAAACAGTGAAGTGCACCGCAGTCTCGATGATGAAACTACAGTTGCAGCAATTAGAATTCTCAACGAATTTAATCAGAAGAAATTTGTTCAGTAGAACATAAATTAGTACTTTTGGAATTTGACTTCCTCTCTTGGCAATGTAAGAGACAGCAATATGGCAAAAAAAGCATTAAAAGCGTAAAGATATGAGGAAGATATGAATAAGACTGAACAGTAAAAAAAATGGGATGCGGCTATGTCATCGACTGTACGTGAATACGTTATATGCACTAAAATTATCTCAAAATGGCAGCTCATCCTCCTCCCCCGCACGCGATGTTCCATAGTCCTTTTTTAGCGTAATAAATTCTTTGATCCTTTATCTATCCAGTGGTGAGATTGATTTTTGGATAGAGATGATAGATTTGTAGCTGCAACACCAAACTGTATGCCCGATTTTTTTATCACACGTCATTGCCTTATGGAAACAATTTTAAACGTATTCTTGTCAAACTTGCAGCCATACGGTAATCTTCAATCGCGAATACCGAATAGCGAGTCCGTTTCGGTCACACTGTCACCGATACAAACGCGAAATTAAAATCGCGGTCTACACTTGCCCGCTTTCCGACGCCTGTACATGTTTGTTAGAAACGTTCCGCGGCCATTGTGGACTCGCGGGCAGGACTCGCACCTCGAATAAATACACGCTGCTATATATTAAACGCCTTTCAGATTCCTCGACTTAAACGCTAACAGCTTCTTTTAGTTTACAGCTCCAAGCTTTTTGTGAACGCAACCGCAATTACCCCTTTCATTTTGTTCGTGTGCGGAGCCTTTTATTTTAACCACCCTGTCTGGCGGTTTTTTATATGCGCACTGCACATGCATATCTAATAACTGTGGATAGCTCGCGTCTCTTTTGATGCGGAGTTTGCGTCAGGTGGAATTATATTCTCACCTTATGTGTTGTCGATTGTCTCTTAATTCAGCAGTCGCGTTACACGTTGCCGGATCGTAGAGAGTCGCTTTGCTACAGAGTGTTTCGAGTAATGGGGCGCTAAAATGTTTTCCGTCGCGTGTCGCATCGTCCCTTTGACGCTATAATTTGAAAAACATTGTGGTGGTAATGTTCAAATAGGTGTCTCAATACGACTTTTTTTGTATGCGAAATAAATTGGTACAGTCAAGTAGTATAGTATGACCACTCCCTACCGCTCTCTCGGATCGTCTCCCTTTGAATTAAATGTCTGACCGTTTGTTCGATATCACCCACACGCATTCACTCAAATGTCATTTGTTTACGGCATCCTATCCAGTGGCCGTGTTGTTAAATGGATTTTCATTAATACTGGAACTAGATGCATAGTGACGCACAAACACTAAGCAAAATAATGTCCGCAGAAGGGCAGTAGGTAGATATATGACCAATATTAAAAGAAACTATAATTCCATTGTATGCATTGTAAATTCGCCCTTAGGCTTTCGACTTAAGATTTACAATTCAGACTAGTTCTTATGTCATTTATATAAAAACAAGGTTAAGACAAAGACAATCATCCATTAGAAAATAATGTCAAATGGAAGCATTCGAATATGGTTAAGAGCTCCCAGGTCGTCATTTGGGTGCTGTTACGGCGAGGACGTTTTTTGGATGTTGATTGTGCATCTAAGTAGTTCTAGTATCAATGGAAAATGTAGTTAAGTTGGCAATGTTTCACGTATTGCAGCAATTTTTTTAATATAACATTAATATATTAAAAAATTGCTGCAATACGTGAAAGATTGCCAACTTAACTACATTGGTGTCAGCGTGTGAAATTTGAGCGACACATACGTAGAGCGTATTCGTTAGGGTGTCTGTACAGGGGTGTGCGTAGGACGCGAGGGCGTGAAGTGCGCTCCACTTTGAATGAAACCTAAAACTTAAGTTGCCGCGGACGCGCCAAAGATGTTCGCTTTAGTGCCTTAATTATGGCATTTCAATGTTAATTTCATTTTAATGCTATATGACGCGTCCCGGTGAAAAGGCCCTCTCATTAAATTAATACGGCGGTTGAACCACTATGATGTTAACTCTACTTTGCCCTGATTGACATAAGTATGTAACTCGCTCTCTTGTCGCCTCTATGAATTAGCAAAACATTGCCTGAATACCTCCTACAGAAGAGAGTTAATAAACGAGGAGGGAAACATTGCTACTACTAATTTGTCCTCAATTCTATATCTATTTAGTGACCGGGTTGTATTTGCCGATGGAAAATAGATTTATTGAAGTGAAAACTTATTTATCGGCGTTGTGCACTTTTAAGGATGGGTAAAAAATGTTAAACTCTGGACACGTGGCCTGATCGAAAATTCGTAAGACGGAGGGAGAGTAGATCGTCGCCGCGGCGTAGGAGAGGAAGTAATATCCCTCTCTCTTTCTACCGCGCGGCGAAAATACGATGCCTGCTCCTGCTGTTCATTTTTAATGTGTCATGTTTGTGTACGATAGCGCAATATATTCATATTGTATTTTACCATATAAATTATAGCAATTCGTGCGAAATTATTCCCTAACCATTCCAAAGTATTCAAAAATGCACAACGTTAATGTTCAAGTTTTCACTTCTGTCGTCACTCCCGGAATGCAACTCGTTGTTTTTTTTTCAATTTTACTCTTAACGTGTATTTTTGCAATCCTTTGCAGAAGTTGGTGCTTGACAATGTTTGATTTGCTACAATAATGATCCAGGACAAATTACATACGCGCGAGTGATACCTCTGGAGTTTCAATCGTCCATAGGGTGCGATGAATGCTTACCATCAGACAGGCCGTATACTTCTTTGCCGCTTTAATTGTATAAAATAATATTATAGGCAAACATATTAAACATTCGTATTGTAAATTACAAAAGCGATTGACAAAAGTAATTAGGTTCTAAAAACATTCGAAATTTGAACTTTAAACTTAAAAAGTGCGAGCTACACAGCATATGATGCTATATGCAACTATGATGATGTCAGTGATGACAGAGGTTGAACGCAGATAGGACATACGCCATAGCTTTATGGATTCATATGGGGTTTTTCTATAGCCTCCCATCGTATATCATTTATATAGACTATAGTCAACATTTAAGGCATTACTGGAGTATCAAATAGTTCAATTCATGCTCGTACATTTGACAGTTCGCGTCTGCAATAGGGTTTTATGTTTCTGGCGCGTGTCTATAAATTTGTGGCATTCTTTATTGCCTCGTATCATAAACTAACTTCTATTGATGTATCTATTGGACATACTGAAGCCAGCCATAGGCAGTTTGGAAGTAAGGGCTTCAGCTCACAGTTTGTCGCGTCATAGTATCTGCTTGTATGCTGTATGAGTTCCAAATGCATACATCTATTAAATAATAAATAAAAATTATTATTCCTGGACAAATTACACACGGCCATCTAGTCCCAAACTAATCAAAGCTTGTACTATGGGTACT
Source organism: Hypsopygia costalis (assembly GCA_937001555.2). Lineage (NCBI taxonomy): Eukaryota > Metazoa > Arthropoda > Insecta > Lepidoptera > Pyralidae > Hypsopygia > Hypsopygia costalis. Next base: position 3,860,829 of record OW443326.2, on the reverse strand, counting down.
AGATAACTGATAATATACTTAAATACTTTTTTTTTGTAAATACATACCTACATATAATACATAGAAAACACCCAGACCAAGATAAACAGATATGTTAATGCACACAAATATTTGTCTTGTGTGGGCATCGAACCCGAAACCTCGGAGTCAAAGTAACCATTGCTAACCATTCGCTACTAACACATTCTGCCTTCTGCCTTCCATCACAGGACTACGCATGCAGGATTGCGATGTCATTCTTCCACTGTTGACTCACAACATCTTCGCGTACTAAAAAGTTCGCCATCTCCTACCTCTGTCGCACCATTGAAAAGTGAAACGCCTTGCCGGCACATGAGTTTCCTCCCTCCTACATCATGGCATCCTTCAAACGAAACGTGAAGAAGCACCTTACGAGCCAGCATGGCAGTGTCAACTGACAGAACACTTAAGTCTGTAGTCAGTAGCCCATGCAATTTGGACTCCTCTTTTCCCTTGCCATCAGCCGAACCACTATGCTGAGCTAATATTAAAAAAAACATCGCATTAGCTCAATATATAAAAAATTCGGGTCACGTTGTTTGTCCGCGATGGAATCCTAAACTACTGGACCGATTTCAATAAAAATTTGCATAACGTGTGCAGTTTGATCCAACTTGAAAGGTAGGATAGTTTATAACTCATCGGAACAATTATCGTAAAAATATTTAAATGCGATACGAAGTTCGCCGGGCCAGCAAGTATAATACATATAATAAAGCAGTAGAAACCGCGTGTCCCATTAGATTTGATTTGATTTAAAAAAAATGTACTGGTGATAAAAAAGTGTAATACCACAAAATTTATAATTTTCGTCTGACTGTCTGGTTTTTCACGTCAAAAATATCAAAATTCTTCACTCCAATCATCATCATCATCAGGTCATTTTAGTCTCCACTACAGGAGCACGACCCTCTCTCTTCCGTCCCAGATAGAAGGAGGATTTGGCCTACACTCCCCACGCTGGCCAGACGGGTTGGGGAGGCCTGATCGTGTTTGATAATGTATTTCCCTTAGTCGCTTTGTACGACATCCATGGGAAGAGACGGAGTGATTCTATTCTAGTCTGCCGGAAACCACACGGCCGACCAACACACGACGAACTTCACTCCAATCGTCCATGAGAAAAAACTTGGTCGAGTCCAGCATGAACGAATGACTGGTATTTATTTATTTAACATACTAAACTAATTTAAAATGAACAATTTAACAGACATAAACTAACTTTCCTAATATAAATTTCACGATAATAACGCAACTCGCATTATAACCAATTAACTCTAATTAAAGCAACTATCTAAAGTTAAATGTTTTTTATTAATTAATCAAAGCGAACGGCTTCACATGTCATTGAGGAGCTTCTGCTCGTAGTTTCATTAGAGATGGTTAAATCAACGGGCCCCCACGTAAATCATGAAATATAAACTCGAAATAAAAAAATGGGATATGACAGTGTCCATTGACACTGCCGTGTGTTGCACGTGACTACGTTATATGCACGAAAATTATCTAAAAATGGCAGCGCTTCCCCCACAGATCCCACTGCTGGGTCGGGTCTCCCTTCAATTAAGGTGTTTATAGCATACTCCACCACGCTGCTCAACTGCGGGTTGGCGGAGGCCAGTGTTTTCAAACCTTAAGGTCACTGATTTAGCTTAACGACTGTCATCTGATGACAGCCGGGACCGACGACTTAACGTGCCCTCGAAAGCACGGAGGAACTCGAGATAAATAAACCCATCAATGGATAAGCTACGGTGGACGTTGCTTAACTTGCGTGTTCGATTAGACTGACACGCGCAACGAAGCCATCGAGCTCCATATCATCATCATCATCATCAGGTCATTTTAGTCTCCACTACAGGAGCACGACCCTCTCTCATCCGTCCCTGACAGAAGGTGGATTTGGCCTACACTCCCCACGCTGGCCAAACGGGTTGGGGAGGCCTGATCGATGTTTTATAATGTATTTCCCTTAGTCGCCTTGTACGACATCCACAGGAAGAGTACGGAGTGACTCTATTCTAGTCTGCCAGAAACCACGCGGCCAATACGAGCTCCATATACATACGTACTAATATTTCAAAAACACAAGCATCCTTTCTACTTTAGTCGGATAAAAAAATAACTAATTTGATTGAGGCGCTATCTGCCTATTAAGTAATAAATAAAAAATGTACAACATTGAAGTAAATAGGCAATTACAGGAGTGAACTATTAATTTACCGCTAGGTATAGTATAAGTTACAGATAAGTTATCTTCTAGAAAAATGCTTAAAACTGTATGTTTTATCGGGTTGCAGTATCATTTAAGTAAGGATATTAATAAGGAACTGGACAGGTTTTATTAAGTAAATAAATATATATGGGAATAATGTAGGTTTATATAAATATAGAACTGTTGCAGTGTTGCCATGAATAGAACTGGGGCCCCACCGCCGAACCATTAGATTTTCTTGATTCCAAAATTTGGTCCTAGGTTTTAACCTAGTGACTTTAGTCTGTCAGTCTTAACTGGACCGATTTCAATAAAATTTTGCACAGTATGTGCAGTTTGATCCAACTTGAGAGATAGGATAGTTTATAACTCATTGGAAAAATTAACGTAAAAATATTTAATACGAATTTCGTCGGGCCAGGTTATATGTATAACTTAGTTTTTTTTTTGTATAAAACAAGGCTCTGTACGGACCATTCAAACAAATATTGTGGGGTTGTTTCCGAACAAGATCGATGCAGCTAACTTGCAACCCTCAAATAATACAGATTAGTGTGCAAGCTTGACATAATTATGAAAGTGGGGTGTGAGTAAAAATATACAGTACTGTAGGGTTGAATTTGAACTATACTACTAGGGTTGGCGATTATAGAAGACTTTTATTTATTCATTTATACCATTTAGTTTCTTGTTTGATTTTAATCATATTAATGCGATGAGAATAGATATACTAGGTAATGTTTTAAGCCTGGTATATTCAATTGAAATTTGTAAAACCATCGATTTTAATACTTCCTATCGACTTCGACAATATACGTGGGTAGGAATTTGTTGTTTTTAAATCACCTTTCAAAAATCGCGTTCATGTCAATTTGGAGTTATTATGTAATAGATAGATAAACAGATATACAAATACATAAACTGTTTAAATTTGTGAATATCTTCGTAAGCCTATATTTACTCACATTCGATATAGGCTTTCCCCAATGCCATATATAGTACCGGTATAATATTAGCATATGTTAGTAAGTTATTAAATAGATACCTATTTAGGATTAGCAAATACATAAAGTTACTTAAAATTTTGAATTGAGGACGTGAACGTTATTTTTTATCTTACACGAATATTGAGCGTGTAAATTAGCTACAGGGATTAAAGCTATTTACTTATTATTTTACTCAGTAACTAATTAGTAACGTTAAAAGCTTTCCCTACCGGTCAACCTTTGCGAAAAGCAAATATTTATATATGTCTCTCTATGGGGACGAAAAGAAAACAGATCTACGAAGTGGATAGTAACTACTTCTGTAAGAAAGTAATTTATACTCACTTAAATAAAAATATCTATTAAATATGCATTTTTTTACAATATACCTAATAGGCATATATATACTCATACTCGTAATAATTCAACCTAAATGTCATCTACAACGCTGGATTCGTTGTGCCAACCCTATGCGAAACGTGCGTGCGCAGTGCACCACAATTGGCGGTCTGCGCACGCGGCGAGCTGCTCTGGAGCCCTAGCAAACAGCTGAGTAACACCCAATCGATTGTTCGAGCTCGTCGAGTGTATATTTGGGTTAATTGCTTTTTGCGTTTTATGGGGTTGTCATGGCGTTCTCGTTTTGATGACATTGATTTTTCAAAAAAAGAACTTATTGTAGGGCTGCCGAAGCAGATATTGCATTATGTGTATTTTTGTTATTGAAAAAGTTTACAACATTGTCTTTACTTTGTTACCTTTTATTTAGATTCTTCTTGGTTTATAGTAATTACTTTATTTAATGTAAATTTATTTATATTTATAGAATACTCGTAACTAAGGAACTACTACTACTATATTCACCATATATTATGTCGTAAAAGTTTGATCGTGTACCTAATTTTATGGTCATAAGATTTATTGTATTCCCAATAGCTTTATAACACAAAGAACACAGGTGGTTTTGTAGGTGGTCTGAATTCAAAAACTATTTTATATAGTTAGCTGCTTTAGGTATTATTTTGCATAAGGCAAATTTACAGGCAATTTGATCTACACTACTTTGCGTGCTTCAGCCACAAATATACAAATGAATCTCTATAAATAGAAATAGCGCATCACGCGTGAACGGCTGGACCGATTTTGCTAATTCTTTAGTTGTATTTGTTATTATCAGGTGAAGATTGTTTTTAATAAAGAAAAAATAAGAAAGTTGCGTGGAAAATTAAAAAATACAAGAAAATTGAACGACCATATTAACTTTTCTGATGTAACTTTATGTCGTCTGACAGAACTGTCTGTAATTTGACAGATTGCGAAAGCATTATTGTTAAGAAGACAGGACAACGTCTGTCCGGTCAGCTAGTATTTAATAATTATTGGTGGGGGAAGCACGCACAGTAGTGTTGATCAAATTGCTTTTTTTTAATACTACTAAGGTGACAAACAAGCATACGGTCCGCCTGATGGAAAGCAGTTACCTCAGCCTATGGACGCCTGCAACACCAAAGGCATCACATGCGCGTTGCCGACCCTGTAAAAACCTCTTTACGCTCTTTTTGAAGAACCCCATGCTGTAGTCTCCTGGGAAAACCTCAACAGGCAGTTCATTCCACAACTTGGTAGTACGTGGAAGAAAACCTCTCTGGAACCGCACAGTTCTCTGCTTGTTTTATATATACATAAACGATAGTACATTTATGATCCGTAACATGCGCAATGTAAGTTATTTATTATTATCACAACAATGGTTTTAAGTTTTACAAACCCTTTTAGGCAAGTTTCCAAAGATTTTTAGATTTATGCAACGTTACACTGGCCAAAATGGCGGTGCAATATACCGATTTTATTATAATGCTGTAACTTTTATTACAGTGTTATTACAGACTATCTTCTACGGGTTGGTGTTACGTAAGATAGGTTTAAGTTTAATAGGATATTTGCTTATATTTTATCGGGACAAGCCCACCACACATTCCCACCACTGTATCTCCTGTGTAGCCAGGATTAACAGCGGCAACCGCCAAAAAAGGCAATGAACAGTGAAGTCCATTGCAGTCCCGGGGGTACAACTACGGCTGCCTTGGAACTCACAACGAATTTAATCAGAAGAAATTAGTAGGAGTAGGAACCTTTTGGAATTTGACTTCCCCTCTTAGCAATGTGAGAGACAGCAATATGGCAAATAAGGCATTAAAAGCCTAAAGAGATGGCTAGTCAAGTGAAGCTCAACTGCCGTGCACCACGGATTTTAAGTATCTACCTAACACTATTGGGGACCTAAAACATTGAGTTGTTACCTAACACATCGATTCCAATAATAAGAATTGCAAAATCGTCTGATCGCTTGGTAATTCTCCCTTGTTGCTACCAAATCAGAATAGTATACTACCCCGGATGCGACCTGTAATTTTTGCTTATATAAATATTTGCTTATATTAAAATACTATAGATTTGACCTGGCTTTCACTGTGTGGGATTGCATAGATATGTTATACCGAGTGATTTGGTAATGTTTTAAGTCAGAGTATCCAAAAATGAAAATTTTAGATTAAGTAGTATTAGACAATAGTATTACTTAGCCTTGTGGTTTCCGGCAGACTAGAATAGAATCACTCTGTCTCTTCCAGTGGATGTCGTACAAGGCGACTAAGGGAAATACATTATCAAACATCGATCAGGCCAACCCGTCTGGCCAGCGTGGGGAGTGTAGGCCAAATCCTCCTTCTGTCTGAGACGGATGAGAGAGGGTCGTGCTCCTGTTGTGGAGACTAAAATGACCTGATGATGATGATGAGACAATAGTATCATAATATTAGCATAATAGGCGACGTCTAATTAATAAATTTGTGACATAAAGCATACGGCCAGCCTGGTGGAAAGCAGTTACCGTAGCCTATGAACGCCTGTAACACCAGAGGCATCACACGCTCGTTGCCGACCCTGTAAAAACTTCTTCACGCCCTTTTTGTAGAACCCCATGCTGTAGTCCCCTGAGAAAACCTCAAATCTTCACTGATAATCTTACGTTTCAGGTTCAACCGTCTCTCTCTCACACGCATACAAATTTGCGCGGGTCAACTAGTTAATAAATAAATAAATATTGTCAGACAAATTACACAGCGCCATCTAGGCCCAAAGTAAGCGAAGCTTGTGTTATGGGTACTAGACAACTGATAAACATACGTAAATACATTTTTTTTTTTGGTAAATACTTACTTATGATACATAGCAAACACCCAGACCCAGGCAAACAGACATGTTCATGCACACAAATGTTTGTCTTGTGCAGCCTGGCGCAAATCAAAGTAAAAAAACGATTCTATGAATCGGAAGCGAATTTTTATGAAATGGTTTGTAAGGCACATCCGTCTCTTAAAACGTAGTGGTTACATTCTCTTTGGTCCTGTGTGGGAATCGAACCCACGAGCGTTGGTGTCGAAGCCGCGTCATTGACCGCTACGCCACCGAGCTCGTCAAATAGTTATCATATAATTTTACTAATTCCACCCGCCTATTTCAGTCAAGAATACCTACATGTATAGAATATTGTACATAAACACTAAGAGAATATGAAATGAATGAAGTATAACATTACGAGTTTCCTTTATTGCTGTCCTATAATTTGGTTATTAGCCAAGGATCTCCACCCACCGATTTCATTAGAAACCCCGTTCGTAGTAATTTTACTTTATATTCTAACAAACGGATTCTTACATTGGTATAAAAACGATTATTATCGGAAGGAGTCATATAATAATAAGTTTTTGTTTTGATAAAGGCCTACGAGTACATTGGTAGGCGAATGAATTTCTTGAACGAATGAAAATGAATGAAGTTCATTTCACAGTACACTTAGATTGCTAAGGTAGGTACTGTGAAGTGAACTTACTTTACTATAAATAGGGTGTGTTTTTCTAAATAAGATATTTTTTTCTATTAAATAAGATTTTTTTTTTATACTACTTACGTCGGGTGGCAGACAAACACATGGCTCGCCTGATGAGAAGCGGTTACCATAGCCATATTAACGCTCGCAACATAAAGTATTGCTCGCGCACCGCCACCCCCGCTGCCAACGCAGCATCTTCCTTTCTGGTGACCTCACTGACTCGCAGGAACACAACCACAAGATATTTTTTGTAAATTCTATTTTAAAGCTATGACATTTTTTACAAGGCGGACAACACGACAATAAAAATCGACTACGAAACGCTTACTCAGTAAATGCATTACGCAAAAGACCGTTTTGACACATAGGAAATTGTTTTATCTAGGTATAATTTTACAATATTTTTGGTTAGCGCAAACATCGGTATATAGCGCGGGACTAAGTGAATTCCGGGCAATTACCTTGCTTTCTTCTTGCCTCAATGGAGGATGTAGGTAAAACATATTAGTTCTAAAAGCTGAAGATGAATTCATTACCGATGGCGAGCTGTGCAACTGCAGGCCACTGACATCGTATCAAACAACTGCGCTAAACAACCTATTATTACAATCGGTAGAACATGCAAAGGGAGGCCAAGTCTCTTCTCAAATGACAAGTAAATAACTATCACTGCATATTATAAAACAAAACTTCTAAAAGCGCTGTAAACTCAAAAGTAACGGTACTAATTTTCATACAACACTCACGAGGAAGGTTTATTAAGTCGATGATTAGACGAGCTCGGTGGTTAGCAATGACCACTTTGACTCCGAGGTAGCGGGTTTGATCCCCGCACAAGACAAACATTTTTGTGCATGAACATGTGTGTTTGTCTACTAAGACACCTATATTAATGGGTGTTTTCTATGTTTATATGTATTTATTTACAAAAAAATGTATATGTTAAGTATAATATCAGTTATATAGTACCAGATTTTATTACTACTATTAAATTTCGCAATAAATAAACGGTCGTCACAGAGTCGGCAATGCGAGAGTAATCCCCCTGATGGTGCACGCCTCCATCGGCTGCTCTAACTGCTCTCCATCAGGCAGACCGTACGCTTATTTCCCATCATCATAGTGTGCTACCTTTAAATTAAGGTTAAGGTAGCATACGTATACACGGATTTTTTTTAAATTAAAATGTATGCCAACTTTTAATTAAGATGCAATGGAATTGAAGTTCACAGATTATAAACCTTCATTGATTCGAATTTGAACTGCTGTTGTGAAGAATACTCAATTTCCGTTACTTTCAGCATAATTGATAGCCTTATTGTCTCTGCCAGTTGTTACACGAACATTCCGATTGTTGCGCCGATTCCAAGTTATTTTTTTTTTTTGCCAAGAAACCATAGACTAATTCGATTTTTATTGTGAATAAAACAGTACGTAATTAGGTTTCGTAGTGCATTACTTTGGTTGTGTGTTTATAATTTTTTATCGGTGCTCTGTAATTGTGAAACAATGATGCCATTGAGTGGAGTAATGAAGTTTAGTTTGATGTTGGTTTGGGAGCAATTACGTGCAATTTAAACGCTAATGAATATTTTTTTTTTTATTTCTTTTGTGTTCGACAGAGAATCTCTTTACTTGTTTTCCGTATACATTAGGATTAGGGGGCCTATCGCCGATTCCCATCGAATATTTTGAGTCCCAAAAATAGGTCTTAGGTTTAGGTTTTTGACAAACATTTTTAGCTTAGTCGGTAAGCTCGAGGGTCATCAAACCCGCCTTTCAGATTATCATCTTATTGTTACTTGCTACATTACCAGTCATGCTGTTCCTCTTAATCATCTACGTTCATAAACTTGCTTACCATCATCCATAAACAATCTCGATTTCGTGCAAGAATCCATCCTCAATACCATACTATACATACACGGCAGTTGAGCTTCACTTGACTAGAAGGGCAGTCAAATATCAAAAGCTACTTACTCCTTCTAATTTCTTCTGATTATTATTAGTTTTGAATTCCAAGGCAGCCGTAGTTTTACCCCCATGACTGCAATGGACTTCACTGTTCATGGTCTATTTTGGTGGTCGCCGCTGTTAATCCTGGCTACACAGGAGACACAGTGGTGGGAATGTGAGGTTGGCCCCCCGTCCCGAATCCCATCCTATATCTAAATGATTCACCTCTCCGATACTAATAGGTACGTGTTAAAAACTGTACACACTATTATTATATCGCCTACTTACTTACAAATTCAACAATCACAAAGATGGCGCCCGATAATTTTTCTCACAATACCATTAACTCGATATTGTGACCTCAAAAATCAGCTTTGTTTCAAGAAACTATTTAAATCGATAAAAATGGTTGCCGTGCTTGATTATTATCGTAATAAAATTGCCTTTAATGGGCTGCAATCAATGCGGGATGGGACAGCACTTGTATAAAATGGAAAATAATCTTGGCCACCGCAAAATTCTGAATTATTTATTGAGCCATTTGACATAATTCGACTTCGATTTATCCATAATTGAACTGATTTAAAAGAAAAAATATTTTTTAGGATTTAATATTTTGTGGAGAGGTTTACATGAATAAGGATATAAGTTTGAGGGAAGATTACATGATTAATGAATGTTTCATGTCAATATAAATGGCATTTATAGTAAAGTAGCGGACCCGACAGACGTTGTCCTGCAGCGCCATCTGCCGGGCTGATTTGTGAATCTAAACCATCCAGGGCGCCACCCAAACGCATACAAAAAAATTCATTCAAATCTGTCCATCCGTTTAGGAGGAGTGAGTTGTGAGTGACATACACACGTAGTAGAATTATATATATAAAATATAAAAATTAAATTATTATTGTTCCTCTTAATTCACGTCATTTGATAGGCGTGCGCAGGGATATGGATCCAACGCGTAGAGGCCCCTTTGAGAAGTTTGATGTAATGTTTTACGCCCGCCGTGACCCGCTCCAGGATATGTCAATGTAACGATACCCATGAGCAGGTCTCATCAGGCGTTGAGACTATTGCGAAGTGTGATGGAAAATAAATGGGCTATGGAGATGAGATCTGGGTGAACTTAATACCGGGCTATTACAGAAATCAGCACCACCAAGAGGTCGCCGATCCGTTGCCAGCCTTTTAAGGGAAATATTGACCCTGTTCTTGAATTCCTTCTTTCCTGGTGACCTCACTCACTAGCAGGAACACAACAACCCTCAAGGAAATTGTTATTTAGCTGCGGAATTAGGTGGAAGTACTTCCCCAGTCCCAGTTTTACACTTTTAATTAATAATAAGATTGAAATTGAAAAAAAAAATATGCAATCAAAATCATTAATTCAGCGCTCGTCCCCAAAAATTTTGCATATTTAAACCAAGCGACAGTTAATTATGACAAAATTTGCATTTTTTGTTTTATTTTTTATTATTTTAAGACGCAGCAAGTTTTATTTAAATTCAAGGAATAACTTTTTAAATACTTTCGTGTATACTAAACTCTTATAAAAGACATAAAAAGAAGAAAGTAGCGCGGAAACTTTAAGAAATTTTAAGAAGCTTGAACGACCATATTAACTTTTCTAATGTAACCTGACGAGCTCGGTGGTCGAATGGTTAGCAATGGCCACTTTGACTCCGAGGTCGCGGGTTCGATTCTCGCACAAGACAAACATTTGTGTGCATGAACATGTCTCTTTGTCCTAGTCTGGGTGTTTTCTATGTCTTATAAGTATGTATTTACAAAAAAAAATGTATTTAAGTACATTTATCAGTTGTCTAGTACCCATAACACAAGCTTTGCGCTTAATTTGGGACTAGATGGCGCTGTGTAAATTGTCCAGATTTTTTTTTTTTTTTTTTTTTTTTTTATACTACGTTGGGTGGCAGACAAGCATACGGCCCGCCTGATGTGAAGCGGTTACCGTAACCGTATTAACGCTCGCAACATAATATATCACTTGCGCGCCGCCACCCCCGCTGCCAACGCAGCATCTTCTTTTCTGGTGACCTCACTCACTCGCAGGAACATAACAACCCTCAAGGGAATTGTTATTTGGCTGCGGTATTCTGTGAGGTGGAGGTACATTCCCCAGTCGGGTAGCTTGCAATGACGCTCCCTACCTCTCTTTTCGCCAGAGCTTCGTTTGTCAGTCAGCAGGGTGCACCGCGTGCAGGTGAAGTTGGCTTTGGTTCAAAGATGTTGATAAACCACTTACACCCCAGATTTATTTATTATTTTAACTTTATGTCGTTGAATTCGTCGTCGTTATGACGTAAAAGAACTGTCAGTCATTTGAGAGATTGCGCGAAATCATATTGGATATTGAATTCGAATATTCAATATTCGAATTCAATTCGAAGTCAGCCAGTTTCAGGTAATTAAAATGATTACATGAGTAGAGCTTTGATTACATCGATACTCGCATAACTATTATGTATTTATATTTGTATATCTACATGGTATTTATTACCTCACTGGATGCATTCGACTGTAGTCTGTAATAACATTACAACTTCTTTGTTGAGTCTCCATGATATGGATAATATCATATTATGTTATTATGACATTGCTGTATCTTTGACTGACGGGCAGTATGTAACATTGACAATACAAATTCGATTTAGATTGGTTAATTACGAGTAGATTTCTTTTATTCTACGTCGGGTCGCAAACAAACGTAAAATTCGCCTGAAGTGAAGCGGTTACCGTAGTCATGCCGGCGGAGAATATGACCGATGTACCCCAGAATACGCTGGTAACTGTAGAGAGTCTAGTTTTAATTCCTAGTCGTTCTATAATAGACATGTTTCATCGTTTTGGCGGTCACAGTATTCGCCAACGCCACATTTCAATAGCATCTATCTTTTTTCTGCCCTTTGTCCGAATCCTCTGCACCTCGGAACCATAAAGAAAGATAGAGAAGACGAAAATCCGGACTAGTCTGATCTTGGTAATACTACGTTAGTACTATTACTTATACTGTGGTAATACTAGAAACCTTTCTATCTTGCCCTATACGAGTCAACTTGCCCATGGAATCTTTGGCCATTTGGGTCTTTATTTAAAAAGTAAATTATAACTAACTTCTATGTAAAATATATAATAACTAAAATCGCTTGTCTCGACATCATTGCACGGAGAGGCCTTGTCATGATAGTTCACAGATTAAATAAATTAATGTTTGGAGTGGCGCCATTGCGCGGGAAACGCGTCAAAAAGCGGATTGCGTAAACCACTCGTAATGACCGCCGTGTGGGCTAGTTCCGCCCGCCACCTTTATTTTGAACCATTAAATAAGTGCCTGAATGAGTGCATCCGCACGTCGGTTCCTGTCACGATATAAGAAAAACGCTCAAATTGACCGGTTGTCAGCGCAAGGTCGATTCGTTATTAACAATTGGTTGTCTAATCGGTACGACACAGCTGCAATGTAATATTACTGATAGGTAAACTGGGGGCTTACTATGAACAAAAATGGGACCTAATATGAACGCAAAATGTGACGTATAGCGAATTTTTTTTCGCCATTACTAAATTTTCTAACAAACCAGCCAGTAGGTCTGTGATTAAGCGAAATCTCTGGGCATTGTAAACAGCTACCGCATAATCAGGTTACCGATCTGATAACCATTTTGCATTAAACACTTGCAAAAACAATATATATATATCTTTTATTTACTTTTTTCTTACAAACAATCGACAATATGAACGAAAAATGTGAAATATAGCGGATTTTCTTTTTCGACTTTAGTCATTTTTCTAACAAACCGGCCAGGAGTCTACCGCTTAAGCTGAAGCCAATTCCCATCCGGTTTCTGTTTTTACGTATTGTGTAAGCGTTGGATTATCTACGACATAGCTCGAAGCTGAATAGAAAATCAGGACAAGTTGTTGTTACCAGATGCAAAGGTATAGAAAGTAGGTACATAATTTGTGTAAAACTGTAAAAATGCAGCTCTCAAAACCTTTCTATTTTTCCCGGTACTATATAAAAAACTGGTAATGTATCGGTGCTGGCCGTGTGGTTTCCGGCAGACTAGAATAGAATCACTCCCTCTCTTCTCATGGATGTCGTACAAGGCGACTAAGGGTAATACATTCGATCAGGCCTCCCCAACCCGTCTGGCCAGCGTAGGGAGTGTAGGCCAAATCCTCCTTCTGTCTGGGTCGTGCTCCTGTAGTGAAGACTAAAATAACCTGATGATGATGATGATGATGATGTATCGGTGCTTGGCCCTTATTGTCTATGGAAAGTGATCCCTTCTTATGCTAAGGAGATACGTCTGTAAGACAATACCATATCAGACCATATTTTTTTAAAATATTGTAACCTCTAATTTGTTACGTATTACAAGATTGAAATTGCCACGGAGAAGAGGCGACTCCTCTAATACAGGTTATTTCAACTTTTGAATTATTGTATTAAATATTGTCACACAAATTACACAGCGCCACCTAGCCCCATAGTAAGCGAAGCTTGTGGTATGGATACTAGACAACTGATAAACATACGTAAATACACTTTTTTTTTTGTAACTACATACTTATGATACATATAGAAAACACACAGACAAACAGACATGTTCATGCACACAAATGTTTGTCCCGTGTGGGAATCGAACCTACGAGCGTTGGTGTCGAAGCCGCGTCATTGACCGCTACGCCACCGAGCTCGTCTCATAACTTAACCAATTGTAGTTACCAATAAACTGAATTTGAATTTGAAACTGAATTTGAATTCTGATGAAAATGACACAGGACATATTTGTGTTCATGAACATGTCTGTTTGTCTTGGTCTGGGTGTTTTCTTTATGTATGTATGTAATTACAAAAAAAAAAAAATTGTATTTAAGTATAATATCAGTAAATAGTATCCATAGTACAAGCTTTCCTTAGTTTGGGATTAGATGGACGTGTGTAATTTTTGCAGGAATATTTATTTATTATTATTATGTACATATACATAATTATCTACAATATCTATTATGTAGTTAGGTTAGGAAGCGTATTTCGAAATTCATATTCTATACATTCACTTAATATAGATGTTTGGATAGTCAAGTTATTATAATTAAACTCATAGGCAATCTAGCCAATAAGGGTTCATATTGATTTGAATGGAAATCGAAAAAACATAGGTTGGGATGTAAGTGGCTCGTCACGATCTTTAGAGCCAAAGTCAACCTTGCCTGCTCGTGTTGTAAACTGTCGACTAGTGAAAGAAGCTCTGGTTGTAGGGCACAGCGTATTTGTACGCTATCCGACTGGGTAAGACACTCCACCTCCACAGAATACTGCAGCCAAATAACAATTCCCTTGAGGAGTTGCGACCGTTAACATGGCTACGGTAACCGCTTCACATCAGGCGGGCCTTATGCTTGTCTGCCACCCGACGTAGTATAAAAAAATCTGCACGAGGCTGGAAAGACGCAGCGATGTACGACAATGTCAATTTTTTATTTAAGCAAGCATTAGTTGAAGCATGGTATCCAAACGCAAACAGCGTTTGTATAACTATTACCAACTGTACAACTAGCCTTTGTTAATAGACATCAAATTCTGTTGCGAACATTTTTCTCCCATCACATTGATAATTGCGAAAAAGGAAATAAGAAAATGGGTGATTACAAGCCCTTTGCCATTCTATAATCATCACGCAAATGTTTAGTTACAACATCGGCTCGCGTAAAAGCCTTTGAAAACCGCGCCATTTCCTAACGAAATTTTGGTCTATTTTCAATGGCCACGCCGAAAATGGGTTTTGGATTTTCGCTTCCGATGAAAAATGTTTTAGCTCGAAAATAAGGGAACAGTCCATTAGGCGCCTCTCAACATAAAAAGTAGACTAGCTTAGCTTGACTTTACGGGAATCATAACGCTGCGTATCCATTAGAGCGCAGAACTAGACTGGACCGAACGTCAGACCATTCTGACAAATGGAACACGGAGTCGCGTATTGATTTAATATGAGTACTTGCACACCCGCGTTGGGGGCGAAGCGAGAAATAAAATTAAAAAATATGCATAATAAAAATTTGGTCGATAGCAGTGATGGGTCCCCCGCGACCGAACAGACTGTTTCACGCGAGGGAGCGTAATCGATTTTTTTTTTTTATATTACGCTCCGCATTGCTCTTGATCGTTGATTTATAATTATGCAATATTTTTAACGTATTCAAATGGAGTGTTTTCATTTTCGTATGTCGTTTCGTAGCCAATTTCCTAAAATTTGCCTTTTGTTGTGTTATGGCGATTTCATTTTGAATTAAAATTCGAAGTTCTCTTCTGAGATTGCACACGATTCTGTATTTCTACTGCCTTTTTTGTTTTTTTCTTTAAATTCATGGTACCAAAAATGGGGTGTGGCTGTATCATGGATACAGCCGCGTGTTGTGTGTTGTACGTGAATACGTTATAAGCACTAAAATTATCTCTAAATGGCAGCGCACGCGATGTTCCATAGTCCTTACGTAGCGTAATAAATCCTTTGATCTCATCTATCCGGTGGTGTGGTTGAATTTTGAACGGAAATAGATATGTTACTGCAACACCAAACTGTATCCTCGATTTTGTTATCATTCGTTTTTTTTAATTGCCTCCCAATGGATGCAATTTTGAATACACGTCAAAAACCGCGTAGTAGCGGTAGTGAAATATAACCCACACAAAGTGTCAGTTTTTTAAGTGAAACTCCAATCAATTCATAAGTGACATCTTCAAAAAGTAACCTATCGATAAATCCGCGTACACATGGTCGAATAGTAATTCGATTCTCAACAATCGTGAACGTCATTCGCACGTCTATCGGGTCCATTGAATGGTTTAACTATCAAACTTCGTTGCGTACAAGCCTGACAAGTGTTTGACGGCTAAAGGCAATTTCGATCAAGGCAGTGTTCGATGCGTTTCTGACGAACGTCCAGGGACTCTTACTGTGTGGTTATCGCAACCATATTCTTGCTGAATACACTGATTCAGCAAGACTATTTTTACGACCAGTGGACCCGTCCAATCATTTCGTCTAATGTGCTCACTGATTAAGAATATTTTTTTCCAACGTCCAATCTACGACTCCTGAATTGTGCTCAAAGATTTAGCAACAATATGCAGCCATTGATGGCACTGATGGCACCGTCCAATCTTCGGCATCTATTTTATTCACAATTTAGAGTAGTTTATACAATTTTTCTTCTGTTGATGACTTAATGTTCACCTTTCAGTAATAATTTCAGTATATATTCAATTCAGTTTAAATTAAAAGCTGTGCGATCACTAAGATATTTTGTTCAACTACTTATCATCACCATGAACGAATATAAACTTAATAGGCAACTTTGCGCATGCAATCGTTGTTAATACGTTTGAACTTTGCAGGCTCTATATCAATGCCTTTGTCTACTGCAGCGTCATCGTTGTCGATATTTTAATATAAATTGATTTTAAGATAGTATGATTAAGATCGTTCGTCTTTTCAAATGTTTTAAAACAAAACAACTCGTTTAAATCGTGAAAATAAATAATTTAAACAGCACAGTGAGACCGGATAGTGACGTCCAACGCAGCGGTATTCGACGTCAATCGATTCGATATTTTAATTGAATTCCCACCTGTGTTTTATGTCGATCACCGTAGTTTTACTAGCTTTAATATATCATTGGAATGTCCGAATGACACACGGATGGAGTGATGACGTCCAAATTGGGATGTGTCCTGCTTCCACCGCAGTTCACCTCGATTTGTTGTTTTAATTATTTCTGTCATTACTTTTTTTTGTCATTTATTTTGATTGTTTTTTCATTTCTTGTTATATGTCATGATTTATAATCAAATACCCCTGAGCTAGTTTTCGTTTTGGATCAGATTTTATAACTACTTAAAGCGGTCATCTTTCTGAAAATTGCAAATTTAATGCGGGACAGTGGGGTTTACATCTAAATTTACAGTATCGTCCTGCAGAGTTCTGTACAGTTGGCTGTCTAACTATTACCGACAAATAAGGCAATCATTCAGTTTGTCCAATATTTGAAGTAGCTTAATACACGCGAAACATTCCTGCTATAGAAAGACTTCGTGACAGCACGAAAGATGACTTTAAGAACTTTAAATCAAATATTTGATTCAAGACAGTCAGATAGACAAAAGGCTGTCGCTTTTACGAAGCCATAAATATCTATATATAAATAATACGAATATAAAGATCTATTTATATATATAGATGCACATTACTGAAGGATATTTTCATTGAATGCCTTTTAAAAATATTGTTTCTCTCTGGTGTGCTGTTACGACAGAATTGAAATATACCAATTGAACAAATGGACTACATAGACATTGGAGGCGACATAGCTGACAGTCTTAGATATACCCAGGTGTACCAATTTTATTACGTCTCGAACACTTCTGTAATATCTTTAATCGTCATAGAACTACTTGTAATGCACTTTTTGTAAATAGCTTAGTAGAGCCTATCTCTGTCGCACTATAGTTCGGTCGTGACTATTATTATTTTTATGTCGTCATTCAGAAGAGATGTTATAAGCTATAAGCTGAACTTTGAACTTTCCGCGATGGACGGTAGAATTAATTGCGTTCGATTGTAACACATTCGCATCACTATTTTCATCGATATACCTAACAGGGACCGTACCGCCGAAGCTGAAGCCGATTATCATCGAATATTTTGATTCGAAAAATAGGTCTTACGTTTTATTTAGTTATTGACACATATCTTCAGCTCTGACGGCTGAGCTCCAAGGTTTCCACCAGCTAAGCTAAACAAAGGTACCATTAATGCCATCGCCAGGGAGTTCATCCTCACACATTGGAACCGAAGTGGTCACGTATTGTGCGATTCCAGCGGAGTTTTCTTCCACTTACTACTAAGCTGTGGAATGAACTGCCTGTTGAGGTTTTCCCAGGAGACTACAGCATGGGGTTCTTCAAAAAGGGCGTAAAGAGGTTTTTACAGGGTCGGCAACGCGCACGTGATGCCTCTGGTGTTACAGGCGACCATAGGCTACGGTAACTGCTTTCCATCAGGCGGACCACCGTATGCTTGTTTGTCACCTTAGTGGTATAAAAAAAAATGTAATAGCTGAAGTTTGATATTCTCTATCAAAAATACCAAATTTTTGAGGACGAAAATCAAACACTAGCTTATATTGGAGGTATTTGTGTTTATCTTAATTGGTAGATATTATAGACATCTACCGAATAAGCTGAAGATGATTCTCATTAACTTAAACTTAAGACCTATTTTCGCAATCAAAATCCGAAGGTAATCGGCTTCAGCGCTAGGGCCCAGGTTTTACATGATAGCGTTTGTTAGTTATTACAACATAGTTGCCAAAGTAAGATAAATATGGTAATTTGTTGCTAAGTTAGTTTCTACTAACTGAATATACAATAATTTAATCTACAATATCCCAATGCTGTTATAGACTACTAGCGTTCGTCTGTGGTTTTGTCCGCGTGAATCTTCATCTCCTATTTCAACCCCTTAGATTAGAATCAAACGCCATAAAGTTACGTTAGAAAAAATAATTTAGTCGTTTAGTTTTCTTAAATTTTCTAAATATCCGTGCGACTTTCTTATTATTTTTTCTTTTGACAATATAAAAAGAATTAATTAAATGGCAATAGCCTATACGGCTAGCAACGGATCGGCGAACACTTGGTGTTGCCGATCTCCATATGCGGTGGTGATTGCTTCCCATCGGGTGACCCACATGTTCGTTTGCCCCCCTCTCATATAAAAAAAATACACTTCGGAACAGTTTAAAAGACTCCGCACGCACACGCGCTCATTATGTTGATATACAGACGACATTGTATAAGTAATAGTTAACGACACATGACGCAACATTTGTATGGAATGTCCATGGTGTGCTAATAGTTTTGCATAAAATGCTGCCATTGACTGAAAATAGAGCACGATTTAAGTTGCCTAAAATGTTTCCTGTGTCGCAGTCAAGAGTATTTGATAGTCAAATCAATAGCATTATTAATGAACTATTCGAATGGACAGTCCATCTTGTCCTATTGTGGTAGAATAATGAATGTTTAAACTAATTATCGAGAGGTGTTTAAATTAATTAAATAATTATGAATTATCAGGTCAGTCGGTTATTTGCGTTCGGGAAATTCGAAATTCGATTTTGAAATAGAATTCGCTTAGAATTTTACGCTATATGTAGATGTTGTCTCATCGCTTTAAACACTTAGATTAAAAAAATGCTGAATTAGCTATTGTACTAAAAGGTGATACAAATATTTCATTCATTCATTTCATTCTTTTATGTGAGTTTTAATAATAATAATATATATTTATTTTACAGACAACATGGTCCATTTAATTTTATGATGTAAAAAATATTTTACTTTTCAAAGCGTACCGTAGGCTAGTTTGGCACCCGGCGTGGTTTAAAAAAAACACACACAACCTTTATATATGGAACTCACCGCCTTTAGAATTAAAGCCAACACTGGGTTATACCCTGAGACCAATAAATGAGGTCGTGACATAAGTCAAAGCAGAGATATTCCACAGTGCTATTTTTTCAAATAGTCACCATGGTTATTTTCAGATTATTAAACACTCAGCCATTGGAGGGATGTTGCGTTCCTGCGGGTAAATAAGCTTATTAGTAGGTTCATGTAGAGTTTAGCCCTATAATCTAGGCTAAACCTGATTCACATTAATTTTTTTGACTCCTAATATCGGAGTTTGGTTTTAGTTATTGTCAAAGTATTTCAGTCGTTAGAGCTCTAGTAAGCTGAACATAGGGTTGCCATATCTAAACGCTAGCAACCAGGACAAGATGCGAAAAATCTACGGATTTTGAATCTTTTAAAACCCAAATATGTCATAAATGTTTTAACACTAGTCCTATTTTTTTATTCTGTGACAAGATTCGCAGCATGGAACGGGCGATAGTGATTTAAAACTTTTAACCCTGGACTGCAAAGGAAACCCTGCCGGAAGGCTCCCCGGACGCCCTCTAAACTAGGACAAATCCGGGGAAACCCCGCCGGATGGTAACACTAGCTAAACACAATGATCACTAATCTAAGCTGCAATTAGACTCTCGTAATGAAAAACCTCGATATGAATCGGCCTAAGCTGAAAAGCTTAGGCGGTAGAGCTCAAGGGCGCATCCAGAGGGAGGGTCAAGGGGGTCATGACCCCCCTGGGCTGGGTCCACGACCTATATGGACCACTAGTTAAAATTGTTAAACTTAATGTTTTTATATAATTTTTTGTCTCAATATAGATTAAGTACAGTACGTGTACATACACTAATAAAACACCTACTTTTTACCAGTATCTATTGTTATCAAAATTTAATTAGAACTTAAAGTGACTTGACCACAACTATGTGACCCCCCCCCCCCCCCCCCCATGGCAACAAAGCTGGATCCGCCCTTGATAGAGCTCCAGGCCTAATAACGCAATACCCCTTGTAAATGTGTTGAGTAGTAAACAAGAGAGTATTCTTGTTTACTACTCAACATAGTTACAAAAGAATCAAAGGCTATGGCCCTTTGCCGTAGCCAAGCTCTACGAATTGAGAAAGTAATCAAGGAGTTTCGAATAATTAAAGAAGAAGTAAACCATCTGGTAAGCTGACATAGACGCAACACCAGACCCAGTCTTACGCTTTGTAAAACCCTTCACGACCTTCATAATAAATCCCATTCTGTACTCTCCAAAAACATAGTAGGTCGAATTCAAAATCCGTCTCAATTTGATTGCGAACTACACCTTTATTTAATTGGTGTTCACAATCCGTGAATGACCGCTTTTATCATTTAGATAGATTAATTTTCATTTCGACCAATTTTAGTTGGTGTCATCGAAACTCGACTAAATATTGGGTATACAAAAACCAACACTGAGGGCATTCGCGCGCGGCGCCCGTTAACACTACCGCCGTCCGCATAATGAAACACAAAATGTGTGAACGTAAAAAGCGTTTAATTGGCCGCGGGACACCGGATCATTCCCAATCACAACTCGATACCGCATAGTGATGGGACGTCAATCGTGTATTAGTTGTGTATTTTTTTATTTGTAAAACTTTGTTAAACTTTGTTGCACACAAATGATAATACATAACTCAATATAAAGAGAAAACTATGTATACAAAGGCAGAATTAATCCTTATGGGGTTCTTTTTGTGTGTGATGCGTCTGGTGTTGCAATCATCCAGAACTACTGCTTATAATCAAGCAGGTGGTATACTGGCTTGACACCTAAGCGGCATAAAAAAGCACCGGAGGTATAATAAAATTGGAACTAGTCGAAAACCCAGCCAACAAAGCTTTTCTAACACAGTTTTATTCGTGTGTAATTTGAAAAGTATAAACGAATAACACTGTATAGGTAGTAGGACACTTATTAGTCAACTGTACATATATATATACATACATGTTTTTATTATAAGAGCCATAGATCAAAAATAAATAAAAACAAACTAGTATTTCTACTACGTTCTAATCGTATTTGGCGACGCTTGACTCTATATTAAACTTTTTTTTTTCATTACATTACTAACTATAGTAGAGTAACTATTGTTATCAAATATGACTTAATTACTTTGATCATTCGTTCTATATTTTAATTTTGCATTTGTTTATTTAGTGGGATCTGGAAAACAACCTCTCTATAACCAGTACACAAGGACTGAACGTTTATCTTTCTTTTACACCCTTTTATTTGTTCAAATAAGATGTTGCAAATGAGTACGAGAAAGTAATTACTGAGTATAAATCAATTTACTTTCATTTGCCTGCAAATAAGTAAGCAAAACATGAAAGTAAGATTTCATGTCTTATAAACAATATGTCAGTCTTATATACTTAATGTAGTTGACTGTTGCCAGTATTTTAAGGCTTTGGTAATAATCGACATTACTTTTTATTGAGGAAATATCTATATAGTCTATACCAATAGACTTTTGTTAAATAACCCCACAGAATACATATAGTATTTATTTTATTTATATGTCGTTTTGTATTAGTAATAAAAACTATATTTTTTTATTCAAACTAGTTACTTCGTTCTTATAGTCTGTTTTCCAGCCTATAATGTAATATATTACATTTTTTTAAATGATCAACCCTATAATTATAGCCACAATAAACTATTTATTGTTAAATGCCACAATATCTGACTGTATAAGTAATAATGTTGACGATGATGATAAAAAACTTTAGCTGCCCTCTTTTGTCCTTCGCAAGTTTATATAAAATGAATAAAGATGACTATTTATAATGTAAAATGTCAATAACAGGGCCAATTTATTTAATTAAAAAATAAAAGGAATCGAACACGTAACCTTTGAAAAGGGGATCGGCCGCGTACATTGTTGTGGTTGCTGATGATTGGGGACGCACAACAGGTGAGCCGTGTCACAACACTAGGCATTGAGCTCGGGACGCGTAAAAATAGTGCGAAATCTACCAACCTGTTACTGCGGGATGACAACGGTCGGACGTCCCGTGGTCAGATCGTCCCCACACGCACGCGCTCACCTACGCCAACACAACTTTCAACGGGAAACTTTAACCCTCTAACTGCGTGCTAGTATTAATGTCGCTTTTAGCCATGTAGGAGATTAAAATACGAGTATAAGTTAAGTCATTGAAAATTGTGTCGACTAATTCCAAACTTTCTTTTGATTGTTTTTTTTCCAATATTTTTTTAGTTTTAAAGAATTATGCATATAAAAACTTTTTACTCTGTATTAAGTTCCGCTTCCCACTATATGAAGAGGTCATCTCCATCCATACTCATCCATAAATGTATGCTATCGAAACTAATAATGTGTACGCTCACACACGTACAGTTTCGCCTAAATTTATTAGAATATACATACTATATCTGTGAGTGGCCTATTTATAAAATTGACAGGTTTCAAGAGAATGTACCTAATTACTATGTCAAATTCTTATATATGGGATAATTATGAACTTATCCATGCCTTTTATTTTTACGATAACTTCTTATAGGTACCTAGGGTACGGCCTTACTGTGTCTAAATGGGAAAGTCAACTACGACCATTCGAGTTGTTATTTATAATGGCTATCCAAATGTAAGACAAAAGACGAAAATAAACAGTTTGACAACTATAAAATATAATTTCAAATATAGGCGTATTTATTCCTGCAATGATGCGATATAGAATTACCGATATTGATCAGGAAATGTATAAATTATTGCAAATTTTCGGTCACAAAATCACAATCTCACCATCGTTGTTAGAATCAAAGCCTGTATGTTGTGCGTCCCGCCATTAATAAAATAGGGTTTGACGAATGAGAAGTAGGACGCAGCGATATTCAATGCGCCACCAAGCAAAGATAGGAGACCTTTACAGAAAACCGCACATAAATAACTATTAAGTACTTGAATAAAAATCGATTTATAAAAAAAGGTTCGTAAAGATTAAAGATTAGAAACCAATGGTTCAGATTAAGTTAATAAATAGAACCGTTGATTCAACTAAAATACTCCAAAATACGTATTCCCTTCTAACTGCACACCATACGGAACAGACTTCAGTAGAACGAGCCTCGAGAAATTCGATTACGTCAGTTGGCCATGTCAATGACTTGAATTTCAATTAGAACAAATTATCAAGGGATCGCCACAGCAAACTTGATTTGTTAGCGCAAGCGCAGTGCACTGGCCGGCGTTGAGCTCCGAATTAGTTAGGCTACATTTTGGAGCTGTGCCGTGAGGCTAATACGTACGGTATCACGCTAATTTGCTCTCCATCCGGGCAAAATGTCTAAAATTTGTGTTCTACTCTTCAATTCCAAGTTAGAAGTTTGCTTTGGCAAAGAATACTCAATGCAGACGCTGATACTTGGAAAATAGAAACCGTTTGCTGCGAATTAAGACCTCACCTTTTTTTTTCAATTCTTTGTGTTGAATGACTTACAAAGCCAATTGTATATACTATCAACTTATCCACCAAATTCCATCAACGACGTTCGTTTAGGTTCCACGGATTACCAGTGACAGTCTTGACCATTGGGAAATGATCTTAGGCTGGACCGACTAATAAAACAGACGACTAAAAAAAGTCTCAATATCAAATTACAGGCTCGTGTTTCTAGGGTTAACTTAGAAAGTCGTTTAACTGAATAGTTCATGGTGTATTTTTTTAGATGAGAGGGGGAAAACGAGCATGTGGGTCAGCTGATGGAAAGCAATCCCCGTCGCCCATGATCATAATATATAAAAAATATTCTTCTTGAATGCCGTTTTTGTTTGGAAATACTCCTAAGGAAGGTATCACTATTTCGTTGTAGACAGTTCGTGGTAGAAAATGTCTTATTTGTGATAGATCGCCAATCATCGAGATGATATGAAGATTAAAACACAAACAAAGCTTTGAATATTTAATAACACAAGCAAAGATAATATTAATATAATATTTCTGGAGAATTTACACAGCGCCATCTAGTCCCAAATTAAGCGCAAAGCTTCTACAATGGGTACTAGACAACTGATAACTTAAATACATTTTTTGTAAATACAAAATTATAATACATGGGATACAATCAGACCACTGTGACATACAGACAGACGGATAGACAGACATAGAAATAGAAATATATTTATTTCAACTTCACACATACAATACTTAGTACACAAATACAACAAGACATATAATATTGGAAGTGATGTTTAAATTTTCGCCCATCCACAGGGTTCATTGCTGACATGATGAAACTATAAGAGTTCCCTATTGACTACAGAACGAACCACAAAATTCTTGTATTTTTAATAGTTTTTGCAAAATATATGTTAAGAATAATACTTCCTTACATTATAGACGCCCTGCCGCGGTCTCGAACCAACCTTACCTCAGCTCTGATTCGAATATAAAGTTAGTTCGACGCCGCAAGCAGACACTCGTTCTAAAACTTTATACAGAGTAGTGTTGGCGACGTAGCACATTTTTTACCATGCTTTCTACTAGTGGCATATTATTTGGTACTACGTCGGGTGGCAGACAAGTATACGGCCCGCCTGATGTAAATCGGTTACCGTAGCCATATTAACGCTCGCAACATAAAATATCGCTCGCGCGCCGCCACCCCCGCTACTAACGCAGCATCTTCTTCCTTTCTGGTGACCTCATTCACTCGCAGGAACACATCAACCCTCAAGGGAATTACCTGGCCAAATCCCCCACCGTTGGTAATTCCATGTACGCTTGGTGACGCCATGGCAAAAGATGAAATAAACGACTCCTATTCCGCAATAGCTGAAATTATATTTATTTTGTCATAATTAAAGTTAAGCTACGTAGACCACAGCCTGTCTATGGATGGGTTTATTTATCTCGAGCTCCTCCGTGCTTCGGTGGGCACGTTAAACCCGTCGGTCCCGGCTGTTGTTAGATTTTTTTAGCCACATTAGTGGTATAAAAAAAAAAGATGACAGCCGTTAAGCCAAGTCAGTGGTCTTAGGGCTTGTAAACACTGGCCTCCGCCAACCCGCAGTTGAGCAGCGTGGTGGAGTACGCTCTAAACCCTTTCGATTGAAGGGAGACCTGTATCCCAACAGTGGGATAATTATGGGTTTACGACGACTACGTTATCAGTACTATGAACATGTTATTAAATATTCAGGAAAAATATTTAATGTAATAAAAACATTTTATGTAATAAAAATTTCCTGTCGATGGCGAGCGGTGTGACAATAGACCTCTGAACAACCACGAAAAATAAATACACGTGATATCTTACTACACCCCCCCCCCCTACATTTTTACCGAACCCCCTCCCCCCTCTTTGGACCCTCACGTGATTAATGGACGGCCCCTTAAATAAATAAATAAATAATAAATATTTCTGGACAATTTACACAGCGTCATCTAGTCCCAAATTAAGTGCAAAGCTTGTGTTATGGGTACTAGACAACTGATAAATGTACTTAAATACATTTTTTTGTAAATACATACTTATAATACATAGGAAATACCCAGACCAAGACAAACAGACATGTTCATGCACACAAATATCAACCCGCGACCTCGGAGTCAAAGTGGCCATTGCTAACCATTTGACCACCGAGCTCGTCAAGTTATTCTGGTTAAAAGTTCAAAAGAGATATATAAATTGATTGCCATATCCAAAAATACAGTGTGATCACATGTGTTGTGGTCTTCCACTAGGTTGGTTCGATCCCATAACGGTGGGTTGCCACCTATTAGGACGTGTCCGACGCGACGTTCATTTACCATCCTACTCCATTGAGATATTAAAACAATCGATACATCGGAAATCACTGTTCATTCGATATAATTGACTCGCTCATATGGAACCGTGTGTTCGCGTCTCTAGTGTAAATAATAATAAATTAAATATATGTATTAATTTGTGAATAATGAAAAATATATTTTTTTATACTACGTCGGGTGGCAGGCAAATGGCCCGCCTGATGTGAAGCGGTTACCGTAGCCATATTAACGCTCGCAACATAAGAAATCGCTCGCGCGCTGCCACCCCCGCTGCCATTGCAGCATCTCCTTCCCTTCTGGTGACCTCACTTATTCGCAGGAACACCACAACCCTCAAGGGAATTGTTATTTGACTGCGGTATTCTGTGAGATTCCCCAGTCAAACAATTATTCATACAATTAAAGACAATCCTAAAGTTAGCCGTTCTGTAATGCGGCGGGTCTACGAGATGGCTGCGACTTATGCATCGCTTGCATTATAGATTGACTACATGTTGAAGCCATCAAACGGTGTGTCTATTGGTGTACTTTCGATGTGTGTCTGTGTCGGTTCCACATAATTGATCTTGGGCCCTGGCGGCTAAGTACCTGGGATATCGAATTAACATCAATTTGACAGTTAGTCGGTATGGGTACGTATCCATAGACTTATAATACACTCTGTTTTATAGACTCCGGTTTGGTTTAGTCATTTAAGATACAGAATTTCATAGACTGTAGCATATTTTGGGGTGTAAGTAGCGCACCACGATCTTTACAGCCAAAATCAACGTCGCCTACACGTGGTTACTCTGCCGACTAGCGATCTCCCAGATATCTGGGAAACTACTTCTTCCTATTCCTTTCAGCTTACAATTACGCTCCCTACCTCTCTTATTTTCCAGAGCTTCGTTTGTCAGTCAGCAGGCTGCACCGCGTGCAGGTGAAGTAAGCTTTGGTTCAAAGATGTTGATTAACCACTTACATACCAGAATAAATATTATATGCGATCTTAGCATTTATTACGAAACAAAAACTTGTATTCTTACTTTCACTCCAAAAATGATGATGGATGAAAAATGTACATCCACTGATCACAGGAAAATCGTAACTGAAATATTCTGAAGTTTCAGAAGACGACCCAATGTTAGTGACGTAGTAATACATCTGTGACCTATTATTTCGTAGTCAGCGGTCAGTTGGAATTTTGTAATCCTTTAAAGCTTGAGAATGGCAGTTCGAGTACAACTTTACTTTTTGTTTATTTATTACAGCGTCGGTGCTTCGACGCTATGGGCATATAGCTATTCTGTATGTCATAAGAAACTATGTTTTTTTTTTATGTCGAAATACCGTAATTCTGAGAGTTGGAAGAGAAAAACATATTCTATTTTGTTTATGTGAGAGGGGGACAAACAAGCATGTGGGTCACCTGATGCAAAGCAATCACCATTACACATGGAGATCAGTAACACCAAGGGGTCGCCGATCCGTTGCCAGCCTATAACGCAGAAACACTCGAGGGAATTGTTATTTCGCTGCGGTTTTCTATGAGGTGGAGGTACTTAAGGCAGTTTAAAAGATACGCTATGCCCTACCTCTCTTTTCGCTAGAGTAGCCTCGTTTCGAGACAGACAAATGTTTCGTTATAGCACATTTTTCATATTCCTAGATAGATTAAAGTAAAAGTGGTTCGTCAACATCTTTGAACCAAAGCCAACCTTTCCTGCACGTGGTTCACCCTGCTGACTGACAAACGAGGCTCTGGCGAAAAGAGAGGTAGGACATAGCGTATTTTGTAAGCTGCCTGACTGGGGAAGTACCTCCACCTCACAGAATACCGCAGCTAAATAACAATTAGCTATAATAACCTTGAGGGTTGTTGTATTCCTGCGAGTAAGTGAGGTTACCAGAATGGAAGGAATTGTTTCGTTGACGGCGCAGGTGGCGATGCTCGAGCGATATTTCATGTTGAGAGCGTTAATATGGTATGGTAAGCGCGGAATAAACGATAGAGACGCATCTATCTCTCTTCTACTCCATCGGCCGATGTTTTCTTATGAAAATAAAATTATCGTCCGTAAACCTTTACAGACAACCAAATTCTTTTTATTTATGTTTAAATCCATACATTGTTATTAACAAACAGTCACTTTTATGTAGTAATTAAAATGTAGCAGTTGCAGCGATTGTCCTTTGTATTTATCCGCGCTGAACTGCTTCTTGCACTGACAGCTCTATCAGATTTCAAATTGTGCGGTTTACAACAAATGCACATCATACGAATGATATATAATTACCACAAAATGGAATTATTGAATACAGACGTCATTCAAATCCCTAAATCGTAATTAATAACGCATTCAATTCAATTCACGAGAATCCATTAATACTCGGTCAATTCTAAACAGGGGCCAAAGACTCATTTGTCCGGACCGACTGTACAATAAGTACGACATGGATCTGAATTGCAAAATGCACACGGAACTATCTCCACGCGTCGTGTGTGTGTGCGTTCATGAACCTCCATTCGCAGTACCAATGTCAAACTGTATAGGGCTGCCAAAATTCTAAACTGCTTAGAATCCTGTTAAACACTTCATCATCGGCTTGTCCTTTTCCCCTTATCTGGGCAGTGTGTGTAGCTCTCTTCCTTCCATTCACCCTTGTATTTTTTTAACCCTTGTGTCGTTTTTTTTTTCTTTCACCCTTGTTTGCTCTTATGCTTATCTTATATCAATCATATATATGAACAATTGTCGTAATAGAATAAACAGTATTTATCTAGCTTTCAATCGTGTCATTTCAATCCGATATCCCTACATGGCGACCCTGCCAGAGGCGTCTCGTCATTCCTACACCCTTAGCGGTCGTCATCTCTACAGCACAGTAACCCGAATCGGCACAGTATGTCTTTTTCTACCATTCATCCTTGTAATGACCCTTATCTATTCTTATATTAATCATATATATGAACGCTTGTCATGATAGAATAAACAGTATTTGTCCAGCTATCAATCGTGTCACTTCAACTCCGATCTCGCTATCCCTACATGGCGACCCTGCCCGAGGCGTCTCACTATCCCTACAGCCATATCGGTCGTCATATCTACAGTTACTCCTTTCTCACCCATATCATCTCTCATACAATCCAACCACTTCTTTTTTTTTATCTTCCTCTCTCATTATATCCATTCACATTCAAATTCATCGCTGTCTTTGTCATATATCTTTCATCCCTCCGCATTCCATGTCCATGATATAAAAGGTGATTTCCTCTCATCATTTCACAGGTGTACTTTCAGAGGTCGTCTAATTAATCATTATCCTTTCTTGTCACACCAACCATCCATCTCAGCATTAGCATCTCAGCTACATGCATTATTCTTTCAACCTTTTCACGGCCCAGCATTGCACGTACAACCCATAATCATCCCACTATTGGGATACATGTCTCCCCTTAATCGGAGGGGTTACTCCACCACGCTGCTCAACTGCTCTTTGGTGGAGGCCAGTGTTATCAAGCCGCCCAAAGGCCTTAACGACTGTCATCAAATCATGACAACCGGAACCGACGGCTTATCAGGCCCTCCGAAGCACGGAGGAGCTCGAAATAAATAAACCCATCCATAGACAGGCTACGATCGACGTTGCTTAACTTGCGTGGTCGATTAGACTGGCGCGCGCAACGACGCCGTCAAACTCCTAATTGTGTTCATCTATATTTTATTGTATTATCGGCCGTGTGGTTTCCGGCAGACTAGAATCACTCCGTTTCTTCCCGTGGATGTCGTACAAGGCGACTAAGGGAAATACATTATCAAATATCGATCAGGCCTCTCCAACCAGTTTGGCCAGCGGCAGCGTGGGGAGTGTAGGCCAAATCCTCCTTCCGTCTAGGACGGACGAGAGGGTCGTGCTCCTGTAGTGGAGACTAAAATGGACCTGATGATGATTATATTTTATTATATACAAATATGACTTTCTAAAAATAATTGAATTTTGAATGCGCGGTTAAAGTAATTTACCACCGCTACGGAGGATTTAGCAATATCCTATTCAAATGCACAGCACTAGTTAAACATTTTGGAAATTCGGACGTTCGCTTAAAGCCATTGCGAGCTGTAGCGAAAGAGAATAGAAAATATGAAGGAGCAGAATAGCAATTTGGAAATGTATGTAGGTACAATTGAAGGGGACGTTAGACATAATCTTCTTGTGTAGATTCCAATTTACGAGCCTCTGACGGAATATCAAGTTGATTTTACCTTTGCTTGTATACGAGTACGTCCTCTTGTTTTTAACTTTTGATTTACGCATAAAAATTGCTGTTGGAGCTCGTAAAATGTTTTCGTTTTGAACGTTCTTGTTAGACCTCGGTTTACTTTTATTCTGACTAGGGTGACAAACAGGCGTTTGAGCTGCCTGATGGTGAGCACTTATCGCCGCCTAGAAATCCGACCAGACTGGACTTTGCCGATCCTGTAAAAATCCTTTTACATTTTCTTGAAGAACCAACGATGAAAGTTATAACGTAGGGGTCGTCGATTATATGCCTCGACGACCCCTACGCAAATCATTGAAATTCATCAGTCTTTTTAGGTACATTTCGCTCTAGCGTTTTAAAGCTATGACATTTTTATTTAAATACAAATCGTACATTAACCCTGCTATATTTAAAAATAATATAAATTTAAGCACATTTACACGTATATATTATTATGGAAGTTTTTTGGAATTTAGAGTTTATATTTCTATGATTTACGTAGACCGTCGAATAAGTGGCTCGCTTTATAGTATTTATGTATGTATGTGTGTATACTCGTATATGTGTATAATGTGTCATCATCATCATCATCAGCCTGTATCTACCCACTGCTGGATATAGGCCATTCCCAATGCTTTCCAACTGGTGAAACTTCATCGAGAAGTGATGCCCTTAAGTCGCCACGGTGGGCAGGCGGGTTGGCGACTGTCGCCAGAGCCTCGTTTGTTAACTAGCAGGGTGCACCACGTGCAGCTGAAGTTGGCTTTGGCTGAAATGATGGTAGTGAGCCACTTACACTATAATGTGTACTATATATGAATACATGCTTAGAGTGTATAACATTATATAACATAATAATTTCAGGCACATAGCTACTTCTAACCGTTACTTAACATATTGTCCCACTGCTGAAGGTTGGCTGAAAGAGATCTCTATTAGAGATAAGCTCGCCTTTGCATATCACTTATATAAACTCTTGTAACCTTTTTTTTAATGTGCAATAATGAAATCATCATCATCAGGTCCATTTTAGTCTCCACTACAGGAGCACGACCCTCTCTTGTCCGTCCAAGACGGAAGGAGGATTTGGGCCACACTCCCCACGCTGGCCAAACGGGTTGGGGGAGGACTGATCGATATTTGATAAGGTAGTCTTGTACGACATCCACGGGAAGAAACGGAGTGATTCTATTCTAGTCTGCCGGAAACCACACGGCCAATATTCTAATTTAATTCTACAATCTGAGATCTGGCCTCAGATAACACCACGGAAACTGCACAGTATGCAACCAACGGATGAGGATCAATTTAGATCAGGGGCTCAACCGGCGAATGCTTAGATTGTTGGTAATTGTGTTTAGGTCAGATGGAAGAAGCCCTAGAGCTCTTCAGATTAAGCTGGAAATAATAAAAATAAATATAAATAAATATATAAATATTTCTGGACAATTAACGCAGCGCCATCTACTCCCAAATTAAGCGCTAAGCTTGTGTTATGGGTACTAGACATCTGATAAATGCACTTAAATACATTTTTTTTTTTGTAAATACATACTTATAATAGGTACATAGAAAATACCCAGACCAAGACAAACAGACGTGTTCATGCACACAAATGTTTGTCTTGAATGGGAATCGAACCCACAACCTCGGAGTCAAAATGGCCATTGCTAACCATCCGACCACCGAGCTCGTCGAATAAAATAATAATAATAAATTTTTATTTGCTTTAAAACATGGTAAACAAGGGTGTTAAAACATAAATTGTATCTGAAAATACACTACACCTAACTTACAATACTGTGCATTAATTGTAAATACTAATATATTCTGTACGCTATTATTGATTAACTAAATACAATGTTTTAATGTACGATGTGAGTAATGTGAGTGCATATATCTGTAACTATCGTGAAACAGCGAATAATATATTGTGAAGGTACGTTTATTGTTTCCTATTAATATGTATTAGTAATGTAGAATACTTTATCAAATATCAATCAGGCCTCCCCAACCCGTCTGGCCAGGCGTGGGGAGTGTAGGTCAAATCCTCATTTTGTCTGGGACGGACGAGAGGGTCGTGCTCCTGTAGTGGAGACTAAATGGACCTGATGATGAATGTAAATACTAAGTACAAGTGGCATACATAGTGTAATCTTGTTGTGGCCTAAGTTTGTAGATTATATAATATAATATATAAAAATGTAATTTGGTAAGCTGTTGATTACAAATACATATGTACATGTTTTGCTAAAAAAAATAGCATGCAAATATTAGTCACAAAAAACACTAAGCTATAAAAGTTTTTGTCAGTAAACCGTCTAAGTTTGTCAACAACTTTCGTCATCAGGTCATTTTAGTCTCCACTACAGGAGCACTACCCTCTCTCGTCCGTTCCAGGAGGAGTTGGCCTACACTCCGCACGCTGGCCAAACGGGTTGGGGAGGCCTGATCGATGTTTGGTAATTGTATTTCCCTTAGTCGCCTTGTACTACATCCACGGGAAGAGACGGAGTAATGCTAATCTAGTCTGGTGGAAACCACACGGCCATTGCATGCACGGCCACCGGATAATTTTTGGAATTAAAAATAGAGGAGAAGACGAACCGGAAACGTATAGATGACTGACACAGCATATCGCAGCATTCCAAGAGACCACAGTTTTAAATAAATAGATCATCAATTGGATATCACCGCGGACCGTACATTTTTTTATACTACGTGGGGTGGCAGACAAGCATACGGCCCGCTTGATGTGAAGCGGTTACCGTAGCCATACTAATACTCACAATATAAAATTTCCCCCCACCCCCGCTGCCAACGCAGCATTTCCTTCCTTTCTGGTAACCTCACTAACTCGCAGGAACACAACAACCCTCAAGGGAATTGTTATGTGGCTGCGGTATTCTGTGAGGTAGAGGTACATTCCCCAGTCGGGTATCTTACAATTACGCTCCCTACCTCTCTCTTCGCCAGAGCTTCGTTTGTCAGTCAGCAGGGTGCACCGCGTGCAGGTAAAGTTGGCTTTGGTTCAAAGATGTTGATGAACCACTTACACGCCAACATACACTAAAATAACGGACTCAGTGTAAAAGTAACTGGCATTTATAACGCGTAATAGAGTGCTCGTACTCCAGACCCGAAACTGTATTACTGTCTAATTTTCGCTAGTTACACTAGACACGTGTAGATAGTACAAGGCCCTCGCGAATAATTTAATATTCCAATAACAGCTGGGATTGAGCGCAAATACGCGTGTGTTGGACGGGAATGTTTGCTGGTATCTGCGAGCGTGCGCTAATCAAGAGTTGGAATCATGATTCGTGCTTTATAACCTGCAGGCGGGAGGCGTACCTTTAGGACTTGTATCCACTATAGCTCGGCTATAATCCATCATCAGGACAT
Organism: Hypsopygia costalis; assembly: GCA_937001555.2. Taxonomy (NCBI): domain Eukaryota; kingdom Metazoa; phylum Arthropoda; class Insecta; order Lepidoptera; family Pyralidae; genus Hypsopygia; species Hypsopygia costalis. The sequence goes on along the minus strand of OW443326.2, from coordinate 3,826,794 downwards.
ATTTAGACATTTTTTAAGTAATACTATTTCTATCGAAATTCTTGCTATAGATTAATTAATTATTATCAATTCTTGTTGTTGGCAAAGTAACATTCTTAGTTTGTTTAATTTTCATTCATATTTCGATATAATCCCATAATTTTGAAGTTACTTATTGTGTTACGAGAATACCAAATGTGACATTTGTGAGATCGAGACTGGATCGAAACTGAATTTTGACTATATTTTAATTACGAGATTTGCTCCTCAGGTTTCTGTTATACTTATCAAATTTATTAGATCCCATTTAACTCAAGTCTATTGTTTACTTCTTCTCACTTCTATTATATGTATTGATAGCAGTTACTTTTTCGCTTTTTCTCACTGTTCCAGTAAAAATGGGCAAACAAAGAAGGTGAAAGCGATTAGAAAGCTCAGAATGATGCGGAAGTCGCTCTAGTCGTCATAGTACTATTTTTTTTTTAAATGAGAGGATAATAAACGAGCATGTGGGTCACCTGATGGAAAGCAATCACCACCGCCCATGGAGATCAGCAACACCAAGGGGTCGCCGACCCGTTGCCAGCCTATTCTCTTTCCTTTCTTTGTTTCTGGTGACCTCACTCACTCGCAGGAACACAACAACCCTCAAGGGAATTGTTATTTGGCTGCGGTATTCTGTGAGGTGGAGGTACTTCCCCAGTCGGGCAGCTTAAATATACGCTATGGCCTTCCTCTCTTTTCGCCAGGGCCTCGTTTGTCAGTCAGCAGGGTGCACCGCGTGCAGGTGAGGTTGGCTTTGGTTCAAAGATGTTGATGAACCACTTACACTAAGCATAGCATCGACTAAGTTACGCACGCTTCACTTGGGAAGTAAGCTGGTGAATGCGTGACGAGAGCGTTACGAAAAGAAAGGCGTGAACGGAAGTTGATAGAGAGATATAACTTAGTAGAGCTAAAGAAATTTTACTTCAGTCGTGTGGTCTAAAGCAAACTCGTTTTTTTTTTGCTATACTATGTCGAGTGGAAAACGAGCATACCGCCCACCTGATGTGTAGCGGTTACCGTAGCCATATATACGTTTGCAAATAGCAACATGAAATATTTACAAATATCGCTTGCGCGCAGCCAAAGCAGCAACGCCTTCCCGGTGACCAAACCCATTCTCAGGAACATAACTACCCTCAAGGGAATTTTTATTTGGCTGATGTCTTCTGTTGTGTTGTGATGGCCGTGTGGTCTCCGGCAGACTAAAATAGAATCAATACGTCTCTTCTCGTGGATGTCGTACAAGGCGACTAAGGGAAATACATTATAAAACATCGATCAGGCCTCCCCAACCCGTCTGGCCAGCGTGGGGAGTGTAGGCCAAATCCTCCTGTCTATGACGGACGAGAGGGTCGTGCTCCTGTAGCGGAGACTTAAATAACCTGATGATGATGATGTCTTCTGTCAGGTGGAGATTCCTGCAGGTAGATTACAAATACGCTGTGTCCTAGCTTTCTTGCCTCTTTCGTTAGTCGCCAGGGTGCACGACGTGCTGGTGTGGTTGGCTTTAGTTCTAAAGAACATGATGAGCCACTTTAGGAAGTGTCGTTAGTACGCAAATAAGCTAAATATCGATTTTTTTACACAACATACGCATAAACATACGTGGGACATTTTTAATATATCTCAACAACATATCTTTGTTCCTTTCTCTTCATTTCAGTGGGTAAAAACCTTTAAGTGCGGCACAACCTCAGAATTACGAATGGGAACCATATGCCGCGCTGATTGTTCTAACGTTAGAACGCGTTTGTTACAGATAGTGTTTTGTTAAACGTTCGGGGCAAATTGGCCTATGAGTATGCCGCGTATAAAGACAATTGGGATTTAAGGGTGTATAATTGTCAAAAATTAATATTTGAGTGTATTTTCCTTGGGACATTTCCACCTTTCCCAGTTTCCCACCGCTGTGTGTGTCCTGTCGATTCAGGGTTAACACCGGCAACCACCAAAAGGTAGTGAACGATTAAGTCCAGTGTTGTTCCAAGGAAGAAGGAGCAAAAGATAAATAATGATAGGGTTATTTATCTTTTGCTCCTTCTTCCTTGGAACAACACTGGAGTTAATCGTTCACTACCTTTTGGTGGTTATAGACAGGCTGTCGATTAGACCGACACACGCAAAGACGCCATCGAACTCGTTACATTTTTAAATACAAGTGGTAGCCCACACTGGTCGAAATTCGACCAAATAAATAAATGAATAAATAAATATTGTCAAACAAATTACACAGCGCCATCTAGCCCCAAAGTAAGCGAAGCTTGTGTTATGGGCACTAGACAACTGATAAACATACGTAAATACATTTTTTTTTGTAAATTCATGCTTATGATACATAGAAAACACCCAGACTAAGACAAACAGACATGTTCATGCACACAAATGTTTGTTATATGTGGGAATCGAATCCACGAGCGTTGGTGTCGAAGCCGCGTCATTGACCGCTACGCCACCGAACTGGTCGAATTATATATTTATTGTTATATAAGAATGCCTAGAAGCATTGCATTCTAGTGTTTTAATAGAATGCAATGCTTCTTGTCTTTCTACTCTACCAGTTTCCGTCTACACTCGCGGTATGAAGCGTGCAATAGGTCCTATTCACACTCCATCTGCGTTCAAGCGTCCATCATCTGTACATTTCGGTAAAAATGTGAACCTTAATAAATGGCAATTTACAATAGGTATCTCACCGAATGGACATCAACAGTCATTGTTGCTCGCGTTTATGCGAAGTTCCCTTTGTCATCGCGCAAAGTTTGAACCATCGACAACCCGATAGCGAGTGACGTGAATGTTTGTTCAAAGGACCCCGCTGACGTAGAATTGATCGGACTAATGTTCTCTCCGTCAAATAGCGTTCAGACCAGGTCTTGGTCGGCTTCCTGCGTATTGTTAGTGCCGTTGGATTATGGTCGCAGCTAGGACGAATACTGAGAGAGTAATTGGGATTTTGTCACTTCGGTCCTTTATATATCGTGGATTTATGATTTATTTTTAATCATATTGTTTTTTATCATTTTGCAAATGTTTCCTTCTACAGTCGCACCTCTTGCCATCGGCAGGAAATTCATCCTCATCATTGAAGCTAAGATGGTCGCGAACTGTGCGGTTCCAGAGAGGTTTTCTTCCACCGACTCACAGGTTGTGGAATGAATCACCTGCTGAGGTTTTCCCAAGAGACTGCAGTATGAGGTTCTTCAGGAAAGGCGCGATGAGGATTTTACAGGGTCGGCAACGCGTGAGTGATACCTCTGCGTGCGAGCTACCAGGCTGCCAGGCAGATCGAATGCTTGTTTTCCACCTTAATTGTATAAAAAATTTTTTGCATTTTTAATTACACTGTATTAATTTTCGTGTGCTGCGGAGGGCACGTTAAGCCGTCGGTTACGGACCATAATTTTACGTGATGACGTCATCAGAAAACATCGGCCTATGACGTGGAAATGAGATAGATGCGTCACAAGCAACGTGTTAACGCTTGCTCGCGGAACGTGACAATGAATCATGCCTTTTCGTGCGTGCAGCCGGCATTACTCGATTTATAAGATCACATTATCCCGTCAAAAAATAATTATCAAGCCCACAATCCCGCTACAAACATATTCAGTTACATGCGGGTACATCCACGGCCGCAAGCTCTCATTCATTATGTATCCGTTACACTGTGTTACAACTACCTTCAGATTATCCCCCGAATAGGATCGCAACGTGACATAACTTATGTACGGGCAATGGGCGTCTCTGTCTGCCCAAATCCTGAGTAAATATATATACCTAATTATTATCTACAGAGAGTAAAATCAACTTCCATAAGCTTCCTTCCGACTCCCATTAATTTAATGTGATTATTTCTTGACGATATAACGTCTTATAAATCGATGACCGCCGGCTGCACTGTACGAAAAAGCATGATTCATTTTCAAATTACGCCTGAGCCGACCGTGCAAGCGAGAGCGCGGAGAAGTGACGCATCTATCTCTCTTCGGCTGCGCCAGATGAAAACCTAGCAAGGGACATTTTTGACAAAAATGTTTTTATTGCAGAATCGTTATAAACTAGTAAGTTCCTACAAATTAAAAAAAACACCCGCGCGAAAATCTTATCAAACCTAGCAAGTCTCTGAGACTTGCTAGGATTTAAAGTGGTCGATTAAAAATTGGCAGGTTAAAAATTGTTCAACGGCTAGCTTGATTTACGTTTTGGCGCTCTCCTGTAAAATTTTGGTTTGAGCACTTGCTAGGTTTTCATCTGGCGCAGCCGTCTTCCACTCCATCTACTTCTTTCTTCGTCAACCTTTATTCATCACACTGCTGGGATACGAGTCTCCCCTCTATTGCAGAGGTTTAGAGCATACTCTACCACGCTGCTTCGCATCGCAGCCGCGCAGTACCACTGTGAACATACACGAGCCGCTAACCGCGATGGATAGCGGAACCACGCTACCTCGTGTAGGTAGCGCGTCTTGCGGAATCCGGCGCGGTTTAGTCGCTAGCAATCTAGTCTAATAGCATTATACTTTTCTGTATCAAACTCCAACAAAATCCCTACGTATTTAAGACGAAACCGAACGAACTTGATATACCGTTCGTGGTCTCCCATACAAGACTGAAGAATCAGTCGACGCCCGCGAGCTGGTTGCTGGCGGCTACTGCGTCGCGCATGATGCCGCTCAACCTCGCGGTTACGCGGATGCGTGCTCTGCCGTATATTCTGTGTAAATCAACACACGTGCGCCCGCCACACGCCGCGGCTTGTTAAGCGTGTGGTTTCACTTTTATTTGATAATACCGCAAATTTAATCAGACATTACCACAACCCAAAAATCATGCGAATATCTTCATTAAGTAATATAATTACAACAAACAGCGCATCCTCTCATCAATAATGCAAGCTTGTATTCATGTACCCTTCAGATTATCCGACGAATAGGAGCGCGATGTGACATAACTTATGTATGGATGTTTGTCTGTCCGAAACCGGGCCCTCGTTCACCTGAAATCCTTATTAATGTTTAATGAAAATTGCAATACATATAACGTCTGTCTTTAAATATTCAGTGGCGTAGTTTTCCTCGCGAAGATCCTGAGTCTGTACTGCGTAATGGTGCTTGTGAATTATTTATTCGAATTTTATGTTCGTCTCGCTTTCCCCTCTTAGAAATAATACTTTTGATTTCGAAGGCGGCAGTTGAGACTGTTTACGTTGCATCGTCAATTCTTGCAATTGCGTGTAGGAACAGAAATATAGACGTGTGGATATTTGAAAAATTAAATTATCCTACTGCGAAGTTGTTGTACCTAATAATATCGCACCCTGGCCACTCAATACAAATTTCTTAATTCATCAGCAGGTCCATTTTAGTCTCCACTACAGGAGCACGACCCTCTCTCGTCCGTCCCAGACGGAAGGAGGATTTGGCCTACACTCCCCACGCTGGCCAAACGGGTTGGGGAGGCCTGATCGATGTTTGATAATGTATTTCCCTTAGTCGCCTTGTACGACATCCACGGGAAGAAATGGAGTGATTCTATTCTAATCTGCCGGAAACCACACGGCCAATTTCTTACTTACTACTATATAAATAATGGCGTCTGTGCATAGCGCGAATATGTGTATGTGAGTGCGGCGCCATACAAACTGTTCCAGATTTGTCACAGAGGCCATAGTGTACGTGTACTACGTACAGTATGTCCACTCCCTGCCGCTATTACATATACTGTGACAATATCTAATAAGCCAGGATGGCAGAAGTCAAGCTAAGTCGCTGAGTATGTAATGGCGTAATTCTTCTTGCAAAAATAAGAAATTAACCTAAAATACGCGTTAATATCAAATATTATGTAGTAGGTATGGATGTGATACCTTGGGCTTCAGATACTTTATGAACATAAATTGTGCTTTTTCGTACTACAGAAGACGGCATCTTTACCTTTTGCAGTCAATTGATACAATCGGCAGTGTCATCGGCTTTCTTGTGCGTACTAATTGCGAGCTGAGACAGTTGGCTTACTTTTCTGGTGTACGTTTTTGACGCACGTAGCATATTCTATAGTATTTATAACATCATTGTTTCACATGAAACGGGTGTGGTGCTTCCAACAGAATAATGCGATAAAAAAACTATTTACTGCATTTTATGATCGTTTAACAATTGGAAACATATCGTGTGAATTTCCGTGGAAATAATGACAGTTGTATAGTTTTATTACATTGAGATCGGCAGTGAATAGCGTAGACCATCGACACATTTCAACGTTGCTTTTTACTAGCTTTTATTTAGTTACACCGCTGTGTCTGTAATCAAATGTTTCAACTTAAATTTGACACATTTCGCGGTGTCCGATTAAGTAGAAACTTGACTTTTCCAGTTTCGATTCGCAACAGTAACTGATTATCTAAATGTAGCCACTTTTTAACTTCCGACGCAAAAACGACGGGGTGTTATAAGTTTGACGTGTCTCTTTATCTCTTTCTCTCTCTCTCTCTCTCTCTCTGTGTGTGGTTTCTAGATGATGTGTGCGCGTGTGTGTGTGCGTGTGACCATGTGTCTTTTTGTGTGTTTGAGTGTGAATTTGTGTGTGTTTGAGTGCGCGTGTGTGTGTGTGTGGCATCGTAGCTCCCGAATTGATGGACGGATTTTTTTTTTTATTATTTGAAAGGGAATTAGTCAGGAGTGTTCTTAGCTATGTTTGATGAAAATCGGTTTCAGATGGCCGCCGCTACAAAATGATTTATATATAGATGGATGACATATTTCTTTACAATCCCTTCAATATGGATGTCAAATGAAAGGGCTTGACTAGACTAGAAGTTCGGGGGTATTTTCAATTTTATTGTCTATATATAATGACAGATTTATGATTGCTGCATTTAACCCTACGATATGGATATCAAATGAAAGTACTTGATAAGTGAAACAATGAGTAAGCTTTGCTGATTCCAACATTTCTACGAACATCGTCGCGCGCCAGTTTGGCATGTGACAATGGAAATTTTGGTCTTTAATACATATATTAGGGCGACATCCTTACCACTATCAGTCGGTCCACACACTAGAAGAGGGTGACCCAGCGAGATGGCTTGAATTTTGCCGATTTAAGCTTAATGCCGACGCCGAAGATTTAAACATATAATGGACGGATGAGTCTAAATTTGACAAAGATGGAATTACGAACTTCCACAATTTTAATTACCGGGCTCCTAAAGAAGGCGAAATATAATATGTAATTAGTTTTTAATATTTATTTTTCGAATATGTATGACGTAAAATACAAAAAAGTAAAACAAATATATTAGTTTTTAAAACTTCCGTTGTTAACGATTTTAACCGTTATTTCGTCTGTCTGTCAATCTGTATGACACCGCGATATTGCTCGTAGAGTAAGTGAATTAGCTGAAGTTTGATATAGCATTTTGACGTTTGGTGTCCACTTCTGGTTATACATATTTATAGGTATGTACAAAATTAATTTAAAAGTAATATACAAAGTTATAAATTAAAAAAATATATAATTAAGGATACCTCACATGCATTTAAAGCTATACCTAGGTGCAGTAAGCAGTAGTGCAAGTAATGTCATAAGAATCCCCTGAAGGATCCTCTTCAGCGTTTGCTGAAGTGAGTAGGTTAACTAATAAATTAATAAGGCGCAATGTATGTTTATTTTCCACCCGTCGTGCAATAAAAAAAGTAAAAATCTCCTTGATAACCAAGTGGATTTATTGAACCTTGGAGCGTCTCGCGTCGCCGTGTTGCATACTCAATTATGCTTTTCAAAATGATTTCTAATTAATGTAAAGTGGTTAGCACTTTACTAATTAGAAACCTAGGTTTTGCACTTCGCAAATTGGAAACCTAGGCGTCAGGAAATCAAAGTAAAGCGGGCAAGGGAACGTAGGCGATAGATGGTAGTGTTAATTATCGACATCAATGGGAGTGTATCGCGGTGGGTGAGCGGGCTGCGGGGATCGGCTCCGGTTCTCATGATAGCGGAAAACTTGGCGGACTCAGCACAAAAACAGACAGTTTTGTTAGAGGTTATATGCGAAAATTACGTAAATGCGTATCTTTTGTTTTGTAACCAGTAACTCATTCTTTGTATATACATTACTGTTATATTTTCCAAATAAATAAAAATAAAATATAAACAATAAAAAAAAATAAAAAAAATATGATATACGCCCGCCGTGACCCGCTCCAGGATATATCAATGAAACAATATACCCATAAGCAAGTCTCGGTAGGCATTGATGATCTGAGTGGATTAAATACTAATAATATTTTAATAATTATTATACTTTTAATGATACTTACTTACTTACTGCTAAAGCGCAACGACCCAAAGTGGATATTGGCCTCCGACACCAGATGACGACATTTCGATCCTGGGTCAACTCTCGCTAATTGCTAACTCCAAGGCTCCGCAGGTCCTTCAGCACCTCGTCACTCCAGCGGTACCTCGGACGCCCAATTCGTCGGCTACCACTTGGTTGTCCCATGAAGGCTCTTTTTACGGCACAATCCTCCCCCATTCTCTCTACGTGCCCGAGCCAGCGGAGTCTGGCCGCTTTGAGCTCTCCAACGATATTGGGCTCGGACTTTTAACAATAAATTCATTTATTTATTTGGACAATCTATTACGCCAAGTGGCGAGTTGTTGAGCTCCCACTGGTATTATCTCTGCATCATCCTTAGGTTGACTAGTACAGAAGCTTGTATAAGATTAAGTTCGTACAATTTTGTGCATAAAGTTATTACTTACTTACTTTATATGTAAAAAGAAATAAGATTTTAAAAAAATAATCAAAACTTAATTCTTTTGATTATATTAAAAAGCTGTGTAAATTATCGTATTTACAGCCGTATTTAAAGGAAAATAAAAAAATCGTAAGTATTTAAAGTAAAACTTATTTTTTTTATGATGTAATTTCGCGTAACGCTATTTTTCAAGAAAATACTTATTTCGTTTTGGGATGATTGTAACTGGCAGTTTAATATAAATGGGTGTCTGCTCCTACAGTCCTTTCGGCATGGAGAAGGTTCCTCGTAATTTTCCTTCATTTGTAGCGTTGTTGACAGCAGGCGTGCTACTGTACTCGGAAGCTGTCTCTACACAATTTGTTCATTATTTGATGGGCGTGTAAGTGCTTCATCAACATCTCTGAAACAAAGCCAACCTCACCTGCACGTGGTGCACACTGCTGACTGACAAACGAGGCTCTGGCAGATAGAGAGGTAGAGCATAGCGTATTTTTTAAGCTGCCCGACTTGGGTACCACTACCGCACGGAATACCGCAGCCAAATAATAATTCCCTTGAGGGTTGTTCTGAGAATGAGTAAGGTCACCAGAAAGAAAGAAAGGAAGGAGTATAGGCTAGCAACGGATCGGCAACCACTTGGTGTTGCTGATCTCCATGGGTGGTGGTGAGTACTTTCCATCAGGTGACCCACATCCTCGTTTGCCCCCCTCGCATATTCAAAAAAGAAAGTACTGTGGCAATTTCCACAATAGCTGTTTTTAGGACCGCTATATTGCCGCGTCAAAACGACCGTGCCTTTAGGGTGGAAGGGGGCCCGGTGCTGGTTTGTCGAACAAATGCGCCTGATTAGGTGCGCTTTGTCGTTCGGACCTCGCCTCGCCTGCGTTGATTCGGCCCCGTATCAATGGCTCTGCTGGCAATTTCTTAGTGGTTCACTAAATATTAATTTGCTACCAAACTTGAAAATACTCATTAAGGATGAATTCACACTATAAGGTCGATCACGGTTCGTTCGCTGTCCGATCTCGGTCTGGCAAAATTTCTTCAAGACTGATCGCGACTGGAATGGGATTCGACCGCAAGTTGACTGTTACGGGTTTATTCATCCCACTGCTGGAATACGGGTCTGCTTGGGATACGATTGAGGAATCTTAGGGGTTTATAGCATACTCCATCACGCCGATCAACTGCGGGTTGGCGTCGGTCAGTGTTTTAACACGCCAGTTTTAAGGCTTGGATTTTAAGACTTGGATTAACGACTGTCATGTCTGAGAAAAAAAAGTAAGAAAGTTGCGCGGGAAATTTAACCAATTCAAAAACAATATTCATAGTTAAGACAACGTTTGTAGGGTCAGCTAGTATATAATAATCATCATCAGGTCAGGTTTTAGTCTCCACTACAGGAGCACGACCCTCTCTCGACCGTCCCAGACAGAAAGACGATTTGGCCTACACTCCCCACGCTGGCTAGACGGGTTGGGAAGGCCTGATCGATGTTTTATAATGTATTTCCCTTAGTCGCATTGTACGACGTCCACGGGAAGAGACGGAGTGATTCTATTCTAGTCTGCCGGAAAACACACGGCCACAAGTATATGACAATAAAAGCTTAGAAAACAATGCCTTAACGAATTATGGGCAAAACTGATTTAACTAAATTGTTAATACCCCAATTCAATTTTGGCAACATTTTCAAATTAATGTCTATGAAATCACCGTATTACGGCGAGAATTTCCCATTATTGAGCACTATGTCGCACTAAGCCTGGACAGGTGCGGGCCCAGACTTGTCCAATTCACTTTTAGCCAGCACTAGTGTACCATGCGTTAATCGAATGCATGCGGGGAGCCGATAATATCGTTAGAACATGATATTACGAAGACCAAAATATAAATACCTATGTCTATATTTTAATGTTATGTATTTATTATTGCATAGCAACAAATACAGAAATTAGTGAACAGACAAGTCTACAAAGGAGAGCTTATCGCTCTAAGAGAATTCTTCCAGTCAACCCGCTAGGGTCGACAGGAAGAATATAGAATATAGAATAGTGAGCATAAAGAAATTTTACATTACTGGGAGTCAAGCAAGCTATGCATAATATTTTAGGTTTTTACAATAAAATACAAATTTAAACTTATCACTGTCATGAGGAAAGTCCTTCAGCTTCTTTTTAAAAGTAGCGTCTATACAGCTATCTTTAATATGTCCAGGCAGTTTATTCCAAAGCTGTGCCGCACGAACAGTAAATGATTGAAAGAAAAAACATGTGTTCGATTTGTGATACTTCAAAGTGTTTTCTTCTTTTCACAGCTACGTCGATAGTACAGTAACCCCTCACGAAAGCTACCGGTTACTTAGGAACCGATATTTTGATTTATGTGGTCTAAATAATAGTTCATAGTTGAAATATTTTCGTCTTTTCACAGCTATGTCGATATTACAGTAACTCTCAGGAAAGCTACCGGTTACTTAGGAATCGATATTTTGAATGTTATGTGGTCTAAATAATAATATCTTTATTTAACATACATCATGATCAGTCATTACATTTCGTCGAATGTAATTAAATTATGATTTGATACATCAATACATTATGTTCCTACCATGTCACTTTCTGTCAATCACATCACCAGTAAAGCCACTTCTTTTTTTCATGACGGCATGAAATCCGCCTGTTCGAGCTTGAGCAAATATTCCAGTTGTTCTGCAAAAGCGATCTTCTATCAGGTGGAGGTGCTAACCCCGTCGAGCTTAATATTATGTATCTGTCTTACGTCTTTCTTCAGGGCAACGTCTTTTTTTTTTATGTGAGAGGGGGGCAAACGAGCATGTGGGTCACCTGGTGGAAAGCAATCACCACCGCCCATGGAGACCAGCGACACCAAGGTGTCGCCGATCCGATTGTTATTGGCAGGAGACACCACATGCAATTTAATGTTTTTGATTTAGACTCCAGAGCTATTCAATAATAGTAATACGTTAAAAATAAATTATAAAGATAAAAAAGTAAATTGTTAATGAAATAGATTTCGTAGCTCGTAGATAGTGCTACGGGCGTAGCATCGTAGCATTTTGTAACCGGTATATTCAATCAACGGGGCATGTTGGTCGAGATTTAAGGTCATTGTTCGTGATAAATTGGGGGGTGTAATACAGTGTTACAGTATGATGACAAATTGTATAGATCACAATACATACTCGTAAAATAAACAGTAACTCGCCTGTTTGTACAAATAGAAGAGTTCAGTGGTCACCTACTTGTTAACTCCGAGTTTGTAGGTTCGATCACCACACAAGACAAACATTTGTGTGCATGGATGTATTTGTTTGTCTTGGCATGGGTATTTTCTATGTATTATAGGTATGTATGAAAAAAGTATGTAAGAAAATTTCTCAGTTGTCTGATACATACCCTGCCATTCCATACAAATGTCGCATCGATAAATACTACACAAAAAACAATAAAATTTACTCATATTGTTTGTGTAGCAGTTCATCATATTTCTCTCACAGGTCGACACGAGAGAGCGGCAGGGTGTGGCCATACTGTACTATTATTTATACTGTGGTTTGGGACTAGGTAATAAATAAATAATAAATAAATATTTCTAGACAATTTATACAGCGCCATCTAGTGTCTTTGGGACTAGTCCCAAATCAAATTAAGCGCAAAGCTTGTGTTATGGGTACTAGACAACTGATAAATGTGCTTAAATACATTTTTTTTTGTAAATACATACTTATAATACATAGAAAATACCCAGACCAAGACAAACAGACATGTTCACGCACACAAATTGTTTGTCTTGTGTGGTAATCGAACCCGCTACCTTGTAGTCAAAGTGGCCATTGCTAACCGTTCGACCACCGAGCTCGCCAAATATAAGATGACAATGATGGTAAATTATACCAATTAAGGTGATACAAGTATGTAAGTGGAGGGATATTTGCATATATTGGTCAGAATCGTCGATATCCGCTGCAGTGCCTATATCCGCTATTCCAATTGTATTAATGAACGAGTTGCTTTCAGTACTAGGGCGCCGGCCGCGCGGCCGTCTGAAATAGCTTCGTTGGTATTTTGTTCGTTTTACTTTGAAATAGAATATCTTTAACCGAGCAACTCGATATACTAACTTTCCGAAAGTTAACCTAAACTAACATATATTTATATTTCATTTGATAGCGACTAAATGATTTAGGTAATAGTCAGCAACTTTAATAACTAGGCATCTTTTTGGCTTTTTTTTATCGTCGCTTTGAATATATTGTTTAGTCGTCGTCCTCCCTTATTCTACCCCCGGGATACGGGTCTCCCCTCAATCGAAGGGGTTTAGAGTAAACTCCAGCCCGCTGCTTTACTGCGGGTTGACGGAAGCCAGTGTTTTCAAGCCGCCTAAATACCTTAGCTTAACTACTGCCATCTAATGACAACAGCCATGCCAACGTGCCATTGGTCGTGTGGTTTCCGGCAGAATAGAATAGAATCACTCCGACTCTTCCCGTGGATGTCGTACAAGGCGACTAAGGGAAATACATTATAAAACATCGATCAGGCCTCCCCAACCCGTCTGGCCAGCGTGGGGAGTGTAGGCCAAATCCTTCTGTCTGGGACGGACGAGAGAGGGTCGTGCTCCTGTAGTGGAGACTAAAATGCCCTGATGATGATTATGATGCCAACGTGCCAACACTGAGTAGTTCGAGATAAATAAATCCGTCCATGGACAGGCTACAGACGACGTTGCTTAACTTGCGTGTTCGATTAGATTGATACGCACAACGCTTCTCTAACTACAAAATGATATAATAAATAAATAATTTTTCACTTTTTTTATATGAGGGCGGCAAGCGAGCACGTGGGTCACCTGATAAATAGCAATCACCACCGCCCATAGAAATCGGCGACACCAAGGGGTCGCCGATCCGAATTTTTGTTATCGTCGCTTTGAATATATTGTTAATATTATAATAACTGTACGGCTATTTTTTACGTATCGGGGGTTTGCCGCGTGGCTGACTTTATTCATTCCATCTCGCTATCATCAGGAACGCCGCGTCAAATAAACAATGACTTTCATATAAAATTACTCTCTTTTCAAGGTTAAGGGCGCTTTCAGACTAGCATTTTTTTCTGCGCGTATACGTTGTTTCTGGAAACCGTCTCTTGCGGCTCGAGCCTATAAGCTCGTCAACATTCGTATGAGTTTCGCGTGTGATAATTAGCGCGCATATTTGCGCTTCGAAATACGAGCTTCTACGCTCTTATATAAAGACTAGCTGGCCCGGCGAACTTCGTATCGCCTTTAAATATTTTTACGATAACTTTTCCGATGAGTTATAAACTATCCTATCTCTCAAGTTCGACCAAACTGCACACAAACTGTGCAAAATTTTATTAAAATCGGTCCAGTAGTTTAGGAGGCCATCGCGGACAAACAACGTGTCACGAAATTTTTATATATTAAGATAATCTGAAAGCGCTCTAATAGTATTGTTTGTTCGCTCTTGCAGATATTGCAATGCATCAACATGATATTTCTCACAAAGTTTCAGAATAAGGGAGTATCTTTACAGTCCTTTAAAAAAATATACTGACCGACTGAAATTACTTTCTTTGCTTGACGTTTAGACTCCGGCAGCGTCTTTGGTTAAAAAAAATATATTCAATATGCACATTCTACGATGCAATTACAGTATAAATAAGAAAGAATGGAAGGAGTATAGGCTGGTTATGGATCGGTGTTGCTGATCTCCATAGGCGGTAGTAATTGCTTACCCCTTGCTGTTTGCCATCATTCACATAAAAAAATAAAAATAAATTTGTTTCAATAGAGAAAACGTTCGCGAAATAAATACTAATATGTAAAAAAGAACCAGCAAACAATATTGAAAACAATTTCAATTAAAACACTTCTATTATAATATGGCCATTTATAATGGTCGTTTATTGTCGTAAACCCCTAATGCGGCCAATACCTAATAAATGTTTGTATAATATAGTGGCACATAACTCAGAGTCGGAGCCCCGTTATGCCGCAATAAACAATTAACCGAAGCGTAGATGCCTTTTATCTAACGAAACTGCATACATGCGTAAACCGCACCGTTCTAATCACGTTCGTACTCGTGAATTCGGATTCGCCGACCGACGTCCGCCTACGCTAGGGTTGAGCGAATACAGTATACAATAATACGCCTGAATACAACATGCAACAATTTATTATTAAACAGAACTCTTGTGCGGCTGACTAAATGATTTAAGCATTAAATCCACTTTTTGCATCCCTATTAGGTGGTCTATAAAATTTTAATAAATAAATAAATAAAATATTGTACTCTAAACGAACGACTAAAAATATCAAAATAACAGTATACAAGTCTGTAATCTATATATTAATACGTGAAGCAAAAACTTTGTACCCCTTTTTACGAAAATTGCTCCACGCAATTTTAGTTTACGAAAATTGCTCCGCGCAATTTTAGTTTACGGCAATTGCTCCGCGCAATTTTAGTTTACGGCAATTGCTCCGCGCAATTTTAGTTTACGAAAATTGCTCCGCGCAATTTTTGTAAAAAGGGGTACAAAGTTTTTTCTGCGGAGGAGTATAAAATTTCGCAAACTTATAGTTTATACAGAGAAGGAGTGCAGAATGCTTTCGTCAACTTTCCAATGTTTTTAATAGTTTTTCTGCTATTCGGGACGGATACAAATCCAACAAATCAAAAACCATGAAAGTGGGTCCTGCGGTTCTCGAGTTAGTTGCGCGGAATAATAGAAATTTGAAGAAAACTGAACGACCACATTAACTTTTCTAATGTAACTTTTGTCGTTGGACTGAACTGTCAGTCATTTGACAGATTGCACAAAACCAATTCGAATTCAATATTCATTGCACGCAGGACAACGTCTGTCTAGTCAGTTAGTTACGTATAAAATTTTACATTTTAACTAGTAAACGCTTCAGTATTTAACACACATAATACTGAAATTAAAGTTGAGTGGATAGAAAGTGAATACGATTTTTATTTTTTTATAAATTTGCGAACCCTGACAACATGGGAAGCTTCAAGGACAGAGTCTATAGTTTCCTTAAAAGGCTGGCGGATTGAAGACCCTTTGGCATTGCAGATCTCCATGGGCGGTGCTGATTGTTTTCCATCAGGTCACTCACATGTTCGTTAACCCCCTCCCTCATATAAAAATAAGAATCTCCCAAGAAAACTTCGACACAGAGTCTATAAAATACATTATCGATTTCCGTCAGCGATACCTAACTAGATTTACCGATAAAAACACCGTATACAAAATTCCATTACAGAGTTAGAGCCGTTAAAGCATGGCTTGATTTAGTAATATCGTTTTTTTTTTTCTTTCAGTCTCGATTTCCATCCAGCCAAAGGGGTTTAAAAGGAAACTGAATAGATTTAAATGATTTTTTTTAATGAACGTTGTAGGTACTTTAGAGATCATTATTTAAAGAAGTGGTTCATTCATAACCGTCATCACATTAATGCAATACTAGCTGTGGCCGCGACTTCATCAGAATAGTAATTTTTTTACTATTTATTTATTTAATAATATTAATAAAAATAAACAAAATTTCTAAAAGTTACTTTTTATTACATAAGCTATCTGCCAGTGAAGGTTCCGTCAAAATAGGTCCAGCCGTTTCAGAGATAAACCGGAACAAACAGATAGACAGACAAAAATTGTAAAAAATATATGTTAGTATATGTATTGTACCGTGTATCCATACGCAAGCGAAGCGTGAAGTAGCTTCTTGTAGGCCAGCATGGCAGCGTCAACTGACAAGACTTCAAGGTCTTTTGTTCGTTGCCGATGCGATTGGGACTCCTCTTTTCGCTTACCATCAGGCGAGCCGGAGCCAATATTCTGAGCCAATATAAAAAAAAAAATTACAAACAGACACACCAATTTTATTTATCTGTATAGATGATTGTATTGCTGACATTTTAAGTCACCTGTCCAACCTAGGAGCCTGTTCCTTGAGATGCCTCTACATAATTTTATCACAATTATATCGGATTACTCTAATTACTTTAGCAACAATATCCCCCCTGCAATTACACGTTATTAACTATGGAGAATTATTTAAAACAATACCAATAATTAAGCGCAATTAATGTCATGACAATTAACCCATTTAAGTGTGTCTATTTTGAACATCAACAGAAAAACTTGTACGTTGAATATTTATTTTATTTATTTGGATTATATGAAGCATCATCATCATAATCATTATCATTGTCAGCATGTATCTGCTCGATTCTGGATCCCCAGTACTTTCCACCAAATGAGATCCTCAGTTTCAATATCGTAGTCTTATGCCTGCCAGTTTCATTAGCGCATCAAATACCGAATACTATATTTTCTTCTTATACTACGTCGTTTGGCACACAAGCATACGGCCCGCCTGATGTGAAGCGGTTATGCTCGCAACATGAAATATCGATCGCGCGCCGTCACCACCACTGCCAACGGATCAACTCCCGTTCTGATGACATCACTCACTCCCAGGAACACAGCAGTGTTCCTGCGAGTGACCCCCAAGGGAATTGTTACTTGACTTACAAATACACTGTATCCTACCTTTATTTGGTTAGAGCCTTTTTCGCTAGTCGGCAGGATGGGGTTGGCTTTGGCTCTAAGATCTTGGTGAACTACCTACCTACACTGCCAAATACAGCTATACTATAGCTCTGATATTAATATTATAGTAGAATATAATTTATATTCTATTGTATAATTTATTATTAGCAAATTTTATAAGGAAATTAATTAAATGTATTTTTATATCTTTGACAATCTTATTATTGGACTGTAATTAATATCCAACAACGTTTTTACGCCTGAACATGTAAACAACAGTTAATGTATAATTAATTTTTGCAGCAATTAAAGTGCTACATATAAAGGTTTTAGTGTCAGAAATGAGTGAACTAT
Organism: Hypsopygia costalis; assembly: GCA_937001555.2. Lineage (NCBI taxonomy): Eukaryota > Metazoa > Arthropoda > Insecta > Lepidoptera > Pyralidae > Hypsopygia > Hypsopygia costalis. The sequence continues at coordinate 3,809,031 of OW443326.2, read as the reverse complement.
CATTTAGATATTATTACAAGTGTCCATACGTTGTTTAATGTCCTAGGAACTATAAAAAAAAACATAATTATCTTAATAGTTCTCACTATGAGACGAAATTCTACCGATATCTTTAATTATTTTATACCCAGCATTAAATTATAAGTACCTAGTATTCTAAACAGGTGTTTCGTACTTACTATAAATATAAAATTGTGCATCTGTCTGTTTGGAATGCTACTTATCAATGTTTTTTTCAAAGGTAGTGTCAGCAATGTTGTCTCATTATTTGTTCTTTGAATGTCGCAGACGGGAGGCTAAAGAGGGCATAATAAAATTGTCTGTAAAGCTAATATGCTTTGTCTGCTCAGCTTGAATTTATTTAATTTGTTTTCAATCTCGGTATCTATTTTTTACTTCCTTTAGGAAAACAACGTTATTACCTAAGAAGCTGCGCTATGACTTTTTAAGGAAAATGTTTCGACTTCAAGATCCCATTTATGTCAATTTTTACTGGCGGCTTCCTATGGATTTTCATTGTTTTAATTATTTATAATACATGAATACGATCGCAGACAAATATGCATTGAACAATCCATCCAATTCGGACTAGCAATTTTTGAGGAAATCTCGAGCATAGTTACATACTTAAGGATTACACATTAACGCACGCATTTGTGTTTCACTTATAGTCCATTACATGTCTGTTGTGTGCCACCTGGTTGGTGCTGGAGCCCTAAAAATATTATTGCTTCCGCGCACTAGGCGACCGCGACATTAGGCGACCGCAAATATCACTTTTGTATACCATAATAAAAAAGTTATGAAGCGGCACTACGCAGCAAAAGACAACTAATGGTATGGTAGCGGTATGTCGCGTAGTTTAGTGCCGCAGCCGCAGGTGAAACCGCAGTAGGTCGCACTGCGTAGCACCGATGTGATTACGGCTCGGTTAAGTATTGTTTTGCTATTGAATGAGGTGTACTGCACTATGGGGCACTATGTCACAGCACGCTGCGTTAAAAGTTAACGAAGGAATCAGCAATGTCGCATCGCGTTGTGTCGCGTCGTGCGGTTGCGGCTTAGTGCGATCTCACACTATAGCTTCAGAAATGCTCAATACCGAAAAGCTAGTAGTTAAAAAAAATACAAAAAATAAGAATATCTAATATATTTTATCTAATCTCATACTGAAATCATATATTTCATGAGATTAGATAAAGTAGTGTATGAAACTGCACATAATTAGGTATTAAAATACTCGTGTGGTCTATTATAACATTCGCCTTCGGCTCATGTTATAAACTCACACTCGTATTTTAATAACCCTTATTATGCAACAGTTTCATAAACTACTATTATAAAATTCTCGTGTGATTTTTATGAAATTTTATATACATATTCAGTAGGTCTGAGAATAGGTTGTTATCTATTTTTAATGGCAAAACTACGTTTGACGTGTTAGCTAGTTATTTATTTATTTAAAAAAGTGTAAGACTTGTCTAAGTGCCCACAAGGGCCTAATGGCTAAATTCATTTCAATGGTAGAGAGCAACTAATGAAATCACAACGGTTGTGGCTGACACTTGATGTTTCCCGTCAATTTTTGATGATTTTTTCATGTTTGGTATATATAAAAAAGGGGTGAAATTATTAAGCTCGGTTTTAATCCTGACGTCTGTTTTGTATTGATTAACTTGATGTTGATATGCATCGTGTTCGGATTAAGTGTTGTCTGTGTTTTTTTGGTCATACCTCAATCGCATGGGGTTGACGTGAAGTGCTTGCCAGTACAAATTATTATGGTGTTTTCAGTCTATATGTTTTTGTCAAGATACTATTTGTTGTGGCGATTTATTATTATATACATAGTAAATACCTTTATCATAGACAGTCGTGTACATATATACCACATAATAAAAAATACCGTGTTACCAAACCTAAAATAAAAATAAAAAAAAGCCCTAAAATCACAAGACTGACAAATAAACACAAATAAATTAATCTGGTTCAAATAAAGTATTTACCTAAATTGATTTGTCTTTATATAAACACAGATATTTCCGTTTTTTTTTTCTTTTTATATTCTATTCTACGTCGGGTGGCAGACAAGCATATGGCCCGCCTGATGTGAAGCGGTTACCGTAGCGAAATTAACGCTCGCAACATAAAATATCGCTCGCGCGCCGCCACCCCCGCTGCCAACGCAGCATCTCCTTCCTTTCTGATGACCTCACTCACAGGAACACAACAACCCGCAAGGGAATTGTTATTTGGCTGCGGTATTCTGTTAGGTGGAGGTACATTCCCCAGTCGGGTAGCTTACAATTACGCTCCCTACCTCTCTTTTCGCCAGAGCTTCGTTTGTCAGTCAGCAGGATGCACCGCGTGCAGGTGAAGTTGGCTTTGGTTCAAAGATGTTGATGAACCACTTACACCCCAAAATAGTTCATAAGTCATCAGTCTTGTTATAAGCAGAACCATTCAAAGGTTTCCGCGTACATACTAATATATATTTTTAATTTATTCTTATTGAAACGACTGCAAATGCCAAAGGAAGTTGTTATTACTCGGAGATATTTGGTTATCAGTTAATACGATAATTCACCTATCAACTATGATAATACGAAAATAAGAAGAAAATATATACGGAAAGAATTCGTCATCTGACTAATATTATCTATAGGTATCATCCTTAATCATCCCATTGTTGGGATACGGATTTTTCCTTAATCGAAGAGGTATTAGAGCGTACTCCACCACACTGCTCAACTGCACATAGGCGGAGGATAGTGTTTTCAAGCATCATTCGGCATCATAAGCCTTTTACGATATATGTAAGTTATGTAGTTATCAGGCTTGATTAAAAATAAGTACATATTTTTAATCAAGCCTGTATGACTGAAGCCCCTTATGTTGAAAGTGAGGCAGCCTATTCGGTAATGAAAATACGAATTTTCGGCTGAAATATAGATTTTTTGTGCTTCCTATTAATTTCATTTGACGTGATCACTGGAATGTGGAAACTGGACGTAGATACTGGATTTTTTATTTGATACGACTTCGGTTACTGTATTGTGTGGAATTAACTAGCTGTCGAGGATTTCTCAGAATACTATAGCATGGAGTTCTTTAAAAAGGAAGTGAAGAGGTTTTTACAGGATCGGCAACGCGCGTGTGATGCCCCTCGTATTACAGGTGTTCATAGGTTGCGTTAGCTGCTTGCTGCCAGGCGGGCCGTATGCTTGTTTGTCACTTTATTGATATTAAAAATGTGTATAATACACAGATATTAAATATGATATTTTTTGTCGTCTATATAATTAAAACTAATAGGAAAAATCCTTTAACTAAAAGTTAACAAAAACGAAACTTTTAATAGACTGAATTAATCTTTAAGATATGTATAAGTTATATTATAAATCGGTTGGTAATCTGACAAGAATGAAGGGGCCCTATCGGCCGCCGCGAGACCCTGAACACTAGCCCAGAGGCCAGTAGAAAAGAGCCTGAACACGTTTATCAGATAGAGTCTTCCAGTTCTAGTCTTAGTCAATTCTCAGACCTTAGAATCAGTACTACTAAAGTTAACATAAACTTCACGTATAAATAATTGTCTGTCTACGTCTGACAGACGTAGATCTAATTAATACTACTCTATGAACCACATATCAAGTGTTCACTATGCTTGTATTAACAGAGTATGGTCTGTGTACTCCAAGAGCTTTCGTCAATTTCCGTTCTATTGGTGGTTGTACCGAAAATTGAATCTGAACGCGTGGAGCCGGGTACAATTTGTAAGAGGCGGCGGGAGCGATTTAACTTTTATCACATAGACTGTGCTTTTATGAAGTTTCCGTCCAATTTTAATTAATGGTCAGTGAACAATTTATCGATGTTTCTCTATTTTATCTCTCTCTTCTTTAAGTAGAATCGATACTCACCGGTTTGATGGGTCTATTAATGTTGAAGCCGCCATTTACAAGACAGGTGATTTTCTGCTTTAGAAATCTTGATTTTCTTGAGCTGCGCGCGACACAGATTCAACAATTTGTGAATTATGTTGTTTGTGTACTCTAGACTAAATAATAGGTAGGGGAAAAAGTCTTTTCGCATTATAGTATGTATGAACTTGTAATAAAATCTCTTTGGTTATACCATTTGTATCTGGCAGGTTTTGATATCTTTAAAAAGTTTAAATTTTAAAAAAGATAATTCCAAATTAAAATTAGGTAAATGTGTGATTTTCATTTGTTTTTTTTTACTGTCAAGGTGAGTGAATCTAATGAAGTAATTCGATTCATTTTAAAGTTTTACCACAGTATAAGTAATAGTACTAACGTACAGTATGGACACTCTCTGCCGCTCTCACTAGTCGACCTCACCTCCCCTATGGAACCGATTTGGAACCGTTCGCAATGGATGCAACGTCTTACAAATTGACGTCGCTCGTATTTTATTCTCCATTCTGTTTAAAAGATGGGAGTTACTTGTGCAGTGGATGGATGTCTCAACACATGGAAAGTCAAAAAAATAAATTTATTCGATCCCTTTGGATGAAATAAAGTACTGATTTTTTTATAAATTACCTAAAAAGCATGCGGCAGCCATAGTTTCATCATAACTAATTCATGTCTGTCAAAATAGGATACAAGATACAATTAATACGAGATGAGAAACGGATAGCATGATAAATGTCTCAAAGAGCAAGTGAGTGCGCAGACGCGGAATTGACATTGCTGTCACTTGAGTTATGGTGGTTTATTGTTAATGTTTACAATTTTCTTATTACCATTTCTATGATTATTGTGCGTGATGTCATGTGTGGTATTAGTTTTAAATTACGTTTGTTCCATGTGAATATGAAAATGAATCAAATCATTGCGCATGCATAATATAAATAGTAAAAAGCTACAATTAATGAGAATGAAATGGTTTGATCATTACAATGAACCGGTGTTCGGAAGGCGAACGTTTGATTTAGTGGTGATGAAAATATAAAATTGTGGGTAAATTAGCAATGGCAATTATACAAGGCGTTTTGTAAATATTGGCTGAAGTCAGTGTAGTGTATTTACTATGTTTTTTTTCTTCACTACGCCCACCTGATGTGAAGCGGTTACCGTAACCATATTAACGGTCGCAACATTAAATATCGATCGCGCGCTGCCAACGCAGCAACTCCATCCTCTCTGTGACCTCACTCACTCGCAGGAACACAACAACCCTCAAGGAAATTGTTATTTGACTGCGGTATTCTTTGAGGTGTTGGTACTTCGTCAGTCGGGCTGCTTAAAAAATACGCTATGTCCTACCTCTCTTTTTGTCAGAGCCTCGTCTGTCAGTCAGCAGGGTGTACCCCGTGCAGGTGAGATTGACTTTGGTTCAAAGATGTTGATGAACCACTTACACCCCCTTACATGTCCGACTAATAATTGTATAATGTCAGCCCTAGAGAACGTCACTCAAACATAGGCACGTGTACAGACGTCATTTGGTTACTACATGCAAAAGCGCCGTTTTTGTATGGAGTGGCCGGGGTTTGGTTTTACTACAAAAAAGGTAACAATGCAACGCAAGCTGCGAAAAAAAATTGTGACGTTTATGGACCTAGTGCAGTGTCTGTGAGAGTAGCACAAATTTGGTTTAAGCGATTTCAATCAGGAAATTTTGATGTGAAAGATGCACGTCGCTCTGGTCGCCCTGTTACGGATAAAATTGATGCCATTTTTGAAAAAATGGAGCAAGATCGGCATATCAGTAGTTATGACGTAGCTGAAGAATTAGGAATTGACCACAAAACAGTTTTGGCGCATTTGAAAAAAGCTGGGTACACTAAAAAGCTCGATATTTGGGTGCCTCACGATCTCACTGAAAGAAACCTAATGAACCGTGTACTCATTTGCGATTCTTTACTAAGACGTAATGAAAGCGAACCGTTTTTGAAGAAGCTTATAACTGGTGATGAAAAGTGGATCACGTACGACAAGAACGTGCGAAAAAGGTCGTGGTCAAAGGCCGGTCAGGCTTCACAGACTCTGGCAACACCCGAGTTAACCCGCAACAAGGTGATGCTGTGTGTATGGTGGGATTGGAAGGGCATTATTCATTATGAGCTGTTACCGCCAGGCAGGACTATCAATTCTGAACTCTACTGTGAACAACTGATGAGATTAAAGCAAAAAGTTGAGAGAAAGCGGCCAGAATTAATTAACAGAAGGGGTGTGATTTTTCATCATGATAACGCTAGACCTCACACATCTTTAGCCACTCAGCAAAAATTAAGAGAGTTTGACTGGGAGGTGTTAATGCATCCGCCGTATAGTCCTGACCTTGCACCTTCTGATTTCCACCTGTTTTGGTCTCTTCAGAATTCTTTAGGCAATGTCAGGTTAACATCACGAGAAGACTGCCAAAACCACTTGTCGTGGTTTTTTAAACAGAAGTCCCAAAATTTCTATAGTAATGGGATCATGTCTGTACCTACAAGATGACAAAAAGTTATCGAACAAAATGGCACCTACATACTTTAGTTAAATGTAAATAAACTTTATTAAAAAATGTTTTGAATTTTCATATAAAATACGAAAAGACTTTTTCCCCAACCTAATATTAGGCTAATCTAGTTCAGTTCACACGTATTTAATATTTTTTCGGACATATTTATTTTTCAAATTAAATATTCTTGTTTTGTTCGCAATGCTAAATTACTGAACTGAACGAACTGATTAAAATGAATGAATGATGACCGAATGAAATGATAGAACGGGAAATGCGGATTAGTCATGGGACGTCTGAGTGTTGTGTGTGAGTCGATTGTCGATTGAGTGCGAATGACTGAATTTCGATTGATGACGAAAGAATATTATTTTTTATTTTTCTTTTAATATTATTTAATGCATCTTCATTCACCTATTTAAAATATTTTTAATGTATCTGTTATATGAAGTGTCTAGAATAGTTGTTATTGAGTCTTCTTTGATTTTGTGCGTAAAATGTTTATGTAGTTTTTTTTGTTGTTTTAATTTATTTTTTTATTGTGCTTGTATGTTTTGTGCTTTCAGTTAGGACCAGTTGCAACATCACGGATGTTGCAACTGGTCCTAACTGAAAATCAGTGCCGAGTCTGTTGCAGATTTCGGTCTTTATACTGAGTTGGGACCATTTTGCGACATTGCTCAGTACTTTAATATTCTTCTTTTTAATATATTATCTGTTTGTTGCCTTGTTTATACATAATGTGCTGTGTAATGAGCAAATAAATGATTTTTCTTCTTCTTCTTCTTCGATGTTTGATCGACCGATTTTATCGAACAGTATATATATCGACCGTCGATCTGTTGATGTGTGGAATAGTTTGCTATTTCAGAGAATTTCAGGTATGTCCCGATTCGCCGGGGTGTTCCCATCAGGCAGTGGTCAGTCGTATGCAATAATATAGGAGTTCGATCTTTGCAGAAGAAGATTTGTGTGCATGAACATTACTGTTTGTCTTGGACTGGGTGTTTTCTATGAATTATATGTATATATTTGAAAAAATGTATTTAAGTTTGTTTATCAGTTATCCAGTACCCGTAATACAAGATTTGCTTAGTTAGGGACTAGATGGCGGTGTGTGGTTTGTCTTGAAATATTTATTATAATCATTATCCAAAATTGTTAGTTTCAGTGTGAGTAATAAAAAATCTCATAGGCTACAAAACCATTTTCAGACGCTTTCATTTAATGATTCTGTATGCGTAGAATAATGCGCAACCTTGCCTTTTTTATACCTCAGTGGGTGACAAAGGAACGGCCTGCCTAATAGAAAACAGCGATAGAAACTTGGACATTTTGTAGGAAAATCAATTGTTCCCACCTACACCGCAAACCCTACACCTCCTCAAGCACTTTCCTGCCAGTCTCTGGAGAATCGTTATTTGTCTATGTTTTTTTTCTATTTATGATTGGTACTCACTGCTCTATCAGCTCTATCTGATTACGACATATGCATGTGAGGTTGGTTTTGGCTTTAAACATAACAGTGAGTCACTAACCCGCGTTTTGTTTCATCTAAGGACCGCCACAGACATACCGGTTCAATTATATTCAAGACCAGTATTGAAGCCTGGAATATTGTATAATAGTATCGGTCATCATATCACACTTACCGCCCTGGGGGTCTACCGCCGAAGCTAATGCCGATTACCGTCGAATATTTTCATAGCAAAATCAAACTTCAACTTAGATTTATGGTACTTGTTGTTGTTGTTTATGGTATGGTAATTGTTTAGCTTAGCTGGTAGCAATCCTAGAACTCTACAGACTAAGCTGAAGATATTTAGTCAATAACATAAAAGTAAGGCCATTGGCCGTGTGGTTTCCGGCAGATTAGAATAGAATCACTCCGTCTCTTCCCGTGGATGTCGTACAAGGCGACTAAGGGAAATACATTACCAAACATCGATCAGGCCTCCCCAACCCGTTTGGCCAGCGTGGGGAGTGTAGGCCAGATCCTCCTTCTGTCTGGGACGGATGAGAGAGGTTCGTGCTCCTGTAGTGGAGACTAAAATTATCTGATGATAATGAAGGCCTATATTTAAAATCAAAATATTCGATGGTAATCGGCTTCAGCTTCGGCGGTAGGGCCGGGGGCTTGCATACAAGTCGTTCTTAAGAATAGAATCGGACCGGTATGTAATCGATACTTCTTGGGCGGAACTTATTCAAAACACCAACAATAAGCATAATATCGGCTTAACCAAGTCTCCTTTGTATACTATCATGTTACACATCAACAATACTGAAACAAAGAGCAGTTTACATTTTTACAGAAAATCACATGACGCTAAATACTCATTCCGAGCTTCGCTTTAATAAACAAAAGCAAAGGAATAATCAACACTACCGAGAACTGGTAACCGTTTTCTAAATAACATTGTCTGATACCTTGTAATTACAAACAATAGATTTTATAAGACAGCGTGATATTAGTAATTTAGTTGTTGGCAATCAGTCCTTACTCGATCGCCCTTATTTATCAAGTGTTTAAGTCATTTGTATAAATTTAAAGCGATTTAAGATTTTGTTTGTTTAAGTTTATTTTACGAAGCGCGTATTAGGCACGCCTTTTGCCATATGCGCAGCCTTGACATGCTTATGAGTTCGAATAAATGCGACTCGCGATAGACGGTTCCAGCGAATACGCCGGAATAAGCTCTTGTAAGCGCGTTCGGCTTTTTGAAGCGCGAAATGAGGAGCGCGTGTAAGCGCATATGCAGAAACGATCGTATATACGTAGAAAAACCGCTAGTCTGTGAACGCTCTTAATTAAATAAGTATTTCTGGACAAATTACACACGACCATTCAGTCCAAACTAAGCAAAGCTTGTACTATGGGTACTAGATAACTGATATTATACTTAAATACATTTTTTATGTAAATATGTATTTACAAAAAAAAATGTATGTATGTTCATATAATACATAGAACATTACCAGATCAAGACAAACAGACATGTTCATGCACACAAATATTTGTCTTGTGCGGGGATCGAACTCGCATCTCGGAGTGAAAGTGGCCATTGCTAACCACCATAAGACCACCGAGCTTGTCATATTTTACAAGTAACAAACACAAAGAAAAATATCACGCTCAATCAATTTAGGAATATTTGCACATTCTAACGAAACACTCGAATCATGTAAACGAGAAACGTATTATATATATCAAAATAACACATAACTTATTAAACCACAGATATTTTTTTTTTATCTAATTAGGAGGACAGAGCCAATCATATCTTAAATTAAAAACCACTATTTTACTTATGAATTCATAATTTTAACATTTCTCTTGTTTAATATATTTTTTTTATTTATTTTACATATAAATAGTAAATATACAGTAGGTATGTACATTAAAATGATTCTATGTGTTATAGAATAAGAAACGTCAAAGTGATACATGAAATATCTAACGCTATAAAATTTGGTATCCACAGACCATCCAAAATGAAAGGACAACTTACCCCTTTTACTTTGAGAAACAAACATTGTCTAGTCTCCCTATCTCCAATACCTAAAGGTTTCCAATACCCAGAAGTTCCTGCGAGCAAGTGAGGTCATCATGAAGTAAGATTGCCCTACTTATTGTTACCAACTTAGATGAGAGGGCGCGAGCTATCAAGCCAAGTCAACCAAGCGTTCGACTATGGATCACTTATTATTGTTTCATACCATGTTTATTTGCAACGTGGTATAAAAATACCCACCATAATAGTTGTAATAAATAGGTATTTCAAATAAAAGTAGTGTCGGAAAGTTTCTCAGTCGAGTTATCTCTGCTAACGAATGGTAACGTCAACAAAAAGCAGCAGCACTGTAACAGCTAAAAGAACGTGCTCTCTGTTGCCTGTATTTCGATAGAAGCGTAATTGGTGTGCTCCAGTGAATGGCCCCATCCGACAACGTTGACACATATAATATAACAGTAACTAAGTTGCGTGCAAACGACTGTATTTTTGGACTGTACGAATTCGAAATGCTAGTTATGTGAGAACGAAGAATTGCATCTACTATGGAATTAAATATTGGACGCGAATAGAGGAAATCGGCAGAGTCAGTTACATTGCCTACTGATTTCATTGTCACCATTCTTAGCTTCCTGGTAACTCCGCAGTGTAATCCTACTCACGCGACTTTACTCTACCCGTAACCCCACTCTACCCGCCAAATCATAGAAGGCGAGTATTTTGTAGTAGTATTATTTTCTCCGATCCCAATTCCTCGCAACGACTGTTCTCGACAATAAGTAATTAATTCTGCGGCTGATTGACAGCTACCTGAATATGCGCCCTTTTTCTAATAAAATCAATTGAAAAGATACCTTGTTTGATGTTTCAGCAAATTGGATGCATAATTCAAATTCAACAACGTAAAATGAGCTGCCAACTGCAGCAAAACGGTGGCAGACAGAATGAGTCGAGAAATGAAATGCCGCAAATTGCTGCCATACATATAAACGCTCCCTTTAAAAAATACGGGAAGCAAACAGAGCAGTGATACCTAAATTGTTATACAGTATATACTATACTGTATAACAATTTAGGTATCACTCTTTCAATGTCGCTTTCTTAAAGCATGCACTGATCATTGTGTTCTTACTCGACGATATAATAGCGAGGGTCATTACTCGAGATAACCCGCAAGCGAATAGAAAAACAAAAGTTATCAAATAGTCAATTTGTCACTTAAACAATTTTGTCAATTAATTATACGTAACATGAGTTAATCCTTGGGGAAAAAATGTCTCAATTATTTTTTATTTAGTGCCACAAGTAAATACGATTAATAGTGCAAACTTTACATTTACATTAATTACATTTAATGACATATATCGTGCTTCTGTATCCGAGTCACTCATATCGTTAAAATATGTTTACTGTTTGACGTATTCATTGGGAGTGTCACATTTTCACTACCTTACCAAGGCAATTTACCTGTACTTTTGTTAATGCCGGGTGGCGTTATTGCATGCTTAATCATCTCTTGGAGCAAGTACTACATTGTACTAATCTTATACTCCACACTTTTCTATATAAGTATATATAAAGTGTCCTGACTGGCTGATTCATCAAAGCCGAGACAAAACTACTGAAGCTTGAAACGTGATATTTGGACCGTGGAATGAATTTCTTACATCTACGCGTACGAAGTCGCGGACAAAAGCTAATATATTTATAATCGTGCCCGCGTCTAAGGTCGTGTATAAAAGCCTATTTCCATGAAACAAGTATCTGTTTTATATTATCTGTTCCGAAATGAACATCCCAAGTTTTGGACGAAACTTCAGCATCTTCAAATGCAACTTTTACTCTATCCCTGCAGGGTATGGACTTTTCATTGGTTACTAACATAGGTTCATAGGAATACTTATATGTCTATCCATGGGTCTAACTTATTGTGTAAATGACACAATAGACACCAATATAATAACACTTGTTTAGGCTTGTGTGCCACCAAAGGTTTTATCTTCTAAAACCAAACACTCAGCCGAAACTTTGGACTGTCTTTTCGGATCAGTCCCCTCGTTTTCGGAAGTGTGAATGTTATGTTAAGTGAGAATGTATGCTTATGGATGCACGAATGACGTTTCATGGAAAGGGCCTGAACAGATTTAGACGAATATTTGGCATACATAAGACATATGACAAGCCAAGTCAGTCCAATCGATAACTAAAGTTAACTGTTTATGGATGAGTCGTTAAAGCCAGTTTTTTGATTGGCTTGAAAAGACTGGCCTTTGCCAACGGCTATTGAGAGGAGACTGGTATTCCAAACTTGAGAAGAATATCGTCTGATAGCGAGGATAAGACGAGCTCGGTGGTGGAAAAGCTAGCAATGGCTACTTTAACTCCGAGGTCGCGTGTTCGATCCCCACACAAGACAATTATTTGTGTGCACGAACATTTGTCTTGATCTGGGTGTTATCTATGTATGTATTTACAAAAATAAATGTATTTAACTACATTTATCAGTTTTTCTAGTAACCATAGTACAAGCTTTGCGCTTAATTTGGAATTGTGTAAATAAATTGTCCAGAAATATTTATTTATTTATACTGAAGATTTTTTTCATCTCGACAGTGAACCATTCACGGAGCGACGACGCGGAAAGAAGCTAAAAAAAATATGAGAAAAATATATCGCCTAATGAGAACTATCAAAAGCAATGCTATTGGGCATTAGAGTAGACAGATAGCACGGTTTGCACAAATAGCATTAATATAAACTAGAATCGAACGTTGTGCGCTATCGATTAGGAACCGGCGCTCACTACAATTAATGACCTGCATGTCCCAAGCCCGACAAAACAAATAGATGCCGCCGCGCCTCCCCGACGCACAGCATGATTTTAATATCGCCCGAATATTTGCCGACAATTTTTTCTCGACTCGTTTTTCATATCATTTTCGATTTTTTCTCGTCTCGTGCTCTCTCCCTCCCTTTTCTCTTTATATCAGGTTGTTTTTTTTATATATAAGAGTGGGGCAAACGAGCATGTAGGTCACCTGATCGGAAGCAGTCACCACCGCCCCTGGAGATTAGCAATACCAAGGGGTCGCCGATTCATTGCCAGCCTATACTCACTCGCAGGAACACAATGGAAGGTATTCTGTGAGGTGCAGGTACTTCTCCAGTCGGGCAGCTTAAAAAATACGCTATGCCCTAGCTCCCTTTTCACCGAGTGTACCGGGATCTTCGTATCCTCCTGTAAATAAATTACTGAACTCCTGTAAATAAATTACTGCTCAAAATTAATTATTTTTCAAACGTTACGGAAAAAGAAATAAGAACGCTACTTGTTCGCCAGCCCCTCTGTATGATTTTAATATCACTCGTATATTCTCTGCTCTTTTCGGCTTCAAAAGCCAGTGTTTGCTAGCTAAACGATATTGAAATATTCTTTCGTGTTTGATAGACGTCGACTCATAACATTTTTAAAACGCTTCGCTTGATTATTTTGTGGGAACAAAATAAAGCATGTATGAAGTCAATGTTACTCATTTTTATCCGGGATTAGCATATGACCAACAAAAAGCCAAAGAACGGTGAAGTTCATTACAGTCGCAAAAATAATATCGTTGCCACGGAATCACAATCACAGACAGTGATCTGAAGGCCAAAATTCCCGTAATTTATCTACGATCGCAGAACGAAACTTGATTGAATCGTGAATTGACTAAAAATACTTGATTTTACTAATTAAATATTATCAATTCTAATTCCTGGTAAAATAACATTCATAGTTTGTTTAATTTTCGGTTACATTTTGATATAATTTCACTTAAATTAAACTTTGAAGTTTCATATTGTGATATGAGAATACCAAATTTGACATTTGTAAGATCGCGAGTCTACATAGTTGACTGCATTTAAATTACGAGAATTGCCCCTCAGACTGCATTGTGTGTGTACCCCAAACTCGAGACTTTATTATGGAAAAACATGACGTCATTATTTAGTAATCCCTAACAACAATCCTACAACCCTTAAAATATCCCTTTGTTCTTATTTAAAGAACACGCCCCGTCTAATATGAAGTGGTTACCACAGCCATGCTTGCATTTCAAGAAATACCGCTCTAGCATTACCATCCTGATACGCAGCAGTAAAATCAAATAAAAAAATAGGGTGTGGCTGTATCATAGACATGGATGTGTGACACTAAAATTATCTCAAAATGGCAGCGCTTATCCTCCCCCGCATCGATGTTCCATAGTCGTTATCGTTACTTAGCGTAATAAATTCTTTCTTACTTAGCGTAAAGATAATATTTTGAAAAATAGGTCTAAGTTATTGCCAAACGCTTTCAGCTTAGTCTGTAGAGCTCCAGCGTTTCTACCAGATAAGCTAAACACAATTAGCATAAATCTAAGTTAAACTATCTTTTTCACAGTCAAAAAATCAGATGATAATCGGCTTCAGTTTTCCCTGATTGTATTTCACATTTCTGTAAACTTACTGCTTTGACAAAATCTTCTACACGAGATACTTGTAACTGTAAGCTATAATAAAAATAAGAACATGTAAATTGTGATCGTTGGTGATCGTCAAAATGCAATGTCAATAAGACGAGCTCGGTGGCGTAGCGGTCAATAACGTGGCTTCGACACCAACGCTCGTGGGTTCGATTCCCACACAGGACGAACATTTGTGTGCATGAACATGTCTGTTTGTCTTGGTCTGGGTGTTTTCTATGTATCATAAGTATGTATTTACAAAAAAAAATGTATTTACGTATGTTTATCAGTTGTCTAGCACCCATAACACGAGCTTCGCTTACTTTGGGGCTAGATGACGCTGTGTAATTTGTCTGACAATATTTATTTATTTTTTTTATAAAAATCGGTATTGTTTTTGGAAAGTGTTTGTTTTAGGTAGATTATAAATTTCGATTATAGATTCGACAGAGAACCAAGGTGGTTGACATAGCTCTGGTAGTCAGCAAGTTTAAGCAATAGTGGGTCGGCCACATTTGTTGTGTCAGTGATATTATATGGGGGAGAAAGATTCTAGAGGCGTAAGGGGGCGACGAAGCGTGGGGCGCCCCCTCTCTAGGCGAACCGACAACCTCAAGAAGCTGCTGAATTCGGAAAACGGAGGATCGCATATGGTAGAAAGCATTGCGGAAGGTCTATCCAGCCGTGGGTAGATACAGGCTGATAATGATGATGATGATAGAATAGTCAAGTATATCGTACATTACACCAGTTTAAAAACTCACAATTCAAATACAGAGCACTTGGGTAGGTATTCAAAGACACATCAAATATACAAGACTGGGAAATGTAAAGAATACATCTAAGTCACACGCTGTATATGAGTTTAGGGGTGTTCGCTGACTAGTGTGCGCGGCGTGAGTGTGTGCGGGCTCAGGGGTGTCGGCGTTTGGTGCTTAGACAATTTTACTATTATATATATCGCAAAATAATATATGGGGGCTTCATATCGTATGCATGGGCTCTCTTGTTTGTACTGTGCGTTGTATGGAGCTGTCTTTTTGTTTTCTGATGTGTGGAAAGTGGGGTGGTTTTCTGATATGAAAACGCGTTTTTGTTTTAGCGTCTAGGCGTTTTATTATTTATAATACTAGGTCTTATAGACGAAGTAGTAATTAATATTGAAAATGAGAATTTATCTTCTTTTTCCTATAGTATACTAGCTGGCCCGGCGAACTTCGTACCGCCTAATTGTCAATGAATGTCGTGGTATACATATTAGTTGAACAAAATTTATGATGTCTTGAAATTAATATAATGAATAATAGAAAATAATAGAGAAGCACGATGGCGTCATTGCACGTGTCAGTCTAATTGTACACGCAAGTTAAGCAACGTCAACCGTAGCCTATCCATGGATGAGTTTATATTATCTCGAGCTCCTCCGTGCTTCGGAAGGTACGTTAATCCGTCGGTCCCGGTTGTAATCATTAGATTAACTCGAGGTCCTCCGTGCTTCGGAGGGCACGTTAATCCGTCGGTCCCGGTTGTTATCATTAGATTATCTCGAGCTCCTCCGTGCTTCGGAAGGCACGTAAGACGTCGGTCCCGGTTGTTATCATTAGATTATCTCGAGCTCCTCTGTGCTTCGGAAGGCACGTAAGACGTCGGTCCCGGTTGTTATCATTAGATTATCTCGAGCTCCTCCGTGCTTCGGAAGGCACGTAAGACGTCGGTCCCGGTTGTTATCATTAGATTATCTCGAGCTCCTCTGTGCTTCGGAAGGCACGTAAGACGTCGGTCCCGGTTGTTATCATTAGATTATCTCGAGCTCCTCCGTGCTTCGGAAGGCACGTTAAGCCGTCGGTCCTGGTTGTTATCATTAGATGGCAGTCGTTAAGCCAAGTGGCCTTTAGGCGGCTTGAAATTACTGGCGTCCGCCAACTCGCAGTTGAGCAGCGTGGTGGAGTATGCTCGAAACATATTCAGTTGAAGGAAGACCCGTATTTAATATTACCCAGCAGTGGGTAAATATTACCCAGCAGTGGGTAAATATTAAGTTCAGTATTTTACTATGTCACAAAATAAAGTACCATGACACTTGACAACCAATTAATATTCATTTTCAAGCATTCATTCATAAACAATTTTCAAAACAACAACGGACAACTTTCGCGACGTAAAAGTTAGACCAATCGATTTGACATTTAATTGAAAATCAATAAATATCCCAATCCGTTTTCAAATTTAATTTTTCGACAATTTTGTCAATGTTTTAATACTTATTATCCTATACCCACATTTCTGAACGCACGCATACATTTGACGTAAGCACGTTAACGTCACGTTTGACAGGTCCGACATCCACGAACATTTTGTATGGAAAAAATATTTTTCTTTTATTTTATTTTTTTCCTAAATTTTCCAATGTTTTTAATAGTTATTCTGCTATTCTGGACGGAGACAAATCCAACAAACCAAAAACCATGGCAATCGGTCCAGCCGTTCTCGAGTTATAAGTGTTGTAACAAACACGACTTTCTTTTATATATATAGATTTAACGAGTAAATTTGACAGGCCCGGTGGTCGAATGGCTAGCAATGGTCACTTTGAGTCCGAGGTCGCGGGTTCGATCCCCGCACATGACAACTATTTGTGTGCATGAACATGTCTGTTTGTCATGGTATGGATGTTTCTAAGTATTATATGTACGAGTATATATTTACCAAAATAAGACTTAATGTAGGTACATATATCATTTATCTAGTACCAATAGTATAAGTTTTGCTTAGTTTGAGACTAGATGACGCTGTGTAATATATTATGGAATATTTATTATTTATATTTATATATTGTCTTACATAATTTTTGTATGTGAGCTTTGAACAATCTCATTGGTCGATATTAAAAGAAAGGGTTCAATTCCCACAGAATACAAATATTTGTGTGCCAGTGCAAGCGTGTTTCTTTATTTATATTAAACGGCGAATGCCAACCAAGCATACGACCCGCCTAATGCCAAGCGGTCTTATATAGAATGTCATCATTCTATATATTCTTTATACGATGTAGAGCGATGCAGACAAATATAAGATAATAATAATAATTACAGGTATTAATACTTTACTCAAAACCGGCCAAAAGTCAAAAACCTAAAAAAATTATAAGTGATATGTTTGAGGCATCGATAATTTTTTTATTAGTTTTATTTTTAAGTAATTTTAAGATTAGTTTACTTTTATTTACTTTAGTTTAGTTAGTACTTTATTATTATATAGCTTGAATCAATTACCTAACAAATGTCAAATACTTCATGAAAACATCGTGAATAATGTACATTTTGATAAAAAAATCTATAATGTCTATAAAAATTATATGTTTTGATATTCACTCAATCTAACCCGTCAAATCTCAACATGCAACCATTTAACCAAATTACCGCAAACGCTTATATCTCTCACCCAATCTTACAAAAGAACATCCGTTTAGTCTGACCGCAGACTCGCGACCAAATACGAACATCGCCTTTCTGTGTCGCACGCACGAGCATCGTGATAGACGCGTCATTTCCGCTGCACGTTGGCGACGGCCCTAACGGACGCCAGTCACTCAGTACGCGCATTGGCGAAATAAAGCCGGTTGTACGCTTTTGTTCGATATAGATGGAAGATTGGCTTTGCTAATGCTAACAACGATGACGGGCTGCAAACCATTCTCTAACCAAAATGGTTTTTGTGGGAAACAAAATGGTTTTTGTGGGAAATAAAATGGTTTTTGTGGGAAACAAAGTTTTGTGGGACAGAGTTTCTTTCGGCATTTCTTCTCGTCAATGGTCATTCCGAAATGCTGGTAGATAAAAAAAATATATACCTAATTGTAAAAGACGTGTCTAAGTGCCCGCGATGGCCCACAGAATAAAGAATTTTGACTTTGACTTTGAAAATGTTTTTTTTCAATTGTTCAGTCACTCTTAGTTTAGGAGATGAATACAGAGTATCTAAATTGTATTTGGGGTGTAAATGGTACATCTTTGAAACAAAGCCAACCTCACCTGCACATGGTATACCCTGCAGACTGACAAACGAGAATGGCAAAAAGATAGGTAGGGCATAGTGCATTTTCTAAGCTGCCCGATCCGACCTTCACCTTACAGAATACCGCAGCCAAATAACAATTCCTTTGAGGTTTGTTGTCTTCCTGCGAGTGAGTACGACAGCAGCTGGGATCGACGGCTTACGTGCCCTCCGAAGCACAGAGCAGTTCAAGATATCGTCCACATTGCTTAACTTGCGTCATCTATAAGACTGACATGCTCAACGACTCCATCGAACTCCTCAACAAATACGTAAAAAAATACATACAAACATGTAAAATATGTTTGTTCCGCCATAACTCGATTTGGAGAACCTGCTCGCTTCATTGTCTCCTCTCAATTAATAATTTTATTCGACAGCAATTTAACTTGAAGGTTGAAGTCCTTAATATATGTACAGATACTTGATCTATAAGGAACCGAACATGACATTATGTGACTGGTTCACTCTTTAATTATGCGATTAAGTAGTCGATGCTCTACCACAATGAATCAGTAATAATATTATTTATTTATTGTTTTTTATTATATATATTATTTATTTATTGAAGAGCCCGGTGGTCGAATGGCTAGCAGTGTCCACTTTGAATTCAGGGTCGCGGGTACGATCCCCACACAAGACAAATATGTCTGTTTGTTTTCTATGTATTATTCGAGTATATTAAAGTATTTAAAAAATGTATATTTAAGTATTATATCAGTTACCTAATACCAATAGTACAAGCTTTGTTTAGTTTGGGGCTATACTATTTTAAGTCCACGCGAACGAAGTCGCGGACGGCTGCTAGTTATAAATAAATTGTACGTATCATTTCGAAACACGAGTTTTTCACACTAAGAAGCTTGTTGATACTTAATAACAACGGTAAGTTCGAAGTAACTTCATTTTTTCCCATCTGAAGAGAACAAAATACCAATTATTTTTCACAATGATACAATAGCTGCTGAATAAAAATTCAGCGAAAGAAAACATTTTTCCGGTAAAAGGAGAATAATACATATTGAAAAATAAATTTATTATCGCATTTGTAAAGTTTGAACTCGAAGGACGTAGTGGAACTTTCAGTTCATGCTTCAGGAGTTGTTGTCATTGTGATTTTTTTCTTTCTGAAAGCGAACTTACCGAAGAAGGTTTTCCTGTATTCATTTTATATGTAAAAAATTCTCTTTTAAAAGCATATTCGTTTGTCTTGTTGTATATTTCTTTTTGATTATAGTAAGATGGTAAACAATCATACGGCCTGCCTGATGGTAAGTAGTTACCGTAGTATGCTGTATATAAAAAAAATATCTGTATAGTATCAGTGGTCGTGTGGTTTCCGGCAAACTAGAATAGGATCACTCCGTCTCTTCCCATGGATGTCGTACAAGGCGACTAAGAGAAATACATTATAAAACATCAATCAGGCCTCCCCAACCCATCTGGCCAGCGTGGGGAGTGTAGGCCAAATCCTCCTTCTGTCTGCGACGGACTTGAGGGTCGTGCTCCTGTAGTGGAGACTAAAATGACCTGATGATGATGATGATGATAGTATCAGTTATCTAGTATATAGTACAAGCTTCACTTAGTTTGGGACTAGATGGCAATTAAATTTATCTAGGATTTTTTATTTAGTTATAATGATATTACATATTAAAATAATCATACAGCTATGTAATATACGAATACAAAACAAACACAGTCCCAAACGAATGTTTACGTGAATAGAACTAATAAACGAACACGCAACTTACAATTATAGTCGGTCTATTTCCTTCAATTATTATATTGAAACGTCTTTTCGCAACTAATTGTTTTTATGGTGCTATAAAAACAATACAATTCACTATTACATACCTTGTTAATTTTTTAACGTTAATTAGAGTTATTTAATTAATTTAGATAATTAGACGCTAAATTATTAATAATAATCAATATTAATAAATTTGTGAATTAGACGCTAAATTATTAATAACATCAATAAATTAATAATAATCGCCAAATTAGTAATAATTTGATAAGTTTGGTTATCACAAAATAGCTGTTCAGCTATGCTAGTGTAATAACCTAAAAGGTAGACGGCGCCACACTGTGTACTGACTCACGCAGTAAAGTATAAAATGCAAAAATTTGACGCTAGTTTTAGAGTAATTTGTTGGTGCGCGATTTATATATATATTAAGTATATAAATATTATATTATGTATAAAATTTGTATATATATCTACTTATAATGTCTCATGATGACTTTCATGCAAAGTCCACACAGACGAAGTCAACATAGCCTATATTTTATTTGATACATATATATATAAAAAAAATCTCGCAAATGTACTTATATAAGTACGTATATACGCACAAACTATCGAACTGCTGCTGAAAATTGCATAATTATTTTTTTGTTGTGTTCCTTATTGTCTGGACAGGGTTTGTATATAATATATATATATATATTAATATACATAATAATATGACGTTACGATGTTCGCCGGGTAGTTTGCAATAAAATACAAAGTTGACGCACACAAAGTTATAACGTAAAGCCAGTAGATTTATAATAGGAGCCTAATTATTACTATTTATTTGATGCAGATATTAATTAGTTTTCATTTGCCAGATTATTAATTCAATTAATTTCGAAAATTACACATATTTATGTGTAATTTTGTAAATTAATTGAATTAATAATGCGAGGAAATGCACACAGTGTTGATTGAAATAATATGAGCAATCGGGATTGTTCCCGGTGAATTTCATTTTATCAGTTGGTTTTCGATTTTATATTATTTTTAGATTTATATTTTTATTTTATTTTTATAACAATTTGGGCTGGGCTAGTCAAGGTAGTCTGATATAACCCGCCTGATGTAAAGCAGATGTCGTAGCCTATGTATTTGTATATATACCCCTCTAACTAAATTAATCCCTCCACTTCGACATTGACCTCTACCGTTCCATTGAACACTGAACATATATTAGTTACGTAATACTTATTGTATTACGTAACTAATACGTGTTCAATCAAATTCTCGCACTTGAAGAGCGTCAAATTGAGAGGAGTTAATTCGTTAGGTTCGATGAATATGAAAATTTTTCAAAAATGGATCTTCATATACTGTCTAATCAATCGGTCTGGAAATTAACGGCGCCGACGTTCGGATTCCTCGCGTTCGTTCCAAACCAGCTCAAATTTGAATTTCGAAAGCTGGACCGACGAGATTCTTAACAAGGCCCCAGGCCGTCCGGGGGATGAAAATCTCGAAAATCCCACCGCAGATCGCACGAGAATCGGAATATGCTATAAGGCATTTAGCAAAATGGTGAATTTGTGCGGTGGTTCCCTTGCAGAGTTTGACTTACGAAATACCTCTTCGCATCGCGTCGGCCAGAGCGTGTAGTCTGTTCGAACCTTTACATTCTTCCCGGCATTAATCGCCGTTCAATAATTTCGATTGGGTATTTTCGATTCCTTTTACGTTTTGCGGAAAATCGCCGAGCACTTCTCGCATTGCGAGGCGATTTTCCGCAAAATGTTCGTAATATCAAATTAGATGTAGTCCGTAGGCTGAAATGACTGTTCACCATCAGGCGGGTCGTAGGTACACTTGTTTGTCACATAAAACAAAAAACCTGCCAACAAGCAATTTTAGGTTATACCTTGTACTCAATTGATAAATATATAACAGTCCTAACAAAAATACAGGAGTTGCAAAAAAGTAGCTGCTTATTGCACAATGGCGTATCATTCGCTACAAACTCAGTTCTCTCAGCGGTTAGCAAATATCGCTCATTCCCACAATAACCTTCAATTGTTGTTCGTTTATTTGTTATTAATGTTGTTTTTTATTTTGTTTCAGGTAAGTTGAACAATAAAATTGAAGTTTAGAATATGTTTTACTGGACCGGTAAAAAATGTTTGTAAGTACCTACCCATTTTTTGTACATTCGTAGGAATTTATGTAGGACTAGGTACTATCCGTGGCTTTGTCCCGTGTGAACACAGTATCGGGATATATTCTATCTGGTAAACTAGAACATATTCCATCATTATCATCATCAGCCTTTATATACCCACTGGTGGATATAAGCCTTCCCCAACGCTTTCTACCAAATACGATCCTCCGCCTTCCGCATCCAGCAGCTTCCAGCCGCTTTCTTAAGGTCATCGTACCATCTAGAAGGAGGGCATCCAAGGCTTCGTCTGTCTACGCCGCCTATAATAATACCTTCCTCCCCATCTGCATAACTTACTCGGCAGATGTGACCGGCTCATTGCCACTTCGGCTTGCAAACTCTGAAGGCTATGACATATTCTATCATCATCATCATCATCCAAGCGTTAAGTCCCGGTTGCATCCTAAGCTTGCGCTTCGGAGCCCAGGGCCGCTTTCTTACTCTTTCTCCACTTCGCCCGATCTTCGGCATCCTTTTGTGTGAGACCATTGGCCCGCATGTCATCCACTACGATATCAAGCCAGCATTTCTTTGGCCTTCCCCTTCTACCGGGTCACCGGGCTATGACATATTCTATATATATGTCCAATTCGTCAAAATCCCCGTTCGTCAAAGTCGTTTACCCGTGACAGAGTAACAAACATCCAACCATACATCCTCATAAACTTTCACATTTTGATGTGTTTTTTTTCTTTAAGTAAGGCTCTCCTCACCCTTAAGGATATTTTGTCGCACGTCGCATTTGTTGTGTCTGCACTCGGAGACAGCGCGAATAACGTGTTTAGTGCGAATAAAAGAAGAATTATATTCTTTATATTCTTTATTCCATAACAACAAATACAAACTTTAGTGAATAGACAAGTACCTATACAAAGGTGAGCTTATCTCTTCGAGAGATTTCTTCCAGCCAACCGTATTGTGCTTAAAGAAATTCTACATGGCTCGGGGTCAAGCACGCTATGCATAACATTTTAGTATCTTTTTACCAATAAAATAATATAATAAAAATTATAGAAAAGACCTCGATAGTATTTTTCAAAATAAAATCGTGTGAGATATTATTAAATGAAAAATAGAATGTATTTTATTACTAGGATTCCGGATTTTTTTCTTTTCTTGCAAATTGATATATTTTACAGGCATACGAAATTTACGTTTTTTCAAACTCTTATTCAGTTTCTAATTATTCACAATTTTGACTTTTTTTTGAACATTTTAATTTCATTTATTCGACATAATTTATTTCTTATATAGAAAAACCTATGTAAACTTAATATTTACAAATAAAATATTTACATAGAGATAGAATAAAAAAGAAAAGAAAAACAAAATAGACATTTTTAATTAAAAAATATATCATCATCATCAGGTCATTTTAGTCTCCACTACAGGAGCACGACCCTCTCTCATCCGTCCCAGACAGAAGGAGGATTTGGCCTACACTCCCCACGATGGCCAGACGGGTTGGGGAGGCCCGATCGATGTTTTATAATGTATTTCCCTTAGTCGCCTTGTACGACATCCACGGGAAGAGACGGAGTGATTCTATTCTAGTCTGCCGGAAACCACACGGCCAAAAAAAAAAAAATAATAATAAATTGATTCACTTCCTAGTGTCTGATTAAGCTGAAATTCGGCCCACTCGTTTGTTTCTCGCGCCAATGCACAATTATATAAACGTCACTCAGCACTTTAAATTCAATATAAAGGCCACCACAAAACGGCGATGTTTAATTTCCTATATTAACCCTACGATATGGGCAAACTTTTTAGTTCTTTTTTTAATTAATAACTAATAAAACCTTGATTAAATAAACTCATTTATTGTTTATTCTTGTTATTATATGATAGGTAACAACAATCTGTTTTGTTAGCATTTTGTTTTCATATTTCCATGCGACCCCAGTCATAAAACAGAGAGAGCTGCATTCCTGCTAAAAGATACGTCTCGTTTTTATTAAAAAAAAAAAAAAACAATTCCAAACTTTTTCAAACAATTTTCATCATCAAACAAATCGCGTAGGAGCATCCAAGTGTGGATTATGACATACCTCTAGACTCAACGAGTAAAAATTTAAATTTTAGGAAAGTTCAGATAAAAGTTTTCACATTAATTCATGTTTTTTTTTGTTCTAGATTATTCAGTTTATGTTGTAATTTTTTTTTCGTTTTCTCCTCTATTCCACATTAAAAAAAATGTTGGTAGATCAAATTATCATGTCCTTAAAAATGTCATCCATTTGAGAGTCGGGCTCGGTGTCTTTCATGATTTAATCGTTGAATTAATATTGCTGAAAGCATGAACTCTAAAGCGTTATAGGTTGCACTCCCCAAACTCTTCTAGAACAGAGAGAACATTAGATATTAGAGAGCGCATGTAATTTCGCGCGACGTCGCCGCGCAAAGTTGCGAAAGATCTAATGTGCATTACGCGAAGAGGGCTAGAGAGAAAAGTGAATAGGTACGCCAGTCCAGAATAAGTAATAATACAAACGTTAGATGTCACCTTTGTCGCTTGGCGTTTTCCGCACCTTGCGCCTTGCCCGCTATGGCGACGGCGACTTAGGTAGAGAACGCAATACAATGTTATTCACTTTAAGGTCTCGCATTTATTTTATTTATTTATTCTTTTTAAACTCGTTGCACCTGAATGCGAGGGGAAAACGTTCATGAAATACATTGTTATAATAGTCGTCGAGCCTTATTTGTGGCCGGTATTGTATCATCTTTTCTTGCCTTTTGTCACTTATCAATGGTTTTCAGACTTGCTTTTTCAAACATTTCATTTTACATCATTCTATTTTTCTACATGCACGTTGGTTACCAATCCACACAGAATTCTAGATACTCTGTTCAAAGTGCAAGTTCATATGCAAAACGCGCTTCAAATCAGACGGGCTTTAGGCTTGTGTACCACGCGACGCAGTATAAGAAAAGGCATTCTCAAATTTTCAACCATACTGTTAATATAAAAATGAGCAATAAATTCAAACCGGTCGCTAAGACATTATATTGTATTTAATGAGCTTATTTAAAGGTACAAAGCTTCGCAGAATCTTGGTATTTGTAAAAAAAAAAATATGAAAACATTTTGTATGATCGTAAATCGAATGTAATAGTTGCATTGCAAAAACTGCAATAACTTGCCACAATATAAGAATTAAGCTTCAGGATAAAATGACTAGATCTGCGACCGAATCTTATTTGCGCGCAATGGTTCTTTCTTTAATCGAAGGTGTATATACCTAACTGCGACGCTGTTCAATTGCGGATTGGCTTAGATCATTGTTCAGGTCCAAACGGCTTAACCGGAACCGGTGGCCGAGGAGCTCGAATAAA
The DNA here is from genome assembly GCA_937001555.2 of Hypsopygia costalis. NCBI lineage: Eukaryota > Metazoa > Arthropoda > Insecta > Lepidoptera > Pyralidae > Hypsopygia > Hypsopygia costalis. The sequence goes on along the minus strand of OW443326.2, from coordinate 3,783,204 downwards.
CCCACCTATCTACAATCAACATTGCTTCACTTACGTTTCACATACTGACGCCTGCGGAATGCCAACTTTGAAAATGTGGCAAATATTTGTGACAAGCTCGGTGGTCAAATGGTTAGCAATGGCCACTTTGATTCCGAGGTCGCGAGTTCGATCCCCGCACAAGACAAATATTTGTGTGCATGAACAAATTGATAGATATACATACAGCGAATTCAAATCGAGTTTTATACATTCGCATCAGATTCTAGCAGTGAGATGACATATGTTTCCCAAAACTTATACTGCGTGATATTTTTATTCCTATTAAAGCTTTAACTTTAAAGTAACAAAATGTCCGTTGGATCTATTCTACATAACAGAGTCCACTTCAAAAATAGTAATGTTTTAAATATTCTCGCAAATGTTCCGTAGAGTTTCGGGTAAAGTTGCCGTTATAGACATTGTAAGAGGGGACTATAGGGCTCTGAGTGGAGGGTTGCTGAGATAGGGCAGGCGTCACCTTTGTCGCGCCGAGGCCCTTGCAGGCGAGCTTGTGCTACCCACGGAACTCACTACAACGCCTCTTTATCCTCAACATCACTAAAATTATGAGTTTAATATTAGAGTTTATTCATGGTTACTAATTTAGTGCTCTGTAAATTTAGTTTTTTGTTTAAAACTCACTTAATAATGTTGATACTTGATGAACGAATGAACTGAATTTAATGAACGAAATGAATGAACGAATGAAAAGATGAAAAATTTACACAGCGCCATCTAGTCCCAATTTAAGGGCAAAGCTTGTGTTATGGGTACTAGACAACTGATAAATGTACTTAAATACATTTTTTTTTTTGTAAATATATACTTATAATACATAGATAACGCCCACACAAACATACAAGTTCATGCACACAAATGTTTGTCTTGGATCGAACCCGCGACCTCGGAGTCAAAGCGTCTATTGCTAACCATTCGACAACCGAGCTCGTCATAAACTGTGAAATCTTTATGAATGAATGAAAAGCTACAACACATAAGAAAAGATACCATATATATATCGTTATAACGCGGGCAGCTTCGGGGCGAATACATGGATGTTGATAAATAGGATTGTCACGCGTGAATAACCACTATTCATTAAAATACAAAAATTATTGAGACAGAAGTAATCATATGCAATATTACATAAGATAAATCAATATTGTCCATGGCTCGCCCCGTAAACTGCCCGCGTGTTAATGGTGTATAGTTATGTTGCATATTTTAATAAGCGTTTTAACTTTCATTCATTCATTAAATTTTCACAATTTGACCTAATATAATTGGGTTGTTTCCAATGTTTAAAAATTGTACAAATAAATTAACAATATCGTAAAATACACAAAACTATAAAGATCTGCAAACTTTCATTCTAATATCTTCAGTCAGACTTTTTTTAGCGTCGATCAAAGTTTGGCGGGAAAGTCCATTTTAAAAGTATGAAATTATTAAAAAATAATATTTCCATTGGAGTAGCAATAAAAAATGCTATAACTTTTATTATGATAATAATTACATAAACGTAATATTTAACATAGCTGTCGTACAAATTTCTGATTTGATGCATATAAAATACAAAACTGTGACGTCATAATTCGGTAGTCTTTTGTATGGAGCGTTTTGGGGCAGTCTAAAAATTGTGATTTTCAAATTAATATATCTCGAGAGATTTTTGTGCTATCGAAGTAATTCTTTCACCTATGGTTATATTATGGAGACGTCCCTACATATCAAACAGAAAAAATGTTAGTCAAATACCCAATTATGTATACGTTACCTTTTATAGTGATGTTTTGCCCTCAGTCATCTAATACAATATACATAAAACGAAAAATTTTCAAAGTAATGGCAAAATCCTGGTCATATTAAATGCAATCTTTTAATTCTCATTGCACTCAATGAGAATTAAAAGATTGCATGATACAAAATTTTCCAATATTTTTCTTTTAGGGTTAAATAATATTAAAATAAAACAGTCTCGCAACATGTCATAAAAGAATACAAAATATTTATCAAAGACAATGGTAATTCTAAACCTTTCGTATTACATAATTTACATGATATTTGAAACGGAAATTATTATCCAGCATATGCTTGATTCCCGTTATATTGGCTTGTTTATTGCTTGATGATTTCAACCAGGAGCCCTACCGCCTAAGGTGAAAGCGATTAGAATCGCATTTATTGATTTCGAAAATAATAATAATAATCTTTATTTCTTGCAGTATAGTGGGTACATTAGAATTCTTTAGCATTATTACAACAGAAAAGTTAGTCCACATGTATGTACATATAAAGTATAGGTATAATTAAAAAGTTTAATTTCTTGGTACTATAATTCAGCCAAGACTATACACTATATAAAAAATGGAGATCAAGACCTATCCTCTCAAACTAGGATACCCTGTGCTATGAGAGGGTAGGTTTTCCGCTTACTGTGTATATAATATAGTACAAGGATTACAATACTTTACAACACTGTACATACAGTGATTGGTTTCGAACGCCGGCATTTCGCGTCGCTCGCGCGACTATTCGGTGTATTCTAACTTCATCTTACATTGGAACCAATAATAATAAGCTTAGCAGGTAGTGACGAAGGCGCACTGCCAATTAAACTGAAGATGTTTATCGGTAATTGAAACAGAAGCACAGCATACAGAGGTCCAATTTTCACAATCAAAAAACCCGATGTGAATCGGCTTCAGCTTTAGCGGTAAGCCCCCAGATGGCATTCAACTGGCGATACACTTGGTGTATATAAATAGGTACGTTATACATATGGCATACTTTTTTATTGGGACCATATCGTAAGCGTCATGCGATAAAATGGTATGTGTGAGTACTTTATATGCATGATTGCTTTAATTCTAATTACATATAACATAAAGAAAATCATTTCGCAATTTATCCTCAGTCCTCTCCAGACTACTGTCATTTGCAAAGGCACGAAATGTAAAAGCATGAGAAACAAAAAATAAAATTTATGCTCATCACTACAAAGTCATGAGTCGAGCGAACTGCACATAAAGAACAATTAGTGTTAACATTTCAATGCTCAAAAGCGTAGTTTTAAAAAGCAAAGAAAAAGACATCGGCTCGCGTACTTCATTATCTAAAAATGACGTAGATGAACTTCCAAACAATACAACAACAATATAAATACCTCCCGCGCTAAAATACAGACTAACTTATTAGTCGGCTATTTTTTTAAATGTGTTCCCGAGTTTAAAACGGCCAACTTTGCCGTCGGAACTTTTAATCGCCGACACATGGAACTAAGCGTTGCTGGATATAAAACTCTTTTTACCCTCGCTTATTAATGCTCATTACTCGAGAGAAATTCGTTCGGAATTTTAACATTCCGAAACGTTTTTATTCGTACATACTATTAATCAAGACGCAACTTTTGTGTCGGAAGGAGCGAGCTAGGGTGGCGTGTTACACAAATTATAAATAATAGGCGAACGTTATTTTTCGAATAAATTTTTCATTTTATATTGCACGGGTAGTCGCGGGGTGGCGCGGGGGGAGTGAGGGAGTTAAAATAAAGAGAAGCGCAATTGAATTTTTAATATTTCATGAAGAGGGACGCGAGCGGGGCGCGTAGCAGTTATAATGGGGTTACGGAGCATCGCGACCGTCCGCGCTTTAGATGCCTCCGCGTCCGCTACCGCTCGCCCGTACACACAGTGCCCCAAGGCACTGTTTCCCAACTTTCTTTTACCGTCGTTGTGTTGAAAATATGCACAATACTCGATAATATTTTTTTCTAGCGTTCGATACATTAATTGGTACTTAGGTAATAACGATTTGCTATAATAACTTCTAAAATTTCGCGTTGCATGATTAAAATGGTAATTACTACAATTATCTGTATGGAAAGTCTAACGCCATTGCTTGACATCTTCATACTAGCGAAATTTAATTATATCTACATACACATGTACCAATCTACATTTCCTTTTTATAAAGGTCTATTTTGAGAGCTAGCGGATTGTGTGATAGGCGCTTATCACGGTGTTTGTGGTTGCACTCCTCCTAAACGTCTCAACCGATTCTTTTTTTTATATATATTTGGTAGATATGAGAATAAATATACTACCTATATAATATCATAAATGTGAAAGTGTTGGTTCATCCTTTTTCGAGTAGAAAGGAACCAATGGTTTGACATGATTTTTTACAGGGATAGTTTAAGGTCTGGAGAGTGACATAAGCTACTTTTTAATCCGGAAAATAACCTTATTCCCACTAGGGAAAAATAGTTTTATTAAAATAATAGCCACACGGGCGAAGCCTCGGTTAGCAGCTAAACTTTATAAATAACAATGAAAGTTTGTTTGTTTGTCCTCTATGCACACGTTTACCGGTCATCGGGTTCCAATATAACTTTTTTGGGTTGTTCTGGCTATACCAGGTACGGTTTAGACAGGACAGTGTTTGTCGGATCAACTAGTATGTTATAGAAATACAAGCAGGGCATTACTCACCCGCGGTAACCTACGAGATAAGTAAATTGATATACAAAGTCATAACTAACATTTTATGGCCTAAAAAGATATATATTCTTTGATATAATATAAGTAGTATATAGTACATGTAGAAGTTTAGATGTGAAAATTTTGTTGAGATAAAATGAATAAACAGAAGTGGCAAAATATAATAAATATATCAGTAATTCTCTTCAGTTTGAGAACCTTTGCCGTCCACTACAATTACGCAATTATATATATTGGCTTTCTTTGACAAACTTGGAGCCGGCATTTGATAAATAAATAATACCTTGCCCTTTGTTTATTCGATTATAATTTCTCCCCTTAACTTGAAAACGGTAATGAGTGGTTTAAGCTTAAGCTGACCTTTCATTTATTGATTGTTATAGAAGATTCTAGAGTTTGTCTGCGGGTGTAACGCTGGATTAAAGGAATAAAAAACATCAATGGCTATGAGGAATCCTTTCATTGTATTAATAGCTTTTATTTTTATACTACGTCGGGTGGCAGACAAACATACGGCCCGCCTGATGTAAAGCGATTACCGTAACCATATTGATGCTCGCAACATAAAATATCGCTCGCGCGCCGCCACCCCCGCTGCCAACGCAGCATCTCCTTCCTTTCTGGTTACCTCACTTACTCGCAGGAACACAACAACCCTCAAGGGAATTGTTATTTGGCTGCGGTATTCTGTGAGGTGGAGGTACTTTCTTCAGTCGGGTTACTTACAATTACGCTCCCTACCTCTCTTTTCGCCAGAGCTTCGTTTGTCAGTCAGCAGGGTGCACCACGTGAAGGTGAAGTTGGCTTTGGTTCAAAGATGTTGATGAACCACTTACACCCCAAAAATCTAGAAGTTACAGTCCCAAGAAGCTAGATTTTCACACCAATTATCTCGTTTAACTTTTTTTGTACCACTGCACTGGTGGTGTAGGGTGGCAAACAGCATACGGCTTATATACGGTTGCAATGGTATATAGCTGCCACACCCGCTTCCAACGCAGCAACTTCTTCCATCCTGGTGACATCACTCACTCGCAAGGACACAACAACCCTTAAGGGAATTTTTATATGCCTACGGTATTCCATGAGGTGGAGAGACTTCCCGCAGTTGAGGAGCTTAAAATAACGCTATGACCCACCTCTTTTGCCACAGTCTCGTATGTAAGTCAGCATGGTGCACCACGTGCAGGTGATGTTGGCTCTAACGATCGCGGTGACACCTCTTTTTTGGTCATAATATGCTTTATTTTTATGTCACTATTTCTATTCCAACAACAAATAAAAAAAAATATCGTTAAAAATTAAGGGGTGCCTTAATGAGTCCAAGGCGCCACAGAAGGTTCTTTGGCACTATTATTCTTTTTTCTACAAGAAAAGTGATTTTTCAACGTTTTTGCTCCATGTACTCCCCTTTGGTGGGTTTTTAAGTTCGCCTCGCATGGTGCATTGTGAACGTCGCACTACACCAATTAACTCAATTCCGAGGCGTCACACAAAGGGATTGTCTATTTCAACTCACTTCGCGCACTCGACATTTGTTTCATCTATTAAAACTTACTATAGTCAAAAATGAGACGAATCGTTGCTTAAAAATAAATGTGATTTACGGTATTGCCACACCCCGGCTACTCCATATAGATGCCGAGTCAGTAACTACTACATAAACAATCACGTCTGTTCAGAGCGGGTATGAGCGTGTGTGCGTGCGGCGCCATACAAACTGTTCCAGATTTGTTTCAGAGGGGAGGTAGGTCGACACGAGAGAGCGGCAGGGTGTGGCCATACTGTACATTACATAGTACTATTATTTATACTGTGGTATTACTAAAGATGTACAGACGGCGTATACACCTTAATCATCCCATTATAAGGATCAAACCAGACAGACAAGACGATAAATAGGACGTGGCGTCAGTCAATGAATTTTCTTACAAAATGTATAGAAAAGATGTGACACAAAACTTACAGAATGGACGGGGCGAAGAGGTTTTCTATCGTATCTTTTCTATACATTTCAACAAATATTCCAACCCGCGAACCTCCCAACCCACAACGGAGCAAACAAACAAAGTAGCCATTGCTAACCATTCGACAACGGCATTCGACAAATCAAATCTGTATGAAGAAGAATCAGCGTACTGTTCGCTTCCGAGATGCGTCCGAATCTTGCGTCTTTTCTATCTTGTGGGGCCTAAGATAGTCCGGCGTAGCTAATGGACGTTCGTAGCATTCGTAGCACTACGTGGGACCCTCTTATACTGGAAGTGTTAAGGTCCGTTCACACAGACCAACTCAGAGAGGAGAGCGTGTTTTGGACGCGTTTAAAATAGAAGTTTAAATCGCTGGCATAAAGTATATTTTTAAAATTCTCTTCTTTTGTTATACAAGAATGCTCGAGAGCCGATGTGAATTTTAAAAATAAACCATATGCCATCGGTCCAAAACTCTATTTTAAACGCGATCAAAATCTCCTCAGCAGCAAAAGCTGTATCATTTGTATTACTAGGGTTAACTTTGTGCATATATTCTCAAAGGTATTAAGGAAGGACATAGGATACTTTTTATTTATAAAAAGTAAACACGGGTGAAGCCGCGGTTGGAAGCTACTGCTGAATAAAGTTTCGAAAAATTAAACGAAATATACCTACTTAAGTAGTAGTAGTAGTACTATTACTACTACTACTGAACTACTGAAGTAAGTAAACGCGCCTGAAGTTTGCTGAACGTGAAAGACAGAGTTTGAAGTGCATAAATTAAGTTTAAGTTTTCTTATGTATACATGGTTCTGCAAATATACGTTTTACTTCAACTTAGGGTGTATGTGGTACAACATCTTTAAGCCATAGCAAACTCTGCACGTGGTGCACTCTACTGAATATTTAAAGAGGTAGGGAGATGTAGGGCGTGTCGAATTGGTACCACCCCACAGAAGGCCACGGCCAAATAAGACTCTCCAGGATTATTGTGTTCTTGCAAGTGGGTGAGGATACTAGACGTGAGAAGATGCTTAGCTGCGTAGGCAGCGGGTATGCAATCGCGCGCGCCATACTCCTTATGTTGCAAACGTATATATATGACATGAAGTAACCGGCCTTACCTACTTTTAGGTGTTCGCTCACCGAAAGCATTCGTCTGTAATGAAACATTGCTGATTCGATTTGAATCGGACAATTTTATTACAAGTAGATGTTACAGGTTGTATCAAAATATTCCAGATTGTCACAGAAGATTTTAGTGCACAGTCTGCGCACTAAAATCTTCTGTTCTCCCTCCCTGTGTACGTTTGATGTGTTCGATTCTGTAACGTTACATTACAGCCAATGCTTTTGATGTGGTAGCACCCTTATACTCACTAGGATTAACCAGTTTGGCAAACTCAATCCTATTTACCTATTAGCATTAATAACGAATAGTTTATTATCTATAACCATATCATCATAACATTGATTAGCATAACAACTAATGGCTTATCGAATTAACGTTAGTATCAAATGTTGGAAATTAAATCTGAGATGTCTGTGCGGCCTTGTATGGGCTGCTCCGAATAAATAAAAATCGCTGGTTGCTTCAAAGAATGTATTAATCCAAAGGCACGTTACAATGTACAAGGTGGTAATGCGGTGAGCAAGAAGATTAACGAAAATACGAGAGCGAGGAAAGACGACATTTTTTACATAAGGAAGGAAAGAACTTATTGAACTATTTAAGCGAAAACACAAGAGTGAACTTAATAGTAACCACAGGTTATCAAAACTTAGTGTTGCCAATGCAACAATGTCTCCGGAGCTGTGGGTAGATCACATCTATACCGATATTACAAATGCGAAAGTGAATCTGTTTGTTTGTTACTTTTTAATAACTAAATAGCTGTACTAATTTGGATAGTATTTAAGAGTAGATTATCCTGGGGCAGGACATAGGATACCTTTTCCATGCCTTATTTGCCATATTGCTGTCTCTCACATTACTAAGAGGTGAAGTCGAAATTGGACCTAATTAGCTTTTCTTAGGGCAAATCGGCATAGTCTCATTAAGCTTCTTACTCCTACTAATTTCTTCTGAGTATATTCGTTGTGAGTTCCAAGGCAGCCGTAGTCTTACAGTCATCTGACGGTACAATAAGGTTTCTTATCCGTTGCCAATGCAATTTGGGGTCCACTTCTCTTTACATCAGGCAAAATTGTGATGACCTATAAACAAAAATGTGTTTAGCTCTAAGGTCGTCGATAATATAAAACTTTATACGAAACTAGTCGGCTTTACCGACAAAAAGTGAGTGACCCGTTTAATTTATTTAATTAATTGAATATAAGTTTAATAAATATTTCTGGACAATTTACACAGCGCCATCTAGTCCCAAATTAAGCACAAAGCTTGTGTGATGGGTACTAGATAACTGATAAATCTACTTAAATACTTTTTTTTTGTAAATACATACTTATAATACATAGAAAATGCCCAGAGCAAGACAAACAGATATGTTCATACACACAAATGTTGGTCTTGTGCGGGAATCGAATCCGCGACCTCGGAGTCAAAATGGCCATTGCTAACCATTCGACCACTGAGCTCGTCAAGTTTTATAAATTACTACTGAAGGCGCATTAAGTTCTAAATAATGGTTCGACAATGGTAGGAGATGCCAAGATATATACGCACATACGCAATATTTAAATCACTTTAGCCGGAGTTCTAGCCTTCTATATAGGAATATCTAGTGTTCTTCCTGTTTTATTGTTGATGTCACATAGAAATACATTGTGTGTTTCGCAGAAGCAGCCGCGTGCCCGTCTGTTTACACAAAGTTACTCGTATATACTAGTTTATAGTTGAAATGTAAGCAAACACTATTTTTCGCGACTGAAGGAAAACTTGTAATAACATCCGTCCGACATTTTAGGTTCGTTTATTTTAACGAAATGGCTGCATTACACTTTTTATGCAATAGTGGACTTTGCACATCAGCCCCCTTACCACCAACTCTTATTGCGACTCAATAACTGAATAGATTGCTTATTCATAGCAATGAATAAGCGACTCTATTTCAAATGCAATAGAGTCGCTTATTCATTGCTATGAATAAGCAATCTATTCAATTATTGAGTCGCAATAAGAGATGATGGTAAGGGGGCTGTATTAACTAGTGGTTGTAGTGGCCGCCCATTGGTCGAAAGTCGACCATAATGACATGACATGACTTTAACAATAAATAAAAGAGTATATATCCCAAGGCAGGAATATATTTTTTTATACTACGTCGGGTGGCATACAAGCGTACGTCCCGCCTAATGTTAAGCGGTTACTGTATCCATGTAAAATATTGCTCGCGCGCCAACACGCCCGCTGAAAACGCAGCAAGCTCCTTCCTGGTGACCTTACTCATTCGCAAGAATACAACAATCCTCGAAGGAATGATTTACTCAATGCCCTACCACAGAAGCTGAAGCCGATTACCATCGAATTTTCGAAAAGTAGGTCTTATGTTTTAGCTTAGCAAACATATTCAGCTTAGTCGATAGAGCTCCAGAGGTTGTTGTTGTTGTTGTTGTAAAATCTTTATTGTACACAAAAAAATACAAACATGTTATAAAAATAGGATAGTTACATGTACAATGGCGGACTTATCCCACATGGGATTTCTTCCAGCCAACCATTTAATATTTAAAAGGAAAACATTATGTAACATGGCGAACTTAGGTACAATACGCTTACATGGTAACGATAAAACAAAAAATAATAATGTAACATTCATTAAGAATAGACTTAACTAAGTACTAAATACACGAAGCATCACTAATTAGATGCACCGTCCAGATGCTTCTACCAGCCAGAGGTTCTACCAGCTTAAGCTACATACAAATACCATAAGTCCAAATTGAAGTTTGATTTTCGTAATCAAAAAATCCGATGGTAAAATTGGCTTGAACTTAGTCTGTAGGGGCCACAGTCTGGCAGCATACAAAATACACTATGCCCTCTCTTTTCGCCCGTGCGACGCTTGTGAGTTATGTGCACCATGTGCAGTGAAGTTGCATTTGATTAAAATATGTAGATACTTAACTACATCCCAAAAATATAAAAATATTTTTAAGACAGTTAATTAGGATTGGTCTATATCGCTGTAGCGTGTACGATATCACAAACAAAAGACAAAAACATAAAGACAATTTCCGTTGCAATATATCGCATATCACTCTCATATGGGCCATTGATGATAGTTATGACACTCGATATATCCTGTATCGCTTATATTGTGTTCGCTTTTTACTGGAAAACGTATATAATGAACTATTACATCGAGGGGCTATTCTGGTGATGTTGTGTGGAAGATGACACTGGTGCAGTATTATGTTATTCGCTCGAGTTCTTCGCCGAAGTGATGTGAAGAATTAAACCATGTAAGTATGTGTGTTAAGCCGTGTTCGATGTGAACTGATTGGGAAAAGTGTATGCGGATATAAATCACGAGATATAAGATCAATTAGCACTTTATTTTGACGAGCTCGGTGGTCGAATGGTAAGCAATGGCCACTTTGACTCCGAGGTTGCGGGTTCGATACCCGCACAAGAAAAACAGGACAGGACAGGAGAGCTACTAGAAAAATAGGACTATCGACGACGACGGGACTAGACGAAGGCAACGACCCTATAGAAATCAAATATATTATATGTTTAAAAAAATGTATACAATGCCGTGAAATAAAATAAGTATATATAAAAAGGAGTGTCTTTAAATCCTACGACGTCATGTGGTGATGCGTCAACATATTGCAATGCATAGTTCGGATTAATATAATTTCCTGTTAAATTCACCATAGAGCCTGCCCCGTCCGGAACATTATCAACGTCCGTAGCGGCAGTTGTTAGACACAACAATATGCAAATTCTAAAATATACAGACAGCTTTTGATAAATTTTAGCTCTATGTATTCTAAGCTGCAGTACCCTTTGTGACGTCACCTGGGGTTTATCTTGCGAAAATCTAGATTGACGTCTATACCTAAAATTGAGTGCGTTAATATTAACTAATGTAAATACGAAACAAAATTTCATGTTGATTTTTTATATATTCTTGGACGAATTACATACTGTCATCCAGTTCCAAACTGAGCAAAGCTTGTACTATGGGTACTAGATAACTGAACATTTTTTTTTTTGTAAATTAATACATATAAAACACCCAGATCAAAAGAAACAGACATGTTCATGCACACAAATATTTGTCTTATGCGAGAATCGAACCCGCGATTCCGGAGTCAAAGTGGATAATATATGGTATAGCCATTTGACAAAAATCTCTTAAATTACTTTTAGTCAAAATTCAGTTTCAACCCAGTGTCAGTCCTCATCATCAGGTCATTTTAGTCTCCACTATAGGAGCACGACCCTCTCCCGTCTGTCCCAGACAGAAGGAGGATTTGGCCTACACTCCCCACGCTGGCCAGACGGGTTGGGGAGGAAAAAAAAGTCCTAAAAAGGACAAATTTGGGATTTTCATATCATACATAATATGAATATTCAAAGCTTTTTCGAAGTATGATTATATCGAAATATACCTGAAAAACAAACAAACTAAGAATGAATGTATAAGTAATGAATGACTGATTTCATTTATTCGTTCACGATTCGGTCAACTTTCATTCTGCGATCGTAAAATAATTACGAGAATTGGCCTACTGTTTAAGTTTAAAAAGCATACAAATTTGGCACTATAATCGTAAACATATTGATATTACTTAAGTGTAATAATAATATTATATTCTATCGATGGCGATGTCGAAAGAATATCAAATTAAGGCCAAGTTTTAATCCTATAGAGAAAAGCGCTTTTACTTTATACCACGCTACCTTAACTTGCCGTACAAGTCTTTAAAAAATTAACCATTTTCTTCATAGTGAAGCTGTTACGTAGCGCACAACTTGCTAAGCAAATACATACCTTATTACATAGGAGTTTCTAAATCAAAACTATTTTTTTCCGAGTTACAGCCTTGATCTGCTAGCCTTTAAAAAATATCTATTTTCTTCATACTAAAGGGGTTACTTAGCACACGACTTGCTAAGCAATTATATACCTTATTACATGGGATTTTGTAAATCAAAACTAAAATTTTCCGTTTTATACAGCCTTGATCTGCTAGTACAATCATTGTATACCTATTATAAAAAAAAAACCTCTGTCGCATCCAACTGTATGAATGTGATATAGTCAGAAATTGCCAGATGATTTTTATACTATCTTCACCAATGGATGGAGTGCTACATGAGAAAGATTTAGGTATAAAATTAATTAAGGTTTTGTGAAACTAGACTGAAATATGACGATGGTTGTCAAAAATGTCGGGAAAAAGTCATGCCGAATGGGGACTCAATGGGCGTATGCTACGTAAACCAATATAGATCGACCCGTGCGAAGCCGAGACGGATCTGTAGTATGTATTTGTTAATTTAATAATTAATTTCTCTCTTCTCCGCCTGCCCGCAAACCGAGCTGCGTGGTGGAGTATACTCTAAACCCCTTAGAGATCAGAGAGACTTGTATCCCAGCAGTGGGGATGAATAAACGTGGACGAGGACGACAAAGTCTCTTTGCTTATAACTAACAATTCCTCTCAAATATTGGCGACATCTCTTAGTAGGTAGAGGGATAAGTCCCTAAGAAAGTAAAAGTTCTATTTGTTTTAGTAACAATGATAATTGGTCCTTTATCTATAGTATTTACATAAACATAATTAAATTAGGAAATCATCAACTCCTACTGGAGAATAATGTTAATATTTTCTGAACTTGTCTGCATTTCGCAGACTTTAATTTAACTCTGTAAATTAACATTATGAAAAAAGTTGTTTTATATTTTTTCGGCCAGTATACCATTGTCGCTCTCTCTCGTTTCTACCTACGTTTGTCCTTTTCTTTTTAATTCGGTGTATTTTTATTTGCTATGATAAATTGTTACTGCGTCGGTGAGGGGGTACGAGGGGGTTCGAAGGGGACGCTTGGAGGGGGTACAGGGGAGCGTTTCGCTTTTGTTTCGGTAATTTTTTATGTCTGCTGTTAATTGCGTAGTGGTAGCGGGAAACGTATTGTGATTATGTGGGTCATAGGAACCAGCTCAGAGTTTTGCCCTGACCGAGTTACCTTGCATTTGTTCTATCGCAGTCTATATTGAAAGTCATTAAATGGAACGTAGAAATATTGTTCATAATATTTTACTATTGCTGCAGTTGATTCGAGGTTGTAACTTTTTGTAAACTTTTATAGAATACGCCACTTCTAAATGTACATTAGGATAAAATGTGTAAATTTTATCCAAATCTTTAGAACGGTTTGCGAGATCTCGTGGTATATATTAGCATATATAAAAAAAGATTTGTTCCATTAGGACAGGAGTATATATAGACAATATTTATTTGCCAATTCGTTTTGGGAATGATACGGACTGTCTTCAAAAATATACCTAGATAACGTCACGCGTGTATTCAACATCAAAAGGGATTCTTCAGTACTTACTAATATGTCATCATCGTCATCATTATCTTTTTTTTGTATACTACGTCGGGTGACAGACAAGCTTACGGCCCGCCTGATGTGAAGCGGTTACCGTAACTGTATTAACGCTCGCAACATAATATATCACTTGCGCGCCGCCACCCCCGCTGCCAACGCAGCATCTCCTTCTTTTTTGGTGACATCACTCACTCGCAGGAACACAACAACCCTCAAGGGAATTGTTATTTGGCTGCGGTATTCTATGAGGTGGAGGTACATTTCCCAGTCTTAGCTTACAATTACGCTCCCTACCTCTCTTTTCGTCAGAGCTTCGTTTGTCAGTCAGCAGCGTGCACCACGTGCAGGTGAGACTCTACGCCTCATACGTGGAGAACCACGTATGAGGCGTAGAGTCCTAGAAAGGACTCTACGCCTCTAGGACTTTTCCACCTAGAGATGGGCAAAATGCCTGGCATTTACAATAAATGCCCAGTAAGTACCTGTAAATGCCCAATAAATGCCTAGTTTTGGCATAAATAGAGAATTTATAAGTACTTTTTTGGCATTTATCGTAAATGTCCGGTATTTTGCCCATCTCTATTCCTACCGCATCTGCCATCGCTGCTCCACATGATACTAATATGTGTAACATCTAAAATTGATTGTATCTGTGCATAGATACATTAGATGTTCTAATAATAAGGACACATTCTAGAACTCAAAACAAAATAATTAATAAAATTTAAGTTTGCCAATTAAATTAAATTCAGATTTTAAAATTCGACTTCAAATAACACGAGTACTGAAAACGAACATTAAAAATATCATTTTCCGTCAATTTAGTTGCATTTAAAAATAAAACCACAACACGAAGAGCGACTGAAAAGATGATGAGAAAACAAGCCATATCGAGCAACAACCGTCCCCAGCACTAATTAAATATTTTTAGGGGCCCGCATAATTTATATAAAGCCTAAAACACGAATCAATAATAAAGTTACGCTGTGCATCCGTTTCCGATCCGAATTCGGACGTATAATATACATTGCTTCCCTACTACTATTGTACGTTCGAGTTCGGATCAGATGCAGTGCGTAACCGCTCTTATATTTACTATGTATTATTTTATAGTTGTTTATAAGATACAGTACCTTAGAGTGATAAATAATAATGCTGCTGCTGGTTTTTATAATTATGACCTCATTCCAATCAGTATTCATCCTTCTGTATGTTTGTTACAATCAAAGCAATATTTAAACTTAATAATTGGTGCAGGTTATGACATTGTGATTTCAATTTAAATTAAATGTATTTTATGCTAATATATTTCATTATAGAAGTGGAATATATTTTAAGTGGAACAGGAAACTGAAATGTCATTACATTGATCAAAATACTCGTATAAAACAAATGTCCAATGTTATATATTTGTAATTACTTGTATGAAAATATGGATACGTTGCAACGAAAATATAAAATTATAACAAAAATGCCTGCGAGGTAGAAAATATCAATGCTAATACTTCATTATAATGGTAACTTAACTAACGAAATAGTTATTAATATAAAATAAGAACAAATTCCCAGTCGTTATCATAATTTATATCTGTCTGATAAAATATTTCTCATCAATATTTCCCATTCTTGCATCTAAACTTACAGCGGATAAGTTGGTCTTCAAAGTTGCGAACC